>CM029274.1:26493865-27203305 GCA_016920895.1 Vaccinium myrtillus
AAATCATCACACTTTTTTTGGGGGTCTTGCTAAACGGGCTGTTACGTGGACCAAAACCTTTTCATCAGGCGGACCTCTAAGCCCAATACCACACCCAAATTCACTGGTTTCTCGTTGGGCCAAAACCAGGAGAGACAGAACCCTAGCCATACATCCACAATAAATACTCCTAAACAAAACCCTAGCCGCTCCTACCTTCTGCCCTCCACATTTCACTTCCACTGCAAGAGGAGAGAGAGAGAGAGAGAGAGAGAGAGAAGATGAAGTACAACCCGAGGGTTTCCAGCTCTCGCCGCAAGAGCCGCAAGGCTCACTTCACGGCGCCGTCGAGCGCTCGCCGCGTGCTGATGAGCGCGCCTCTCTCGTCGGACCTCCGTTCGAAGTACAACGTGCGGTCGATGCCGGTGAGGAAGGACGACGAGGTGCAGGTGGTGCGTGGGACCTACAAGGGGCGAGAGGGGAAAGTTGTGCAGGTGTACCGTAAGAAGTGGGTGATCCACATCGAGAGGATCACGAGGGAGAAGGTGAACGGATCGACTGTCAACGTCGGGATTAATCCGTCTAAGGTGGTGGTGACGAAGCTGCGGCTGGATAAGGATAGGAAGTCGTTGCTGGATCGGAAGGCGAAGGGGAGGGCTGCGGCTGATAAGGATAAAGGGACCAAGTTTACTGCTGAGGATATTATGCAGAGTGTCGACTGATTTGGATCTGCGTTGGTGGTTATCGTGTTGGGATGAGTACGTTTAAGGATTTATTACTGTGTTTTCATGTATTTGATTTGGATGCTAGGGTTTATTATGAGAAATTGTGTTCGTTTGAGGCGTTTTGGTTAAATGCTGATAGTTTTGAATGGTTTCGTTATTTTTCTTGCATCAATTGCTTATGTTTGATGCCCGTGCTTAATATAATACTACCATTGTTGTTTTATGGCCTCTTTATAAAGTTCGGCATATACTATGGGATTGCCTGTGAAATTAGTAAGTTTCCCATTTCCGGTGACAATGAGCAAATTGCGGGAAATGTCCGGTTTTTAGGAGTCCAGAAATCCAGAGGTTTAGAGTGGTAGAGAGATGTATTACATTTTAGCCCATGAATAATTGAAAGGGAGGTTGGATTGAACAGATGAGTAGTTGAACTTGGTCACCTGGATGCACCAATACTCTTGCGTGAATCTGTTGTGGTCCCCAACTCTCTCGGGGTGGTTCCTTTTGTTGCAGAAGTGTTCTTCTGCAGAGCGTGACTGATTTGGATCCATCTTGGCACTTCGGTGGTTGAGATAAGTATGTTTGGGATGATCAGTTTAAGGATATTACTGTGTTTTCAGTATTTGATTTGGAAGCTAGGGTTTATGAGAATATGTTTTTTTAATGAGGCATTTTGATGAAATTCCGATAGTATTACATTAATTGCTTATTATGTCAGACGTGTGTGTATGCGATAGTGATTTTAGCATCATATAACTGAATCTCGAGGATTATTAATAGACGGTATACCTGAATCTCGAGGATTATTAATAGACGGTATACCTGAATCTCGAGGATTATTAATAGACGGTATACCTGAATCTCGAGGATTATTAACAGAAGGTATGGACATACTTCTGGAAATGTCGTATTTATAGGAGTTCAGAACTTCAGAGTGACAGAGTTATAGCGCATTAGAGAGAGATTTATAATTTCTGAATGTGAATAATTGAGAGTGGCGGTTGGACTGATGATTAGTTGAATGCACCCCTTCTGTGCAGAATTCGTTACTTAGGGTATGCAGCATGCTGCATCCATAACTCTCTCCTGGTGGTTCGTTTTGTTGTAATGCTCTGTACTTCCTTGTGGGGTTTATGTGATTCCCAAACTTAACTAATTGAGTGGGCAGTGGGACTGAACTAATGCTTAGTTGTTTGCACAATTTCTCTTCTGACGTTACTTTACTTTACAATAGTAACAATACAACGGTTAAGCTTTATACCTGCAGAATCTATTTCTTCTACATTCTTGATGTGGAGTGGAAAACAATAGATTAATGTAGCCGGCCCCAATTGATTGGATCTTGAGGCTCTGGTTGGTTTGGTTATATCTACTGTGGAGTGACCCTTATACTCGTTGGAAACTTGGAATGTATTTTTGGGAGTACCCAAAGTCCAAAGATGATCTTTGTTCTTAAGGGTTATAATTTGGGACTGATCTATTTCTTATTTGCAAATTGTTATCAGGCCTAAATTATTCCTAGCTAACTTCCTTATTAGGGGAGTCAATTGTTTCATGTTTTCTGAGAAATTTATAAATTTATTGGGTACACTTCGACATCAATGTTTGATAGTTATAGACACCAATGTCAGTTATGTCACCGGGACTTCTTAGCCCAAGTTTGGTGTTATTTTTAGGGAATGCCAATATCAATTTCCTCTTTTTAATTCTGACGGACTTATTAGCAAGGAGTAAAACTTCTATATCATATTTCCAGTCGCTGCAACTTAATATCCCTATTCTCAATATCTGTAACCTTCTGATGGACTTAATTCAGTGTCACTGTCTCCATGTAGCATTCACTGGACATTGCATAGTTATATATTCAGCTAATACAAGTCTTTCCTGGTTCTATTTACATGTTAAGAGATGAACCTGATTGGAAAATTGCAAGTTCTCCTGCTTCCCATATTGATGTTTACAGATTCATGCTCAACCACCTGGCTTTTTATTAGTGGCTTTCCTGAAGTATTGATGCAATTAGGGATTCAATAAGTCTATTTTTCTCCTTGGGTAATCATTGTACATGATCTTCCCTCCAACTCGATTCTGCTGTATAGACTCACATTTTGATGCTGCTATTGGAACAAGATTCTACTGTGTAGACTCTTGTTCTGATACTGCTATGTCATCAAAACAAACTTGAACATAGAATGTTATGTATGGTGGGGGGAGAGATTCATATTTTGGTTGATCCAACCCAGAATGTTATGTATGGTTTGTTAATGTTTTCTAAGCAACCATATGGGGATCATTTTGCAGTTTTGTAGCCTACGTCAAAAACATCACTTGGCAGTTTGGTAGGTATCCTTCATTGCTGGGAGACAGAATCAAATGTTTCATCAGTTGTAGTCTTCAAACCTGCAATGACAGGAACCAAATGCTGGGTTTGGAAGTAAAATGAGGGAGGGAGGGAAAGTAGGAGAGAATTTACTACAAAAGTACTCTTGGTTGATTCTGCAAAATAAATAATAAAATGCAAAATAAATAAATAAATACAGTAATAAAAGAAACGTGGAAAGGAAAATAAATTATGAGTAAAAAAATGGGAAGAAATTTCAGTACAAAAGAAAGTCTTCTTTGATTTATTCCTTCTCTCTCTTTCCAATCTAGGAATCATACAGGGAGGGCATTTTTTGGTTCTCCAAACTTTCCTAGCAAAACATAGTTTTACTATGCAAATGCCGTCTTACTGAAAAATTGAATCCATAGTAGGTTCCAATGTCCCAATTTTAAGGTTACAATGATCAAGAAATTATCAAGCAAAGAACCGATCATCTGCTGATAACTGATTTTCCACTCCAAAAGTGCACCAGATTATTGCTTCTTGAGAGCATAACGTCCAAAGGTTTAGAACAGCTCAACCCACCTTTTCTACAAAAATGATACGTTTACAACAAAGGACTCCAAATGGTCTCCAACTGCTGACGTGGCCTGTGGGACCCACCCACTTAACCCAGCCACAAAAAAAAAAAATAAAAGGTGAAATTTTTTGAAAACTAGATCGGGCTACCCCCAGCCCCCATTTCGTTCAACCAGAGAGAGAGAGAGAGAGAGAGCTCAAGAGAGAGAGAGGGCGAGCACCCTTCACCATCGAGCACCTCCTCCGGCATCGCTCTCCACTTCCGGCGACCGCCGCCGCCGCCAACAACCCTCGGAAACAGACGACGGGTACCGGCTTCAAACGCTAAAAAAAACTCCACCACGCAGGTCGATCTCTCTCTCCCTCCCTCCTACTTCCCTCCGTCGCTCTCTCTCTCTCTCTGTCACACACACACACACACACAGCTTGTTTCATTAATCTACATATCCCCCAATTGAAAACCCTAATTCTTGAATTTTGTAGGGTTCATGGTTCGGAACTGAAACCCTAATGCGAATTAACCCCCTCAGCTAGATGGGTAGCGGATTAACCCCCCTAATCCAAATTATTTCCCTAATTTTGACGTGTAACGGATCCAGGTGGAAAATCAATTCACAATTGTTTCTTTTACTTTGATCTTCGAATTGTTTATTTTTGGTAATTCTTTCCAGTTGTAGATGTGGTTATGGAAGATCTTGATTGTAATACCTACACTTTGTGTGGCTCTGGACTTTAGATATTTGGCCATCTTTGGTGCATGGAATGTTCATTTTCTAGGAACAGTTGATCATTCTGATGCTGAATAGTTTATCATTCCGATGTTCGGTTTGTATAAGCACGATGAAAGCTTATAGTCCAAATGGAAATAGCACTGAGGAATTAAGGTTAATGGCCATGTTGTCTAACTGACGGTCCTCCTCTATGTGCCATTTTTAAGTTGGATTTTTTGCATGGATCCCATAATATCACCCTTATCACAGCCTTTTGTGGCCCAAAAAATGGTTCACGTAATGCGAATTTCATTTTCATTCAATAGGTAAAAACTTCGTGCATTTGTGCCGTGCTATGGTGTATTTGTGTTGTTTTTTTTTGTTTTTTTGGCCGTGAACGTTTGGTACAAGGATTGGCAGTGCTAGCATTTGCTGAAGCTCTTTCAATGGCTGAGGACAATCAAAAGTCGGTTGCATTGTTTCTACTACAGAAATTAAGCCAATGATATAATTCTTATCATCATGTTAGATAACTTCAAATTTGCTATTGGTGAATGAACTATTTTTAGTCTTGCCCTGCCTTTTGATATCTTTCTTTTCGTTGTCCCTTGTGCAGCATGCATGGAAGCTCAAAGTGGGAGAGTTTCAGCATGTAACACCAGTTTCCTGGAGTTAAATCACAGTTTCAACACTAAAACTAACAATCTTTGTCCTTGCACCAATAATAAAGGAAGAAGAGGGAGACTCACAAAGTTAAGTTCATATATAATCAGAAAACCTGTCAAACTAAATGTACCAAACGTTCACGGCCAAAAAAACAAAAAAAAAACTACACAAATACACCATAGCACGGCACAAATGCACGAAGTTTTTACCTATTGAATGAAAATGAAATTCGCATTACGTGAACCATTTTTTGGGCCACAAAAGGCTGTGATAAGGGTGATATTATGGGATCTACGCAAAAAATCCAACTTAAAAATGGCACACAGAGGAGGACCATCAGTTAGACAACATGGCCATTAACCTTAATTCCTCAGTGCTATTTCCATTTGGACTGTAAGCTTTCATCGTGCTTATACAAACCGAACATCGGAATGATAAACTATTCAGCATCAGAATGACCAACTGTTCCTAGAAAATGAACATTCCATGGACCAAAGATGGCCAAATATATAAAGTCCAGAGCCACACAAAGTGTAGGTATTACAATCAAGATCTTCCATAACCACATCTACAACTGGAAAGAATTACAAAAAATAAACACTTCGAAGATCAAAGTAAAAGAAACAATTGTGAATTGATTTTCCACCTGGATCCGTTACACATCAAAATTAGGGAAATAATTTGGATTAGGGGGGTTAATCCGTTACCCATCTAGCTGAGGGGGTTAATTCGCATTTGGGTTTCAGTTCCGAACCATGAACCCTACAAAATTCAAGAATTAGGGTTTTCAATTGGGGGATATGTAGATTAATGAAACAAGCTGTGTGCGCGCGCGCGCGTGTGTGTGTGTGTGTGTGTGACAGAGAGAGAGAGAGAGGGACGGAGGGAAGGAGGAGGGAGGGAGGGAGAGAGAGATCGACCTGCGTGGTGGAGTTTTTTTTAGCGTTTGAAGCCGGTACCCGTCGTCTGTTTCCGAGGGTTGTTGTTGGCGGCGGCGGTCGCCGGAAGTGGAGAGCGATGGTGAAGGGTGCTCGCCCTCTCCCTCTCCCTCTCTCTCTCTCTTTGGTTGAACGAAATGGGGGCTGGGGGTAGCCCGATCTGGTTTTCAAAAAAATTCACCTTTTTTTTTTTTTTTTTTGGCTGGGTTAAGTGGGTGGGTCCCACAGGCCACGTCAGCAGTTGGAGACCATTTGGAGTCCTTTGTTGTAAACGTATCATTTTTGCCTTTTCTATACCAAACAAATTGCAAAACAATACCCACTGCTCGCGAGATAATAACAAGGTCTATGTGGTTACGTGCCATCCAAAAGCATACGGATGGGCCATAGTCCAAACAGACGTATGGACAAACTACATTCCATTTGCATTCAAAGGAACTAAAATACCACAAAATATCAATGGAATAAGCAATAATTTGCATCAAGTCCGAAAAAAGCTCTCCGCGTCGAGACAAAATAATGTGCAAATTTCAAAATGATTGCAAACGGAAAATAGAAGAAAAACGATATAGAAAACCCTCCATGGAAATACCCCAAGTACCAAACAATCATCCATTCATCAAGAACCTAAAACAAATCTCTCTATGGAACTAATTATTGAGCGCTCCTTTCAAGAGCTACCCACAATAAAATATCAAGAGGGTATCCAACTCCAACAAGATATCATCAATGGCGAGGAAAATCATCAAGGCTTGAGAGCAAGGGCCAACCCAAACCTGGGAGTCTTGTCCAAGGCCTTAGTGTCGAACTCACTAGAGATGGTCAGGACTGATTTTGGTATCAGTTCATGCTGCAAGACGACCCCAAGCCTCCCATGATTGTTGAGCTTTGTTTTAACCAATGTCAGGTTATCAACTGCATATGATCCTCCCACAGTAAATGTGTTCTCATTCGTGGAGAACCTTCTAGTGATCTCTCCCACAGCGGAACTCTTCTTTAATTGGTCGAAATGGTACACGTACGATGCCCTTATAGAATCTCCATTGTCACCCCTGGGGAAGAAAACAACTAAAGATTGGAATCTGCGAACAATATGCATCATTATCGAGTAAAATGGTGTCATCATTCCTGTTAAAGCTATGCCTTGAGGTACTTCACTTACAAAATGATTGAAGCACAAGAGTCTGGTTGGTTCACACTGACACCGGCAGTGTACTTTGAAAATTTTCCAGAAGTGGTCTCATAGCCAGCCTCGGCACCAAAGGCAATAGTTGGAGTGCCGATGGTTGCTGAAATATCAACAACAGGGGATTGGTTCAGAGCAGCAGCTGTGGTGAACGTTCCATGGTAATGGTAGTACTGAACCTCTAGCTGCATGAGAATATACAAGCGAAGTTTAGATACCAGAAAGCTGCAGTATATAATACATCCGTCCACAAACTATGAATAAACCGCAGAGTGCAAAACTTGATGCAGTTTTGGCAACAGCACATTCGTATTGAATAACAGTGGGGCTCACCCAAAAAGAATATACAACTGCCAACACTGCCTTATGTGGTTCATTTACTAATAAACAAAAGATAATGCTACTTTAGGAGGTGTTGTTAGATGAGACCTTGCCAGAGTTGTAGTCAGGCAGTTTGAATGATGCAATACTCTTTGTTGATGGGACGATATCAGTGAAAGTTAAAGTTGTCGAGATCTGCCAAAACAGAGCAATAAGACAATTCGTTCACTGAGAACAGATGAATTTACGTGTCTATCGTAAGGAAGCCAAGGTGTTACGAAACCCACATTTGATTCTGTATCAAATTTGACATCGATTACTGCATTCTTGTACTTGTATTGTGTTGCCACATCTCCAGCAGATAGTCCTCCTTTCTTCACTGCAGTTGAAGTGATGGCCTGCATTGAAGATATTTTTTTGATATGCATCATCCATTGAAGATATCAGAAGAAAAAGAAAACACAGAAACATTGAGTTCTCATTCCCAATTTTGAAAATCAAACAACTCAACTCAATCAGCCACTGCCGTATATGACTAACAATCATCTTCGGGTCCCCAGGATATTGAGAGCTACTTAAGTTTTTAACCAAAGAAAATTGGGATTCAATCCCCGGACATTCTATCTAGTTAATACAATCATTTACGCGGAAACAATAAATACTTTCCCGTTTTCACATGATCTGATACGAGAATTACACACATACCAAAATTAAACCAAATTCATCAAAACTCTATACGACATTCCATGACAATCACTCCCTCCGACCCAAATTCATCAAAAAGCTTGGAGTTTCCAACAGTACCCTTATTTTTTTTGGCATTAAATGAGAGGGTACTTCCTCCAAAGAATAACTGTTCAAAGGAGAGAGGGCATTAAGGAAACTTTTAGAAGTCTAACTTAAAATTGGACACATTTCAAGACTTGAGACATGTGAAAATCAACAATGGGACAAACAAATTGGGACTGAGAGAGCAGTTGTTTTCACACGTGATAGGAATATCTTACCAGCTTATCTCTATTAAAGGACCTAGCATGTAAAGTTCCTTCTGCCATCAATGCTCACTTATTTCTCTGGTGTTACTGTTTTCGTCAATCCCTACACAAAACCCGATGAAGAAGACGAGAAGTAGAAAGTGAAAGATGAGAAAAATACCGAGGATGAAGACAATGTTAGTCCCTCACTCTTAGATTTAGAATCTCTAAGAAGCACATATACACACACGGGCAAGTGGACACTTCATTTTTCTAACAATTTGGACATGGGTACATTGGGAACACTTTTAATATTTTATTTTGACCTCCTCATGTGTCCTGTCATGTCACAAATATTTCCTAGTGTGTCCCCAACTTTTTTGACTTAAAGAACAATAAGAGCATTGGACACGTAATCGGGAGACATGTCTGTGCTTAAGATTGTGGGAATTTTTGCTTCCTTTCACGACTTCTCATTTTGTCATATCTCAGGAGAAGGTTGGATCATGGTACAGCAATCCGGGAACAGGAGCAACAGAATCTGGTGCTGGAAGTGGTGGTGTAGGCAAGTACTTGAAGGCAAGGAGTTCACAGGCTGAATCAGCTGCTGCTGCTGATACTGGACCTCAGGCCACCGCTGTAGCAAAGAAAAGGAAATTGGGTGCTCCGGTGGGGGAATTTAAAGATTTTTCCACATGGCAAGGCTTTCCCACATGATTATACATTTTTGCAAATTTGTGCTTCTGATCTAAAGGTGATGTAGCCGAGCTATGCACCATGCTTATCTAAGGAAAATGAGAAGGGAGGAACAAAGAGAGTTTTGGTTTGCGTCAGAGTACTCTGCGTCTGTATTTGGAGGTTGTACAATATCACATGTATGAGCTTTCCTGTTCTCTCTCAGCTGAGCGCCGCCGCTAAAAAGTGCGAATTACTTATTTTGTGGCTGATATTCAAATCAAGCTGATGTTTCTCTAGTCCTTTTGATTAGCTGCACAACTTCACAGATCAGCCTGCAACTCTTCTTCCGAAAACTCTTGGTAGTATTTAGTTCGTGTCTGTAATATCTTTCTAACCTTGATCATGTGGAAACACAAGTTAGTGAATTTTTTAGGCAGAATTTTTGCCAACTTGCTTGTCGCAATGTTTGCTTCTGCTTCTGCTTTTGGCCCGAAAAAATTGGGAAAATATGGTAATCTCCATTTTAATGCTTCTGACTTTCGGTTTCACAATATTAACTTTTAGCATATTCAGTTGCAACAAACACACCACTCCAGTTTCCAACTTTTCTGGAACGCCTATAAGCATGAATGAAACCAAGCTTAGAACTTGAATCTGCTAGAAACTTCTGATGTATTGTTTTCCAACTTGAAAGGATTTGAATGTATTATTTGGTCATTGTGGAAAGAGAATTTATAAAAGGCTTTGAGATGGGAAAGAGTTTTTTACTATTTGATAATCTCTGCCTAAATGGCCATGATTACAAACTTACAGTTAAACTTGATTCGACTTAACTGTAGTTAAAATGAACCTGAAAATAACATGGCCGCAAACAGACTGAGTTGCTCGCGAGCAGCTCGAGGTCGAGCTTGAGGCTCTTGTAGTGTGCGATTCAGCTCGTTTGTAGATGCTCGTTTAATAAATGAATTGGGCTCGTTTGTAGATGCTCGCTTGGCTCGGCTCGTTTGTAGCCTAGATATCTTTCTCCCCTAAAAGGAAAGAGACCAAAGATTTTGAGCAACTAATTCGACATACCAACTCAGAAAGATGATAAGTGTGCACTCTTTTTGTTAAAATTCACCAGAAAGCAAAACGTGCATCTTTTTCAATGTTTTAGCAATGCTATTGTGGCTCCTCCATGAAATAAGGAGATCTTCAGGGAAATGTGACTTGTTACAGCAAATCTACTTTATTGCAACGAGCCGCATGGACAACGATTGGCCAGAGAGTCGTGATGAAATTCTTGGGCACATTCTATTGGATTTTCACAACATTTCAAGTATTGTTTGTGTTTTTACACGTGCACGGTTGAGACCTACCCACTTCGTTTGAGGCACACTCTGCGCCTTTTTCTGCTTTTCTGAGGGCACGGTTTTTAACTATAGGGAATGGTTTTGAGCTATTCTTGTGAGTATTTTGCTCCAATCCAATTCATTTTGTAATATGCACCTAGAAAATGCTCATACCCTGCGTCCGTCCCTTTCAGCTGCATGATACCATCTCAGATAGAAAACCTCACTTTGGAGTAACAATATGAAAGAGCTTTAGAATGTTGAAATTGGTAGGCGTGCATTATTGTATGATGACAAATTAATTACACTATGAACCAAAGTACTACTGATACACGTCGTGTTATTTTCTCCGTACTAAATCTTGATTTGTAAAAAAAAACACAAGTGAATCCCACATCAATAGATAGGGATGGGCATGGGGACGGATCGGGGCCGGAGACTACTATCTCCACCCCCAATCCCCAAACCCCTTACTCATATCCATCCCCTATCCAATCTCCAACGGGGATTTATTTTTATCCTCCATCCCCGCTCCAAACGGGGAACGGGGATCCCCACGGGGATTTCGGGGATCCAATCATTTTCCCTAGAGTAACAAGTAAATAGTTCTAGAAGCCCAATTACAAATCATTTTTCCTAAAATCAAGTGTGAATTCCGAACAAAATAACAGGCGGCCTAACATATAACATTGTGAATTCCGAACTCCCACCAGTTGGAAAACATCATTAGAAGGCCATGTTTTCCATTATGTTTACATTCTCAAAACCCTCCAATTTTTTTAAAATGAGATGTTCGCAAAGATGGAAACTAAATGGGCCACATCTATTGATATGTACTTCGACTTGTTTCAATTGGCTTTTACTTGATGGAATTAATTAGGTTCCAGTCACAGGAAAATATATACCTAAGCGAAGAAAATAACCAAAAATCATTAGAAAAACATGTTTCTAATGATTGGGAAATACATGTCACACTAAAACTCATTCCACTTGCTAAAGCCATCTATTTGAAGAAAATTCAGTGAGATCCCAAAGTTTCATAATTCATAAATAGACCCCTATATTTCGGGGATTCGGGGACGGGGCAGATCGGGGACGGGGCGGAGCGGGGACGGAGCGGGGAACGGATTCGGAGCGGATTCGGGGCGGGGACATGCCTATCTCCACCCCCTATCCAATCCCCAAACATTTTCAAAAAAAATCCCCATATCCTATCCAATCTCCAAACAGATCTCCATATTGCCGATCCATTCGGATCGGGGATCGGATCGGATTCGGACGGGGCGGATGAAATGCCCAACCCTATCAATAGACAACCTGAATGTTGCAATCAACCTTAGTTGCCTCAGTTTCAGATCCCATTGTTCCTCAGAACCAGTATGTAAAAGGCTAGTTAGTTATGCCAAAGACCAACTCCAAGGAAACTCGGTTGATTCTGGTCCCAACGATGAAGTGGTTTCTCCGAACAAATTGAAAACCAGTAGACGACATTGTGCGCTTTGAACCCACAAATCATAGGGATTTTTCAACCGACAAATGAACTTTCATCAACACTGCAGACTGATGACCGGAAAGAATAGAAGGAGTACCAGTCATATGATCAGATGCACCAGAATCAATAACCCAATGATTAGAAGAATGAGAAGACGCAATGCAAGCAACGGAGGAACCTGTCTGAGATAACGTAGCAATGGAGGAACTTGTCTGAAGTGACAATAGGCGTTGGTACTGTTGATACTCCTCTGCTGAGATAGTCACCCTACTATTGGCAGAAGAATGAGTAAACTGTCCAGCATCCTCAGAAATAGCAACCGGTTGAGCCTGGGGAAAACCATGAAGATCATAACAATACTCAACTATATGATTTGTACCCCCACAATGGGTACACTGTCGGGTACCATAATCAGAACTACCACGACGAGAACTACCTCCCCCTGACATGCGACCACAACCAAAACCACGACGACTACGGAAATTAGAACCACGACCACCAAAACCAGGGCCAAAACTACCAGAAACAACTGAAGCAGACTTCATCATAAACAAACCCAAACACCAACTCGAAATCTACTAGCAACCAAACAACCAACAAACTTCGCTACTATCCACCGTATGAAATCAACATCTACCAACAAATCAAAAATTGACCAATAAATCAACCAACCGCTACCTCTAGCAGAAGAAACCAACCACAACTACAAATAACTAATCAACTAAGCGCCGAGAGCCAAATAATAGAGAGAAAAGCCACCAACAAACTTCTCCGCAAAAAAAAAAACAGAACTAGAACCAGAAACAAACTTCTCCTCAGACATGTTATCAAATAACAGAGAGAAAAGTGATCACCAACAAACCAACTCACTAATCAACCCACTACTTCAATACCAGTAACGAACAGCCACCAACCCACCAACCGATCAACTTCGTCTACCAACTAACTGAAAACCAACATAGTCAAACCACCACGAGAACAACTACTGACAGATGCAATACTAGTACACAAATAATCACCACCAACTTGAGATGAACAGTGATCGATGAACAGTGAACAGTAATCGATGAGCAGTGCGACGGTGAACAGTAACTATGAACAATGCACCCATGAACAGTAATCGATGAACAGTGAACAGTGAATAGTGCGCGAACAGTTGTCCCGATGAACAGTGATTGAAGTCTGGGTTCGTGGATTGGTCGAATGTGGTCTTGATTTGTATTTTCAGAGGTCAATTTTGGGATTGGAGAGGGGTTTCAAACATGGGTTTTTATTTGGGTTTCGATTTAGGGTTTACAAGGTAGTAGGGATTTGGGTTTCGATTTAGGGTTTACAAGGTAGTAGGGATGGGTGGCTATGGTAGATTTAGGGTTTCTTGGATGGTAGCAATCTGGTGGTTAAGGTGGATCAATGTTTGGCTCTGATACCATGTTATTTAGGAGAGAGAGAGAGAGAGAGAGAGAGGTGTAAGGGTGTTAATGAACCCCAACACATAATACTCTTATTTATATTATGAGGGATCTCAGTACAAGACTTAATTAGTCAATGTGGGACAAATACTAATATAAGCTTATTCTAACAGCATGTATATACAATTTGAACGCAGAAAACCCTTTTCATCGTTTCTTCTCACTCAACGTGTAAGGAAGCCTCCATCTCTTATGCCAGTAAATCGACACTCTTGACCACAAGGGGAACCCAAAATTGTAGTCAAGAGGCTGGTCTGCAGCTCCCCCCACCGTTAACGGCAACCACACATATCTAGAGTCCCTCAAGTCCGCTGGATTCCACCTATCTGCCATGAATATGAACGAACCTGGAAACCCAGGCAAAGCAAGCACGAAAGTGCTCTGAGAAAAAAATGTTGTATGTCGGAAGACTTTATTACCGCCGATGCAAGGGTTTCCCATAGTCTCCCACGGGCCCAGAATTGATTCGGCCGCGAGGGCCAGGGCTTCGTTTGGGGCCCAACCTGTGCAGCCCGAAGTGATCATGTAGTAAGTCCCCTCGTACTTGAACAAAGCAGGGGCTTCACGGTGTTGGCCCACAAGAATCCTCCTCATGACACGTGTCACATCGAGGTAATCTCGATCAAGTGGGCCAATATGAAGTTCGCTATTGTCCTCTGAGGAGTAGATGAGATACGCTATGCCATTATCTTTGAATATTGTCATGTCTCTACTGTCAAATCCATGGGGCCTTTTGCTGTAGAGATACTGGAATGGGCCAGTGGGGGAATTACTTACGGCGACGCCTACTGAGGCTTTGGTGTAGTTGGCATCGTCGATATGCATCCACATCACGTATTTATCGGCGTCTTCGTTGTAAATCACTTTTGGCCTTTCGAGCACGTTGGATTTGTGTAGATCGTGGGTCTCGTCTGTTTCTTCTGCAGCCAGCACAATGCCCTCATTTTTCCAAGTCCACAAATCCTTCGACGAATAGCAACCAACGCCAATAATGTCAACCTAGAGAGGAGAGGGTATGTCAGTAATACTCTGAGGTTTTGCAACAAAGAAGCAGAATATATAATATGTACATTTTTTTTTGTTGGCCATGTAATGGGTAGATTACAGAATGAGGAATTAAGACCTACTAGAACATCTTGTTTGTGTGTTCAACTGTAAAACATTAGCCTGACATTGTCCCTCAGCAGCTCATCAAATGAATTCAATAACAGAACTGCTACAATTTTTCCAACACTAGCCTGTGGATCAAGGCACCCCATTACCGGGTGTTTTGTGCCTTACCTCTGCGAATTGCAGCATCCCCTTCCCTTGTCACCTCCTCCAGATAAGGCATAAAGATTATATGTGTGGCCGCTTTTCCCATATGACTTGCGTTTGCGTACTATGAATGTAAAAGCTATACCAGATGTAAATTAATAAAAAACATAGAGGCCGTTTGGCCCCCTATTTATCAACTTATTGATTTCTCATTTTTGCATTCTGGGTGTTTGGGAGCAACACCCAGAAACTACTTCTCCAAAAATCGTTTTTCCATTTTTCCATTTAGAAGCCAGAAATCAAAAATAGGTTTGGAGGTGTTTTTTGATTTCTACTTCTCATTTTCCCTTCCAAAACACATTATGCACATTTCTTCCAAACACTCCTCCCATATCCAAAACTCATTCTGACCAAAAGCCAAAAAACCAAAAAGTCAAAAATCAAAAGCTAAAAAGTAGGCTCCCAAACACCCCTATAGTTGAATATGATTAAGTAGCATATGGCCCTAAATAGAGCTGAATGCACGAAAGCATCTTGTACCAGACGTAAGCCAGATGTTTGCTACTTTAACTTTATCAAGTACCCACGTTGATACGTACCCACCTTGCCCCACATTATGCTGTCTTCACAAGGGATCATCTAACACGTAAAAACTCCTTAAATAGGACATCTTTAAAAGACGCAATCCACTTGGAAATAGCCCCACCCTCACCGCTGACCAATTTGGGACAGGTTTGGAGAGGCTATAATGTATATGAACTCAGGTGCACAAATGATCCATAAAACCCAACCGAAATTTGGAACAAGATTGGGCTTGGGACCAGTCTAGCGGCAATTTTGTGGCTGAATCAAAATGACACGTCATGGACATTTTCTAAACTACGTTCTGCATTTATAGTTATATTGCCTTGTCTATAGAGATTTAGGCATATGTATATGAGATGCAATCATGCAATTGTGTCTCATCTGCACGCATGTAATGTTGAGGTGTTCTTGTCCCTCATCTCCGAGTGTTCTAACTCATAACTCAGTTTGCTGTATTAAGTGTCCCACCTTACCTTGCATATGAGGTATGATATTTTCTTGGTTTTCTGTTATTTCAGCCGTCTAGGGTTCTGTTGCACAAGTCCAATGTCAAATGAGAGAACTAGGTACGAATGGTAACATGACAGAATTTTGGTATCTAGGACAAGGATAAAATTGAAAACCAGTCACAAGTATGGGTTGGCCATGGTCTCACTTTTTTCTAGTTAGGCAGGTTTGGAATCAGGGTGAAGGGCCCCATCCCACACACACTCCATTGCATCCCTCATCTAGCTAATGCCAGAAACCAGCAAAACGTAAACCATCTCCATTGGACTTTGTCGATCTGTTTCAGCAAAGACGAGTGAGCAAACTCTAACTCCAACAGAGCCAAGACAAACTTGTATTACCTTGACTCTTGAGCAACATAGCAAGTATTAGGGGTGCACACCGGCCCGGTAGCCCACCCAGCCCATTTTTTGGTTTGGGAAAAATATTTAGGCCTATAGGGCCGGGTTGGGTTGAGATTTTAATCCCGTTTACTAATTGGGCCGGGTTTGGGAAATTCCTCTAAGGCCCAGCCCGACTCGGCCTGGCCCGATATAAATAATATTTTAAATTAAATACTATATGTATATATGCACATGTTATCACTAGAACCTAGCTACTTAGGGTTTGTTTATCTTGATGAAAGTGACATTGATGAAGATGAATTTCAGGTACTATCTATGTCGAGAATACCTATAAAGTAATAGTAATTTGTTAAGAAAACATTGAATTTTTTTTCCTTTAAACTACTATCTTATAGTAATAACTCATAGTTTTTTCTTACTTCTATTTTTATTGTGCTCTACAAGATTTGCTGTGAAGAAGTGTGATTTTAAAGAACAGATACTCGAGAGAAGTTTTTACAATTTAGAGTTCCATCTTTTAGAGCACTTTAATAAATGGGTTTGTTTTTAATATTTTTGGGAGAACTTAGAATTTAAGTATATTATTACGGTTGTGAATTGTAATTGCAATCATTATGGTTGATTAATTTATGTTTGTGATACCATGCTTTAGAAAAATAAATGGGTTTGTCAGACGGGCTTGGAAAATTAAAATTTTGATTGGGCCGGGCTTGGGCATACTAAATGAAGCCCGATTATTAATGGGCTGGGCTTGGGAATAGACAAATTTCATTATTATCTAGTATAAGCCCGGCTCGGACCCAGCCCAGCCCGGTGTTTCTGCAGCCCTAGCAAGTATCTCCTCCTCCAGCTTAAGCAAGTTGAAGATTCTAACAAAGCAATCCATAAGAAGAACAGGGTGAAGTAAAATATAGAGAAGAAGCATACCGAATGGGCATGCATGTCCTCTTCTCTTAAGGGTACCAAGCACCTTTTTTGGTTCCATCTTCATAGTTGCTCTGGCCATTTGCGGGTTGCTCGGTCCTTGAACAATTTGGCAATTTTCGCCTACCAAAACAACAATAACAGTACTACTACAGCAATACACAGTCTTTTGAGGATTAATTCCACCGGACTAATGGTTTAGGGTTGAACAAAAACACTTCCCCTATTACACGTAACAAATTATTTTATCAAGCATAGCATCCACACACTCAGAACTCTACAGAAGATGTAATCTAAATTTAGGGTAAATTACTCAAAGTGTCCGTTTAGTTTGGTCTCTGTGTCACTTTGGTCTCTACTTTTTAATCGGCTCGATTTTAACATTGCGGTTTCAATTATTTTAAATTAAGTACTAGAATCAATAACTTTAGTTTGCCCCACTAACTACGCAACTACACTTGACCTCTTGAGAATCGGGCTGTTGTGGATTGACCCATTGTCATTTATTCTTTTGTCAACTGTTGCACCCAAAAATCGAGTTATACAGTATGTGAATCAAATGTATGCGATACTCCATTAATCAAACACACTCTTTTGTTAAGTATAGTATGCCGGAATCAAGTTGGCATAATGGCATAGATTAACGCAAATGGTAAAGCAATATGGTAGGCATTCTCCAGTGTTGGCTGGAACCAAAAAGGGGGGATAAAACCACGTATGAACTTCTAACTGCTGGCATAGATTGACGTAGATGATAAAGCAATATGGTAGGCATTCTCCGGTGTTGGCTGAAGCCGAAAGCGAGGAGAAAACCACATATGAACTTCTAACTGCGTTTCTTAAAAAAAAAAAAAAAAGTGGACTTAGTTTCCAATAAAATTCAACAGCTAAATCAACATACTACCAAGAACATATCTTTCATACAAAATCCGAATACTGCTAACCTAATACTGGAGGTGCATACCCTAACACTGGAAACACCGGACATCCATTACAAAACCACCCATTACAGGATCACGGGAAGTTAAAGGACTTGTATTCATAATCACCCAAAACTAAACTTCCACCAACATTGGAGGATAGAAACTTGCTTGTTCAACAAGCTTGAAATCGCGGAGACAACCCAGCATATCAAGCTTCTTCTTCTTCTTTTTTTTTAAACTTTACTACCATATAAAGCATTAGAATTTAGATATCAAGAAAACCAAACAGCCAACAACATATTACGTGTAGAGAGACAAAAAGACCAAAAAAATAGAGTAAAGTAACAAGTCACGACAATGTAAGCCCAAGGAAACTGAGCAACAAGATCCAGAAATCCCAAATGAAAAAACACAAGTTCAGTTGAAGCAGCAAGTTTTTACTCCGTATTTTGACACTCTTCTATTCAGGGCATAAAAAGCCCAACGCATTGATCCCCATTCAAATTTGATGTGTTTGCCAACAGGGTAAAGAGAGAAAAAGGAGGTGAAAAACATGCTAATTCACATAGAAAACGGTGAAAAGTCAAAAAAATATCGATGTAATACTAACAAACGCCAAAAAACTAAAAAAATAAGTTAGGAGGATTATTCAATTTAAACGGTGCAAGTATCCAAAGAGATTAGTTTTGACCAATATGGGGCCTACATTTAATTCTAATTCCTATACAACCGTTGATATTATCATTCTCGAGATTAACGAGTTGGGGAAACGTAAACTATTCAACTACTCCTCGTATATCGTGTTGGGGAAACGTAAACTACTCCTCTTATATCTTTGGGAACTTAAAACTCTCAGTATTTTATTCCCCTTCTTCATGCTCTCCCATATGCAATTCCATACCATGATGGGAAACTCGCTCTCATATATTCTTCATGTATGTAGTTATAACTACTCCCTTCCTAGGGACATCGATCCTATGGAGCAGGGGGGGTCATTCATGGAGAAAAAGACTCCCTCTTTCTAATTCCTCACTTGTGTGGCTTAATCATACCTCTCCCACTCTTTCAATTTCTTACATGTGAGTTGTTTTTTCTAGTTTTTAATTTTCCTGTGTTTTATTTTCTGTTTTTTATGGTTTTATTTGTGTATGATTTTTATGTCCTGTGTTTTATTCCTTACATGTGAGGTGCTCCACTGGTGGTTCGGAAAAGACGAGGGTTCAGACGTTCCATTGGGGGGTTAGAACGATGCCTCCCAGACGAGTACACGGCCCAACAGAGCCTCAAGTTTCCTGCCCAGTACATGTTACAGTTTTCCGCTGCATTCCACCCTACAAAAGACTGGGAACCCTAAAATCCCTCAAAACCCTTCATCCACCCGCCTCTGCAACATGGCTTACCAGAACCCTAACCCGCGAAACCCTTGCCCGCAGATCTCAATCCCCCTTCCCAATCAACGCTTTTTAGATAATGAGCGAATCCTCATCTTCGCTAGCCAGAAAAGGAAAGTGGCGCACATTCATCCTATTCATGGTAATGAGCGAATCCCAATCAACGATTTTGAGTTCTTATTGTTTGCCGTTAATTTTTTCCTTTATTGTTTGCAGTCATGCGCAATGTACATGACCAACTTCATTTGTCCACATCTCATCTCTCTGGTTTTGTTATAAAGGAAGGTATTGTCACTGTTGCCCACGGGGTTTGTGAGCAACTTCATTCTGTTAATGATTTCCGCATTTGTGCTATAGAAGTAGTCCAAATATGAGATGAAGTTGTATTGCAGAACGTCAGACCCCTGACTATTGATACGGGTACTGACCTAGCGTTACTGGAGATGCCATGTTTGCCAGAAGGTATTGTTGTTCCTTATTTTGAATTAGCTGATTACGGTATTAGTGTTGGTCAAAATTTACACACAATGGGACACCCTCATCAGTATCCTTTTTCCACCAGAGAGGCCATGGTGTCCTGCCCCAACCGTGTCGCTCCTTCTCCAATTCCCAACCTGGTGCATAGGTCACGTGAATTTTACTTAGTGGAGGCTTGTTTTCTCGCCCCGCCGGGGTTTTCTGGTGGTCCTGTTATAGATACGTTAGACCAAGTTGTGTCAGTGATTATCAGTCTCCGTCAAGTTCGTTAAAGGCTTGATTTCTCGGTATCTATATGGTGATGCTCACTGACACAACTTGACCTAACGTATCTATAACAGGACCACCAGAAAACCCCATCGGGGCGAGAAAACAAGCCTCCACTAAGTAAAATTCACATGGCCTATGCACCAGGTTGGGAATTGGAGAAGGAGCGACACGGTTGGGGCAGGACACCATGCCCTCTCTGGTGGAAAAAGGATACTGATGAGGGTGTCCCATTGTGTGTAAATTTTGACTAACACTAATACCGTAATCAGCTAATTCAAAATAAGGAACAACGATAACTTCTGGCAAACATGGCATCTCCAGTAACGCTAAGTCAGTACCCGTATCAATAGTCAGGGGTCTGACGTTCTGCAATACAACTGCATCTCCTATTTTGACTACTTCTATAGCACAAATGCGGAAATCATTAACAGAATGATCTAACTCACAAACCCCGTGGGCAACAATGACAATACCTTCCTTTATAACAAAACCAAAGAGATGAGATGTGGCCAAATGAAGTTGGTCATGTACATTACACATGACTGCAAACAATAAAGGAAAAAATTAACGGCAAACAATAAGAACTCAAAATCGTTGATTGGGATTCGCTCATTACCATAAATAGGATGAATGTGCGCCACTTTCCTTTTCTGGCTAGCAAAGATGGGGATTCGCTCATTATCTAAAAAGCGTTGATTGGGAAGGGGGAGTGAGATTTGCGGGTAAGGGTTTCACGGGTTAGGGTTTTGGTAAGCCATGTTGCAGGGCGGGTGGATGAAAAGTTTTGAGGGATTTTAGGGTTCCCAGTCTTTTGTAGGGTGGAATGCGGCGGAAAACTGTAACATGTACTGGGCGGGAAACCTGAGGCTCTGTTGGGCCGCGTACTCGTTTGGGAGGCATCGTTCTAACCCCCAATCGTACCCTTTCCGAACCACCAGTGGAGCACCTCACATGTAAGGAATAAAACACTGGAAATTAAAAAAATTAAAAAACACAGGACATAAAAATCATACACAAATATAACCATAAAAAACAGAAAATAAAACACAGGAAAATTAAAAACTAGAAAAAACAACTCACATGTAAGGAATTGGAACACCTTGGAAGAATGGGAGACGTATGATTAAGCCACACAAGTGAGGAATTAGAAAGAGGGAGTCTTTTTCTCCATGAATGACCTCCCCCCTGCTCCGTAGGATGTCCCATTGACCTTCTCCCTCGTGACGAATTAATTCCGACGTTCACCGTCGACCCATTGACCTTCTCCCTCGTGATGCGCTCGATGTGGATCACCCACTTCTTGCGATACACCTGGACCACCTTGCCCTCTCGGCCCTTGTAGGTGCCACGCACAACATTGACCTCGTCGTCTTGCATGGAGCGGACGTTGTACTTGGCGCGGAGGTCGGTGGAGAGGGGCGCGCTCATCAGCACGCGCCGCTGGCTCGACGGGGCCGAGAAGTGGGCCTTTCGGTTCTTGCGGCGGGAGCTGGTGACTCTCGGGTTGTACTTCATCTTCTCTCTCTAGTAGGGCTGAAACCGGTTTGGTTCGGTCCGGTTCTCGGCCATTTTTGTATGAACCGGGAAAAGTCGGTTCGGGGGTTCACTGAACCGAAACCGGTTATATAGATCTCGGTTCGGTTCGGTCTCGGTTCGGTCGGTTCGGGGCCGGTTCGGTTCGGTTCGGCAAAAGCCAAAGCAAGAGATTTGATTGAGACAAAACCCACAGATCTGATTCAGAAATCAAAGAAAATCTGGGAAAATAGCACCAAGAATCCCGAACATGAACAGAGATGAAACAAATTTACAGATTTACAAAAAATTTATACATATTAGTCCAAGAAAAAAACAAAAACATGCATATATATAGATATACACGTGTGTATATATACCAGATGGTTTTCCAGATCTACAAATTAAACATATATATATACACACAAACATGTATACAACTCGATAAAAAGAATCGTACAAATCACGAGAGAGACTAAACGATGATGACGGCGTCGATTGGGTGGCGGGCCGGCGTCGGCATCGATTGGGTGACGGAAGAACAGAGTTGAGGACGGCGATGGCATTGATTGCGTGGCAGTAGGAGGTGAGATCTGTCATTCAGAGTCGACGACGGACAGATGAGTGATGCTCCGCACCCCCCCCTGACACCCTTGTCCCCCGGCCCCACCCCACCCTCTCCCCAAAATAACCCCCACCCTCTCCCCAAAATAACCCCCCCCACCCACTCGGTTTTTTTTATTTCTTTTTTTTTTTCTTCTTTTTTTTATTTTTTGGTTTATTCAATTTTATTTATTTAATTACTCATTTAATTAGGTTTATTCAAAGTACATTTGCAAGTAAATTATTTTCTTAAATTTCCATTTAAATTTCACTTTATATTTAGAAACTTTATATTATTTTAATTAGTTAATTAAGTTGTCTTAACAATGAATAATAAATAAAAAAACTTCTAAAAGTGAATAATAATATTACAATCATACAATCACGTTTTAAAAAGTGAATAAATATTACAATTACGTTGACAAGTGGTCACCTAATCAATATTGACTACAAATTGTGGTTGTTCCGGCACGACACCCAGTACCTCGAACCACGAATCAAGACGTGTGTGCCATAACTTAAAGCCCATCCTTTAGCTTCAATCGATGCATTATTCCACCACCACATTGGGATGGGTGGTACAGGGTGATTGGGGCGCAAAAAAAGTTGTACAAAGTGACTGTTAATACGGGCAATTGCTATTTCAATGCGCTGTCGGACTGGAACTGGACGAGATCTCAAGGGCAAGTGAGTAAAACAACCTCCAACATTCGCGTCAAATGTGTGTAGTACAATGTTGTACCGTGATGCAATGACTACCCCCAAACTCATACAGTCCATCCATTTTGGAAATGGAGCTGTAGGCATCCAACATCTCAGTGACTCTAGTATCTCATCTGCCCTATTTTGTTCTAGATAAACGTCATTGTAGAGATATCTATTCTGAATCATTTCTTCGATAAGATCTTGTCGTACTCGACCCCAGCCCTCCTCACTTCCATAGATTTGCGCGGCTATCGCCCTGAATCCACAATGTCCATCAGCTTTGACGTCTACAGTGTGGGACATATACTGCTGAAATTGCCAAGGTAAATGCTGAATGTAGTGGTTGTGCTCCCTCTCCCTATCCGCTGTCTCCGTTCCTGCATTTATCGCTTTCCCTTTCCCTTTCCCTCAATGTAGATGCAGCTCTGGATGTTGAAGTAGATTTTTCTGTGCAAGAAGGTATCCGTTTTCCACTCTGCTCAGCTTTTCCGGCAGGTCGACCTTTGTGTTCTGTATTATACGATGGCCCTCGAACACTGCTGTTAGATGGATCTGCCATATCAACAAATCTGCTTATCATATGCTTTCGCATACGTGGATCCATCCCCTGCAATATGTCAACCACACGAGATGTCTCGTCGGGTTGTTCTCCCTCGGCATTAAACCCGTCCGCGTGCATAGAGAGCCTACTCCAATGAACGTGGATACTGGATAGCGGAATCGGAATGCCCATGGTAAGGTAATCCCTCAAATCGTGCATGCATGGCAACCCGTGTGATGTTTTGATCGAACAACCGCAACTGCCGCTTGGGAGGGGGTAGGCGTCTGCGGCGGATGCTAGCTGGAACCCGATCAACTCCATTGCATACAATGAAATGCGACACCTGATTTCATCAAAAATGGCGTCACGTAAATGTATGTGCCGTGGAATGTTGATAGATTTCTCGAAGGACTTCTTAATTTGCCCAAATTGATCTACCAACATTTTCTCTATGCCCTCAAAAGATGTTTGGAGCGATGCCATGGTGGTACCCCCCAAATATTTCTTGACCCTTGCATGTGCAGACTCGGCCCTGTAATAGAATAATAAACTTTGTTTAAAATAGGAAAGTTTAACTAGTATAATGCAGAAAATTTAACTCGTCAAGTTATAAAGTCACTTTACCTTTGACTTGAATTGCTTCCGAGGTGCATACATGTATCTGTCCATGCTGTAATAAATCGCTCTTTGTACGGCCTTAACCATGTATCCGCAAGATAAGATATGACACGCGGATATTGGCTATACTTCTCGCACATGGCAACCCACTTCTGTTGGTAAGAATCAGTGCTCGATGAATGAATAAGGGTCTGCCAGGAATCGCAAAAGTCTGGAAAGAACGAACCAAGCACAGCGCTGCAGTTCTTCATTACGCACTGATTTATGTGCCAAATGCAGAGGATGTGACGTGCCATGGGGAAACATGTTCCAATGGCGTTCATAAGTGCCAAATCACGATCTGTAACAAACACCAATGGCAACGATGCCCCCTTTCCAACCATCCACTTCTTTAAGGTATTCAAGGCCCAGGTACATGTATCTTCCCTCTCATTATTAAGATATGCGAACATAAGCGAGTAGGTTTTATTTGTGGATGTCATACCCACAACCTCCAATAGTGGTTTCCGATACTCATTCGTTTTGTATGTGGCATCAATTACCAACACGGACGAAAAGTTGACAGATAGCTCTAGACTTGTAGGATGAACCCAAACAATATCTGTGATTTCGTTGGTCTCTTGATCTGTCCTAAAGTCATGGAGGTATCCTTTCTCAATTAATTGGTCTAAGACATATTGAGTTTCAGTTAGACCGCCCCGTTTGGCTTCCTTGTTTCTGAAGATAGCGTTGTAAATGCTTTTAATTCCTGTAGTGTTTGACGAATCTTTTTTCTTCAAAATACTAAGAATTTCACGAGGTGCGGTGCTGTTGGCCATATCGACCACAAATTGTTTCTCCATTGGTTTTAGCCTTGATGGGTACTCGTGACCCTCAATATTTTCTGCTGGTTCATGGTTATGGAGACCACAAGAAACCCTTAAACCCCACTTAGCACCGTTTGGAGGTATTGGTATACCTCGCAACGCAAATGGACAGTCACATTTTTTAGTCCCAGTATTTCTATGCAAGATTTGCCCTTCTACCCCTCGGTGCGGTCTATACTGTCCTCCTCTCTCACAACCAAGAATGCACTTCGGCAACTTGCCGCCTTTTAAATTAGCAGATTTATTAATAACTACCACAATACCGTTTTCGAGACCAACTCTCTTCGCCCAAGCTAACATATCTTCTCTACTTTCAAATATCTATAAAAAAAAAAATAAACAACGAAAATGTATAAGTAAAACATTATTCATGTACCATATTTTATCTCAAATCAAAATAACCGACGAATATGCATAACAACAACGAAAAATAACTAACCCGGTCGTCAAGCTAAATTGGGTGTATAGTCGCGATCGGCTCGTAGGAGATGCTCTCGACTTGGCACATCATTCTCAAATGACCAACCATCCGGATCGTAGTAGCCATCCATAATGTTCTTCGATGAATTACGAAAAAGAAAGAAAAATATTGGGAGATGGGAGATGTTACGTGAATGTATGTATGAAGTAGTGGGAGAATTAAGAAGAGAACGTGTGAAGTAGTAGAAGAATGAGTAATATAAATAGATAAGACATTGGGGGGCCAGGGATCAAAGATAAGTCTCATAAGGAACACGTGGTAACACATTGGGGGGCCAGGATCAAAGATAAGTCTAATAAGGAACACATGGCAAGCCATTGGGGGGGGGGATCAAATATAGGTCGATAAGGAACACGTGTAACACATTGGGGGCCAGGATCAAAGATAGGTCTCGATAAGGAACACGTGGTAACGCATTGGGGGCCAGGATCAAAGATAAGTCTAATAAGGAACACATGGCAAGGCATTGGGGGCCAGATCAAATATAGGTCGATAAGGAACACGTGTAACACATTGGGGGGGCCAGGATCAAAGATAGGTCTGATAAGGAACACGTGGTAACGCATTGGGGGGGCCAGGATCAAAGATAAGTCTCATAAGGAACACGTGGTAAGTCATTGGGGGGGCCAGGATCAAAGATAGGTCTGATAAGGAACACGTGGTAACACATTGGGGGCGGGATCAAAGTAAGAAAATAAAGTAATTAAATAAAGTAAAGTAATTAAAAATGAAGTAAATAAACAATATTTAATAAATAAAAGATAAAAAAAAAAAAGAAGATATTAGAGCATATTATAAAAATATATATAAAAAACGAGAAGATTTATTAGATATTAGAAAAACAAGATAATAAATAATTAAAAAAGAGAAATAACATATTAGAGATTTCTAAAAAGATAGAAGAGAAAAAATATATTAATAAAAGATATAAATAAATATTTAAATAAAATAAATGAATTACATAAAAAAAACTATATAAAACAAAATAAATGAATTAAATAATTAAATGAATTAATATAAAGAAATTAGTTAACCAAATAAAAGAAATAAAGAAATAAATTAATATTAATAATAGAAAATATATATTAATAAAAGATATAAATAAATATTTAAATAAAAGAAATGAACTAAATAAAAGAAATAAATAATAAAAAATAATTAATTAATTAAATATAATAAGGGGAAAAAAAAATATGGGTGGGGCCGGGGCGTAAATATGGGGGGGTACGCAGAGCAATCTAAGATCTTTGTGGCGGCGCCTCATCGCCTGGGTTCTCTCTCTCTCTCTCTCTCACTCGTAACTGATAAGATTTCAATTTGTGAAGTGTAGTTTGCTGCGTTAAGTATATATACTGGTAATGTAATAAATAGGAGTAAATATCTTTCCCATAAAAGATGCAAAGGGGTTGCTAGCCAAGTGGGTAAGGCTCTGGCCGTGAACCGAACCGGTTTTCAAATTTTCAAAATACTACGAACCGTCTAAAGTAAAAAATTGAAAAAAACTTCCGATTCGGTCCGGTTCATCGGTTTCAAGGGTGTGTACCACTAACTTGTTTTTTGGTTTTTTGGTTTTTTAGGTTTTTAGTTGTAGTTTTTTTTTTAACTCCGTTTTTAGTTGTAGTTTAAATCTACAACTTGTTCCACTAAGGTGTTTTTTTGGTTTTTTAGTTGTAGTTTATTGTAAAGGGTAGTTGGTTTTTTGGGGGAGTTTTTTGTTAGTGGAATAGAGTAGTTTTTGAGTTAAAACAAAACTATTTTTTTGGGGAGTTTTTTGTTAGTGGAATAGAATAGTTTTTGAGTTAAAACAAATCTAGTTTTTTGTTAGTGGAACATGGTCCGGTTAGTCTCTAGAGTTTCTCGCGCTCTCTCTCTCTCTCTCTCTCTCTCTCTCTCGATGTGAAAGGAAAATGACGGCTGGTAGAGAGAAGAAGAGGATTAGGGTTTTCCGCGTATTGGCCCGATGGTGAACCACGAAATGGGGTGGAGAGTATGTGAGGGAATTTTCGGGCCGTTTTATTTTGGGCTTTGGGCTACATTTTAGTGTCCACAAGCGTAGAAGGGTGTTTTTCTAAATAATTGAGCCGGTTTTTTTTTTTTTTTGTCATTAAAAAAATTACATCTGCTTGCTTTGAGTCAATGTTTTTAAGAATATTGGCTTATCACAACGAAAGGAATCAAAAAAATATGAGTTAAAAGTCAAAATTCAAATTACTTTCAATAAAGACAAAAATAAGCGACAATTTTTATTCGAAAAAATCTAAGTTTGGCTCATAATTTTTTACTTTTTTTATTTCAGTCATCGAGAAGAACCAATAATTCATAAAAATTTGACGAGAAAGAACAAATCAAATACCAAAAAAATTTTGAATTAGGAAAAAAAATAATCTGGATCAATTATTTAGCCAAAATGGATGCATCAACAAAAAGTTAATTCTGCTCTAAGTTTCCCATTTTTTTCTAAAAGTGCTAGAAAAGCTTAAAATGCTAAAATTAAAGGGTTTTTAGTGGTTCTGACATTTTCATAGGGTACCTAGGATTTTAGACTTTTTCATAGCGTACCCTAGAGTTTAGGCACTTTCATAGGATTTGAGGTTTTAAATTAAAAGTAAAAAAAAAAAAGTGGAGCGGCACATAGGGACTGACGGCCCGTAATTGCAAGCAGCCCAAAATAGCCTTTAGTTGAGAGAGATCACTAGAGTCTCAACTAGAAAGTGGAGCGCGCGGTGCTTTTTCCAAAATCCGCTGGAGTGCGCGGTGCAAGCCCTCCACAAAGTGGAGCGGCCTATAAATGCATCATCATTGTATTGGGCCCAAGTAGAGGATACAATGTGGCTGCAAAGCCTACAAAAAGTTGATGATTTGCTAAACGTGGGCCCATCTGGGCTCGCCTTAGTTGGAGATTCAAAATTAGGACTACAAACGAGCTGAGTCGAGCCCAGCTATATTGTGCGGTAGCTTTGCTCGTTTACTAATTGAGTTCGAGCTCGGCTCAACTACAAATGAGCTGAGCCCAGTTCATTTAATAAACGAGCCTATACAGGCCTAAACTTTGGAGTGTAAAGCTCGGCTTGTTTACAAAACAAGCTCGGAACTCAAGCTCGAATTTGGCTTAATTACTAAACAAGTTGAGTCGAGTCTCAAGCTGCTCGCGAGCAACTTCATTCGTTTGGAGGCTTGCAGCCCTAATCAAAATGATGAGCTACCCAATTCCTCGTTCTTCACAAACATGTAAATGTCCTCTACGAGCACCTCAAGCGTACACAAACCCAAGTCTGTGCGGCCAATAGCGTTAACAACTTTGACCGACTCGCCTTCCAGAACGATTTCATGGCACAGTGGCACTCCAATTTACTTGCAAATACAATTTTTTTTCCCTTTTGAAAAGAAAAGAAAAGAAAAAGTTGTATCCATAATAATAATAATAATAATAAACCAGCGGGTAGCCAAAGTTTCAGCAAAAGAGGTTCCACCCTTAGACCTAATAAAACAAACACACCTGACCGCCACTCCAATCCCAAATGAAATCTCTTCTTGAAATATTGCACCATCAAAGTTCACCTTGAACATCTATAGATGTAGCGTATCATTATGTTGGCATGATAAAACGAGTTTATAATTTTTTCGTGCTTCTATTTTAGAGACGCAACGTATCATTATGTTGGCATGATAAAATGAGGTCAGAATTTTTCCAGTCCAATATTCCAGAGACGTAACGTATCATTATTGTTTACATTCTGTTTAGACGATGTGAAAAGGAATAGAAAAATTGAGGGAAGAGAACAAAGAAAAATTGAGAAGTTCACCTTGATGTGTTTAGACGATGTTTTATTTTTCTTCGTTGTAGGAAGAGAAAAAAGAAAAGTTGAGGGAAATTATAAGAGAGAAAAAAAATGGGAACCATAATCTCTTTCTTTCTCTAAGTTGAATCAAAATAACTTATGTACCTTACTCTGAGTTTCATTTCTTTGGGGTTTTTTTCATGTAAACAGAAAATTCTCTTTCTTTGATCCTTCTCTAAGTGTCAAACAAACCCATTCATCTAAAAATTGTCCCATTAGCTCTCCAATTTTAATTATGGAATCTGCCAATCCGACACCATATTGTGCCTATTGCTTCCATTTTATTTCATTGCTCTGGAAAAAAAACATGTACCTGTACTGGTCAACACATAGCAATCTGTTTTCCTAACAGTGTTGGAGTGGCATTATATTATCTGGTTTTCTGGGCAAAAAATGGTGTTCAAGAACAATTAAAACAAAGTACACCATTTCCCCATCTAAAAAAATAGGTACGCCAGCAGACATGTGCCATTGCCTTTCACATTTTAATTTTGAAACTCGTACAAAGCTCGTATCGATCGGATCTGGTAAAAAATAGTAAGAACTTCTGCTTGCCGGTTGACACCGCCCTTGTTCTTACAACTTTTCTTGAATTCTCAAGACTTCCAACCTCCATCTCCAGATTGGAGAAACCCGAATAGACATCAATTTACAAACAAAAAGGAAAACTAGAAACAAACGCTAATGAGCCGGATATTACCAAGCTACGTAGCAATGATTTTCCATGTATGGATTGAAAGAAAATGCTAGAATCCTCAAAGATGTAGTCAGGAGGATTACAGGGCAGTGTTCGTGATTATTGAGGATGATAGAAGGCAGAATCTGCAAATGGAAAAAAAGCAGAAAACAGTGGTAGAACTGGACAATTTGCCTAGCTTGGAATACTCCCACTACGATGTTACCTTCAGCACCCAAAACAGAAGGAAATAACAGAGCAAAACATTCAGCCACTGTAATGAGCTTTCGAAATGATGAAATCGGATGAAGGCCAAAGTTAGCAAGCTGACTCAATTAATGGATTGGCTAAGTTCATTTAGATCAAGGATTCAATGATTGATTACCACTAAGGCACAAACCAATCAATACTTTGTTGCTACCACTAACCCTCTATCATTTACAGCTCCTTTGGATCGAGGGGGACGGAAAGAAAAGAAAGAAGAAGAAAGGGGAGTGAATTCTCTCCCTTGTTTGGATGACCAAAGTGGTGGGAGAGGAAGAGAAATTGTGAGAAACCAGAACCCCTTAACGCCAAAAGTGGGCAAAAAATGGTGTTCAAGAACAATTAAAACAAAGTACACCATTTCCCCATCTAAAAAAAATAGGTACGCCAACAGACGTGTGCCATTGCCTTTCACGTTTTAATTTTGAAACTCGTACAAAGCTCGTATTGATCAGATCTAGTAAAAAATAGTAAGAACTTCTGCTTGCCAATTGACACTGCCCTTGTTCTTACAACTTTTCTTGAATTCTCAAGACTTCCAACCTCCATCTCCAGATTGGAGAAACCCGAATAGACATCAATTTACAAACAGAAAGGAAAACTAGAAACAAACGCGGATGAGCCGGATATTACTGAGCTACGTAGCAATGTTTTGCCATGTATGGATTGAAAGAAAATGCTAGAATCCTCAAAGATGTAGTCAGAAGGATTACAGGGCAGTGTTCGTGATTATTGAGGATGATATGAGGCAGAATCTGCGAATGGAAAAAAGCAGAAAACAGTTGTAGAACTGGACAATTTGCCTAGCTTGGAATACTCCCACTACGATATTACCTTCAGCACCCAAAACAGAAGGAAATAACAGAGCAAAACATTCAGCCACTGTAATGAACTTTCGAAATGATGAAATCGGATGAAGGCCAAAGTTAGCAAGCTGACTCAATTGAATGGATTGGCTAAGTTCATTTAGATCAATTTAGATCAAGGATTCAATGCTTGATTACCACTAAGGCACAAACCAACAATACTTTGTTGCTACCACTAACCCTCTATCATTTACAGCTCCTTCGGATTGAGGGGAACGGAAAGAAAAGAAAAAAGAAGAAAGGGGAGTGAACTCTTTCCCTTGTTTGGATGACCAAAGTGGTGGGAGAGGAAGTGAAAAATTGTGAGAAACCAGAACCCCTTGACCCCCCCCCCGAAGATTCCGTGAGAAACGGAACGCCGGCGGCACGTGCGGTCCACCCTGTCGTACTTCCACTGTTGTCTGTGATCAACACTCAGTTTGTGCGGCCAATAGCGTTATAAGAGAAAAAAAAAATGGGAACCATAATCTCTTTCTTTCTCTAAGTTGAATCAAAATAACTTATGTACCTTACTCTGAGTTTCATTTCTTTGGGTTTTTTTCATGTAAACAGAAAATTCTCTCTTTGATCCTTCTCTAAGTTTCAAACAAACCCATCCATCTAAAAATTGTCCCATTAGCTCTCCAATTTTAATTATGGAATCTGCCAATCAGACACCATATTGTGCCTATTGCTTCCATTTTATTTCATTGCTCTGGAATAAAAACCTGTACCTGTACTGGTCAACACATAGCAATCTGTTTTCCTAACAGTGTTGGAGTGGCATTATATTATCTGGTTTTCTGCGCAAAAAATGGTGTTCAAGAACAATTAAAACAAAGTACACCATTTCCCCATCTAAAAAAAATAGGTACGCCAACAGACGTGTGCCATTACCTTTCACGTTTTAATTTTGAAACTCATACAAAGCTCGTATTGATCGGATCTGGTAAAAAATAGTAAGAACTTCTGCTTGCCGGTTGACACCGCCCTTGTTCTTACAACTTTTCTTGAATTCTCAAGACTTCCAACCTCCATCTCCAGATCGGAGAAACCCGAATAGACATCAATTTACAAACAAAAAGGAAAACTAGAAACAAACGCGGATGAGCCGGATATTACTGAGCTACGTAGCAATGATTTTCCATGTATGGATTGAAAGAAAATGCTAGAATCCTCAAAAGATGTAGTCAGGAGGATTACAGGGCAGTGTTCGTGATCACTGAGGATGATATGAGGCAGAATCTGCACATGGAAAAAAAAAGCAGAAAACAGTTGCAGAACTGGACAATTTGCCTAGCTTGGAATACTCCCACTACGATGTTAACTTCAGCACCCAAAACAGAAGGAAATAACAGAGCAAAACATTCAGCCACTGTAATGAACTTTCGAAATGATGAAATAGGATGAAGGCCGAAGTTAGTAAGCTGACTCAATTGAATGGGGATTGGCCAACTCCATTTAGATCAAGGATTCAATGCTTGATTACCACTAAGGCACAAACCAATCAATACTTTGTCGTTACCACTAACCCTCTATCATTTACAACTCCTTTGGATCGAGGGGAACGGAAAGAAAAGAAAGAAGAAGAAAGGGGAGTGAACTCTCTCCCTTGTTTGGATGACCAAAGTGGTGGGAGAGGAAGAGAAATTGTGAGAAACCAGAACCGAGTGAACTCTCTCCCTTGTTTGGTTGACCAAAGTGGTGGGAGAGGAAGAGAAATTGTGAGAAACCAGAACCCCTTAGTGGCAAGATTCCATGAGAAACGGAACGCCGGCGGCACGTGCGGTCCACCCCGTCGTACTTCCACCGTTGTCTTCGTCTCGTCAAGGAGAAACTGGATCTGTGATCAACACTTAGTTTTGAGGTCGCCGGAAAGTTGCCGGAGATGAGAGAGATGACCGGAGTGGGAGGGAGAGAGAGTGATTTCTCACGGTCGTTTGGATGAGACAGGAGAAACCCTTCCCCTTTCTTCTTCTTTCTTCTCTCACCGTCCAAAGGGCCTGTTATGACATGAATTTATTGTCTTTCCTTCGGAAAAGAGAGTCGGAAGAAGGCCAAAACATACAATTAAAAGCACAAGTTCATTCTCTAGGAGAATCTAAAGCACACCAGATGCATTCTCTTGAGAAATCTTGAGAAATTGCTCAAAGCCAACAATGCATTGGCGTGGCGGTGCGTGTGGGTGGAGTGGAGTGTACAATTAAAGATGTGACATTAATCAAAGTAAAGGATTCTTTCCTGCAACACCAAAAAATGAAATCAGAGGAAAGGAACAGGTAGTTGTCCACGGCTGTAAAGGTGGTGAATGGACAGAAAGCAGAAGGCAAGAGCCACCGTCAGAGCCCTACCAGCAGAGATCACAGTGTCCAACACGATGTCAAAGCGCCGTTCCTGCCGCCCCCACAGCACCATCGTGCAGTGGCCCAAGCCATCCACTGAACGCCGCCAAGAATACAGCCATCTCTCTCACCTCAATTTCCAAGCTCAAACTAAAAGAAACAGAGACCACCAAAAACCACTTCTCAGAGTCTATTGGAGGGCCCAAGTCAACCACGGGCAATCACATCCACAGAACAACTATTCTTGATCCTGTTAAACCCAAATCTAAATACTAGGGCAAATCAGAGGAGCACAAGAAAACAATGAATGAGTGTTTATGATATACCCTCCAAACTCTTTCAACCTCACCCATATCACACCTCATAATGTTGCAACTTGCATATTAAAGGAAAAAAAAGTAGTTGCAAGTCTCTCTCTCTCTCTCTCTCATCATGAAATGATGCGCACTGCAGGCCCCCGGGTCAATCTCACACTCACCAATGCATGTTTATGTGTACTTTATCTGGAAATCCAGCGAGGATGCAAGATAATCTGTATAGAGTTATGCAAAAAATGTATACAGTACTCCATGGGGTAGAGAACCCAATACTAAAGTATAATGAGGGAATTATAAAGGGAAAAGTGTATGGAACATGAAATCTTTCCCATAAATCTCCCCCGAAAATGAAATGTGTGGGTGTGATTCAACCAATGTACTATGTGCAAGTACATTGGGTGAATCACACCCACACGTTTCATTTTCGGGGGAAATTTATGGGAAAGTTTTCATGTCTTGTATCAAACCTTATTATAAAGTTGTCAAAGTAGAACCACCAACAGTGCACCCACTGCCTCTGTGTTTGCTTTCTTCCTTTGCAACATAAAAACAAGTAGCCCACTTTAGTCCCCATTCCACATGGATTCCTGCACAAAGTGGCTGCCCTCATCCAACCTCCAACCTGAATTTTAACTGAATTTGGCAGACTAAATGTCTAACATTCGTCGGCTTATGTTGTGTTCACATATATAAATTTCTAGGTTTTTAAGTATATTAATGATTTCCTACACAAGCGGGAAAATGAACCCAATAAAGAAAGATACGGGTGCCTATCACAGCATCACATGAAGCTGACTCGATCCACCGAAAAATGGGGCGGAAGTTGGGAAAAAATGGGATGATGAGATGTGGAGAACAAAAGTGGCCCTCAGAGCAGAACTTATGTGGTCGAGGAAATAGACTGCGAAGGATTACATGGCTAAAACTGACAATCAGCTGGCGCCTTGGCAGCATAAGCCATAACAAAGGTACACTAAATGATAACCCGTAAAACATAACTCGATGGAAAACAACCAGAGGCATAGTTCCAGTCGAGTACAAATTAGCAACCTCGAGAATTTGCCCGGATATCTCTTGCAAGAGAAGGTAGCCATCTCTCCCCCCTAATTTTTCTCAGTTCTGCTACTCTTTCTTCCTCTCTTTTCGCAGCTGCTTTTGCCGCTGCATCTTTAGCTTCTCGTTTAGCTAATGTTTTCTGGTGTGAATGTTTGGCTGCAGCGACTATATCCATCCCGTCAACAGCAATTGATTGGAGCTGCCATCTGAACTGAAAGACATCAGTCGTGTCACGTCAATTAGGCAAAGTCAAATACATTCAAGATTGTAAAACTGCAACATAAACAAGAATCAGCAACAAGGAATCAAGAAAGCATAGATGAGAAGGCAAACCTTCTTTGACTTCTCATCAATCTCTTTACCAGGAAGGATTCTTGGTTTTTTTGTTGGTCCCTGAAGTTCATCTGTTAACATAAAATATCTTTAAATTCCCAGATACAACCTGTAAAATAAGAGGTAATGAATTTCCCACAACGTTGACACCGAAGGATTTTCAAACTTGTTTGTTATTCCGCCTCCTAATTGGATTAGCAGAACATTTACAATGAGAATGATGAACAGTTCACACACTTAATCACTTTCAACATACTTTATTTAACAGCTCCTTTAACCACTGAAAGTGCATATAATATGACATAAACACCCTTTGTCATCGTATATAGCTACATAGGCACAATTATACTTTCTCCATCTGCAGAACATTGGGAACTACTTATGCTCTACTTTACCAAAGATCACCATTTTAATGCTAATTAAAAGTAAATAAATTCAACGAATATATGATGCATTGATGACTTACCTGTGTGATCGAACACTATCCCAGGGGGAGCATGTTTAAAGAGACGAACTCCGCCTCCACTAATCATGGAATCATCATCCAGGATGTGAATAGGATCTTCCCCAACTATCTCTATGGTCTTCTCTAAGATGCCGTCCAGAAGCTTTTGTGCCTACACAGTTTACCATGGGCATTAGTTAAAGAAACTACAAAGAAATCAACACACTACAGACAAAAGTCTAACACAAAAACCATAACAGTTAAGGAATATGAATGCTGATTATATATCTCATATCTAAGTGCACGTCAGTAATTTGTATATTTTGGATTACACCATTATTTTGAACTCAATACACAAGCTTTCCGTTTCTTGAAGTTTCACAAACTGACTCCAAATTACTTGGGCAATAATTGCACGTCCATGTTCCATTCCTCCTTAGACATCTGATTTTTCCCCTTCCGGTAGCATCATGCCATAATTTCTTTCTAATCGATCTGCGACTCTACTAAACCTCTTCAAGAGGCATGCTCCCTTCAAATCCAGTTGCTATAACCACAATCAAAACAGCGGGCATACCTCTTCATTAGAAAACCCAGACAATATCTTCACTTAAAGTCTAAACCTCTTTAATGTTATCCACAATTGAGTATAAATTCGAATGACGAGGCACCATTTCTAGAATTGTGCAAAATGAACCTGGCTGAGAACTGAGCGAGCTGCAAAACAATACACACTTCGATACCAACTTTAAACACCAATTTGAGGTAGAATGCCCTTATAAACCTTGAAGGACCCACAACGAAAGCCCCTAGCACAACTAGAAAAACCGAACTACTTATATGTAAGACACCACCTTATCCCAGTACCTTGGGTGATGCTCAACAACCCATCCTTAGACAGAAGGAGTCTCCCAAGGGGCCCCAAACACCGGATAACCAGGATCTAGCATTTTGTCAAACAATTTGCTTCTTCAATCTGTTCTCCACTTATGACATATCGATAATTTGATATGCGCAAGAGTAATCACTCCCCGAAACAAGTAAACGAGAGAGAGAGAGAGAGAGAGAGAGAGAGAGAGAGAGAGAGAGAGAGAGAGAGATTTAAAAGCCAGTTCTCACAAAGATACATCGAACGACGAGTAAAGTGATAATGTGATAGCGAAGGGGCAATTACAAATGCTCATGTGTGATGTGCTTTCTGATATTTCCACTAAGATCCTTTGTTTTTTTGTGGGTAGTAGGCCCAGATTTGTGAGGAATATCCTCTCAAATTTCAGCTTACACTGCACAGTAAATTTTCCTAAAATGGGTAGGCAGCTTGAACGCAAGAAATTCCTGGGTAACAATGAGCCATTTTTTTTTATAATAATAAGCCATTTATTCCATCTTCCACATGGCACAACAATCTCAACAAAAATGACCCGAACAATATAGCGAGTAGATACTAGATAGGTTTCACATGGATGCCCAAAACCTCAAATTTCTTGAATGAACGGATTACCAAGTTGCTTAAGGCCCTCCATCAGGGGCGGCTCCACCAAGGTTTTAGGGGTTCGCTTGAACCCATGGTTCAGAAAATGCACAAAAAAATAATTTTTCTGATATTAATATGACTTTTTCGTCTGCTCGAATTGTACAATTGCCCGATGCCAAAAAGTAGATAATACTCCTATAGCTCAACAAATCATAATAAACTAGGCCCGATAAATTTTCAACCAAAATAAATAAATGCTGTGTTTGTATACAAAACTTTTTGAGCAAACAGCGAAAGGGCCAAGCTAATAGTTTCGATTAATCTGATTATTGAGCAAACATTGAAAAAGGAAATATAAAAGCAATAAGAACAAATAGAACTCCATGCGAGCAGGATAGAGGAATGACCTTGATCTGGTAATGCTTGAGGTTTTGAGGATTACGGTTGTCTACTTCGCCGTCTTCATCTTGTTGTGTCGCACGGCCGAGTGATTTCGTTGATGAACCATTGGAGGTCGACGCAACACGGTCGTTGGATGTGCGGCCGTTAATAGTGGTGGTGACGGCGACGGAATCGATGGCAGCTTTCCAGTCGGCGTCTCCGTCTTCCTCCCCACTGCTGCTGCTGCTAAGGCCGTTACTCCGCCGTCCACCACCACCCATTTCGCGGCGGAGTGATTTTTGGGACCCCAAAAACCTGAGTGTATGAAATTTGATATTGGGGCCTACGAGAGGACTTATAGGCCTGGCTAAGGCATCGGGCCCAAACCCTAATGCAGCCGACAATTGAATACCAATATAGGAGAAGTATTGGGCCTGGCTAATCGCATGTTCGGTGTTCCACTAATGGCTTTTTCGGCTTTTTTGGATCTTTTAAAAATAAGTCAATTTGTTCTCTTTAAGAGTTCAACAAAAGTGGAGGAAGAGTGCAATATCAGTAAAAATATTTCCAGAAAGTTTGATTTGAGTAAAAAACAAATGCAACATAGGTGCAAAAATGTTATTGAGGAGTGCAACAGTTCTCCATTAAGTGTTCAACAAAAATGGAAGAAGTGTGCAATAGTCAGTAAAAGTGAATGAGAGAGTGAGGGGGTTGGTTTAGGGAGAATTTTTTACACCAGGGTATTTTGGTTAACACAAAACTTGGTACCATGTATGTGCAATTAAAATTTTCCTTTGTCATGTTGGGAGCAATTTTCGAAAAAGTACACCATGTCTTTGCATTTAATTGCCCCTACTACCATTTTAGAGCAATTTCCCCTTTTGGCAATGGGTATTTTTTTTGAGTTAGTGAATTGTGTTGGTTTTTTTTTTTTTTTTTTTTTTTTGGAGTTAGTGGAACAGAATAGTTTTTTGCTTTAAGCTAAAGCCGACCTTTTTTTTTAGTGGAATGAGGCCTTAAACCTTCTATGGAGTCATTTGGTGCATCTTCAATGCATCTCTATATCTCTATTTTAGAGATCGGATGTGACATTGAGGAGAGATTTTTTCTTTGATCGGCTACATATTGAGGAGATTTTGTAATTATCCCCTCCTTTTTCAACTTCTTATACTTTACGTTGAAGAGATTTTGTAATTTATACTCTCTTTTTTCAACTTTTTATATTTTATGAGAGAATTTTGGAGGGACCCATCGTCCTTTTTAGAAATTTGGTCTCCAAATTTACTTCTAATACTCTAAATATAGAGACTTGCACATTCATTCTAGTCTCCAAATCTCTAAAAAAATGACAATGAGTTCCTAAAAAAAGTATAAAAAGTTAAGGAAAATATGAGATAAATTACAAAATTTTCATTTATATGTCACGTTTGGTCTCTACATTAGAGATATAGAAATGCATTGAAGATGTTGTTAGGAACTTTATTTCATTCTCAAAAAATTATTGTAATATTTAATTTTTCATGGTTAAATTACACTAAAACCCTCAACTATAATCTATTTTCATTTAATCCTTCGAAGTTTAAAACTCCAACACTTACGCCCTGTTTGGATGCTGGATTTGGCACCCGGATTTGCAAAAGACCCGGATTTGTAATCCCGGGCCCACCTTAGTCCGGTGTTTGGGATGCAAAAACGTCCCCCGGATTTGATCGAAAAATTTCACTGTTGGGAGTACAAATCCGGGGGCACCCGAACTAGCTAACGACAGTCTCACCCCTATCGTTAGCATATCAGGGGGGATTTGAAGAGTTTTTATACCAATTTACCCCTCCAAATCCGGTTGATTTGGGGGGATTTTGTGCATGAGAGAGAGAGAGAGAGAGAGAGAGAGAGAGAGAGAGGGAGAGGAGGAGGAGGAAGAAGAAGATGAGCATCCTGGAGGTCGGCGGTCCGATTTGGACGATCTCGTGGTCGCCGGAGCATACCATCTTTAACGATCTCGTGGTCGCCGTCGTCAGTTGTACCGCATCATCGGATTTCACTCGAAATCCCGTCGCCGAAGTCGATCGGTTGGGAGGTTTTTCGTCACTTATCGCATCTCTGTGTTAAAATGAAGAAAGTGAAATGGGGAAGACAATATTCTCCAATGAGAAATATCTGGAAGGAAGGGAAAAAATTATCTTGTGTATTCATGTTCTATGCAATTGTTTGTTCCCAAGGCTATCCAATGGCTATTAATTTGCAACGGTTTTTTTTTTATATATATAAATTCCACAAAATGAAAGTATATCATAATTCTTAACCCCATTTACTAATGGTAAAGAACTAGCATTTAAAAATTACATAATTCATCAACTTGTTAATTTGGAATAAAATAATAAAGTAGGGAAAATTTGTTTTTTTTTCCATTTATTTTACATTTTGTAGGAAATATGTTATAATGTGTGAAATATGCTAATAAAGAAAAAGTTGAAAATATATTTTCTAAATTCTATTTCAGAAATATCATTTTTTAGTATATAATATAGTTTAAATAAATTTATGTATTTATTATGTATTTTATTCGAATTATAATGAAATTACTCTATTTTTATTTAATTAATAAACCGAGGGCAATTCAGTCATTTGTCCCATTATCCTATCAAATCCACTCTCCAAATCTCCCTTCTCAAAATACCATCCAAACACCTCATATAAAAATTCACAATTCTTAGGAAGTGGGCCCACCCTCATTAAAAATCCACTCAAAATCATCAACGGCATCCAAACGTGGCTTTTAACTCCCTAAGGAGTGAGGCGGTTGAGGCAACAGAGGTCAGACAATATAGTCGTTTAATTTAATTATTACAGAGAGAGAGAGAGAGAGAGAGAGAGAGAGAGATAGGGCAATCGTCGGAGACTACAATTCCGCCACAGCACGGCTCTCGTGCGGTGACGAACTTCAACAGCAGCTCCACAGAATAATACGACAGTCAGCTTCTATATCATTTGATTCCTTCAACTCGCCGCAACCCTAAATTTAATTGGAAGAAAGATGGGGAAGAAGCAGCACAGCAAAGATCGAATGTTCATTACGAAGACGGAGTGGGCCACCGAGTGGGGCGGCGCCAAGTCCAAAGAACTCGGCACCCCTTTCAAACGCCTCCCCTTCTATTGCTGCGCGTAACTTCTCTCACTTCTCTCTATATATGGGAAGTGCTTTTGTTTTCAAATTGGCAAATAGTTTATCTAGACTTCGTAGGAAATCTATGTTTGTATCTGGACTTCATAGACTTCAAAGGCCAGGGACTTAGGCTTGCTAATTCGTAATGTATCAGGTTCGAAAGTTCTATCAACTCTTTTAAGGGGCCTGTCCATACGGGCTTCGCCCAAGGTTTAATTGGGCCCTGCTAGTGGACAGTATGATTGGTAATAGGATTAGATTAGGTGCGCGTAAGTTGACCCAGACACCTGAATTTTGGAAAAAGAAATGAGGATGTATGTGTTTGCACATGTTTCTAATTCGAACTCGGAACCCCTTGCAAATGCCTTCCCTTCTATGGCTGCGCATAACTTCTCTCTCTGTACATATGTCTTATTCATGCATGCATGCATTCATATCTTAACGCATGTATTTTTGTTTTTAAATAAGACTAATAGTTTATCTATGCGTTGTTGGAAATGTGCATGCGTGTGTCTCTGTGTATGTATGAGAATTTGTGTTTGTATATGATTCTGATTTGAATCATCTCCGTCTTTGTATTTTAATGCAGTCTCACGTTTACACCGTTTGAGGTCCCTGTGTGCACGGAGGATGGCAGCGTCTTTGAACTAATGTTAGTCCCCTGCAATTCAATAGTTCAGTTCTTCCATTATTAAGTATTTCTTTTTTTTTATTAATGTTTATTTTGAGCAAATTATTTGATGTTCAATCTGATGAATGTCTTGTTTGGGCTTGAACTTTGGGTGCAGGAGCATTATCCCATATATTATCAAGTATGGTAAACATCCAGTTACAGGAGCTCCGCTAAAGCAAGAGAATCTCATCACCCTCAATTTTCACAAGAATTCCGAAGGTGAGATTTTGGCCCAAGTAGCAGTTGAGTCATTGGTTGAGTTTTTCGAACGTTGAATGTGCAGTAGAACATAGTAGCGGCCGAATCGAATTACTGAAAAAGGTGAAACTGTAGCACTAGTTTCGAAATAAGTATTGACTGCAATGGAAGTTGTGTCGCCAATAAACGAAAAATAGGTTGGATGTCCTTTGTCCTCTTCTAACGAACCACGGCGTGGTCCCTATCTTAATGTGATACTTCTCACTGGGTTTTTATGCCACCCCCTTGTATCAGCATTATATCGAATGTCTACCCAAATTCAGATGTTAAATATGAGGTGGAACACACAATAACTGAAATTATTTGCGCATTATAAATTTTATTTTTTTCAAGTCGATTGGTTATTCTCTGAGGAAGTATGCCAAGAAAACGAGCCTTACATTTGTAGCAATAAATACTAAACTATGATGTCATGGAATATGACTTCTCATGCAGTTGGATGTGCATGAGAAACGTACTAAAGTTTTATGTGATGAAAACGTGTCAAAAGAGTTCTTTTTCGGTCTTGTTCTTGTTTTTATGTTATATACACTAGCATTTTTTCCTTCTTTTCCCAGCTAAGAAGGTGAATTCGATATATTGTGCTTTCGGAGAAACTGTTGCATGCGGATATGACATAGGTCGAGTAGTTGCTTTAACAACTGGAAAGGGATGAGTTGAAATGATTGCGAAGTAAACAATCATATATGATGTTGGCATGCTGTCAGTGTTGTAGATGGTCTGGTTATTTTTGCCAGCTATATTCTTTACCCAATCTCAGGTTCTTAGAGCTTGGGTAGAAGAACGTGGACTAGCTCATGATCTGTTAACGTAGGCGCTTTCTTACTGTTTCTCATAGTGACTTTACTTCAATATGGTGAATAAGCCATTAGTATATACTATATAGGAATAACGCTTTTGAGTTAAAGTTGCATTTGCTAGCAGACTTTCTTACTTATTGTAGATCAGCGGGGTGGTTCATGGTTGTCTATCACAGACAGGTTTGTAGGACTGTAGTTTGTGTGTTGATGCATGAGAATTTTGAGCTTGTTATATGGTTTGTTTTGAGCTTAAACATTATATGGTGTAGGCAAAGTGTCACCTTGGTAAGTTCTTTGTCTATAATTGAGAACTCTTAAGGACCACATTAGTTTTCTATTTTTTGACTATGGAATGGAATAAGAAATTGTCTCTCTGTGGCATTATCTTATTTTCTGTATGAAGGACTGGGTGTGTGTTCCAGTAGGAGAAAGCACAATGAAAGAAGACAGGACCTCCTGGAGGAAACGTCTTGTTTTACTTTTTAGAGAGAGAGAGGTCTGTGTCATGGCTGGTAGATATACTGATGCCGTGAAATTCTAAAGATGCGATCTAGATAAGATTTCTGTCAGGTTCGCAGAATGACTGTTGAAACCAACTGGATCGGCTCATCTGACAAAGTTCGATCCACCACTTTGAGGAAAGAGATGAGACAGTCTACCCTTATTTACACATACAAGAAATCACTCTCTGTCGTACAAGAGGTGTCGACAGTGTGAGCGTTATTGCTGCTCTTTCGGCTTATAGTTCCTACTTCCTAGTAATTGCTTATGTTGTATTAATCGTTCTCTTGCTGTAATAAGTTAAATGAAAGATAATGAATGGAGATGTTTTGATGGCAACTTCTACCTTATGTTTTTGTGGTCTTGGGCTATATAGCTCACACTTGGTGTTATTGGTTGGCATAATTAATTGCATGGCAGTTGTCTTTGTTTTTCTACAGGCGAGTATCATTGCCCGGTTTTGAACAAAGTTTTCACTGAATTTACGCACATAGTTGCTGTGAAGACTACAGGAAATGTGTTCTGCTATGAGGTTTGATTCTTAACTAATTTCCGATGTTAGCATTTGTGAAGTGTAATTTAGGAAGGTATAATTTTAGGAATTATAATTTAGGGTTTCCAATTGTTAGGTTTCAATTAATTTGTCATTTATCTTTTATGTTAGGGGTAACTTAGTCCTTTTATGTTATTAGGGTTTTGCTAGGGTTTTTGGGCTTAGCGGCTTAGCCTATATAGCCCCTTGATCAGTCTTGTAATCTCTAAGTCTTTTGCAATACGTTTGTTGGTTTTTTTCTTCTCTTTCCTTAGAAATCTCACATGGTATCAGAGCCATAAGATCTAGGCCTGTAGGATATTCGCTCCCCGGCGGGCAGCTTTGCCTCGCCGCCGTCCGCTGGGCACTAATCGCAACCTGTTCATTGCATTTGTTCATGGAGCACTGTTCATCGAACGCACCGTTCATCGAAGGTCATTGTTCACGGGTATTGTTCATCGTCAAAGTTTCTCTGTACTTCCTCTTATTTGCATCGGCAATTTGGCCTCTGTTCATCATTGGTTCTTCCTCCTCTTTGCATTTGTTCGGCATCGGTTCTTCTTCCTATTCCCATGTTCTAGTTTTGCATTGCTTTGCATTGTTCGGCACCTTCGCAGTAGTAGATTCACATCAGTTGATTCGTAGTATGATTTGCAGCCGTTGATTCACAGGAGTTTATTGGCAATAACATTGGTATTGGCATTGGCATTAGCATTAGCATTGGCATTGGTGTTGGCAATGGTTTGACACCTATTGATTGGCAGCAGTGGATTTGCAGTAGTTTCTTTGCAGTTGTTATCTCCTTGGCAAACTCACGATACTTCGCATCATGAGTTTGAGGGTGGATGTGAAGTATAATTTAGGAAAGTATAATTTTAGGAATTATAATTTAGGGTTTCCAATTGTTAGGTTTCAATTAATTTGGTATTTATCTTTTATGTTAGGGGTAACTTAGTCCTTTTATGTTATTAGGGTTTTGCTAGGGTTTTTAGGCTTAGCGGCTTAGCCTATAGAACCCCTTGATTAGTCTTGTAATATCTAAGTCTTTTGCAATGCAATAAGAAAGTACGTTTGTTGGTTTGGTAGTACTACACTTGTTTTCTTCTCTTTCCTTAGAAATCTCACAGCATTCTTGTCAGGTCTGACTTCTGTGTCATGTGTGTGATCTTTACCATGCTCTGCACATCATCCATTTGATTTTTTTTTTTCACAGGCAATCAAAGAATTGAACATTAAAACAAAGAATTGGAAGGAGCTTCTCACTGATGAACCATTCACCAGAGGAGATCTTATAACAATTCAGGTAATTAGAAACTTTGCGCTGCTGCAGTCTCTTATTTTGCGGTGTTGTGATTCTGCACTTGACACCAGGAGGATTTGATGACATTGTCCTTCAAAATTTGGTCATGCCCTGCAGAATCCCAATGCACTTGACATCAAGGTTCTTGTGGATTTCGATCATGTTAAGAATAGTTTGAAACTCGATGATGAAGGTGAGTTATAGTTGTAATCTTTTTTGTTGATTCAGTTGTAAAACTCTTCTTCTTTTTGTTCTTGGTGTTAATTTCGTATATTTTCTCATAATCATGACTCTTTTTAGTTTCTTTTTACTAGAGCTAGAGAAAATGAAGTCAGATCCAACCTACAACATAAACATTTCTGGGGATATCAAACAAATGCTGAAGGAACTTGGAACTGAGAACGGAAAGGAAATTGCATTGCATGGGGGAGGTGGAAACAAGGCACAGAATGAAAGAGCCGCCGCTCTTACTGCCATATTAGCGGCAAGATCACGTATCAAAGACGATTCTAATGGAGAGGCTACACCTAAACAGTCTTACAGTATTGTAGATGCTGCTTCTGCTTCAGTGCATGGAAGAAGTGCAGCAGCTGCAAAATCTGCATCAAGTGACAAAACTGCTGCTCGGATTGCGATGCACATGGCTGGTGAGAGGACACCAGTGAATGCAAAAATGGTTGGTTTTCTGAACTAGAGGTTTCTCATATGCGCAAGTACATGATGCTTTTACGTTTTTTGTCTTATGATCCTTTGATATTAATGAATTTGTACTCTTCATATCAATGGACCACCAAAGGTGAACAGTTGATTCCAATTAATCTAAAGCGTACCAGCCTGTTTATTTTGACCACAAGTCTTTGCTATGAGTTATTTTGATCCTTAAAAGATATTTCTTTTTTAAGAAACATGGGAGGTAGAACGGCTAAGAAAGAATACAGTCAGCCTGAATCCTATTAAATCCTAGTCGCCAAATGATTAAAAAAAGCGTTGGCATTTTGACATTGAACACTCTTAGTTGTATTTTGCCTTTATTATTACACAAAAATAGAAGTGAAAAGTGTTTCAGAATATTACGAAGTTGAAAGTTTGAAGAAACACAGGAAACACACCTAAATTGTGTACCAAATTATGAAACATATTGTGGATCATAAGATTCATCACCAAAATTGATATTCTCTAAGACTCCAATAAATTTATGCAAAAATCGTGTGTTAAACTGCAAATTGAATTGTAAATTCCAAGATTCTGATTACTATGCATTTGGTATTACGTACTTATAGGCAATTTTTGCAACTAGTCCTAGCAGTTGGGCCCGCCTTACCTGTGTAGCTTAGGCGGGGGGCGAAGGCCGAGCCATCAGTGAGATACCACTTTAGAAGAGCTGGAACTCTAACCTTGTGTCGTTGACCTGTTGGCCAATGTGGGACTACTTAGCAAAAGGTGTTTTTAGAGGCGGACATGTTTGAGTCTAGTGGCGGGTAAATAGGTCATATCTGTACCATGACAATTATGTAATATACTAATCAATCCATCTCGATTTTAATTGTAAGCCATAAACACAATATGGTAATGTCTTGACGACATGAGTGTAAAACGCTAGAAGCAATTATCCTCTTGGACAACTAACCATGGGCATTCCTGCTAGTTAAAATCTTCAACATCAAGTCATGACCTGTTTTACAACCAAAGCCAGAATGCGTTATCCTTCAGCCCAGCCTCTGTTTTTTGTGCAGGGCAATATTTTTATTATTATATAGGAATTTTAGTTTATGATTTTGAAACTAGTATTTTATTAGGAATCTTTCCTTTTTAGCATAAATTACCTAGAATATTAGGCTATGTTTGGTAACACTTCTTCGCTGTGTTTGGTTGAGAGTTTTGAAAAGAATATTTTGAAAAATATTTTTGAGATAGTGTTTGGATGAATTTTTGGAAAAAGTAATCATTAGAGATAGGTGTAATAATTGGAGAGAGATAGAGAGAGAAATTAGAATAATGATTGAATATAGGGGTATGAGTAGAGAGAGAAATGTGATTAATGATTGGAGAGATGAGAGATGGGGAAAGAATCTTTTTGGAAAATTTTTTGGAAATGTAAAGTGAACAAAATCCTTGTTTTCTGTTTTTTATTTTCTATTTGCTAAACACCAATTTCTGTTTTCTCTAAAATGAAAGTAAAAATAGAAAACATGTTTGTGTCAACCCAATTACACTTTTCTTGGAATTTTCTCTCCTCCTTTTTCTCCTCTGTAATTCTCTCTCCTTCCTAGGAAGCAAGCAAAATTCCCTCCCCCTCCCTCTATAAAATAATGAATAGTCAATCTCTCTCTCTCCAAAATTATCCTTTTCTCCCAGTCGATATGAACTAAATGCACTTGCCAAATTTTGACATCTTTATTACAGCAGACTAAATGAAGAAGGAAGAACAGGGTCGGTCTTTGTTTGTAATCTCTCTCTCTGATAAATCCATATGGCAATAATTCCTCATTCTTCTTCGGTTACCTTGTCAATGGCGTCTGTGAGGTATAATCTGCTAAACCCTTTGTTTGGTTCAAGAGAAAACTTGAGAAAATACTTCTCTTCCATTCTCTGATGTTCAGTTGGTAACAAAATGGCCCAATCAATTGAAAACAAAGGCAACCAGATCGAGATTTTAAGAGAGAGATCGAGAGAAAGAAGTTGAGAGAGAGCTTTATCTCTTCTTTAACCAGATCGAAATTTGAGACCTTCTCAGATCTGGATGCAGGTGAACTGTATTCAATGGGTTTTTGACAGAAAAAGCTTTCAAAATAGATCCTCCCACGTTTCGATCCAGAGCCATTGCTGTATAACGTCCTTGGCACTGTAGTGGAACTGTAGCGCGCGTAACAGTGATTTTTTTTTTTGCAGCCGGCGGAAGTAAAAATTACAAAGTGAAAGTGAAGATTTCCCACTTCCACAAATTTCGTAAATAGTGGAAGTAGAAAGTATAATTTGGAAGTGAAAGTAGTGAACCAAACAATATTCCTTCCTTAAATTTTGAAAATAAAAACAGAAATTTGAAAGTGAAAGTGTTACCAAACAAGGCCTTAGGTTTTCTTATTTAGGTTAATTCTGGTTGCTTTTTATTATTTTCTTGTTCTCCAAGATTTAGATTTATCTTTCCTTTATTTTAGTTATTTTTTTAGTAAGGTTAGGCTATTATTATAAATAAGGATGTAAGCCTTAGGGCTATGCTGAGTTGTTTATGATTTGATTAATGAAAGTTTGAGGGTTTTCTCAATATCATTTACTTGTAGAGAGTATCTCTAGTTTAAACTTATTCTTGATTGTCCTTGTTGCGCATTCTTCTATTTCAACACGCTTCCTTGCATCAATTTTACAACCAACAACTAGTGTACTGCATTCACTGAGCATATAGTTGTAAGTGCCCTTTCTGGTGCTTTTTGTTTTTTACCTAAGAAAGCTTTACTTGTCGAAAAAAGAGCATGTGTAGCATCACAACTTGAGTACATTGTGTGGAACTTGTGTTGCAATCACCTAGGCTTAGGGGCATTCGGACTTTATTTTCTTATAGCAGAATTTACCATCATCAGACAATAAGTGATAGTATCACATAGTAATACATGCTATGGTTGGTTTTAACATCACTAGTGATCATGACTTCTCTAGGTAAAGAGCCGTTATACCACTGGTGCTGCTTCACGATCCTTTACATCAACCTCTTATGACCCTGTTACAAAAAATGACTTTGAGTATGTTATGGCTGAGAAAAATCCCAAGAAGAAGGGGTACATTCAGCTGCATACCACACATGGTGATTTGAACATTGAGCTGCACTGCGATATAACTCCTAGAGCATGTGAGAACTTCATCACTCTTTGTGAACGAGGCTATTACAATGGAGTTGCTTTTCATAGAAGCATACGGTATTGTGCTTTGCAATTTTTGATTTTCAATTTTGATCTAACTTTTTCATCGTATATTGTATTTTTGAAGTTGATATCCACTTTCATTTAGGAACTTCATGATTCAAGGTGGTGATCCTACTGGCACTGGGAAAGGAGGTGAATCCATATGGGGAAAACCTTTCAAAGATGAAGTGGACTCAAGGTTGCTTCATTCAGGGAGGGGTGTTGTTAGCATGGCAAATAGTGGGCCCCACACGAATGGTTCGCAGTTTTTCATTCTTTACAAATCTGCAAATCATTTGAACTACAAGCATACAGTTTTTGGTGGAGTCGTTGGTGGTTTGTTGACCCTTTCAGCGATGGAAAAGGTTCCTGTTGATGACAATGACGGGCCTCTGGTGAGTTCTAATTTCCAAGCTTCTTCTTTTGTAGAACCATTATGCCTGAACTTGTAATATGTGTTGGGCTGCTGCTTCCCAAAAGAATGTCTAATTCATGATTGATGGAAAATCTGACTTTGATACAGCTGTATTTGTGCGCACTGACACAATGAAATGGGCAAACATGCCAAATTTTGAAAGTGTAATGTTTGGCTTTAGTCCATTTTTGTAAGGTGGTCATTAATTGAGGGAGGACACTTCTTTGTGAAAAGTCCATAACTACCGGAATCCAGGGTTGTTGGGACCAACTCTGCGTAATTGCCTTTTGCTAAGGCCATACGTGTAGTTGTCTTTTTCTTCAGTATCTTCTAGTTATCTTCCTGATTCTCATTTATTGAAGGAAAGACTACAAATGATCAAAAGTTCAACTTCAGAATAATCCAGATCGAGTTCTGACACCTTAGTCTTTAACCCCACCCATCCCCCAACACACATTGACAGTCAGAAAGATATGATGAGAGAGCTACATGTAGAAGATCTCAGTTTTGGTTGAGGAATTGAAAGGTATTTTGTACAATTTCGGTATGATGGGGGTATGATGTAACTTGGTTGGAGGTTCCAATAAGTACAATCGTAGATGGACGCGACTAACACGGATCAAGGACGAAACTATGCACAAATCAGATTTTGGGACTGATTCTTGCAGAATTCAGGAACAAGGGCTCAAAATCCATGAGCTATGGGGCTCAAAACCAAGCCCTAAAAGGCAGCACTCTAAGGCCACAACAAAACACTAAAATTCTGAAATTTCACTCATCAAAAAAACTCTTTCAAACAAGTATAATAGCTCCATATATAGAACTCCTAGGGAGATTACTTCACAGGAAGTACCTAGACTCAAACACGACAAAAACATTTTCAGCCGTTAGTTAACTTAAAAAGGCTGCTGGTTGCTGCTGATTAGCAACTTCTAAGGACACAAATACCAAAGGCTTACCTTACTATTGAGGAAACTAACAAAAAAATACCTGCCAATAAGAGATACTAAGTGCAAAAAACAATAAAATATATTACTAAACCACAAATGAAAAAAAAAAAAAAAAAAAAGCCTCTCAAACCAAAAATAGATTAGACCACTTTTCCAGCAAAAATAGTCTTCAATCTTCATTCCATCAGCGTACCTGTGCTACATGGGCAGAAAACTTCTGATATTCTGATATTAGGCAGTTTGTCGTCATAGGTGATTATCAGTTACCAGTTATTGTGGGTTTTGAGATTTGACTGAACTTCCCATTGCACCCCTTCTATTCACGGCCTTCATCCAAAATTATTTTTCAATGGCCATTAATTTTGGTCTTTGATTAATATCAACAATCAACATATTATACAGTGCCCCCAATTTCCCCTTGATGCCTTTTCAGTCAAAATTTTACTCATGGAAAAAAATAAAATAAATACACCAATGCCCTAAATGGTAGTTCTTTATCATTTTGGGACATGATTAAGCCTTAGAAGTTGCTGAGTGATGTTTTCCCAAAATCGATATTGTGTTATCAATCTACACTTACCCAAATCTCTCATATCCACATAGAACTTTTCCTAGAAACCCTTTTTCTAATATTCTGATCTGCGTTCCAACCTATGATTAATCACGACCATAGTGCACAAGAGTGCCGAAGTGTTTGCCCGCTATTTTGTGCTTAAGCAGATGGAATAGCATTATAGCAGCTGTCTTTAGGATGGTAAGTTATTATACCTGAATCATGTGATTGGTTATTTTGACTTATTTGATAATGTAATGGACCAAAACCTCTTGAATCCAGCGTGAATGACATTCAAACCATAGGGCAATACCACAAATTTTAGTGGATGCCTATAAATAAATGAGAAGTGTGTCTTCACCCGGTTTCCAATCCAATGCTGAATTAATTGGTGTTAAGTTACCAATTGTCCCAAAAGCTTGAGTTGTTAGGATATGGGCCCAACGTGTATCAAGCTAACACCCTCCCTCATGCGGAGGTGCAAGATATCCATGGATAGAGCTAAGCAGAATGCAAACAAAGAACAAGGGCAAATAGAGTCTTGAACCCAAGACCTATCCCGACCTGAACTTATCATGTTAAGTTACCAATTGTCCCAAAGCTTATGTTGTTAGAAAATGGGCCCAATCCCCTGAATTATTAAGACCCTCTTAGCTGGGGTGCAATGTATGTCAAGCTGTTCGAAAATTGGTTAGCTTAATTCTCTATTTGTTTGTGTTTTTCCATTATACTTGTTAGTTGTCATCCTGTAGAATGCATGTCATGGGTATAAGTTTGTTGATTGGTTACTGGTTAGCATGTAAAGTTCCTTCTGCCATCAATGCTCACTTATTTCTCTGTTTATCTTTATTTACCAACTTTTTCCTCTCTCTGCAGGAAGAGATTAAGATAACTGGTGTTACTGTTTTCGTCAATCCCTACACAGAGCCCGATGAAGAAGACGAGAAGGAGAAAGTGAAAGATGAGAAAAATACCGAGGATGAAGACAATGTTAGTCCCTCACTCTTAGATTTAGAATCTCTCAGAAGCACATATACACACACGGGCAAGCGGACACATCATTTTTCTAACAATTTGGACATGGGCACATTGGGAACACCTTTAATATTTTATTTTGACCTCCTTATGTGTCCTGTCATGTCACAAATACTTCCAAGTGTGTCCCCAACCTTTTTGAATTAAAGAACAATAAAAACATTGGACATGTAATCGGGAGACATGTCTGTGCTTAAGATTGTGGGAATTTTTGCTTCCTTTCATATGTTCCCCTGAAGATAATCACGACTTCTCATTTTGTCATATCTCAGGAGAAGGTTGGATCATGGTACAGCAATCCGGGAACAGGAGCAACAGAATCTGGAGCCGGAAGTGGTGGTGTAGGCAAGTACTTGAAGGCAAGGAGTGCACAGGCTGAATCGGCTGCTGCTGCTGATACTGGACCTCAGGCCACCGCTGTAGCAAAGAAAAGGAAATTGGGTGCTCCGGTGGGGGAATTTAAAGATTTTTCCACATGGTAAGACTTTCCCACATGATTATACATTTTTTGCAAATTTGTGCTTCTGATCTAAAGGTGGAGTAGCCGAGCTATGCACCATGCTTGTCTAAGGAAAATGAGAAAGGAGGAACAAAGAGAGTTTTGGTTTGCGTCAGAGTACTCTGCGTCTGTATTTGGAGCTTGTACAATATCACATATATGAGCTTTCCTGTTCTCTCTGAGTCTCAGCTGAGGCGCTATTGTTGCCAAGTCGCCGCCGCGAAAAAGTGTTGATTACTTATTTTAGTGGCTGATATTCAAATCAAGCTGATATTTCTCTAGTCCTTTTGATTAGCTGCAAAACTTCATAGATCAGCCTGCAACTCTTCTTCCGAAAACGTTGTGTGTCTTGGTAGCATTTAGTTCGTGTCTGTAATATCTTTCTGACCTTGATCATGTGGAAACACAAGTTAGTGAATTTTTGAGGCAGAATTTTTGCCAACTTGCTTGTCGCAATGTTTGCTTCTGCTTCTGCTTCTGCTTTTGGGCCGAAAAAAATTGGGAAAATATGGTAATCTCCATTTTAATGCTTCTGACTTTCGGGTTCACAGTATCAACTTTTACCGTATTCAGTTGCAACAAACACCCCACTCCAGTTACCGACTTTTCTGGAACGCCTATAAGCATGAATGGAACCAAGCTTAGAACTTGAATCTGCTAGAAATTCTAATATATTTTTTCCGACTTGAAAGGATTTGAATGTATTATTTGGTCATTGTGGAACGAGAATTTATGAAATGCTTTGAGATAGGGAAGAGTTTTTTATTTGATAACTCTGCTTAAGTGGCCATGATTACGAACTTGCAGCTATACTAGATTTTACTTTAACTGTAGTTAAAATGAACCTGAAAATAACATGGCTGCAAACGGACTGAGTTGCTCGCGAGTAGCTGGATGTTGAGTTTGAGGCTCTTATAGTATGCGAGCTGAATTCAAACACTCTAAAACTTGGCTCGGCTCGTTTGTAGATGCTCATTTAATAAATGAATTGGGTTAGGCTCATGTACAAACGAGCCGAGCACGAGCATTACAAAGCTTGGCTTAGCTTGTTTGTAGCCTAGATATCTCTCTCCCCTAAAAGAAAAGAGACCAAAGATTTTGAGCAACTGATTCACCAGCGAAAGCAAAACGTGTATCTTTTTCAATGTTTTAGCAATGCTGTTGTGGCTCCTCCACGAAATAAGGAGATCTTCAGGGAATTGTGACTTGTTACATCAAATCAACATAATTGCAACGAGCCGCACGGGCAACGATTGGACAAAGAGTCGTGATGAAGTTCTTGGGCACATTCTTTTAGATTTTCACACAATTTCAAGTATCGTTTGCTTTTTTACACGTCCACGGTTAAGACCTTGCCCACTTCGTTTGAGGCACATTCCGCGCCTTTTTCTGCTGAGAGCATTTTCTGAGGGCACAGTTTTGAACCATAGGGAACGGTTTTGAGCTTTTTATTGTGAATATTTCGCTCCAATCCAATTCATTTTGTAATATGCACCCAGAAAATGCTCAAACCCTGTGTCCCTCCCACGTTCAAGATAACATGTTCAGGATAAAATAGCCGCATGATACCATCTAAGATAGAAAACCTCACTTTAGGAGTAACAATATGAAAGAGCTTTAGAATGTTGAAATTATTAGGTGTGCATTATCGTATGATGACAAATTAATTACACTATGAACCAAAGTACTACTGATACGAGTAGTGTTATTTTCTCCGTACTAAATCTGGATTTGTCAAAAAAACGCAAGTGAATCCCACATCAATAGACAACCTGAATGTTGCAATCAACCTTAGTTGCCTCAGTTTCAGATCCCATTGTTCCTCAGAACCAGTATGTAAAAGGCTAGTTAGTTATGCCAACGACCAATTCCAAGGAAACTCGGTTGATTCTGGTCCCAACGATGAAGTGGTTTCTCCGAACAAATTGAAAACCAGTAGACGACATTGTGCGCTTTGAACCCACAAATCATAGGGATTTTTCAACCGACAAATGAACTTTCATCAACACTGCATGTATATACAATTTGAACGCAGAAAACCCTTTTCATCGTTTCTTCTCACTCAACGTGTAAGGAAGCCTCCATCTCTTATGCCAGTAAATCGACACTCTTGACCACAAGGGGAACCCAAAATTGTAGTCAAGAGGCTGGTCTGCAGCTCCCCCCACCGTTAACGGCAACCACACATATCTAGAGTCCCTCAAGTCCGCTGGATTCCACCTATCTGCCATGAATATGAACGAACCTGGAAACCCAGGCAAAGGAAGCACGAAAGTGCTCTGAGAAAAAAATGTCGTATGTCGGAAGACTTTATTACCCCCGATGCAAGGGTTTCCCATAGTCTCCCACGGGCCCAGAATTGATTCGGCCGCGTGGGCCAGGGCTTCGTTTGGGGCCCAACCTGTGCAGCCCGAAGTGATCATGTAGTAAGTCCCCTCGTACTTGAACAAAGCAGGGGCTTCACGGTGTTGGCCCACAAGAATCCTCCTCATGACACGTGTCACATCGAGGTAATCTCGATTAAGTGGGCCAATATGAAGTTCGCTATTGTCCTCCGAGGAGTAGATGAGATACGCTATGCCATTATCATCTTTGAATATTGTCATGTCTCTACTGTCAAATCCATGGGGCCTTTTGCTGTAGAGATACTGGAAAGGGCCAGTGGGGGAATTACTTACGGCAATGCCTATTGAGGCTTTGGTGTAGTTGGCATCGTCGATATGCATCCACATCACGTATTTATCGGTGTCTTCGTTGTAAATCACTTTTGGCCTTTCGAGCACGTTGGATTTGTGTAGATCGTGGGTCTCATCTGTTTCTTCTGCAGCCAGCACAATGCCCTCATTTTTCCAAGTCCACAAATCCTTCGACGAATAGCAACCAACGCCGATAATGTCAACCTAGAGAGAAAAGGGTATTTTTTCAGTTATACTTTGAGGTTTTGCAACAAATAAGCGGAATATGTATGTAATGTGTATTTTTTTTTGTCGGCCATGTAATGGGTAGATTACAGAATTGCAGATGAGGAACTGATAAGTACAACCATTCATGTAGGAATGAAAACTGCAGACACTGAGAAGTGAAAAGTGACTGGGAGGACTTATTGCATGTTTCCATCAGAAATAACTTTTATCGGCCTATGCCACACATCGTCACTTAAGTAGGAGAACGATCAAGCAATACATGATTTTCCTGAATCCTTACAATAATCTTCAACAAATATGAGAAGTTGATATTCAGCTATGGCATCCACAAAACAGCCCTTTATCTCTGAACGAAAAAAACAAAACAATTGCTTTATGCAAATTTTCCCTCCCAAGGATCCTAACAAAGCTAGCATTCTGAGGAATTAAGACCTACTAGAACATCTTTTATGTGTGTTCAACTGTAAAACATTAGCCTGACATTGTCCCTCAGCAGCTCATCAAACGAATTCAATAACAGAACTGCTACCATTTTTCCAACACTAGCCTGCAAGTTAAGGCACCCCATTACCATTGGTTCAACCTCATAGCATTAATATGCTATTTCTAGGCTCATTCTTCGTTCAACTCTTCTGGACTAGTCGGAAAATGCGAATTGCAGCATCCCCTTCCCTTGTTACCTCCTCCAGATAAGGCAGAAAGATTACTTTATATGTGTGGCCGTTTTTCCCATATGACTTGCGTACTATAAATGTAAAAGCTATACCAGATGAAGGTAAATTAAGAAAAAACATAGTTGAATATGATTAAGTAGCACATGGCCCAAAATAGAGCTGAACGCATGAAAGCATCTCGTACCAGACGTAAGCCAGATGTTAGCTACTTTAACTTTATCAAGTACCCACGTTGATACGTACCCACCTTGCCCCACATTATGCTGTCTTCACAAGGGATCATCTAACACGTAAAAACTCCTTAAATAGGACATCTTTAAAAGATGCAATCAACTTGGAAATAGCCCCACCCTTGCCACTGACCAATCTGGGACAGGTTTGGAGAGGCTATAATGTATATGAACTCAGGTACACGAATGATCCATAAAACCCAACCGAAATTTGGAACAAGATTGGGCTTGGGACCAGTCTAGCGGCAATTTTGTGGTTGAATCAAAATGAACCCTCATGTATATTTTCTAAACTACGTTCTGCATATATAGTTATATTGCCTTGTCTATAGAGATTTAGGCATATGTATATGAGATGCAATCATGCAATTGTGTCTCATTTGCATGCATGTCATGTTGAGGTGTTCTTGTCCCTTGTCTCAGAGTGTTCTAACTCATAACTCAGTTTGCTGTATTAAGTTTCCCACCTTAACTTGCATATGAGGTATGATATTTTCTTGGTTTTCTGTTATTTCAGCCGCCTAGGGTTCTGTTGCACAAGTCCAATGTCAAATGAGAGAACTAGGTACGCATGGTAACATGACAGAATTTTGGTACCTAGGACAAGGATAAAATTGAAAACCAGTCACAAGTATGGGTTGGCCTGTGAAAGTATCCTATTGCAATCCTCTATTTTAGGCAGTTTATCGAGATCGTATCAGAATCAAATCGGAATCGTATAGTGATCGAATCGGGCTCAAATCAGGATGTTATCGAATTTAGGCGTAGCTTTTCTCTATTTAAACATGTAATAGTTTCATTATTTTGTATTCTGATTATTAGTAATATACCAGTTTTTCTCTCCTTAAGTTTGTCACATGGTATCAGAGCCTAAGTTCTAGGCCTGTCGGAATTCGTTCTCCGGTGGGTGGCCCAATCCTCACTGCCGTCCGCCGGGCACTAGGAATCTACATCTGAAATCTGCATCTCCTCTTTTCCCCCAAAATTTGCTTGGCATCCGTTCTTCCTCCTATCTGCAACCGAAATCTGTTCGGCATCGGTTCTTCCTCCTATCTGTAGCTGAAATCTGTTTGGCATCGGTTCTTCCTCCTATTTACATCTGTTCTGGTCTCTATTTGCATTCTTCCTCTATTTGCATCGGTTTAGCTTTTGGTCGGTGTTTGGCATTTTCAACATTAATGGACGCACTTGATTGCAGTTGGCTTATCTCCTTGGCAAACTCACGATGCTCTCCGGGCTCATATCATGAGTTTGAGCGGGGTTGTGAAAGTATCCTACTGCAATCCTCCATTTTAGGTAGTTTATCGAGATCATATCGGAATCAAATCGGAATCGAATAGTGATCGAATTGGGCTCAAATCAGGATCGTATCGTTATCAAATTTAGGCGTAGCTTTTTTCTATTTAAACATGTAATAGTTTCATTATTTTATATTCTGATTATTAGTAATATACCAGTTTTTCTCTCCTTAAGTTTGTCACAATGGTCTCACTCTTTTCTAGCTAGACAGGTTTGGAATCAGGGGTCAAGGGCCCCATCCTACACACACTCCATTGCATCCCTCATCTAGCTATGCCGGAAACCAGCAAAACGTAAACCATCTCCATTGGACTTTGTTGATCTGTTTCAGCAAAGACGAGTGAGCAAACTCTAACTCCAACAGAGCCGCCAGCCCACATCAAGATGAAGACATAAACTTGTATTACCTTGACTCTTGAGCAACACAGCAAGTATCTCCTCCTCCAGCTTAAGCAATTTGAAGATTCTAACTAACAAAGCAATCCATAAGAAGAACAGGGCGAAGTGAAATATACAGAAGAAGCATATCGAACGGCATGCATGTCCCTCCTCTTAAGGAAGGGTTGGAATAAGGGGCAAACACACTGATCCATTGCAATCCCTTAGTACAACTAAGGCCGCCATAAACTATATAGAACACAAACCGACTCCATTGAGTATGTTAAAGAGTCCAACTGAAAACCAATTTGCTGAGTGGAAGTCCCCTGGACTCATTTATTGTTTGGAGGTGATAATTAACCAATGTAGAACAAGCTCTTACAAAAAAATTAGTGGATCCTTCCCAAAGAATACAGTGGGATTTTTTTGGACTCTAGAGAATCCCCAAAATTCCCAATATGATCATACAACTCTTGCATTGGGCAACATAGCAAGTGTCTCCTTCACAAGCATATCCAAAATTAATTAAAAAGAGAATGTTTTTAGATTTTCTAAGCTCTCTTTGGATTGTCCTACGCAATTCTAGCCGTATCTATATGCTATCTACTGAAATCCAGGCGTGAGGTGAGATTTAGTAGGGATGCCTATATTTTTTTCCTCATATGCCATCTTATTTTAATATCCAACAGTCCTAAATCTTCATTATCCCAGAAGCAAACTGTAATCCTCGTGATTTAAACTTCCATTCTTACTTCAACATATAAACCATGAAAGGTAAACATTGTCCCCAAGCCAATGTAAGGTACCTGGTGTACCATCCACAGCCCCTAGAGGGCCCAGACAGCTCTAAAAATACGTTGCATCCTTGCCTGATTACAGCCCCAAACTCCTACCCTTTTTCTATACAACACAAACCCTAGAACTCAATTTTTTGAATTGCCTTCAGTCACACAACTCCAACTAATTACATTCAGCCCTTAAAAGCCCTCCTCCCATGCTACGGTAGGATATGATCTTTGGGCTCAGCAGTCACCACTCGAAGGATAGTTTTCCTTCCCCACACTTACCTTACATTGCCAATTCAGCAGATGCCAAGATATTGTGCAAACCAGAACAGAAATAAAAATGCAAATACGCATGTCTGTGATGCGTGCCCAACGGAACAACTAATATCCAAACACCTGGAGCGCATAGATTATGACTCAGAACCTCACTCTTCTCTTGAAAACAGGGAAAACATCGTAGACATTTTTTATTGACAGTTGCAAGGGGGTGCTATTCATAAACAGTCCATATTTTGACCAGGAAACCAAAACTACATAAAGGCCACCTCACATGAATGTCATCTCAGATATGTTCCTTCAAAATACTGCACCAAGTTACATAATAAATGTACAATAAGCTCTTTCTTACGTTTTTAAGCCCAAAACAAAGCAACATCAATTCAATATACCAGCTTTATCAATAATACACATGGCACAAATGTTTAACCTTAAACTACAAATTCTATAAGAATCACACACGAAATGAGCACTAGAAACCAGTGTGAGATGACTAATTCTAACTTAAATGAATAGGAAATATAGAGGACACAGAAATCTGATGCATGGAAACTACTATTTTATACATAAATATCATATCTCATCTAGAGAACATAAGCAGCATAATTATGTAAACCACCAATAGAAAAGATATTTTTCGTCATGGAACAAATATAATGAAGAATTTACGATTTTAAGTACTCACCCGTGCAGTTGCCTTTTTATGAACATGGTAAGTTGGCCCATCTTTATACTCCCCATACCAATAGTACTTCCTTGATTTATCATCATACAGGATACCACCTCCATGAGCTTGAATAGGCTTTCCATCTGTATCTAGCCAAATTCTTCCAGGATAGTAGTACAAGCTTTCATTCCCTCCATTCTTCATCGGGTCTATGGCAGTTTTCAGATCAGGAAAGAATACAGGCCTAAGCACGGAAGATTCATCAAGGAATTCCTCAATTATGGTAGTTTGACGCTTAGGCCTTCGTTTGGCAGCACGTGGAGACCGTTTTCCTTTTGGAGGAGGAATTTGAATATTCTCCTCCTCAACCTCTGCGAGTTCACGGAATAGAGGGTGGTGCTGGTGCTGGTAGGCCATGCGCATTTGTATTTCTCCACCATCCCCATCTTTGTGACCAACAAGGGAGTACAAATGGAGCATAAGAAGGCAGCCCACAAGGCTCCACACTACAACAGAAAATGAGCATCTGGTTCCTGCATTGCAACGTAAAGTGGTTGGTTTCCGGTATTTGTTCCTCATCTTCATTTTGTTCCCGTTTTTATCTTCATGATAATGCTGCAATTAAGAAAATGCAACCTATGGATCCAAAAGTAAAGTTATGAGCATACTAACCGTATCCTGTAAATAAAGAAAACACATTGCAAGCATACACAGAGCGCGCACAGGCAAATATCCATGAAAGAAACTTCCGAAGTACCAAAGCAAAATTATACATGTAAGAGAAAGAGATACTACAGACCAAATTATGACCGCGTAAGAGACCACAAAGGCGCAAACCAAATTTAGTACTGAGAATTGTAACAAAATTGCTTAATAATCCCGATGCTCACGAAGCTAATGCTAATGTGCAACTTTTCTTTGATTTCTAAGCACACTTCCAAACAGATCCTTAATGGAATTATCAAATACTAATTACTCATTTAAGTGGAATTCATATTTATGTGTGATAATCTTCTGAAACAAGGTCATTCCACCGGGAGCACAACAAACAATCAGAAACTGATGATCCACGTGAAGCAGAAACCCAGGCACCGTGGCATAGAAACAAAGACATGCCCATCGGTTTCACAAGTCCCACTGCACTTCGATACAAATCGTGATTCATACTCAATAAAAATCAAACACTATAACTAGCAAAAAGCTAAACCTCGGAGAATTTACATAAGCAATGGATTTAAAACATTACTGGAAAATAAAAAATCTTTTCTCACCCATTTCAAGACAAGCTTTTAATGCACTAAAAAAAAAATCAGAAGCAGATCCACATGAATCCCAATCAGATAGCTGAAAGCCAAGATCAACCCAACAATCCGTTACACATAAACCTTCAGTAAATTAGAAACCCACATCCGAAATCAACTGAATAAAAAAACCCACGTCCCAAATTAACTGATCAAAAATACCCACATCATCAATAGTCGCCCAAAGTCAAAGAATCTTACCTGCTGGTACCATCCGAAACATGAAATTTTTCTGAAATTGATGTTTTGCTGTACTTAGCAAGTTGCCTACCAGAAATATCCTATATCAATATCTGGCAACCCAACAATATTCGGTTGTCCCAATACCCCCCACCTCGTTTTGACCCTCTTTAGTATTTAGGGCTAAAACGGTAGTGGAGGATGGAGGAGAATAATGGGAAAGAGAGTTTTGAAGAGGTTGGGCTGTTAATTTGATGGTACAGTACTTATTTGATCTGAATATGACTCTGATGATGCCTTCAGTCCAAAGATCCCTCTCTCTCTCTCTCTCTCTCTCTCTCTCTCTCTCTTATCGAGTATCTTCTCGAATACTAGGATTCACAGATTTTAGGAGTTGGGAACTGAGGGGGGCGTTTTGTTCGGAAAAAAATAACGGAGGGGGTTGACAATTGCTGTGTCGTGGTGTATATCGTAAGGGATGATAAAAATAAAAAAATTGTGTAGATGGTTTACTGATCACTTGTAACGCTTAACTCTATGCGGGGTAGGACTCCATGGGAGTTTCCACTGAAAATATCAGAGTATTCTTCGTTTCAGTACTTTTATATTGTATTTTTTTTATTTGTTGTTAAATTCATGTTTTTTTTTTTTGGATTAATCATCTATCCAGATGAGAGAAATCTAAAGGGTGACGCTAATGCCAAAACCATTTTTGTTTGTGCCAAAATTATAGTGCTTAAAAACTTGTACCATGTGCAAAGTACAAACCTTTTTATGCACTATAATTTTGGCACAAACAAAAATAATTTTGGCATTATCATTTCCCAATCTAAAAGGTATAAATTTATGACGAAAAGCTAAAAAAAAGTTCACGAAAGATGGAAAAAAATACCGAATAGTTGGTATTTTCTGTCGCTTATGATTTTTTTTCAAATTTGGGCCAATTTTTTTTATATTTGTCTGATTCCTCTCATTGACAAGATTCCTCTCATAAACAAAACTTTCAAAAAATAAGTTTTAGTTGAAAACTACCGAAGACAGTATGTAATGACCCGCCCCCGCCTGCACAATATTGTCCGCTTTGATCGCCCAAACTCCTTGGACTTCCCAAAAGGTCACTCATCACTGGATTGCTACAGGGTGAGCACGCTTAACTGTGAAGTACCAACGAGCTTTGACTCCCTCACGGCTTTAAAATGCCTTGTGTAAGTTAGGGCATGATCTATTCTCTTATATCATAGACCTTCATTGCATCCAGGTGGGTCATGAGCTGTCACAATATTGTCCGCTTTGATCGTCCAAACTCCTTGGACTTCCCAAAAGGTCACCCATCCCTGGATTGACCGAGGGTAAGCACGCTTAACTGTGAAGTACCAACGAGCTTTGACTCCCTCACGGCTTTAAAAGGCCTTGTGTAAGTTAGGGTATGATCTATTCTCTTATATCATAGACCTTCATTGCATCCAGGTGGGTCATGAGCTGTCACATTCTCCCCACCTTATGATGCAACGTCTTCGTTGCATATTGGCTCAGCGACCTTCCCCCGGGAGGTATAGCACTTAGTTCTGCATAGCACTTTGTTTTCACTTCGGGATTCAAGAGGTGGCTCTTGCAGATTCTGGAAGTGGCTCCTACCCCGTAGTCCAGGGTTGTGCTCTGATACCAACTGTAACGACCCGCCCCCGCCTTGCACAATATTGTTCGCTTTGGTCGCCCAAGCTCCTTGGACTTCCCAGAAGGTCACCCATCCCTGGATTGCTCTAGGTTGAGCACGCTTAACTGTGAAGTTCCAACGAGTTTTGACACCCGCACGACTTTAAAAGGCTTTGTGCAAGTTAAGGCATGATCTATTCTCTTATATCATAGACCTCTGTTGCATCCAGGTGGGTCATGAGCTGTCACACAGTATCTTTAGTAAAAACTCACCCTTACACGCAAAGCGGAATCCATCTCCTTTAAAAAGTAAAACTACGTTATGAATGACTGTTATGTCTGGTTTTTCTCGAATGAGAATACGCTCATTTCTTTTGGACTTTAGCCCAATTTTCTGTTTCTAAAAAAGACTATGGGGGCGTTTGGTAGCCTCTCTTTTTGAGTTTTTGCATTTTTTTACTTTTTAAATTATGACCAAAATGTACTACTGAATTTCTAAAATATTTGGGAGATATGCATAGAATGTATTTAATAATATGAGTAGTGTTTAGGATATGTGTGCAAAATATATTCTATAGGTCTTTTCGATATTCAAAATGAGAGAAGGGAAAAATGAAAAGTTAAAAAGCTCATCTCCCCCTACTTCTTACTTCCCTTCTCTAAACACATAATTTCAAAACTCATTTTGGAAAAACATGTTATGGCTTTCATTTGCCAAACACCCCTAATATAAAAGGAAAATCCCAAAATGTGAAAAAAGAGGTGCCCAATTGTCATATTGAACTGTTTATAAGGTCTCATTCTCCCTAATTTTTGTTATTTTTCTTTACATATTTTTTGTTTTTATAGGCATTTATTAATTCGTATTAAAACCACAAAATATGTTTTTGGATAAATTATGTGTATCGACAAAAAGAGTCTGAAAATTATAACAAGAAGCAAAAAAAAAAAAAAAAATTCACTAAAGGCAAAAAATAGCAAACTGCTCGTTATTATTATTTTTGTCTACAATGTTGTCTTAGTATAAGTTTCGTGCAATTTCAGTCCATAATTTTGTACTTTTCTGATTTTTTTTTTTTGTTGAGACAAATGATTAGTCTCAAAATTTATGTCGAAAAGCTAAACAAATATTTATGATAATAAAAAAACAAAAAAATAACAGACAAAAAATTTAAGAATAGAGGGAGTGAGTAATTTCCGTGCTCACTTTTGAGACCGTCCACTTTTAAAGCTCGTCTAGAACATCGTTTGAAGCTCAAAATCATGTTCATCAAATAAGGAGTGAAATATTTTTGAAACATATTTATAGAACATAAAGATTCTTTGGAAATTTTAACATAAACATATTCCGAAACTATGTAGTAAATCAATAAATGATTAACATGATTTTTTACTTCGTTGATGTTCAAAATAGTACGACATCTATTGGGTCCTGGAAAACATAATAAAAGGGGAGAATCCTCTTCCTATTGGAAATTTATTTTATTTTTGGATTCGATTTTTTAATGCTAATTAAATGTCTCGAAGGTGTTGGATAAGTTTGAATTAAGATCACCTAAATCTTATCCAACAGCTGTTAAAGTCACTCTGGCGCAAGTGTTATGATCGAAATGGTGTGAAATTGACTTGTCAATGGATCGGATTTAACTCGGATCCAATCGAAATAGCACTTTAAACTAAACCGGAAAACCTATGGGTACAGAGAGATAGGTACATAAAATGTATAGAGCACGTTTGGGGACCTATTTTTGGGTCCCACACGAATTATCCGAACCGTTCATTATTCTTAAACCATTTTTCCGGGGGGGCTCACAAAAATTCAGCTCAATCGGACGGTTAGAAGTACTTTAACTAAAGTCCCACCGTTTCAATCAAAGTGTGGGACCCAAAAGTGGGCCCCCGAATGTGCTTTGTACATTTTCTGTGCGTATCTCTCTGTAAGGGTAGCAACGTCCAAACTAAACACTTTTAAAATTGTTTTGCTTAGAATTACCTAAAAAAAGGACGTTGATCCGCGTATAGAGCGGGGGAACATAAAATATACCGACTAGTTTGGGGACCCATTTGTAGGTCCCACAAAAACGATTAGAGCCGTTCATTCATTTTAGAATGATTTTTTCAGAGGCCGAGAAATCAGCTCAATCGGGTGTGTGTAAGTGCTTGATCCAAAATACCCCTGATAAATGAAATGGGGGGAATTTTAGATCAAGCACTTATGCATGTCCGATTGAGCTGATTTCTCGCGAGACCCCTTGGAAAATCATTCTAAGATGAGTGAACGGCTTGGACCATTCGTGTGGGACCCAAAGTGGGTCCCCAAGCCGGTCGGTACATTTTCTGTTCCCCGCCCTTATGTAAGTGAGATGGAAAAATAAAACAACGCTTTTTAATGAGGGAAAGAGTTAAAAGAGAAATCGAGGGAAATTGCATTTGTATTTGAAAATTTTCTTCTTTTTATTTAAGGGAAGGGAATTTTTTTCAATTTCCTTTCCTTGTCGGTCTTTCACTTCATTCAACAAGTTTCCACTTCCTCTTCCATATTCCAAACGGAGCCTAAGCGTCAACGATTTTTCTTTATATGAATCATACCAATTTAATCCCTCAAATGTCCAATTTCTTCCATTTCATCCAATTAATAACGGTAGTAAGATATTTTATTTTTGGGCTGTTGACAGTTAGTTGTTAGATTAAAAAACTATCATGTGAAGCAAACAATCCAGGCAATGGCTATAATACACACCCATTAAAGGTGTGTACCATATGCACCTATTGTATGGTCCAGATTGTGCTATTTCATTGGCAATCGTAACATTTTTTAGTTTTCTCGTCACTTTTTAATAATATGATTCGTAACATTTTCTATGATTCGTAACATTTTGGTGTGTCGCGTAACTTTTATAAATAAAAAAATCGTAACTTTTGTAGGCGTGTGTATGATACACACCCAAATCCAAATAATTATTGTAAGGGGTGTGTACTGTTTTTTTTTTTTGATCGGCAAAGAAAATTTCATCTCCATAAAGGGCGAAATATGAAATTAGTACAACAGAAGAGACCCTACATCAAGGTAGTCTCGAAGGAACCAAAATCCTCCTACTTTTAGAGCTCGCAAAGACCTAAACTGCCCTTCACCTCTCATTTTTAGAAGAAAATAGAACAAATAAAACTTCCTCTTTCTTTGTTTGGGGTTTGAGAGAAAAAAAGGAAAAATACAAACAAAACTAAAGTTTAAGCACAGTAGATTTTTCTCCAAACTTTCCTCAAACTTTTACTTGCCCTCTTAATAATTACTATTTTATTTTCCTTTCTTTTCTTTTTTCACAGGTTAGAAGTAAAGGCTCTCACCGCGGACAACTAACACTAATGGCTTCCCTCACCCCTCCTCTAGCCTCCTATACATTTTTTGCCTCCCCAATCAACATCAGTTACCCCTTGTCTATTTAATTTTTGTCATTGAGGACAATAACAAAAGATAAATGTCATTGTTGAATCTACTAGATCACTAATCAACATGGTTTTCAATCTATCTATGAGTGTACATAGACATGAAGGAAAAGCATCGCCAAATGTTTATGTTTGCCCAAAAAAATCTGACATAATATCTTATGCAGCTCGTGAGGGTTTCCCGTCTGTTAACTGATGTTATCATTGGATTTGCTAAATCTACATTTCTTCAACGACAAAATACTTATTCAAACAGCTACTGATGTTCCATTAACCCAATTTTTTGGACAAAGGAACAGCGAGACGTAAAAAGTAAATGGATTGGATCATCAAATAGCATCGTGATGAATCTATTAAAAAAAAACGGGCAAACTTGCTCGAACACATTTAGCTAGAGTATTTGTAACATAGGGTATCCTTAGTCATGATTCCAAATCCAAATTACACCTTGTACCTGGTTACTGCTGATCCATTGACGTTGTTGGTTTTGATTTTTAGCCATTGCCGTATGTCGATCTCTAAAATTTGGAACCAAGTTCGAATCCCTCTCCTAGTTTTGGTCATTTTTAATCAACATTGCAAAAAGCAACCATAAATATGGTGTCATTCACTTTTTGGTTTTTGGGCCTTTCTATCTTTTTGGTCTTTCGCCCTAGTACCATTTTTCTCACATCAACTAAAAAGTCCAAATAACATAACCAACTTTTATCTATATCGTAAATACAAAAGCTTAAGAGGAACGGTACTATTTTAATCTGGCATTGGAACCCAGAATTAAGCAAAATGGCCAACATGTACCATGTCACATTCTTAAAACCTGCACTAACAAGCATTTACAATAGCTTCAATACTAGTTTGCAGCAGCAATTTTAAGTGCAGAAATCTCTGGCCAAATTGAGGGGAAAAGAATCACAGGAATCTGAGAAAGGCAGAGATGGAAAATCCACACACAAATCATCTCCATTAGACAAATATATAAATTAATATACAACAGTAACAATACACATTCTCTTGAAACTGATGAAAAGTAGAGGACACACGAAGAAAATTGGCAACCAAGTTAAAAGACAATCAAATCTCACCACCAACAGCCACCCCAAAAAAGATCCGTCTAAACAAATCTTGGCAAATACAGATCCAAACGCAAAAAACAAGACGTTCCTCAGCTCTTTGATTTGGAATGCTTGACAAGCCAATCAATAACTGAATCAATGTTGGTCGAGTTTTTGCATGAGATCATATAGCAGCATACCTCTCTATCAGTAATAGATTTGAGCCCCCTGCACAATATAAAAGCAGTTTTATAACTGAACTGGAGTAATTAGAAACCGAAGACTCCATGCAGTGTTTTGATAATGGACTCGCAGAGAGATTTGGGGTAAAAGGAAAAGCATAAGACAATAATGCAGAGAAACTGATGTACGTATTTAGGTTCGTGCTCATTATCATTTTTCCATTCCCCATGTGAAGTACGGACAAATCCATGATCCAAGCAGAGTCTAACAATGGGACCAAGGGAGGTGCATCGCCACTGCTTACATTTGTTCAGTCAATGCTTCCTTAGAGAGAGCTCCTGGCTTGTCAATCTTGTTGCCTAACACCAGCAATGGAATTCCACTCAACGATGGTTTGCTTAGCAGATCATGGAGTTCACTTCTTGAGATGCTGAGGTTATCGTGATCAGCAGCATCAACAACGTAACTGCAGGAGCAACAATTTCAAAGAACCAGCTAAGTACTCTTACGACAAGAATGTTAGTTCCATTGCAGCAGAGCTAAGCTCACAAGTTGAGGCATAGGGGATGGAATCACAGATATGTTCAACAAGAAACACAACGGACTTCTTACTACAGCTAACAGAACAATATTATGCAGCAAGAGATCAAGCGAAAACTATAGTTAGTACTTAATTTCAAAGCTTGAGAATGAAAGAAGCTCATCATAATACAAACCTGGTAGCGTTACGTAAGCACGGGCAAGAAATTAATCAAAGAACTTACAGCAAGGGGGAAAAGAGAATGAGCGAGAAGTTGATTTTACTTCAAGGGCCAAGCCAGATGAAAACTGTCCAAACTAGTTAACTGCTAATTGCTAAGTTTTTGAGCGGTCCCAATCCCAAGAATAAATGTTAAGCCACATCAAGAAAGGAAATGCATTGACAGGATGGTCTCCAATTATGTCATTACTTTTGAGGCACGCTCACCATTAACAAAATAGAATATCTATACGAATTGTTTGTTGCCTACTTGCATTGAACAGGTTCCAAATCATTTCCCTTATATCATGTTACGGGCACACGAATCTCTTTACTTATCTCAATTCCCTAAGGTAACACCACCACCCACCACTCGCACGTCCCAGTCTACAAAAAGAAAAAAACTAGCTTGTTTGGACAAGTTGTTTGACAGCCCAAAGTTTTTTGACTGCTACAAATTTGCACTCCAATAAATACAAAAGTAGGTTTAATCAAAGTCTGAATGTGAAAGGGGAGAACTCTAAATGATAAACTGGGGGCAGGCCAGAGATATTTAAAAAAAAATAAAAAAATACTGATCTTAAGAAAAGAGAAGATAGAAAGGTCCCAAGAATAAAAAGGCAAAAAAGAAAAATGTCGTAATGGCATCTGCCAAATCAGAAACTCCATCAATAAAGTTCCAAGTAGCTCCACATCACTGTAACTTCATAGTAATGGGGGTATAAATTCAGTGTGAAAGATACGCGCTTTATTGATAAAGGATATGCACCTGACACATTTAGAGAATACACATTTACCATTAAAATCTGGCAAGGCAGATGGCATGACATCACTTCCTTTTAGGTATGGCAATTCTGGCCAATCCGATCCGTCCCTGCCACGTTCGGGTTGGTGTTTCGGGGGCTTTTTCAGAGATCGGATCGGATTTGGAGGAAAAAAATTAAAAAAAATGGGGATCGGGTTGGAGGCGGTTCTACATATCCCCGATCCGTTCCCCGCCCCATTCCCAAAAACCGGTTTTTATTACACATCTAATATGTTATTCACATTTAGACCCCTTGAATTATTGTTAATTGCTAGGGTTTCCCCACTATATATATTAGTTTATAAATAGTAATACACTTCATTCTTCACATTCTCAAATATAATTTAGTTGGTAATTCTAGACTTCAAGGTTGGAATCCTTGACTATTATGTAGTTTTATTTGGTTGGATGGGATTTTTGGTGAAAAATTGCAAATTGTTGCCATGTTTTTCATTATTTGATGGTTTAGATATCAAATATGTTGGTCAAGTATAAGGGGAATTTTCTAGATTTGTTTAATTTTTTATTGGTTTGGTAACTTTCAGATTGGGGCGGGGATCCCCAATCCCCTTTAAGAGTGGGGATGGAGGGTGGAGATGATTCCCCGTTCGGGGATCAGGGCGGGGACGGAGGCAGATATGGGGTTCGGGGATTGGATGGGATGGTCAAATCCGTCCCCGATCCCCCTTGTTGCCATTTCCTTTCCTTTTTTTTGGGCTTCCTTAATTTGTTAGCGAATACCTTAAGCTTTGGGATAATTGGAAGCTTAATATGGTATCGGAGCTCCAGTTGGGAGAGGTTTGGGTAAAATTCTCTCCGTTTGCATTTATTTCATTTGTATTAAGTTTATTTCTACCTATGGATATTTGCATCTCGCACACGAAACGATGTTGAATAGCTTGATATATACCCATGTCTGAACAACTTAAGCTTTTGGGATAATTCGTGAGTTAAATGGGGTAAAGCCTAGCTTTTTCACTTTTTGGTCATTTATCAAATTTACCTAGAACATTCATAGATCGTTCTAGTATGAAGATTAGGAACCAAAAGGTTGCAATCCATGTGAATTGAAATATTGATTGGATAGGCAAATTGAAAGTCAACCACCACAACAACAATAACAGTACCCATCTAGTCCCCAATCATTGGGGGTATGGGCGGGGGATGATTGGAGACAAATCTAACCTTTGGCAATATGCATTAAGTGGCTGCTCTCAGAATACCACTGAAACAGTGACCCCCCTAAACCTCCAAGAACGGAAGAGCTACAGGGACGTTTTGTTGCAGAAACATGCCCTCAAATCAAAGCCGAAAGGCATCAAAGAGGGCAGGCCTAGAGACCCAAATCAATTTCCGTGCTCATTACCATGTTTCCTTCGTTCATGGTCCAGAGCATCTCACTAATGAGCACGAGAAGGCAAATTGAAAGTCATTAGACTTATTTCAATAACACCTATGCTAGTACGTCTCTTTGATTCGTTATGTCAGGCTTAGAGCCCTTTGGTCAAAGAAGCTTTACCATACCCAAAAAAGGTTGTGAAAGGGGCATACCCTACTATTGGTAGTACTCACCCCATGCCCACAAGAAATACAACAATGGTCTTGAAGTTTCTACCAACAAGGCAACAAATAACATGGCTAAAGAAGAAGAAAATCACAGTTGTTCAAGAAAAATCACTGTAACATCCAATCAAAATTCACCACCGCAAGGTAAAGGCAAGAAAATTGAAATTCGAACACTTAGTACACGAATGGTGAAATATAACATGCTTGTTTGATTAACATATACATATGATCTATTTGGGATTGCATTTCTACAAGTATACATATTTAACCCATCATTTAGGACTACTAAAAGGGGTTAAATAGATTCCTAAGTTCAGAAAACTATTGGTCAATCAAGATGGATAAATAGTTACATACACAATAGCAGAGACTGCACGGCAATATCTCTCCCACATGCTACGAAACCTGGGCTGACCTCCAAGATCCCACAACTTTATTGTAACATTTCCCTTAGTTACTTTCTTCATATTGAATCCCACCTAAAAACCAAATGAGATACATTCGTTTAGCTCTTATCAATATTGGGGGCTGGGGGTTGAAGACAGAAAAAAAGATGAAACAAAAGAAATAAAAGGACATCCAATTTCGCTCAAAGTAAGAGTAAGCTTGAACTTTGAACCCCTCTCAAGAGAGAACTCACAGTAGGGATCATGTCTTCACTGTATCCACCAGTCTACAAGCAAGACCAAGCAAGTTAGAAGTGCATCGGAACTAGATTCCAGAAAGATGAAGGAATGGAACAGAAAATATTACAAGCCGATCTCCATTTATTTACTTACAGCAACAACATTAACTAGTGAAGTTTTTCCAGCATTTTGAAGCCCGATCAAAGAAAGCTCCATCTCCTGCTTGAAAAAGAGGCTGCAAACATGTAAACAACAACGTGAGCCCATGCATCACAAACTATTCCACTAGACAGGGCGAGCTGAAAGAGTCAGAGAAATGGAAATTGCTTGCTTAAAAAATGTTCTCTTATAGAGGATAAAGTACTGATATATTGCATGAAAGCTTTCTCATTATACGTAATTCACAAAAGTCATGAATACCCTACACTAGTTTCGTCTTTGAATGCTGCATGTGCCACTTCTAGAAGTCCACTACCCAACTATGTTTGCATTGCTGTAATCTAACATCTCTGAGAGGTCTAGTGAATATTCACTACACCATGGGGAAAAAAAAAAAAAACCATATTTCTAATATGTTATGTCCACAAATGCATCTAACTCCATGATTCATGCTTCCCAAAGCATTATTAGAAATCATTAGTACTTGGCATCTGGCTGAACCATGATAAAAGCTACACCTGCTAGTAAATTTATAGTGAAATCTGGGAGAATGATAGAATCATCATATAAAAACGGATATGTAGCATCTATAGATGTAATTGCATGAATGTATAGAATGATACAATTGCCTGGCTTCGAACATCTACAATGCATGAAATGATATAATTTCTCAGCATTGAAAATCAAAATCTTAACTTGACAATAATGTGGAAAAACGAGAAGAAAAAACTACGTAGAACAAGATTTTACAAAAGAGTGTCTGCAAACAAAAACATGCTCAAAACAAGGCTAGAAAACGAAAACCCCTAGAAATCTCCATTTTACCTATGAACGAGATTTTACAAAAGAGTGTCCGCAAGATATGCGACAACAACCATACCCCTTATGTTTGCCTAAATGAACAGGTTTAACTAAAAATTCCCAAGAACGATCCCATTGCCGAAACATTTTTCAAAAACTTCAAACTCGTAAAAGATAAACATGATTCAGTAACAAGGTCTTCTTAACTTCTCCACAGTTCTGCATCCTCAAATGCAAAAAGCAAAAATGAGCAATGTAATACTCCAATACACCCTTCAATATCCTCTTTCCATATTGAATTCCTTGATATTCAGTAAACACTGCCATTTCATGGCTCCTCAACTTGTTTATAGGTGAGCCCATGTGAAACGCTAAAACTTCAACAAATGCAGCTCCACGAATGCATTTTGTTGGAGTGCACTTGATTCTAGCTCTTTCAGTCTGCTAAATGAATGTCAAAAGACTCAACACCAACCGTTTCTGCTAGATGTGAATTACAATGATCCAGCTTAAACAGACCATTTTCAGCTCTCGGGTAGCACCTTAAACCAATATGCCATATAATCTGGCAAGACAGACGTTACAAAGGGAAAAGAAGTCGACAGGACAATTTATCACACATATACGGATACACGCCCAATTGCAACCTTAACCAGTCATAAAAACTCGTACACACATACGATAGAACCCAATAACTTGACTGAAAAAAAAAAAGAAAAAAGACAATTCAACGTCCAAGAGCTCAATTTTGGACAAACAAAATTGAAAACCCATACCCAATAGAATAGAAACAAAGGACAACAGATCAAATGACATAAAAAATGAAAAAGAAAATGGCCAACAGATCTCGAACATGACTGAGCACATGAATTCGCTTTTCCAAAATAATCAATTGAATTTGGGGATAGCAGAAGAAAACCCAGAAATCCATTAGCTTCTGCAATTCCAAACGTATATCTAAATCCCATTAACGCTAACAGGGAGGGGAAAAAACACAGTTAATGGCATCGAACTTTCACAAGAATACAAAAACATAGCACATAAGAATCAAATGGTTACATAATTATATTGACATACATATACATGTAAATGAAATTGAAGAACGAGAAAAAGAGATTTGGGTAGCAAACCTTCGAAGCCAATTGAGAAAAGCGTCCCACAGACCCATTGACAGCGAGACAGATCTATGAATTCTACGATTAACAAGAGGAGAGATCTGTGGGAATCTCTCTCTCTATCTCTCTATCCTCTTTCTCTCTCTTTGGGCTCCGATTGACCCTTCTAGTGAAACTTTTCTCTTTCCCTTCCCTCCCTTAATGATTAAATATAGTATGGGTCTGGTACAAAATTGAAAATTTTGAAACGGGAAAAAGGAAACCACTGGAAATGAATTAATTTTTTTTTTTTTTTTTGGTAGACAATTGGAAGGAAATGAATGATTCTCGCTGGCGACAAAATGGAAAGGAAAAGAAAAAACAACCAAGCGAAAAGACAAATTTACGAAGGAAAGCCAATGAAGAGAAAGACAGACGGGCCGACCGTAGGTTTGCCCTTCGCTGGATTTTTGGGTACGTGGGCCAATCAAGATGTTTGGTAATGGGGACACACTTATATATGGAAAACAAGCGTCACGATACCAGATGTAGATACTTTGTGGGAATAATTGGTTGCAATGTGAAGTTTTCAACTGGATGTGTCTCTAGCTCACTTGAGCACCCATATACCCTACCAGATGATCCTTGGTGATACTTTGAATTCGAGTGGCGGCTCCAGAAATTTATAGCTGGGTGTTCATAAATACCTTGATTCTACTAGCTCAATTAACCAACAATATACACATAAAATTTCATGTGTTTGTATAAATACTGCGGTAAAAAAACATATCCTCCATTCCAAAATGATTTTCTATTACACAAAATGAGAAACTAAATGGATATGTTTGGGTTAGAGAGAGGAGAGTGTTTTTGAAGTGAAAGCTTAAGTGGGAGAGTTTACCTATTTTAAATGAGACCATTTTTGGGTCCTAATTTTATGATTACACCCGTTCATTCTATTCAAATTGATTTGTTCGGAGGCGATGAAAAAATTCAACTCACTTAATTGTCGATAAGTGCTTGATCTAAAAATTCGATTACTAGATCTCTAATTTTGACCCAACAAAATAGATTTTTAGATCAAGCATTTGTCAATATCCGATCGAGTTTAAATTTTTTTTTTTGTGTGCAGAATCTCCAAATAAATCAATTTGAATAAAATGAACGGTTGTGATCAAAATTAATTGAGTAGGGTGTTCAAAATCAATTGGTGAGGATGTTCAATGTAGTGGGTAAACCTAAATATCTAATTTTTTTTCCCTACAAATTTTTTTTTTGTCAGGGTGTTCACTTGCATACCCTCAACCAACTATGGCGCCGCCTGTGTTGAATTCGTTGGATTGTCGTGTCATTTATGTCACGCCCTCATTTTTACAAAACATAAATAAAGGAGTTTCAACAACAAATAAGTCAAGTGATAAGATTTCCATAAAATAACGTACTACATCATTAGCCCAACGGCCGTCAAATGTTCAGGCACCCTTGCCCCAAATATGAAATCAACTAATATCATGTAATTCAAATATTCGGGCACCCTTGGCCCAAAGGTGAAGTCAACATAATAATGTTTGGGCACCCTTGCCCCCAAGGTGAAATCGAAATAATATCACATAAATTATTACAAATCCAAAGTAAAAAGATGGTGAAAAATTAGAGTTACATATCATCTCTCCAAAAGAACATTAATGCATAGAAGATGAATAAAATAACTTCATGTCATGTATGCTCATCATCCAAGTCATGCATTCCAAACCATGCACGATCAAAGCTGGGTACCTGAAAATGATAGGGTGAGCACGCATGCTCGTAGGAGAACTATTCTACTAACGCTAGGTGTATGGATGTGATGCATGCACATGGAGGCAAATTATGTCAAACGGAAATTCATATGTGAGTACGAATATTCAAATCATAGAGAAAGGATTTTGAAAGCATCAAAGTACCCAAACACCACCCAAGTATCCATGTTAATCACACAAATCTAAAAGCAAGTTTACATATCGAGTTTCGACAAAACACAATGGATTGTTCAAAAATCTCATTTCTCACTTCCTTCATTGAAGAAAAATCATCTTTTCATTTATGCTAGGGATTTAAATCCCTCTGCCGGATTCTATAGGCTCCGTGTGCCTCTGCTGGATTCCATGGGCTCCGTGTGCCCCTGCCGGATTTCATAGGTTCCGCGTGCCTTTATAAAAATTTCACCAAATGACGACATTTGTTTTAAACATCTCATTTTCCAAACATTCCATCCAATTTCCATAATAAGTCCATTTTTTCCAAGTTCATTTCACCATTTCACATCTTTCGATAAAAAGGGTTACGCACACACCCACGCATGCTTTCTAAAAACCAACAAAAGTTCATATGATGTAAGATGACGTGTTCATTTATAAAACCTTAGTCCTCGAGTCAAGACATGGGTGAAAATGATGCCAAAGGTCAATTTTATGAAGGATTACGCAATCGGGGACCAAACGGACATCAAAGGTTGGCCGAATGCCACCTAAAGACAGGGGTAGTTGCTGGAAATTAAAGGGGCAGCGGCTTATGAACAGTAAACAATGCAGATTTTCACCTCTAAGGTGTGGAATTTCAACCCAATCACAAATGAGATGGTTTACGCTCAAACTAGAGATGCTAGACAACAATTAAACATGGAGGGAGGTCAATTTTACTCCCAATTTAAATCGAAGGCTAGAACGAGATATGTGCCATAAATCACAAGTATACAACTAAAGAGAGTAGAAATTGTTCCCCTACCTCAAGGATTTTCTTGAAAAATGAAGATGAGTGGAACTCTAGGTGTAGAAACCCCTAAATCCCGAATTTGGAGCTCTTGGTGTGGATACACGGCCAACCCAAGCTCCCCACGGTGCATAGAACTTGAAAATGACCTTGGTTCTTGAAGTGGCTGAGTGAGGAGGGAGAAATTTGAGCTTAGTGTGAGCAACAATGGAGGAGAGGGAGGAGAGAGGGGGCTGTCGGGTGGAGGAGAGAGGGAGAGATGAGAAGGGGAAAGTGGAATTACTCTCTCACCATCTGCTAAAGATATGATCAAATATATTAACAAAACTACGAAGTCATGAGCAGAGTTCAAGTTTTCATCAAGGACTTTATAAGCAAATTAAGTCAATATCCCTCAAGGCACATGAATGTGTTTACATATAAAATTAGCAAATCCAATAATTAATTGACACGTAATCAGAAATGTCAAACGTTGGCAAACATCTGTCAATGAAGATACACTGGATTACTGAAGTAAAATTGAGTAAATACGAGGTTGAATTATTTCTCAGTTTAAAAAGCAGTTATTGGCAGTTACTAATCAAAACTAATATAGAAGTTGACTTCGAAGCCATGATTTTAACTGCTAAGCACATTAACTCCACGTGTAAACTTGTGGAACAAGGCAATTAGCAGTTAGAGCACGTGGAGTACATCTTAAAAGGCAGTTATCCCCTTAACATGTCATCATTAGAGTTGTTTGAGTAACTGTGCAGATTCAAATCTAAGACTTCTGGAAGAAGATTAAAGGATTCGAATTCAGACGTGGAGGAGGGAAGAAACTACCAATTCAAAGTGTAAAAGATGGAGTTCGAAGTAAGCCAAGTTCAAATTCATTGAGCGGGAAGTTCAAATAACAAGCAGCGCCTATAAATAGAAGAAATTGAAGAGTGAAAAGCCCCCGGACAAATCTTCAACAAACAGCTATCAAAAACTGATGCTTGGTTTGTTCATTGGCAAGTAGTTTTAGGATTTCGAACTCAGTTCGAAGTAGATTAGGAAGTAGTTAGGATTAATCTCGGTTGTTCTTGTAACAACCACCTGTTCGAAGTTCTCGTTATATTGTATCTGAAGTTGGAGACATGTACGGGGAATAAATCCACGTAAGTCTGGATCACGTGCTTCCTCGTGAGGGCCCTAGATCTACAAAACAGACAAGGGTTAGAGCACCTTTGCCTCTCGTCGGCAAAGGCCCTCCGATGTTTAAGTTAGTATTGGATTACTAATTAAACAATGAACAATGCGTATGAAAGGGTTTCACATCGTACCTTTTCTCATGGTTATTGCCTTGTATTTATAGGTGTTGGTGCTTTAAGAGCTTAGGCTTCTCATGCCTCCTGTTTCCTACTAGATTTAGGAGTCCTTTTCCTAATAGGACTTTCCTATTAGGCATATGTTTCCAAATACTGCAAGATCTCGTCTCGCAGTAGTACTCCTTTCCATATAGGATTCTTTCCTATATGAGGTTTGTAGGGGGAGTAAATCTACGCAACTTGGGATCACGTGGTGCTTAGATTCGGCCCACAATCTGCAAAACAAGGAAAGGAGTTAGAGCACCTTTGCCTCTCGTTGGCAAAGGCCCTCCGACGCCCAAGATAGTGTCTCGTACTAGAACTCTCAAATCACAGTGCGTAGGAAAGGAGTTAGAGCATCTTTTGTCATGGTTTCACATTAGGACTTCCCATATTTATCCCTTATTTCTCTGAATTGCTCCTTATCTCATAAGGAACCGCCATAGAGTGTTCTGGAATGTCTCACTGCCCTATTCGTGGCGGTGCCGTGCTTCCACGTAACTCAAAATAACCCGTACATAGCTCAGCTCATTACGCCGAGCTGAAGTATGTATCCCAGAATGCTGTCCAAGCTATATTCGTAGCCTACCTAGCTCGGCCATGCCAGGGCATCTCTTTGTGCCTCACGCCGAGCTAGTACATCCTGACTTACTAATTTATTCTCTTATCTTGACCTCATTCATGGTCAAAACCAGCTCGGCACAGGGCTTAAAGATTCCCTATGTGGTGCCGAGCTACTCACCCTCTCGTGGTGATTGCCATAGGCACGTGTTATGCCTATTAGTAGGGTGGTCAGGTTTTACCCACTCCAATTGCTCCCCAGCTCTGTCACAACTGTCATTCATCAGTGGTGCGCAGAGCTTCAACGGCTCCTGATGCATCTCTCGCACGCCTCCCCCTCACGCGGGAAACATGGTTGTTTTCATATTAAATGCGAAGTGACCCTTTGGTCACTAGATAAGCCCAAAGGACTGCCCTGCTGAAGTCTTGTACGCGTCATACCCCACTTTTATGGGGTTTTGGGCGGGACAATCATTATTCTTCCCCCCTAAACCCCCAAACCTCTATCTTTCTTCGTTTTCCTCATCAGAAGCAGGAGAGAGAAAAAGAGAAGTTTTTCATCCATTACTTCCGTCGTCTCAAAGCCCTGAAAAGCCCCAAATCCGTCCCCGTTTCTCGTCGGAAACCTTTCTCCGTTGTCACCGGAGAAACTCCTTCCTAGGCCCTCTTTTCACGTAAGTATTCCCTATCGTTCCTAGATTTCCCGTTATTCGTCAAGATCTTCAAATTTCATTTATCGTCTTCTTCGTTGGGTTTCACCAGTGGAAACCCTGTTAATCATGGGTAAACATAGAACTCTCTTGAGTAATGCCCAGAAGATTCAGGAATTCCGCCGACAATATGAAATTCCACATGATGTTCAATTTCGATTGAACAGTCGTGATGATTTAGAAGAGGAGGGTCAAACCCATGATAAAATTCATATACCCCTGATCGTCATTGTGGAGGGTGGTCTCAGATTCCCCCTCCATCCTTTCTTCAGAGAGGTTTGTTACAGATGTTGGTTAAATCCTATGCAGCTGTGCCCTAACTTCGTTAGGGTAGTCATGGGCACAGTTGTCCTTAATAACCTGCTCGGCCTCCACCTGGGCTGGTGGGACTTACACTACCTATACAGTGTAGTCCCTATAGCCTATAACTCTTATTATTTTAAAGCTAGGGACCCCGAGCCAAAACTCATCACGGATCTCCCTAATTCCTCGAAAGGTGAAGGGGATGACTTTCTGGTAGTCACGGGCAACTGGGAGCCCAGAGATGCCGAGGGGAATACCATTGGCTTTGCCTGCCCCACGGCCACGGGCCAACCACGTTAGTATCGTTACCCTTTGTTGCTTTACTCTCTTTATAAAAACACTACGTTCCTCCCATCTTATTTGTTTCCATGCTTTTTTTTTGCAGCCAGCAACATCAACCACGGCGGCCGTCTTAATCACGGAGGGCTGCACTAAGAAGAAATTGCATCGGCGCTGTACTTTGACGGTTTTGATCCTACTCTAGTAGGTCTTGTCCGTGCTTCTCACATTCTGCTCGGTTACACCCCTTCCTACTGGGGCGGTGTCAGAAAAGGGGGCGAGCCTCGCTCAAGACATCCCTGGCCTCCAGCAGCTCCCCTCATTGCTCCGCTTGCTCCAGCCGATCAGAGGAGCACAAGATCCCAGAGAGGCCGATCTAGAAGGGGAGCGACACGTTCCCGTGCTTCAAGAGATCTCCAACAACAAATTACTTTCGCCCACGTTCCTGAAATTCCAACCGCCATCCCCATCACCTCAACAGGGGGCTCCAATCCGAGTACATCCGGCAGAGCAGTAGAGGAAGTTGAAGAAGAAAGAGAAGAGGGAGGGGAAGAAAAATGGTTTTTTGATCACCGCGCTGCTACTCTCTCCCTAGTCAAGCAGTCTACCTTGCTCACTGACTCTGATTCATCAGGCTACTCCCCCTCACCTGACCGAGAAGAGATGCCTCTGCAACCAATTAACTTGCTGGAAAACCTAAACCTCGGCAGACGTGCTGGTCGTGCCGTCCCTTCTGCTAATCCGATTGTTCCCTCTCCAGCTTCAAACCCATCTCTCCTTGAGCAGCAGAGGGATAAGAGACCACTAGAGAGTTCTCAGGACATCCAGCCTCCTCCTCAAAGAAGAAGGACTAGGGAAGAAGAAGGACTGGGGATGCGAGTTCGTCCCGAACAATGACTAGCTCCTCGCCGCTTGTGCATCCTTGGTCTCTAAAGCTTGCACGTCCTGATGGTACTCCTTTAAGTATGATCGACAAAATCTCTCCTACTGACGTGGCATTTGGTGCCTCCAGAGTTGCTCTTCTCCCGCTCGATATGGAGAGAGAGAAAAGTAGTTCTTATGATGCACTGATGAAGTCAATTTTTCAGTCGAGTGCCAAGGTATCAAGTTTAATCACTGCTTTCTTGTGTACTTATCTCTTTGAAGTTTACTTTTCCCTGACCGCCAGTTGTGTTTTCCTGTGCAGATCATGCAAAAGGCTGCTGCCGGTTTCGACCGAGCAAAAGAAGCTGAGAAGGACCTTAAAAGAGAATTAAAAAGGGCCGAGAAAGCCGAGTGGGAGAGTGCCCAGCACGCCCAGTCAATGAAGGAAGCTCGGGAGGAGGTCGAGAAGCTGAATGAGGAGTTGGCTGAGCAGAAAAGGAGAGCTGAAGAAACTGAATAGCAGCTACGCCTTGACCTGTCCATTGCCAATGCCAAAGCTGAAGCTGAATATGAAAGGGCAGTCCTGGAGATAACAGATAACTACAGAGCTCAAATGCTTGCAGTTAAAAACGCTATCTGGGAGACAAGCTGGGTTCGCTGCTGCACCAAGATGGGGCTTCCAGAAGATTCTCCAATGTGGAGCGACATGGAACTTCCCAGTCAAATGGGTGTTATGGCAGCGCAACAACTCGAAGCTGACACCTCCCCTGCTCACCCTGATGCATAAGAACATCTCAACACCCATCCTGAACTTGAGCCTCTTCCCGAGCTGACCCAAAATGAGGAAGGTATAATTGATCTCACCCAACAAGGAGGTAACAATAATGTAGAGGATCCCACTGATCCTAAGGAAAATGAGAACGTTAGCCCCACTCCTGCCACCGATGCCAGTCATCACGGTGAAGAGGCCTGAGAGCCTAAGTTTGTGTCTTGATATTGTTTGAACATGATTATCAGCCCTGCGTGGCATTCTTTGCAATATTCATTGCAGATCTAAGTTTTTTCTTACTTAGAAATTCGTTGCAATATTCGTTGCAAATCTAAGTTTTTTCGTACTTAGAAATTCGTTGCAATATTCGTTGCAAATCTAAGTTTTTTCGTACTTCGATTTTTTTTTGCAATATTCGTTGCAAGTTTTAAGACATGATTGGAATACACATACTCTCTAATAGGAATCCAATTTTGAGGTAAATTTTGATTCGTATTAAACAAAACCACAATAAAAGAAGGTGCAATCTTATTAATGCTTGAAATATTAATAAAATCTAAATAACTGATATTGGTGACTTTATTCGTAATCCCAACTAGGCATTAAAAACAAATGTGAATTTAACCATATTCCCTAAACAAAGATGTGATTATATTCGTAGTCACATAAACAAATTACTGGTAAAATTTTCGTAGGTTCTGGACGTTCCATGGCCGTGGTACTGGGTTCCCGTCTAGGTCGGCCAAACGATAGGCTTCAATGCCAGCAATCCCTACAATCTTGTATGGGCCTTCCCAGTTCGGCCCAAGCTTTCTGTCAGAGGACACCTTGGTATTGGCCAAGACTTTCCTTAGGACTAGATCCCCAATCTTGAACTCTCTTGGCTGCACTCTCTTGTTGTAACTTCTTCGTAGCTGCTCCTGGTAATAAGTGCACGCTCTCTCTTTTCTTCGGCAAGGTCGAGCTGCTCGGCCAGGGCTTTATCGTTGCCTCCTGACTCCACAAGAGCAGTGCGATTGGTCGGCAAGCCAATCTCGAATGGAATTACTGCCTCAGTTCCATAAGCAAGGGAGTACAACGTCTCTCCCATAGATCGCCGAGGAGTAGTTCTATATGCCCAAAGTACGGCAGGAAGTTCGTCGGGCCACTTCCCCTTCTTACCCTCCAACCTCTTCTTAAGACTCTTTAGGATAGTCTTGTTTGAAGCCTCTGCTTGCCCATTACTCTGTGGATAAGCTGGGGTTGAATAGGAATTTCTAATGCCATAATGTGCACAGAATGCCTTGAACTTTTTGCCGAACTGAGACCCATTGTCCGAAATGGAGTAAGGTACCCCAAATCTTGTTATTATCTTGTTCCACACAAATTTTTCTACCATGGCCTCCGTGATCTTTGCCAAAGCTTTGCCCTCTATCCATTTGGTGAAGTAGTCCGTGCCAATGAGGAGGAATTTTCGTTTCCCTGTTGCCATGGGGAGAGGACCCACGATGTCTAATCCCCATTGCGCGAATGGCCACGGGCTTGTTATAGGAAGAAGATCCTCTGCTGGAGCTCAGATAAGAGGGGAATATCTTTGGCTTCTTTCACATTTCTTGACAAAAACCTTTGCATCCTCTTGCATGTAAGGCCACCAATACTCCTGGGATATCGCTCGGTGGGCTATGGACATTCCACCAGTGTGTCCTCCACATGTCCAACATGGATTTCATGGAGAAATTTTTGGACCAGAGCTGGATGTACACACAATAAATATGGGCCAAGGAAAGATTTTCTATAAAGCTTACCTTCTAGAGAGCCAGAAACGAACTGACTTGGTTTTAATTTTGTGAGCTTCCTATTTATCTTCTGGCAAAGTCCCATCTCGTAGGTATGCCAGTATTGGATCCATCCAGCTCGGTCCAAGCTCTGCTTCCATTACCATCTCCACTGCTCGGCCAATGCTTGGCTCGCCCAAATAGTCCACAGCCACTGTACGACGGTACTCCGTCTTGACTGCTGATCCTAAGCAAGCTAGTGAGTCTGCATGTGCATTCCGTCCCGAGCTTATTTGTTGGATGTGGGTTGCTTCAAACTGGTCAAGCAGATCCTTAGCTGCCTCAGAATATGCAGCCATCTTCTCGCTTTTTACAGCGTACTCTCCTGAAAGTTGGTTAACAACTAACTGCGAATCAGAAAACACTCTTAGCTTACTTACTTTGAGTTCTAGGGCACTCCTGAGTCCAGCGAGCAAGGCTTCATATTCTGCCACATTGTTAGTGGCACTAAACCCCAGCCGTAGTGCCTGTTCCAACATCAACCCTTCTGGAGAGAACAACACCACTCTTGCTCCTGACCCTTTGTTGCAAGCTGATCCGTCAACGTACAACCTCCATTCTTCTGGATCTAGCTCGGTTTTTCCCGCCGGCTGCTCAGGGACAATGCTTTGCTCCTTCTCGTGGAGAATTGGCGGTGGTGGAGCTACTGTTGGAGTGAATTCTACAATAAAGTCCGCCAAAATTTGACCCTTGATTGCCGTCCTAGGCTGGTAGTCAAGATCAAACTGGCTCAACTCAATGGACCACTTGGATATCCTGCCAGAGAAATCTGCCTTCCTAAGCAAATCCCTTAGTGGATATTCAGTAAACACAGTAATGGGATGCTGTAAGAAGAAGTGTGGCAGCTTTCTTGAAGTGGTGACAAGAGCATATACTAATTTCTCCACTGGTAAATACCACGTTTCTGCTTCTAACAAGGTCTTGCTCATGAAATAAACTGGAGCCTGCTCTATCCCCTTTATTCGTAGGAGAACCGAGCTGACTGCGTGCTCGATACCACTAGATATAGTATCAACCGCTCCCCAGCATCTGGAGTAGAGAGCAAGGGTGGTGACGATAAATAAACCTTCAACTCCTGGAAAGCCTGTTCTTGCTCGGTTCCCCATTCATATCCTTCCCTTTTCTTCAGAAGTTGAAAGAATGGCCTGCAACGATCCGATGATTTACTAATAAAACGGTTAAGAGCTGCTGCCATCCCTGTTAGTCTTTGGACCTCTTTCGTGGTCTTTGGGCTTCGGAGGTTCTGAAGCACGGTAATTTGATCTGGGTTGGCCTCAATCCCCCTTTTGGTTACCAAGTGTCCTAGGAATTTCCCCGAGCTAACCCCAAAAGCACACTTTGAGCCATTTAGCTTTAACTTGTATTCTCTCAAAATATCGAAAGTCACTTCAGGTCAGCAATATGATTGGGCTTTGCTTTGCTCTTTACCACCATATCATCGATATAGACCTCCATGGTTTTGTCGAGCTGTTCCCTGAACATCTTAGTAACCAATCTCTAATAAGTTGCTCCAGCATTCCTTAGCCCAAATGGCATGACCTTATAGCAGTAGAGACCTCTTGGTGAAATAAAAGACGTTTTCTCTTGGTCGGGCTCGTACATAGCTATCTGATGATATCCTCGATATGCGTCAAGGAAGCTCATCCTCTCATAGCCTGACGTGGCATCCACCAGTTGATCAATCCTGGGAAGTGGAAAGCTGTCTTTGGGGCATGCTTTGTTGAGGCTGGTAAAATCCACACAGACTCTCCACTTCCCATTTTTCTTTTTAACCACAACCGTGTTAGCCAGCTACTCCGGATAGCTCACTTCTCGTATGGCATCTGCTTCGAGTAGCCGATCTACTTCCTCAATCACAGCGTCTGCGTGCTGTGGTGCCGACCTCCTTGCCTTTTGCATAACTGGTTTATGCTGGGGATCCACGTTTAAATGGTGGCAGATTACTTCTGGATTTATACCGGGCATTTCCTGAGGAGTCCAAGCAAAAACGTCAATATGGTCCTTTAAAAAAGCAATCAAATCTCTGTCTTCCTGTTCGGTAAGTGTTTCGCCGATCAGGAAATACCGTTCAGCATCGTCCTCTTTGATCTGTATCTTCTTTAATCCTTCCACCATCTTCTTGGTGGGATCACCTCCAACGTCTTCCAAAGTCGGCTGATCAGGAACTTCGACCATCTGAACAAGTTCTGCCCTTGGGGATCTCTTCATCACCATGTTGAAACATTGGTCGACTACCTTTTGATTTCCCCTAATGCACTCTATGCCATTTGCTCCAGGGTACTTTGATTTTCTGATGGTAGGTGAAAGGGATGGCTTTCATCTTATGCATCCAAGTTCTCCCTATAATCACATTATAGGAGGATGGCAGATCCACCACCAGAAAGTCAGTTTTAAGAACAACTGATCCTGCTCGAACAGGCAGCGTGACCTTTCCCATAGGCCATATTGTCTATGCGCTGAAGCCGACCAGAAGGACCAGACACTTCTGCAACGAGCTTGGTGGAAGCTCCATCTTTTTAAAAGTATGGTAGTACATGATCTCCGTACTTGCCCCCCTGATCAACAAGAATCTTCTCCACGTCATACTCCCCTATTCGTAGGGTGATTACCAATGCATCGTTGTGGGGTACCAATACCCCATCTTGATCGTCATCAGTGAAGGTAATGGGGGTCTCCATTACTCCTTCTGCCCTCGGCCTTTTCGTGTCGAGCTGCATAACCTGCTTCACTTGTCCATTGACCCTTTGGATGTGCCTTATCTCATTGTTTGTGTATGGGGCAACTAGTACATGTATCATATGGATTGTTCCCTTTAGACCTTTCTCGTAGTCCATCTCCTCTATCAACTTGGCATCTTTTTTATCAATGACCAAAAGCTCCTTAAGATGGCCTTCTGCTACTTTCTCATCCAAAAACTTTTTGTACTCCACGCAATCTTCAGTCATGTGACCCCAATCTCTATGATAACTGCAGTGCTGGTTGGTAGCTCTTCTCTTCTCTGGGTTACCTGTCATCTTTGGGGGCCTTCTGAACCATGGCTCATTCTTGATCCTGTATAGCATCTTGTAGATTGGGATGTTAAAGGTTGCCATGATGCTAAAATACAATTTGGGGTCTGGATCAGCTTTGTCTTTCTTCTGCTGCGTATAGTCCTTTCTTCCCGTTGTGTACTCCTTCTTGTACACCCTTGGCTCTGCCACTTTTTTCTCTGGGAGCTGGGGTTGTCCAGCCACAATCTTTCCTCCGGCTTGCAGGACATCATCTTCCACCCGTGCGTGCTCCTGGATTCTCTCCATAAGCTTGGCCACAGTTTTTACTAGATGCATGGTAAGCGATTCTCGTAGCTTACTATGCATGGACAAGCTTCTCTTGAATGTTGCCAAAGCATATTCTTCACTGCAGTTTTCAATCTCGTTGAAAGTCTCCCAATAACGTTTGGAGTACTGCCGCAGAGTCTCATCATCCCTCAGTCTCATAGAGGTCAATGCATCAAAGGTTTTTGGGGCTGCTCGGCTTGTTAGGAACCGAGCAATAAACTCCTCGGGAGTTTGTGGTACCAACTCAAGGCCACTTTTCCTAAACTGGAGGGAATTTTTTTGCACAATAGGGCATCATCTTGCTCATGCATGAACATGGCTTTTTGGTAGTGTTGAATGTGGGCCACAGGATCCGTGCTGGTTTCATAAGGGATGAACGTTGAGTGTTTAACCCTGCTTGGAGTTTTTTTTGCTCGGATCCAGTAGGCCAGAGGTGATTTGGAGATCTGGCATAGGGCTTCCTTAGCTGCCTCTCGTGCAGTTTTAGAACCTCCCTCTGCTCGGCTAGTTTCCCTTCTTCTCACGTACTGCTCGGGGGTGTGCTCATTGGAACCAGATCTCTCGTATCTGTCCCTAGCATGTTTCCTCTTTTTCTCTTTTTTCAATGGAGGGGCTCCTTTCTCTCCTTTTTCGTGGAGAGGCTCTTCTTATAGTAGAGACATTATCATGGTGATGATTCCTTCATTCTTTTTCATGTTGTGCAGATCTCGTCTGTGAACGCAAGTCTTTCTCCTTCTCTTGGAGTTGTTTCTTTAAATCTTGAATTTCCTTTTCACGTCGAGTGACCTCTCGTGCCAACTCTTCTGCCTCCTGTTCCTTTCGGTCGAGGCTATCCTCTCGTTCTTGATTCCGTGCCCGCCTAAGATTTTCTCTACTTGGGGGGCTTCTCCCCCTCTCGTGACGGGGAGAGATTCCCCTATTTCTCTTTGGCGGCGACCTTGAGCGCCCTCGTCGCTCGCCTGATCTCGGAGAATTATGAGTCATCAAGTGTGTATCCCTGAACTTTGGAATTTCAGGGATATGCCCTATGTTGAATCTCCTGGCAGCTGGCTTCTTCTGTGGTGCTTTCAGAACTGCAGGGGTTCTGTCCACCCTTGCACTCTTTCTCGTAGTGTGTATAAGAGTGGTTCCACCATCATCCTCCACGTCCTCTCTTCGTGGGGTGCATAAGACAGGCTCTGAAATCACCATTGTTGATCTTTGTTTAAAAGAAGAGAGCTTTTCGTAAGCGCTTCCCACAGACGGAGCCAATTGTACGGGAAATAAATCCACGTAAGTCTGGATCACGTGCTTCCTCGTGAGGGCCCTAGATCTACAAAACAGACAAGGGTTAGAGCACCTTTGCCTCTCGTCGGCAAAGGCCCTCCGATGTTTAAGTTAGTACTGGATTACTAATTAAACAATGAACAATGCGTATGAAAGGGTTTCACAGCGTACCTTTTCTCATGGTTATTGCCTTGTATTTATAGGTGTTGGTGCTTTAAGAGCTTAGGCTTCTCATGCCTCCTGTTTCCTACTAGATTTAGGAGTCCTTTTCCTAATAGGACTTTCCTATTAGGCATATGTTTCCAAATACTGCAAGATCTCGTCTCGCAGTAGTACTCCTTTCCATATAGGATTCTTTCCTATATGAGGTTTGCAGGGGGAGTAAATCTACGCAACTTGGGATCACGTGGTGCATAGATTCGGCCCACAATCTGTAAAACAAGGAAAGGAGTTAGAGCACCTTTGCCTCTCATTGGCAAAGGCCCTCCGACGCCCAAGTTAGTGTCTCGTACTAGAACTCTCAAATCACAGTGCATATGAAAGGGTTTCACAGCGTACCTTTTGTCATGGTTATTCCCTTATATTTATAGGTGTAGATGTTCTTCATATTTAGGCATCTCGTGCCCCTGTTTCCTATTCTCTTTAGGAATCCTTTTCCTAATAGGACTTTCCTATTAGGGACAAGTCTCCATATCCCGCTAGATCTCGTCTAGCAGGAGTCTTCCTTTCCCGATAGGATTCTTTCCTAAATGTGGTATACTCCTAATCACGTTAGGACTTCCCATATCAATCCCTTTCTCTACGGGATTGCTCCTTATCTCATAAGGAGCCACTGTAGAATATTCTGGAATGTCTCACCGCCTTATTCGTGGCGGTGCCGTGCTTCCACGTAGCTCGGACTAACTCGTACATAACTCAACTCGTACGCCGAGCTGAATTATGTATTCCAGAATGCTACTTAAGCTTTATTCGTAGTTCTCCCAGCTCGGCCGTACCAGGGGCACCCCCTTGTGACCTATATTGAGCTGGCACATCCTGGTATGTTAATTTACCTTTATTATTCTGGCCTTATTCATGGCCAAACCAGCTCGGCACAGGGCTCAAGGACTCACTATATGGTGCCGAGCTATCCACCCTCTCGTGGTGATCGACTGGGGCACGTGCCATGCCTACTACTAGGGTAATCATATTTTACCCACTCCAATTGCTCCCCAGCTCTGCCATTGCTGTCATTCGTCAGCGGTGCGCAGAGCTTCAACGGTTCTTGATGCATCTCCTGCACGCTTCCCCCTCACGTGGGGAACAGGGTTACCTTCGCATTAAATGCGAAGTGACCCGTTGGTCTCCAGATAAGCCCAAAGGACGGGTTTGCTGACGCGTTAGACGTGTCATGCCCCAACTTTATGGGGTTTTGGGCGGGATAATGATCACTTTCTCTCATCTAAAACCCTTATTTCTAAATAACTCCCTCTCTCTTTCAATCTCTACCTTCACCCTTTCAGAAGTAAGAGAGAGAAAAAGAAAAAAAAGAAAGCTCCAGTCGCCATTAACGTTGTTCAAGCTTTCTGCAACAAACCCGCCTCCGATTTCCGTCGGAAAACGGTCCCTGCTCCCGTCAAAGAGTACCACCTTAGGTTCATCTTTTCACGTAAGTGACCTTTCTCTAGTCCTCCATTTCCATTTCACGCCTGTCCTCTTCGTTTTTCTTCGGTGTCTGTTCATCTTCCATCTCGAAAATCTGGGTTTCAACAGTGAAACCCTAACCCGGTGAAAAATGGGAAGACATAGGGCTCTTTTAAGTACCCAAGAAAAAATAGCAGAATTCCGTAGGAAATACGAAATCCCCGCCGATGTGCAATTCCGGTTAAACGGGACTCGAGATTTAGAGGAAGAGGGTCAGGATGAGAACACGATTCACATTCCCCTGATCTTCATTGTTGAAGGTGGCCTTAGGTTTCCCCTACACCCCTTCTTTCGTGAGGTCTGCTTTAGGTGCCAGCTAAACCCTATGCAGATCTACCCTAATTTTGTCAGGGTAGTCATGGGCATGGTTGCCCTTAATAGGCTGCTCGGCCTTCGTCTCGATTGGTGGGACTTGCACTATCTTTATAGTGTAGTCCCTACAACTGAGAAAAATTATTACTTTAAAGCCAGGGATCCCAACCAGAAGCTCATCACCAATCTGCCGAACTCCTCAAAGGGGGAGGCAGATGACTATCTCATAGTCACTGGAAACTGGGAGCCTAGAGATGTCGAGGGGAGGACCATTGGCTGTGCCTGCCCTACTGCTACAGGCGGACTACGTTAGTATTTTTTTCCCTAGCTGGTTTATTCCTTGTCTTTTCAGGAACTGTAACTGATCATCTTTTCGTTGTGTTGCTTTGCAGCGGATAACCTTAACCACGGTGGTCGTCTAATCCACGGCAAGCTCCATCGTGAGGACATTGCCAAAGCCCTCTACTTCGACGGTTTTCCACCAACTCCTGTGGGTCTCGGCCGCTCGGCCCACCTTCTTCTGGACTATTGTAGACACCCCGATTTTGAACCCAGGATGCGCTCGAGCATTCCCGATGATGAAATAGACCAATCGTGCATACCTCGAGGCTAAGAACAAGGCTTGAACTCACCGAACCACCCTAAACCATTCTAAACCCTCCTAGAACAACCTTAAACCAACCAAAATGACCAAAATACCCTTCAAACCATCCACAAACCATTTCAAAACAAACCCAAGCCTACACCATCTTCTAGTACATTCAAAACCCTCTTTTTTGATATATAATATGTCCCAATCCGTTTTGAAATGAGGGAGATGTGTCCGTTTTACCAAAATGACTTGTTTTCCAAACCTTCTAAGGGTAAAATGGTCACATACTTGGATGTACAAATTATCTTGGGTTCAAACCACTTGGGTTAGAAAGTACACTCGACAAGCTTTCCAACGCTTCAAACCACGCACGAAACGGAGTTCGGTAGCACCCGGGGCGGCCCTGCAAAGTTTTACCTTTTGAGCAGCAGCCTTGAGCGCTCAAGGCCCCAACCTTGAGCGCTCAAACCCTAAAAAAACACCTTGAGCGCTCAAGCCCATGGCTTTGAGCGCTCAACTCTGTTCCAGATCAGTTTTCTGCAGAACATTTAATAATGATATTCCACTGCAAGAGGAGCGTCTACCTATGTTTTCTACTGCCTAAATACACTTCCTAGACCCTTGAACATCTCCTCAATCACCCCCCAAACCCAATTCAAAAATTAAACTCATTTCTCTCCCATTTCTCTCTATATAAACCTCCTCCACCCTCTTGGCTGATGACACACACTCTCACACCCTTCATCAGACCTCTCCACTCTCTCTCATCACTTCAATCACGTTTTAGCCTCTCTCTCCTCCATAGCCACCATCCTCCATCATCTTCAACCTCCAAAAACACCCAAAAACCTTCTAAAAAAAGGCCTACAATACATGGGTCTTTGAGAAACCAACTACAACAGCCCCTCTCTACTGTAATCATCCATCAATTGCAGCTCCATCATCCAAAATCCAGTAAACCCACTTGATCATGCCAAAAATGGTCATTTGAGCCCAAATACACCCCCATCCACTCAATCAATCATCCAATCAACCCTACACTCACACTCCTCTGTCCAAAATACCTCAAATCAAGCCTATATTCTAAGCCACTACTCAATCATCCATCAAAACCCCAAATTCAAGCCTTGATCAAGCCAAAAGGTAGAAAATCATGTGAGAAATCACTGTTTTGGTCTTGCTGAGGGAGACCAGTGGGCTCATTCAAGTTCCTCATACTTGAAATGAGCCTACAAGGTCTGAAAAGTATCAAGAAAAGCATTTTATTTTGGTAGGATTGAGCGCTCAAGCCCAAGGCTCTGAGCGCTCAATCTGTTTTCTAACAGCTTACAAATCTTGTTCTGAGCAAACCATAATCATTGATTTGGGGTGGTTTGATCATCCAAAGTCATAAAATAGCAGAATTTGGCGACCTGGAAGTGGCTTGAGCGCTCAAGGCCTTACCCTTGAGCGCTCAATCCACTTTGAGCGCTCAAACCCCAACAGAAAGTCAGTCACAGTGTTTCAGCCATAACTTTTTACTCCGAACTCCGTTTTCAACGTATTATATATCAAAACATAGATAATTTGAAGGGCTACAACTTTTTAGTTTTATGTTTTTCTCATTTCTATATCAAAACCCTCCAAAACATGCAAATAGTGTCGGAAAGACAAATAATTTTGTTCAAAAGGGTGTTCTAAGTCCTATTTCTCTCTTTCATTGTTATTTTCTTTGTTTATATCATTCCACCATCGCATTGTACATTGCACAAGCATCCACCATCACTTGGTTCGTATTTGAATACTTGTTTATGTGTTTTCCCATCCCCGATTCCTTATTTTTGTGAACAAATCAAATTTTAAATATTTCCAAAATCCCACAAAATGTTGAGTAGAGACCGGTTCACGGACCGGGCGAGAGGGGTGCCGTAAAACCCTTCCCCTTTCGTAACCAAACCCCCGAATCCGAGAAATCTTTGGTTTCACAATGGCTAGTAAAATCTTTTTCAATGGGCAACGAGTTGTATTTTTATCGGTTTCTCGGGTTCGGACCTAAAATCCGGGTGGCGACTCAAACAATCATAATCTTTTCGAAACGCGAACCGCACCGTTTTCCAGTGGGCCGTCCACAACTATACTCCACACTACTGGGGTAACATCAGGAGAGCTGGAGAGCCCAGAACAAGACATCCTTGGCTGCCAGCTGCTCCCCTGATTGCCACCGGCCGACCAGCCGATCGAGAAAGGACTCGTGCTCACAGAGGCCGAGCTAGGAGGAGATCAGCACGGTCTCAAGCCCCAGAAGTCCTCCAACAGCAGATAACTTTCGCCCATATTCCAGAAATCCCAATTGCCATCCCCATCCTTACTCGTACCGACCAGGAAGCCAGCTCATCTGGAAGGGTGATAGTAGAAGAAGAAGAAGAAGAAGAAGAAGAAGAAGAAGAAGAAGAAGAAGAAGAAGAAGAAGAAGAAGAAGAACTTGACCACCGTGCAGCCGTTCGATCTTTATCCGAGCAGGGCGCCCTCCTTGCAGATTTTGACTACTCGCCGGGCTACTCTCCTTCTCCAGAAATGCCTCGCCAGCCGATCAACTTGCTCGACGAGCTGAATCTCGGCGGAGCTTCTCGTGCTCCACCTGCTGCTCGCGTCATTATTCCTTCCCAAACATCGTCTCCCCCTCCCCCTGAGAACCAAAGGGACAAGAGGCCGATAGGGAGCCCCCAGCACAACCAGCCTCTTCCGCAAAGGAGAAGGGTCGAGGACGCGAGCTCGAGCCAGCTCTCCCCTGACTCGCCACCTCTGGTGCAACCCTGGGCCCCAGTGCTTGCACGTCCTGATGGCACCCCTTTAAGTACGATCGACAAAATCTCCTCCACCGAGGTGGCATTTGGCGTCTCTAGAGCCGCTCTTCTCCCCAACGACATTGAGAGAGAAAGGAACAGCTCCTACGACGTGCTCATGAAAACGATCTTCCAGTCGAGCGCCAAGGTAAAGAAAATCCCCTTAATCTCTTCTCGGCGTGCTTAGGATTTCACCCTTTTTTATGCCTTGTTCCTTGTTTTGCAGGTTATGCAAAAGGCGTTTGTGGGCTTCGAGAGAGCTAAGGATGTTGAAAAAGAGTTGAAAAAAGAATAGAAGAGAGCAGAGAGGGCTGAGAAAGAAAGTGCGCAGTACTCTCAATCTCTAGGAGAAGCTCGGGAGGAAGTGGAGGCACTGAAGAAGGAGAACGCCGAGCTGAAGACAAAGTTTGAGGAAGTCGAGCGTGACCTTCGTGTCCAGTTGGCTGCTGCAGAGACCAGGGCGGAGGCTGAGTATGACCGAGCGGTGGAGGTGATCACTGATAATTACCGAGCTCAGATGCCGGCGGTGAATGATGCTGTCTGGGAGATGGTTTGGCGAAGATGCCTCAGCAAGCTCGGCGTAGACGAGTCATCCCCTCACTGGACTGATATGGAATTGCCGAGCGAGGCGACGGCTTCTCAGGATCGACTTGCCGATCAGTCTCCTCCAAACCCTGAAGCTCAGTCTGAGCCCCTCCCGGAGTAAACCCCCTTGGAAGGAGCTATAATCAACGACGCTGAGGTCACTGCTGGAGGTAACAATCCTGACCCCAATCTTGCCACTGATGCTGACCAGCACGGTGAAGAGGCTTGATGCCTGTTATATCTATTGACCCTGCGTGGTCCTGCTCGGCCGGGTGTGGCCTTTCAAATACTTCTTAAGTTTCTCGTACTTGTCGTGCTATTTCGTTTTGATGGTTGGTCTTGCGTGACCTGATTTGGCCGTATGTGGCTGTTGATACTAAACTTTTACTCCGAGGTGCTATGGCATTTGCATGCTTGAAGTTTGTTACAGCCTAAGTGTCTTCATACTTTAGGCATCTAAGTTTCTTCGTACTTAGGCATCTAAGTGTCCTCATACTTAGGACCCATTGCAATATTCGTTGCAAATCTAAGTTTATGCATACTTAGCGTTTTAGTGCAATGTTCGTTGCATGTCTAAGTTTCCTTACACTTAGAAACTTTTGGCAATATTCGTTGCTCATCTAAGCGTTTTCGTACTTAGGAAGATTTTACAAGTGTTTTCGTACTTGAAGTTTGCAATATTCGTTGCAAATCTAAGTTTTTCATACTTAGAAATTTTTACCAAGTGTCCTCGTACTTGGATTTATCAAAAAACTTAAAGTGATTGAAACATACATACTCTCTGCTCCCCAATAGGAATCCATTTGGAGACAACTTTGGTTCGTATTTAAGCAATATCACAATAATAAAGAAAAATGAAATCTTATTTATGCTTGGAATAAAGATAAAGGATAACTTATGTTGGTGATTTTGTTCGTAATCCCAACTTGGCATAAAAATAAATGTGAACTTTCTCGTATTCACCTAAAAAAGATGAGATTGTATTCGTAATCACATAAACAAATTACTGGTAGAACTTTCTCAGGCTCTGGATGTTCCACGGTCGTGGTACTGAGTTTCCATCCAGGTCGGCCAAACGATAGGCCCCAATGCCAGCAATCCCAACGATCTTATATGGCCCTTCCCAGTTCAGCCCCAGCTTCCCATCAGTGGACACTTTGGTGTTAGCCAAGACTTTCCTCGGGTCTAGATCTCCAATCTTGAACTCTCTTGGCTGTACCTTTTTGTTGTAACTTCTTCGCAGTTGCTCCTGGTATGCTGCTAGAGTAATGAGTGCACGCTCTCTTTTCTCTTCGGTGAGATCAAGCTGCTCGGCCAAGGCTTTGTTATTGCCGCCCGATTCCACAAGAGTGGTGCGCATGGTCGGCAGGCCAACCTCCAGTGGTATAACTGCCTCTGTCCCATAAGCAAGGGAGTACGACGTCTCTCCCGTAGATCGCCGTGGGGTGATCCGGTACGCCCAGAGCACGGCTGGTAGCTCGTTTGGCCATTTTCCCTTCTTCTTCTCCAACCTTTTCTTAAGACTCTTCAGGATGGTTTTGTTTGAAGCTTCTGCTTGCCCATTACTCTGTGGGTAAGCCGGGGTCGAATAGTAGTTTCTGACGCCATATTGAGCACAAAATGCCTTGAACTTTTTTCCAAACTGAGACCCGTTATCTGAGATGATGGAGTATGGTACCCCAAATCGTGTGATGATTTTGTTCCACACGAACCTTTCTACCATGGCTTCCGTGATCTTGGCCAGAGCTTCCCCTTCTATCCATTTAGTAAAGTAGTCAGTGCCAACGAGCAGGAATTTTCGTTTCCCTGTTGCCATGGGGAGAGGACCCACGATGTCCAATCCCCATTGGGCAAATGGCCATGGGCTGGTCAGAGACAACAGATCCTCTGCTGGAGCTCGGATGAGAGGGGAATATCGTTGACACTTCTCACATTTCTTCACAAAAGCTTTTGCATCCTCTTGCATATAAGGCCACCAATATCCCTGGGATATTGCTCGGTGGGCTATGGATCTTCCACCCGTGTGTCCTCCACACGTGCCAGCATGGATCTCATGAAGGAATTTTTGGACTAGAGCTGGATGTACACATAACAAATATGGGCCAAGAAAAGACTTTCTATAAAGCTTACCTTCTGGGGAGAGCCAGAAACGTACTGACTTGGTCTTGATCTTATGAGCTTCTCTCTTGTCTTCTGGCAAGGTCCTATCTCGTAGGTATGCCACTATTTGATCCATCCAGCTCGGCCCAAACTCTGTCTCCATCACGATTTCCACTGCTCGGCCGATGCTTGGCTCACTTAAGTAGTCTACGGCCACCGTGCGGCGATACTCTGTCTTAATTGCTGATCCTAGGCAAGCTAGCGAGTCTGCATGTGCATTCTGCCCCGAGCTAATTTGCTGGATGTGAGCTCTGTTAAACTTGTCAAGGGGAACGTAAGACTTAATTGTAGCTTTATCATTGGAAGTGACGAGAACTGCCAATAACCTCCACTTTCGAAGTTTACAGGAAATCGAAGCGGCAAAGGACACATTATCACTTATTCAAATTCCTTGAACAACGATGTTAATGTGGGGGGTATGTTTACATATAAAATTAGAAAATCCAATAATTAATTGACACGTAATCAGAAATGCCAAACGTTGGCAAACATCTGTCAATGAAGATACACTGGATTACTGAAGTAAAATTGAGTAAATACGATGTCGTATTATTTCTCAGTTTAAAAAGCAGTTATTGGCAGTTACAAATCAAAACTAATATAGAAGTTGACTTCGAAGCCATGATTTTAACTGCAAAGCACATTAACTCCACGTGTAAACTTGTGGAACAAGGCAATTAGCAGTTAGAGCACGTGGAGTACATCTTAAAAGGCAGTTATCCCCTTAACATGTCATCATTAGAGTTGTTTGAGTAACTGTGCAGATTCAAATTTAAGACTTCTGAAAGAAGATTAAAGGATTCGAATTCAGACGTGGAGGAGGGAAGAAACTGCCAATTCAAAGTGTAAAAGATGGAGTTCGAAGCAAGCCAAGTTCAAATTCATTGAGCGGGAAGTTCAAATAACAAGCAACGCCTATAAATAGAAGAAATTGAAGAGTGAAAAGCCCCCGGACAAATCTTCAACAAACAGCTATCAAAAACTGATGCTTGGTTTGTTCATTGGCAAGTAGTTTTAGGATTTCGAACTCAGTTCGAAGTAGATTAGGAAGTAGTTAGGATTAATCTCGGTTGTTCTTGTAACAACCACCTGTTCGAAGTTCTCGTTATATTGTATCTGAAGTTGGCGACAATTTCGAAGTAAGTTTATCTTTGATTTATCAATCGAAGTGTCTTGTTTCTTTATTGTTCTTTGATTTCCTAAGTATATTGGTTTGCATTTCTTCACTTGTTAAGAAAATCCTCTTAGTTGAGGTAATTGAACCAATAAAACACAATCGCCTGATTAGATTTGGTTTTTCCAAAGTTAATCTGAGGGAGAAGATTGAAACTCTCTTTGGCACGCTCGCACACAATTATTTTCCATTGCAAAGAAGTAAAAGAACCAAACAGAATGACATACCTGAGATACCATAACTGGAGTTTCTGCAAATATCTGTATTTCTAGAGAAGGAATTGTGGACGGTGCCACGAGAAAAATAATTTTAGTATTGAAAATTATTTTTTTGGAAAATAATTTCAGAGTCGCCACCCGGGTTTTTATGGATTTATTACCCGAGAAACCGTTAAAAATGATTTGGAAAATAATGAATCTCGTGCCACTGATTTAGAAAATAATTTAGCCTGCGAAAAATAGGAAATTTTGGGTTCGGGAGCCAGGTTACGAGCGGGGAAGGTTTTTAAGGCACCTCGCTCGCCCAATTTAAAAGATTGGTCTTTACTCAATGCATTGTGAGATTTTTAGAAAACATTTTATTGCTTAATTTATGTTCACATAAGAGAAAGAAAATAATAAACAACACAGACAAATATTTTTGCATGGATGGAAAATAATGAAACAAAAAACCTTCATATTATAAATGAACAAAAGGTTTAGGACCCTGTAAATCATTATCCCTCATATGGCGATTGCCGCACGGCGTTTGCTATTGCCGCACGGTAGTAGCCTACTAGCCTGGAGGTTTCAACTTCACATTTTATTTTTCTTTTTGGAATAAAGGCCAACCAAGCCTAAAGCCAATATGGAGAACTAGTTTAAGCTTGGTAGCTCCCCCGTTTTTTTTTTTTTTTTTTTTTTTAATTATGACTACTCATGCAAACAAAGGACATGATAATAACATAAAAGTAAAGAAAAGAGTAACTGATCATTACATTCAAAGTTTTACCTCAATGGAATAGCGTTATTTTTTTTCAGAAATGCCACTGCCGTACGGCAGTAATGGTATGGTGTACCCCAGTGACATTTCAAAAGCGTTTTTCAAATAATCACCACATCAGGGTTCTGTTTTTAAATGCTCTAAAAATGCATCCCATGCATGCCTTGTCTCCAATTGGTCAGGAGGCTTGGAAAAATGATTTTTTTTTTTTTTTGCACATTACAGTACTGCTGCACGGCAGTTTCAATTGGGGTACCGCAATTTTCACAAAGAAAAAATGATTTTTGTAAGCTTATTTTTCCAGATTCCTTAAGAAACAGGTTTTTTTTTTTTTTGAAATAGATATATACCCAATTAACCTCAGTACTCCTTGATTATCAGCCAACCCAGAAGTTCAGAGCATGGGAAATATTTGCAAAAAGAAGGATACTGCCGTACGGCAGTAACGTATTGCTGCACCGTAATGCAAAAAACTCAAATTTTGATATTTGGAAAAATACTGGCCTAACATGGTTTTCAAAACCAATATAGAAGATTGTTTTTGGACGCCAAAGGGCCTCCCCTCAGGTTTTCGAGATCGAAACTTTTGAATTTAAAGCCATACCGTTGGAACAAGAAACCTTCTGAAAGAATAATGGATGTATACTCCCTCCTTCGAACCTTTGAACAACTGGAAGTCGAGGCTTTCGTAACGAAACGCAGCAGGATCTTGGTTGTAGGAATCAATGGGATAGTGTTTTTGTTTCTGGAGACCTTCAAGAGGCTTGTAGAGTGAGTTTTGAAACGGATATATGGGGCTCAGGGTAACGGGCTAAGAACAAAGTAGCTAGGATATTTTTTAGAAAGGTTTTTCAGAGATTTCTGCCATTGTCTTCAACTCTAGACACGATGGGTATTTATAGAGGAGCTCCGACCAACGGTTTTTCTTGGCGATCACGCGAGGACCGCGAGGTGATGACGAGCTACGGGCTATGGCGGGTTACGATCCTAGTTTCTCCTTTACTTGACGACCAAGGCTCCAAGCATGCTCTCGGGTACCAAAATTTGCAGAGATTCCGTCAAAAATTGCGGCTGTAGCGGTTCGAAATCGCACGCGGCATCTGGAGCACCGGGCGGTTTAAGGCGTGGACTGCTGTATGGTATGTAGGAACTGCTGTGCAGCATTAGGTTACCACCGTACGGTGGTTAATTGAGGCGGCGCAAATTTTGGACTGCCGTGCAGCCCTATAACACTGCCGTGCAACATTTAAGGATGTACGGACAGATTAATTTTCCAAATCTTGGCGGGGCTCCCCCGGGTGCTACCGAACTCCGATTCGCGCGTGGTTGGTACCGTTGAAAAGCTTCTTATGTATACTTTTGAACCCGATGGTTTGGACCCAGAATAATTTGTACATCAAAATCTATGACAATTTTACCCTAAGGGGGTCGAAAAATACGTCATTTGGGTAAAATTCTCACATCTCAACGAATCGGGCCATATTATATAGAGAGTTTTTAATGTACTAAAAGATGGTGTATACTAGGGTTTATTTTGAAGAGGTTTTCTTTTGGGTTTTTGAAAGAGAAAGAGCGTCGTTCAAGCTTCCAAGGATTTTTCGATTCGTTTCATCATCGGGGAGTTAAAGATGCACGTGGATTTTTAAATTGGGGTGTCTGCAGGAATGAACTCGTTGGGGTGGCTTTGTATCAAAGGATCTTGATAACCATGACCATCATCATTAACCAAACGAGCATATGCGTTCATGATGCAGGGAATTAGAACCTTGAGCTAGGTGGTTCCTGTCTTCATCTAGGACGCCAGGAGAACGTTGTCATCGCTCGGCTTGAAGCGCAACCGAGCTTCCATGGTAGCAACAAGGTGGGGAAGCATGTACTAGAACCCATCGCACCTGTAGTGTTGAAGATTTCCCCCCGATATCTCTCTAGGGAGCTCATCAAATGAAGCTGTAGAGCAAGAAGAATAAGTAGTGTTTTTTGATTTGCTAGTTTCCATTGCCATGTTTGGAACACTAAAGCAGTAGATACATCAAGACTGATAAAAGCAAAAGGATCAATCCACTACAAGAAAAACGGCTTTTTGCGTCATCTTTTTTGCGGCCGCACTTTATGCAGTCGCAAAAAGTAAGTAATTGCAACAGCAACGAGTGCAGTTGCAAAAAAATAAAACAATTGCGTCTGCAATTATTAGCGGTCGCAAATAAGTGAACAATTGCGTCTGCAATTTTTTGCGGTCGCAAATAATAATACATTTGCGACCGCATTTTCTGCGGTCGCAACTAATAATACAAATGCGACCGCATTTTGTGCGGTCGCAAATAATGCTTTATTCTAGTAAACAAAAATGGCTTTTTTGCCTGTATTTTGGCGGGGTTTAACAAGGCGGGATAAAAAAATACTGGCTCAAAATTTTTTGGCCATAAGTTTCCCTCCCCTTATTCCCCCCCAAAATTCCCGAAAATCTAAAGGATGTGTTTGGTTAGATAGTTTAGTTTAGTTTTGATGATGTCAGCATGTGTAATGAGTGGAGAGAGATAGAGAGAGAAATGAGGGAAATGATGATGTCATCAAAACTAAAACTAAAAAAACTAAAACTAAAACTAAACTGGAAAACGAACAGGGCCAAAATCTCTCTCCAACTCTCCCCCAAAATCTGGAAATACCCTAATCTCCTATCCCGAGATGTAGGAAACTTTCACCCACAGAGCCCAAACGGTGACTGAAACTTTCACCCAAAACCGAGATGTATGCAACGATTCCCTTAGAGGCATTAAAGGTTCATCTATCAGATTCAAGCAAGAGGAGATCTCTAGTGCGAAGGGTGGAAAGTCGAAACCCCATATGTAGCCACCGTCGCCTCTCCGATTACCACCGTGACGTCTTCCTCTGGTTCGTAGGCGACCAGTAACGTTATGGCTTCCTATACGTTGATCTCTGTAACCCGGTTCTTTGAAGCCCACACGAAAACCCAAAAGCCCTAAATTTCTTGCATCCTCTCAATGATTCAAGATTCAATCTGTGTCTTGATACCTAATGAGTAATGATTATGAAATTTTCTCACAGGGTATGTCTAAAATCGATAACCCTAGGGTATGTTTTCCTCTCTTGCTCGAATTTACATCCATACATGTATGCACCTATATAAATGTAAGTGTATATGTTTATTTGTTCATGCTCTTATATATAGACTAATCCAATATTATTTGTTTCTGTGGATTTTACGCTTTAGCAGTCGATCACTCCCTTCTCTGAACGTCAACTGTTGCGGCTTCGAGCAGGTTATGTTCTTCTCTTTCTTTCTCTCGCTCTATTTCTATCTAGATCTTGATTATTTCGTACGGGTTTGGGTATAAATCATCAATTTGGCGAAACCTAAGTTGTTTGTACCCTAAGTGGTGTATATTCATAGAGGTCGGGATGGTATTAGTTAATTTGGGTTTTTTTTTTTTGTATCGAAAAGATATTATGAGTGATTTGTCTCATACTTTGTTTGTATTGTACCCTATCTAGTGCTTGATTTTGTTCCCTGTTGTCCTTGTTCAAATGCCTTATCTTATTTTTTCTCCATTATGAATAGACCCTGTTTCCCGTGTTTAATATGTTATTTTTTTCCTAAAGAAATAGAAGGGTGATACTCAAGTTGTAGGGTAGTCGGTGTTAACCGGCAGAAGAGGCAATGCCGCAGGTTCTGCTTAGTCATTGGACCTGAGAAATGAAATGTTTTTTGGCAACCGAAACGAGTCGTCTCATGGACCGTATTGTTAACAACTTATATAGGAATAAAGAGGTGTTTCTTCGGGTACTTTCTATGCTGCTTTTGGTTAGGATTCTTAGGACTCTAGTGCTCATACGTCCTGATTTCCGTTGGTTTCAATGCAGGCTTTTGCTGACTTAGTGGCTACAGGGGGGACACTCTGCAGCAATAAAGCTTTTAGGTATTGTCTGCTTCTCTCATGATTTCGGTTTCGCGGGTTCAGAATTTATTTCAACATGTTTCTTTATGACTTCCTGCAACCCAACAACCTTATCCTTTTCGCCATTGTAGAGGGGCTTGATCTAGGCATCCAGTTGAGAATGTGAGTGTTAGGATAACCTTAGTGCTTATGATTTTGGACCAAAACAGGGAAACATAGTGCATATGGATGATAAGAAATCCTTTTCGGTGGTTAGAAACTCATTCGTATAGTAGCAAACACTATGATCATGATGTGCGCAAGTTATGTAAATAGTATAGAATATTGAATTTTAACTGCTGAATAGATGTATTCATATTCTATGCCCCATGTTCCTCCATCTTTTGAGCAACTAATATGCAGGTTATGTTGCATTTCCTAGAAACTCTAGCTCTAAACACATTTTGTTAAGCAGTGCCTCTTTATGATGAGTATATTATTTTGAGAAACACTAAGATGAGTTGATTTGGTTCTCTCAGTGCATGTAGTGAATGTACTTCCAAGGATTAGATGACTTAGAGTAACGCATTTGGTTGCAATACTCGTTGTTACTTGCTAATTGGTGCTCTTATAGAGAGCCTCTGTGCACTCATAAATCTTGAGTCCCATGAGTGGGTCTTTGTTTGGGGCATTTGTAGCCTCTAAAAGTACACTGTAACAATGGTCATTAATTTTTCTCTCAAGGCAATGAAAGAATGAGATTTGTCCAAGTGGACAAAGTACAAATCAAAGTTATGGAAGGTCAAGTTTTGCATTGATGTTGTTCTTTTGTTCTGCTTATTCTTTTGTGTCACTAACACATTTATGGATTGATTACATTCTTATTCTTATGGTTCAGTATAGGAAGAGCTGAAAGTTATTGAAAAAGCTTGGTTTGGAATGAGATGGCTTGGATGAAGTCTTCTATTTGTGCTCACAAACCAAGGCTAGCTCACAACACCAACGGAAGAACTTCTCATTACCTCGACTCTAATGGAAAGATTCCCATTGCATGTAGATTTGTTTTGACTTATTAGATATTCAAGTTTCTAAAATGTGCAAAAATGGATGTGGATGTGGGTTCTGTGTTGCATGTGTTTTTTGGCTATTTTTTGTTTATTTTCATTACTATTGTAAAGTTCATTATGCAATGATTTTCAATCAATTATACAAATTCTTATTTGTTGGGCGTGTTTGTTGTATGTGACACGAGCCATGTTGGTTTTGGCAGTGCATACGATTAGGTTAAGCAATCAAATTACTTGGTATCTCGTTTTAGGCACAAACGAAAATAGCATGTAGGATTATAAGATCGTCCGTGCCTTCGAGTAGGGGCATTCACTAGTATAGAATATTAGCGACCGCACTTTGTGCAGTGGCAAATACAAAATATTAGCGACTGCATTTTGTGCAGTGGCAAAAAGTTACATTTTTTGCGTCTGAAAAAATGCGGACTCTAAAAGATGACTTTGCAGTCGCTAATACGTTGCGACCGCAGCATGTGGTCGCAAATAGCTTTTGTCACACAACCAATCGCGTCCCCTATTTTTGCGGTCGCAAAGCGGACGCAAATAACAATTGCGACGGCATAATGAGTAATTGCGACGGCACCTTGCGGACGCAAAAAGCCTTTTTTTTGGTAGTGATCATTTGTGTTTTGTGTAAGTCAAAAAGAGCAAATGTTGCTCAAAAAGAGCAAATGTTGCTCAAAAAGAGCAAATGTTGCAGATATAGTGAAAATTCTCTTGTCAAATGTAGTGCATAAAGCTAACATTGAAATCCTGTGCAAATATTGAAATCTAGGAGTAAGAGCATTTCCACCCATTACCCAAATTTTTACTCAAATTTGAGTAAAAACTTGATTTGATATTTCTCCTTGTAGCCCTTATCCAAATTTTTAGTCAAACACATTTATATACCCTCTGTGACTCACCCCACCACCACCGTCCTCTCCTCTCCCTCCCTCCTCTACAACTCCCCCTCACCCCACCACCACCATACTCACAGCGGTGGGTACAGTTTTGGAAGATGAAACTAGTGCTTCAGTTTTGGAAGAAGAAGATGACACAAATCCAGAGCAACTCGATTCGGTGCTCAAGACCGAGTTGTATTCCCGCCGAAGAGTTCCATCCTCTAGGATTTTGAGCACCCATATACCACACAAGATCCTGGGTGAAACCTTTAATTCATCAGATTGTTGGGTTGTTTATGTTGCAAGAAATCCCAAGGACACCCTCATTGGAGGATATTGTCTCCAAGTTTTGTGACGGGATTGGTTTTTGGGCCTTATTTTGACCATATGTTAGGGCACCAAAAAGCGAGCTTGGAAAGGCTTGAGAAATTCTTCTTATTACATATGAGGAATTTAAGAGTGATTCAGCACTAATGTGAAGAGATTGGCTGAGTTTTTAGGGTGTCCTTTTGAGGGAGAAGATGTCAAATAACGAGTCGAGGGGGTCGTGAGGAATTATTTTTCGAGACTCTAAAGAAACATGAGGTGAATAATTGTAGTGATGTGCCAAGCTGGAGTAGGCTTCCATATAAATCCTTCTTCAAAAAAGGACAAGTTGGAGATCACTTGGATTATCTAACCAAGGATATGATCGAGCGGATTGATGCACTAACGAGGGCGAAATTTCATGGGATCAATCTTTGCGGAGAAAATTGAATGTAGTAGTTATACTACTTCCTCACTTTTGAGTATGTTGGTTCGTTTGATGGCTAGCTTATCGAAATTTGTTTTCTTTTCAAGCGCTTCCTCTACTAGTGTGAATTGTTTTGGGCATACCACTACATACCCTGAAAATACACTCAGTATTTACCCAGAACTTGAAAATCAATGGCCTAGATTCACTTGGGCGGGAGTGAATTTGGGCCATTGACTTACACATTCCAAATAAATTCTGGGTCTCCTTTCTAGGTACTTTGGCTTTCTATTTTTTGGTTGCTTGATTTAGGATTTCAAGTTTCATATAGCTAGAACCTTGGCAACTATACTTCTTCTATTGTTTTTTTTCTTTGTTTTGTTTTGAGTACTTTTGAGATGTCAAGCTTTACAACATAACTAATTAAACATTTTCTCAATAGAACATCATAATAAACTTCACATATTTGTACAAAGGTCACCTCACAACGTTCCATATTCGTAATACATGACAAGTCTAAGCTTGTTATCTGTGTCCCATAAGAAAACATGTTTTAACATATTAGATTCTTCCAAAAGACAAGGTTTTACAATGCTTCGAATAAATCTTCATGCCATGTTCTCACTATGTCATGCAATCAAGCACCCCATCTCACGCTCCTACGCAGTACCTGAAAATAGCAGGGGGTGAGCATTCACTTTGCCCAATAGAGGTTTCTTATGCCAATTGTAAGAATGCATAAACGGAAGTATTGAGAATGATGAGCAATACATGTTCGCAAGCAAAGTTCATAACACATGACTTATTCATAGTTAAAAGTGTAATAACACGTCACACACACGCACCTACTTACACCCACATGACAATAACTTTGAACCATCCACTACCAACTTTTCCTATCGTTACATGACTCATCATAATATTACAACTTGATAAAGTTCCGCATGTTTTTTCGAAATCCAATCAATCGGGTCCAACAACCATCATAAAATAATCTCTGCTATACCATGAGTTCACATCAACAAAATATCAGTTTCCTCCCTTAATTTCCAATCACTCCATTAATTATGATTTTTAATGGTCCCTTAGCCGAGTTTAACGGGCCTTGTTCACCCCTACCAAGATTCACGGTCCTCAATACCCTTGCCCAGGGATGCACCAAATGGTGGCCCTAGTAATCAAGATTTCATTAATACTCGTTTATTCGAAAACATTTGGGTATCTTTTTTTCTAATTCACCAAACGTATCCGTTAACTCGCACCAATCAATGTCATACTTCCGACAAATCTATATATAATTAGCATTCATCTCATGTTCAAGCGCCTCAAAAGTGTCTATACATCTAATACGTGTCCATGTGTCCCCATACGTCCACGTGTCCCATAAGCACCCCTTTGGTCTCACAAGCACCCACGTGTCCTACAAGTACTCAACAAGTATCCCACCATGTCCCACAAGTACCCACATATCCTACACGTGTCCATGTGTCTCCGAGTATCCCACAAATATCTCATGTCTTTCAAATGCCCAAGTGTCTATCAAATATCCCACCAATATCCATCGATGTTTTAGATTCGTTTCATTCGTGAAATTAAAATCGAGGGTCTAAGATTCCACAATTCCATCTCCGTACCTTATGGGTTTCATGAAACCCTCCTTAGCGACACATCTACAGATAGTCCCAATGACTTACATAATCTCCTAGTCGTTTGACTTTCTATACCATTTGACGAACCAAGTGACTTTCAATTGAGTCAAGGGTGTCCATAGTACTACATCACTACGCGTTCCAGAGTATCAACTAAGTATCATTTCTTCGCATTACATTCTCACTCTTGACTTCAAGTTCAATCATGTTTTACAAGTTTCTGAATTTGAATCACATGTATTACGACGTATGGTGCAAACAGTGGTCGAACGAGTGCCAAGGGAGGGTTGGGGTCACAAAACAACACACTGGGAGCAAACTGCCAAAATCGTCTTGTCCCCATCCGGACGGAAATTCTAGATTGCCCAGTTTAGGGCAATTTTGCGATTTTTAGCCTTAACTCAACAAAACTTGTTCAAACCCAAAATTTTAAGGTACAAACTACCAAAATGCAGCTAAAAGGTGCATTATCTTTGATTGCATAGTTCCTTTGTAAGCGGGTGATTTTAATCTGAAAACCTATCCTAAACCTTTATAAATGAATAATACACGCGTTTTGTCAATGGTTTGGAATGATTACAGGACATGATAGTTAAGGGAAAATTGTTGGACACGTTAAGGATACATTGTGGGACACTTGAAGGATACTCGGGCATGTATGGGAGACGCAGACTTTATGGGACATATGGACACTTGGGAAGCACTTTGATTACAGTTGGAGTATTAATTAATAAAGCGCGAGGTTAGATTTACCGGGACTAATTATTGAGAAAAGGAACGGCGTCTCTCATACCCGAAAAATCTGTGGTAAGTTCATGAGGTACTCTATACATGGGTCGCTGTTAAGATTACTAATGGAAACTTTATAAAGAATAATCGACAGGATTAAGTTTTTGATTGAGCTGAACAGGAGACATGTAAGTTTATGGAATTGAAATGTAATGGGATGCGTGGATTCATTGTAGAATGTGTTTAGTACTCCCTCCATTTCAAAGTGCTTGTCACTTATATTATTTTGGAATGTTTCAATTGTTTGTCTTGTTTGAAAAGTCAAAACAAAATTGATTCAATCTTCCAAAATAACCACTTTACCAACAACAATCATTTATTTCAAAAGTTGATATATAAGGGTATTGTTGGAAATTAATGAATCCGTTTGATGTGAATGCATTAAATGAATGCAGTTATTGCATGTCTGCTTAAAAAGTTGAAATTCCCAAAAGTTGTTAGAGATATGCCTTGAATTTAGACATTTGAAGAAGCACAGAAGTTCGTGGCGAGCAGATTTCAGTTTTGGGGACTATTTTGAAGTTGCAGAAATTTTAGTCCGGACGGGATTTAAGTCTGCCCGGACGGTCCGGTCCGCTTCCATACGGAATGCACTGGGCTATGTGTTTTTGTAGGTTTTAACCTAATATTCTATGTTTTCGTATAAATAGAGGCCTTGGGGGATATTAGGGTTTGGACTTCTTGAGTGAATCCCTTTGAGGGAGCTAGCCCCCATGGGGTTCCCCGTAGTGTGTTAGGATTTCTTGGCTGTTTCATTGGTTTAGTCTTGTCTTGGGCTCTTTCGTATATATGAGACTTTGATGCTCTGTTAGGGTTTCTAATAGAGATTCGTTCCTAGATATCTATTGGATGCTTCAAGTAGAGTTACAAGTATAGCCGACTCTTTGTATTTCTACCAATTAATAGTGAATCCTTTTGCTCTTTCCCGTATGTACCTCTAGAGCTTCGTGCTTAGGGGGAAACCATGTAAATTCTTGTCTCTTGTTTTCTTGTTGGTTTGGGTTATATTCTTTACTTCGAGTTTTGGGCACAACAAAAGTGACCAGCAATTTGAAATGGAGGGAGTACTTGGTAAAACTTTTGGGTTTTTAGGGGAGACTTCACTTATTTATGAGATTATTTGTTCAAACATGTGATAGGCACTTATTATAACATTTACATTGATGCTCTTTCATGTTTCATGGATAATCTAAGTAAGCATAAAGTCTCAATTAGGTTTAGAGATAGTAAAATATTTCCTATTGGGCAAAGTGAATGACCCTTTTGTTTTTCAGGTATTTGGGCGTCTGATGTGCATGGCATTTTTTTGACCATGTCATGGTGTGATATGTGTCCATCCCACGAAATGATTTTTGGAAAGACAAACTTGTAACCTTACTTAGTTCATTTCTTTGACTTGTTGAAAAAATTTAATATTTTGATAATTTCAAAGATAGTTTTATTTATGGGATTATGGGTCTCCGAATCGAATCCCGTTAACTCTAGAAACCTTGAATGTTATGATAGAACTATTGGGGACTTTTGTGCGAGACATATTGAATGGTTTCATTGAAAATGGTTCATTTGTTATGTTAATGACATGAGGGCGTGACAAACACTTCTTAGTGACACGTCTAGTAGTCGTTTGACTTTGACTAACCAAGTGTCTACTCACGTCATTTTCAATTGAGTCGAGGGTGTCCATAACACTACATCACTACACGTTCCCGAGTGTCAAATAAGTATCATTTCTTTCCATTACGTTCTCACTCTTGACTTCAAGTTCATTCACGTTTAACGAGTTTCTGATAAGCACACAAATATGTAATATTAGTGGGTTTAAGTCCTCCAGTTTGATCTTATTATTATGTTTATTATTAATTCTTAGTAGATATTATGCATAAAGTTTGTTTTGAGTGTTTCAGGAGAAAACGGTGTAAATATGGTGCATCCAATGTTGCGGGAAACGTACATGCAAAGCACTGGATAATTTTCCAGACTACTAACCAACCTCATCAATGCTCCAGAACAAAAGAAGAAGAAAGAAGTTGGTGGATGGCTGTCGGCAGGGAATTGAAAAATGGAAAACCAATATTGCCAAGTCCGAGTGATATCAGATTTTGTCCTACGAAACACATGCCAAGCACATAAATTACAAGAGCTATACCGTTTTATTCCTGGGATTAAAATAAGAAATTTGACTGTTCCGGCGCTCCAATCGGACTCCGTTTTGAACATCAGTCGAGAGCGTCGCGAACCCAATCAGTGGCTCTTTTCCATTTACTTTTTCTATTTCTCTTCCTTTCTTTGCCTATATAAGGCGTCCGGAAGCCATGGGATTAACGAGAGATATCAGATTTCTATTAGATATTATATTTTTTGGTAGTAATAGTCTTTCTCCCTCTCTCTCCACCGAAAATTCTCTCTTCTTCCTTAGTTTTCTTTTCTGCTTTCATTTCCAAGCCAAATAGCCGAGAGCTCCTTCCTCCTCTTCTACTGTAATTCAATTTAAGTTTGTATTGTGTTGTAATAAATTTCTAGTTTTTAAATTCTTGTTTTAATTTCATCTTTATATTTCCTCGTCATTTCAATTCTTAGTTTAAATTCGCTTAATCAAAAGACTGAGGTTTGGTTGTGAGAGTTTGCAAACTTACTGGTTGTTTCTCATACCAAACCCGAATCTTAGATTAGTCTTAGTTGTGGATTCCTTTGAGATTGAAAGGAGGACACCTTTGGTCTACCCTCCCGTACACATCTCCTCGGTACATACTTAAGACCGATCTTCTTTAATCACTTTAATAAGCTGTTATGTTTAGTGTAATTTTCAGCCTTGCCTTGGCAAGTTCTTTGTCAATGGAGGGGTAGTCTTCATAGGCCCGGCCTAGGGTGATCATCACTCGATGGCCTAAGTAATTCATGATTCTCGCACTCGTGCTTTTAAAGTCTGTTTGTGTTTAATTTGGACTTGAAACTATCGATTTAAAACTCAAGGTTGTTAAGTTTTTGATTTCGCGTCGACACAACACTGACATGCGTAATACTTAAATCGATGTCACCTCGAGGGTTTAACAATTTTCTATCGAGTCAGAATTAATATCAAGCACCGTTAAAACTCAAGGTTGTTAAGTTTTTGATTTTGCGTTGACAATAAAATTGGCACACATAATCCTTTTGAGGGTCTGACAAACTCCTTAGAGAATTTGGTTGAACTAGGCATAATCTTCCGAGAGGGCACACAATTATCGTGTGGCTCCATCGTGTGAACTTTTGAGAATCATGGATCTATTTAGGTTATAGGTGATGTAAACCTAGGCCGAGCCTCTTTGTTAAATTCGAGCAAGTTTTAGTTTTAATTTTAATTTGGCAATTCATAGTCTTAAGATCACCAAAAGTCAAACAAAGTAAGGGTTGGCTACCTACAACTGAAGAATCACTGTTTAGATCGATAGGCCATTTCACTCTAGAAAATCGTTCCCTATGGATTCGACCTCAGACTTACTGAGTTATATACTTGCAAACGATTTCATAGCCCTACGCTTGGGGTTAAGTACTTTGGGATACAATCTTTGGTCGCAAGCAGTTTCCAAATTTGAATCACATGTATTATGACGTCCGATGCAAACGGTGGTCAAGCGATTGCCAAGGGAGGGTAGGGATCACAAAACACACGGGGAGCAAACTGCCAAAACCACCCGGACGAAAATTCCAGATTGCCCAGTTTCTGGCAGTTTTCTACAGATTTGGGATTTTTGGCCTAAACTCAACAAAAATTGTTCAAACTCACAATTGTAAGGTACAGACTACCAAAATGCAACTAGAATGAATCGTACTTCAATTCAAACAAGAGAGCTGAGCTATCAACACATGAATTCAACTAGATTTATCAAATCAAACACTAGAAAGTGGGGTTTCAACAAATCAAGAGAACTAAGATCAAATTAGAAGTCCAAACTACACAAACAACCACAAACACAAGGGAATAAGCAAGAAACCCCTACCTCGAGTGGATCTAAACCTTCTCAAAGCCTTAAACTCAAAACCCTAGCTTTCCAACTTGAAATCCAACAAAAAATAGCCTCCTCAAGCTCCTACCCGCAAATCCCAAGCTCCAATGATGTGTAGGGCTAGCTAGGGTTGTGGGGAGTGAGAGAATAATTTTCTCTCTCTTCCTCTTCCTACTTATACGGCCAAACACACCAATTGCACTTCACATCCCTCAATCCAATAATGTGGTATTAAAAGGTCCAAAACTAAATCATTTCACACATTAACCCATTCTCCAACTATTAAATATATTTCCATAAATCCCCCATTAAATTAAAAAAAAAAAGTGAAATTCCAGGTTTTTACATTCGAGTACCAGCTCCATTGGAGTCTTTGGTTACTCTTCGAACTAAGCTCTCTCAATGCATTTATCTACTTTATTGTATAGTTCTCCTATTTAAATGAATATTTCTTTTTGTCGATAAAAAAAAATACCATCCAAGTTTGGTGCAATTAGGTCTCTGTGTGAATTAAAAAAGTAATTCTCAGCATTTTTTTTTTTTTTGCAATCTAATACAAATTGGATTGTGTGGGATCGGGGAAGAGCCCAAATCTTTATAACCAATAATTTTTCAATCCCTGAATTCAGGCATTAGCTAAGAGGGCTTTTACTATGTTTATGTCTTCCCCAGTTGTAGGAAAGCAACACCTTTTGTTTTTTGGGGTAAATAGCAACACCTTTTGTTTAGAGCTAGTGCATGATTTCCTATTTCTTTGTAGATCTTTTTATTATGTCGTTTATTTTCTACTTGTCTATCTATTATATTTCTTGTCGTTCCTCCAAAAAAAATAAAATGATAAACGTCATGCTTTATGGCAATTGAATTCAAAGAAATTTTCTCTACTTGCTAATTTTTTTGTTGCATAGCACTACTATTAGTATTATTTTTATGGCCTATCTCTTTCTATTTGTTAAGGTGATCCAAATAGATACTCCCTCCATCCCTTTTTAAGTGATCCACTTGAGAAACGTGTATTTTTGTGGACGTTTAAAAATGTACTTTCGTATAGCGTTTTTAAATTTTTTTTGCACCAAATTAAAGTACTCAATGAGCACTTTAATTTGGTATAAAACAAATTAAAAATTATATAGAGAAATATGTTTTTTGGGGGTTTCAAATTACATGTATTCCTATATGGATTATTTAAAAAGGGACGGAGAAACTTTTCTCTTTCGTGTAAACGTTGGAAAGATTAAATTTGGAGTTACAAGTAGTGAAGAAACAAAATGAGCACTTACTAATCAACCCCCTAGTGCTAATCTAACTTTTTTTATTCCAAATTTGCATCATCATTGGCGTACCACTGATGACGTTGCACTTTATCGTAGATCATCAAAGGAAAAAAAAAAAATTTGTGATGGTTTCAGATGCTAGACAAGCAAAGTGCTTGCATATTCACAAAAATCTCGAAATTAGTACTCTGGAGAGAGAGAGAGAGAGAGAGAGAGAGAGAGAGAGAGAGAGAGAGAGAGAGAGAGAGAGAGAGAGAGAGAGAGAGAGAGAGAGAGAGAGAGAGAGAGAGAGAGAGAGAGATACTTGGAAAGAAACCCATAAAGATAGATTAGTTAGATTGTGGGATTGATGATTTTTGCTTACTACCATTCCAAGAAAACAATACCACAAGAGAAAGAGCCTGGGCTAGCCTTGGCATTTCAGGAGCTTAAACGAACTTCGAAAATGGGGCCTTTAATGAATTTTGGTACTTTTCAAAAAAAAAAAAATAATAATTTTGGTGCAAAATAAAGTATAAAATATTTTGTATTGGTCAAGATAGAAAAGATAGAAAACCCCAAAAAGGCATGGGAAAAGATGTTTGTAATTTATAAAATTTGTTCTCTTTCTTTTTCTGTTGTCCCAAAAAAAAAAGAAGAGGTTTTGTTATTTGTAAAGCAAATACTTGTTAAGGAATGGAATAAGTTATGGAAAATGCTAGAAACAACCCATTGGGTGGTCAATAAGTAAAATCTTCCGGAAAAGACTAGTTAAATATTTTTCGCACACTCTCTCTCTCTCTCTCTCTCTCTCTCTCTGCCCCCCTCCCCCCTGACCTAGTTTCTGATGCCGGTGGTGGAGTGGTCTCGGGCTCTCTCTCCCTTCATTTTCCTCCTCTTCCTTTCCTCCCTCCCTTGCCTTATTCTCCTCCCTGGCATTTTCTTCTTCTTCCTCCTACCTCCAGATCTACCGATTTTGGCTGCTTTGTTAGGAGTGGCCTTGCACGCTTAACGGCCCATCGGTTTTCTTTGTTGGTTGATCCCGGTTGTTGGCCTAACGGCTAGTGCGAGTCTGAATGTCGCTCATATCAATAGGTTGAGGTTCAGCCTTAACTGACTAATTTGAGGGAGAGGTTCTGACTAGTGCATTTGCTGCAGTTTGAGTGGGAACAAAGTTTAGTGTATCCTGACATAGCTCCTCCATTGAAGTTGCATGCGTGGGGCCATTTCCATAGGATTGAGGAAGTCCATCCAAGCTATGAACTGGTGTTGGGCCTGTTGGCATTGCATCTTTTTGGTAGGATGAGGAAGGACTTGTGTTGGTTCCATTTCCTGCAAGCAATGAAGATTCATTGAATTCATCATTCATGGGTGTCCATCCAATCTTTGTAGTTGGATATCTCCCCCTCAATTGATTGGAAACCATATAATGAGTTGGGATTGGCAAAGGGCAACCAGGATTCATCGAATACTACATGATGAGAGATATAGGTCTGACCCAAGGTTGGAGAAGAACACTTATACCCTTTATGTTTCACCTATAATCCATGAAAATGCAAGGGATAGACTTTGGTTCGAGCTTATTTTTCATGTAATCGCCAAGGTATGGAAAGCACTTGCATCCCAATACACGGAAAGAGTTACAATAAGGATATTTTCCATATAACCGATAATAAAGAGATTCCATTCCCAAAGTTGGAGAGGGTACGATTAATAAAACATACAGCTGTAACAAAGCACTCTATCCAATTTGTTGTCGGAATCTTAGCATGAAACATCATAGTTAATCCCAACTTTGCAATGTTCCTATGCTTGCGCTGAGCCAACCCATTTTGTTCAGGAGTTTTAGGGCATGCCATTTGAAGGAGAATCCCATGATTGACCAAAATGATTTGTAAATTGTTATCAGTAAAGTCACTTCCTTCATAAGTTTGAAGGATTTTGATTTGTTTTGCCAAATTGACACTCAACCATTTTCTGAAAACAGGTGAAGCAATGCAGAAAAACAAGCTTTTTCTTCATTGGGTAAAACCATGTAAATCTAGTGCAACCATCCACAAAAATAACGTATTACCGAAAATTTTCAAATGATCGAGTGGTGCTGTTCCCCACAAATCACAATGATTTTTTTTGAAAAGGTTCATCAAGTTCATTATCATAATGAAGAAAAGGAAGCCTACAAACTTTACCCATTTGACAACTATCACATATTTCTCAACATCCCTATTAGGATGAAAGTTTATTAGCTTCCGACGAAATAAAAAAATGACCATTCGATATTGAGCATGCCCAAGACGTTGGTGCCATCCTTCTTTATTAGTCTTCCTAAAGCGAGTTGAGAAGAGAGCAGCGTGTCCACTTTCCAAAGAGTATAGTCCTTCTTTCCTTTTTGCTAAAGCAATTACTCTTTTGGTTCCTCTTTCCCTAATAAAAAATCAATCATCATCAAATTCAAATATAAATGTCAAGTCATGAGTAAGTTGACTGACTGATAGCAAATCCTTCTTAATAGTTGGAACCAAAAGAACATTTTTCAAAGGAAGTGAAGTACTCCCAAATTTGGCATGAGAGTCACCAACATGTGTAATGTCCAAGATTTGGCCATTTCCAACCATCACCCCCTCTAGTCCCTTATACTCCCTCCGTCCCTTTTTAAGTGTGTTGCTTCGTAATCCAACTTATTAAAGAAACATCATCACCTTTCACGTCAACTTTTACCACCACTTTACAATTTTCACATAAACTTTTACCACGACTTTCCAAAATTATTCTCCACTTTTACCCATTAACTCTTTACCCACTAAATTTTTCCCTACTACCTTTTCAAAAGGGCAAAATGATAATCGTATAAATTTTTACCCATTAACTTTTCAAAACACACACTTATTAAGGGACATCCCAAAATGGAAATGTCTATACTAAAAAAGGGATAGAGGGAATAAGATATAATATTGTCAACTTACCAGCATTTCTAGTCATGTGCGTGGTTGCACCAGTGTCGGGATACCAAATCGATTTTTGATTCTTAGAGATGGACATAGCTGCAAGTGCGTGGGTAACCTCCTCAGCTTGATAGGAATGGTTAAACATGTTATAGCATTTTAACGCAGTGTGATAGCGATTCGATCAAATTTGATATTTAGTAGGATCATTTTCTCCACTTTGGGTTGGTATTTTGTTGAGGTTGCTGCTTTTCCTCGTTGATTTCATGCATAGAACTGAGAACCACCACTTTTTGCTATTTGCATTAGTGTTGCTAGTTTGAATAAATCCTTTTCCTTTTGAAGTGAAACGATTATGCCCAACCCCCTTATTTTGGCTATTTTTAGTCCTTTGACTAAAATAGGCCACTTGTGGAGAAAAGGAGCCATGAAGTTGTTTGAGTGCTCCAAGGCTCTGATGAAGAGGAATTATTTCCTCGTAAGATAGGATAGGAGGCTTAAGCATGGTTGTAACAAAATTTTCATAACCAAGGCCAAGGCCTTTAGCAACCAAAACACTTTATTTTTATTAGGAACAATCTTACCAATAGCTGCAAGATTGCTTTCAATTTTCGGATGTTTGCATTAAGAACGTCATGGCCTTTGCGCAGCATAGACATCTATTGAAGTAGTTGAAACTCCCTTTCTTGAGAGCTTCGGGCAAAAGCATCTTCCAACGCTTTCCACACTTCAGATGAAGTGACAAGACCAACCACAAGTCCAAGTACTTCTTCAGACAAGGTGCTTGTTATCCAACCGCAAAGTTGGATTTTGCGATTCTTTTGAGATACCAGTGTCCTTGCCCTCAGGGAGGACTACAGTAGGAGTAGGCATAAAATAATCCCCATTCACAAATCCATACATATCTTGGCTTTTGATCAACGCAAGCTTTTGAGTCCTCCAAGACAGGTAGTTGTTTGGAGTGAGACGAAGGGTAACAAAATTCCCAATGTTTAATGTTGCAGGGTAGGGGGTATGAACAGGAAGCTGAAGAAGCCATTTGAGAAGGAAAAAAAATGAACAGAACTTTGTACTCCTAGCCAAAAAGGCTCTGATACCATAAAGACGATTGAAAGATTAGAAAAAAATCTCTCTCAAGGTGACGAGCGAAAAGTTCTTGTATTGTATTTATAAGGGTGTTTACAAATAATAAATGATCATGAGATACAACAAAAGGAAGGAAAAAATACGTGATTACAGGGATTTATTTTCATAATACTACACCATGAATCACGTCCTATCTATATATAGGTAGAGAGATTCTGACTTTCCATAGATAAGTGAAGATTGATTGCCCAGATTTTTCTCCAACTAATTGATATGATTGTCCGTATTATCCTCCACTTGATTGGTTGAGATTTGTACTCCAACAGGAACTTATTAGAGAAATAAAAAGAAAAGAAAAGAAAATTTAATTTTTTTTTTCTCACTTGAGTAAAAACATAACAAAAGAATGACAAAATAAAGTGTTTAGAATTAAGAATAATAAAATTTCCTCCTCCTTTTCTCTCATTTCTTTTTTTCTTTTCCTTTCCTTTCCTTTTCCTCTCCTCACTTTCCGCAAGTTTCAAAAAATTTGGAGTCAAAGTTTTCTCGGCTAGGAATGAACAGGCGTGAATATATATATATGAACCGAAAAGCAGGGATACATGCAACTTCCATTCAGTTCCGTATCAACGGAGATTCATTCAAGTCTGCCGTCGAAATCTCTCTCCTTCGATTAACGTCATATTGCAAACACAGGGGCGATCTGAATCCAAATCCCTAGTTTTGTTTTTGGTATATTTCTTGACCATCCACCAACATCCAAAACAAGGGTATGACGATTGAAGCAATCGAGGTACCAGAAGATGTGCTGATGGATATCTTGTCCAGGATTCCAGCGAAATCCCTCCTCCGATTCAAATCAGTCTCAAATACTGGTACTCTCTCATCCAAAAACCTAACTTCATCTCTCTCCACCACTCCCTCGCCCAACCCTACGACTGCATCTCCGTTATACCTATCCCCCCAACAAAGACAACTTCGAATCTTCCATTTATTTACTCCCCAACCAAACATCAATCCAAGATCTGGATCTATCTTTCATCACACCGCCACATTTTAAGGGTACGTGGCTCTATGGCTCTTGTAAAGGCCTTATGTGTCTTTTTAATCAATTTAGTATCGTCATATGCAACCCTGCAATCAGAGAATTCAGGGTACTTCCTCAACCCCCTTATGAAACAAGGGGTACTAGCAATCTAGGATTTGGTTTTGATCCCAAAAGCAATGATTTTAAAGTGGTTAGAGTCGCCACTCTCTATGAATCCGATCTTAAGCCTTACGATTCGTATGATGATCCCTGTGAAGCATTTGATAAGTACAAGGAAACCAAGTGGACGCCTGTTGATCATAAAATTCAAATCTATGGCATGAATGCCAATTCATGGAAAGAAATCGTCGCTATGGTGCCCAAAGATTTCACCACCGATCCTGGTCCTTGCGTATCATTGGATGGGGTTTTCTACTGGTTAGGTCTCGATTTTTCTTCTCATGTCCCGGTTATTCATATGTTTCACATGTCTGAAGAATTGTTTGAATGGATATGCCCGACCTTTGCGTTTTGAAGAATTCCCTTGCCCTTGTTGGGTTAGATTTTGATAACCAGCTAGAGGGGGAGCGCTTTGACATATGGGTAACGGATGAATACCGAGTTAAGGAGTCTTGGACTAAAAAATACGCTATTGGACCCCTCTTAGGCAGTTACAGTTCATTGGGATTTCGGCCAAATGATGAGGTTTTTTTGATGAGTTTGAGTTGCCAACCTGGACAGATGGTGTCCTACAAACTTAGTACTGGGGACATAAATGAGTACAATCAGTTATGTGGTAGGCCATTATCATGGTCTGTTCGACAAGTACTTTCCTACTCAGAGAGCTTAATTTCAGTCAAGATACGAATTGATTGAGCACATTTACTCATTGTCTCGTTGCTAAACAAGAAGGTTCAACTTCTAGTACTCTTCTTCATGGTATTCTACTCACTCACTGTGGAACTAGGAATTAGTTTATTCAGGTTTGCGTATCCATTAAGAAGAGTGAAGAGTTGGACAATGGACATATATCCTTTTCTTTTTCTTGTTTTGACTTGGGTTTTATTCCAACAGAATATTAGCTTCATTACCAAAGTTGAACCTTGGCTTCAACTCATGTTGAGAAGGAAATGTATTTTGTTGAGCTTCAGACAATAAAGAGTTTCTATTTGCTTTGCTATTTCGATTGTAATTATTTTGTGCACAGCCGCACCATCAATCCTCTCATTATGGGTCAATTTTACACAATGGGGCATTAAACTAGAAAGCAGGAAGGCCTGCTTCATTTTGAGAGAGCTGAAAAGTAGGTCCTTCTGTGCGATATAGTTTTGATTTTCTTTTATTGTATACAGATCGGATACAAGGATAGTTGTAACTTGCACCTAGCTTGGATCAAATTTCTTGATTCCATGGATTATTTTGGTATGTGATTATGTTTGGCCTTTCTCATGTTTTTAAGCTTCTTTTTCTTTAATTTTGCTTTCCAAGCTTTTATTTGTTTCATCTTGTATATTGTTTGCAACTCCGTGATGCTCTTTACTCGCTGCTTTTAAAACAAATCGGCTAGAAACTTCGGAAGACGTTGCTCATTGACAAGTCATCTTGGACCAAAAGGTAAAAGAGCATGGTTATACCACAAGTCAATCTTCTAGATGAATGTATGTACTTATAGAATGCACATCTTTAGAAACACGTTACCGGCATTATATAAGAGAAGCGGCTAGGCTAGATATAGGTAGTACGTTGGTTATTGTATACCTAGCTATGCATTAGCGAGACCAGAGGTTTAGGACAGTCTTGGGTATGGATGATCCTAACTCCTAAGCACTTGATCCTATTTTGTTGGGACATGGTGGTAGTAGCATCTAGCCTTGATCAAATTGTTGGCTCTTTGTATTTTTTGCATTGGTGGTGAACTTTGGCCTTTTCATGTGTTAGGCCTCTTGTGTTGCTTTTCTTTTGTTTTTCATGTTTTTTTAATCTTTCGCCTTGTATACAGTTTGCCGCTTGATGCTTTTTAGTACAATATACTTCTTATTGAAGACAAAAAGATTAGAAACATGTTGATGTGGTTGCTCTTTTACTCAGCAATTCTGACCACCAGCGGCAGAAGAAGTTTGTCTGGAGTACGTATAATTCTTGCCTTTGTCGGTTTGCATGTTGAAACTATATCATAAAAAGGTGCAAGTTGGATGTGAGTGTTGGTTTGTGATATCTCAAAATCTTGGGTTTCCAGTGTGAAGCGAAGTCTCACGTGGCTTTGGTACCAAAGTAATATGAAGTATAAAAGGATGAGCTAGGTAGCACGGACACGAACACATAATTTTTTTAAAAATGGACACGAACACATTGGGGAAAACGGCAATATATATACATATATACAATCCCTTTCTAATAATGGATCCCTTAATTTGCTACAGTGCGGACCTACCCTTTTCCGATCAAATTTTGATGATCCAAACCAATGTGTTCAAAACATGTTTTTAAAGGTCCAACAAGGAATCAACAAAAAAATGACCGAGAAAGGCTTGATCCAGGCAGTTTTTCATAAATGTGTACACCCCACTTCTAGTGATGGATCCCGCACTTCAAGCAAAGTGCGGGAGTCACCGAATTCTCAATTTTTCCTATCAAATTTAGATGATCCAAACCTTTCAATGTGTTTAAAACATGTTTTTAAGGGTCCACGCGAGGATTCAACAAAAAAAAAAACTAACCAGGAAGGGCTTGATCCGAGCTGTTTTCGATAAAGTTATACATAATAAAAAACTGCGATCAAGTCCTTCCCGGTCATTTTTTTTTTATGATTCCTCATGTGGACCCTTTAAAATACGTTTTAAACACATTGCATAGTTCGGATCGTCAAAATTTGATCGGGAAGGTGAGTCTTACACTTTAGCAAAGTGTGGAATCCCTCGTAGGAAGAGGCCTCTATACGAGAGGAAGAGAGAGAGAGAGGGCGGGAGAGAGAGTGAACATACAAGTCGCATAATGGAAGATCGAGTCGCAGGACCCAGGGTTTCCACTCCAGATCAAGTTGCAGAGACAAATCGAGGAAATAGGGCTTCACTGATCGATTAAATACTGCTGCTATAATATGTATAAAAATGGTTAATTACAATAGGGCCCAAAAGTTTGAGAAAAATAATATATACCCCTAAAAAGTTCATAAGATTACAGATAGACTCCCACCACGTCCCAGCCGTGTCCCCCAACTAGGAAATCAGAAAAATTAAAAAGACACGCCTGTCCCATACGTATTTGGGTATGTCTCCGCCGTGTCTGTGTGGCTGACATGTTGATAAGGCAACCTCTAAGAGTGTCGGTGCTTCCTAGAGCGTGAGGGCACCCTGAGTTCAATAGCTAGCTTTTGGGTTGAGTTCTACCCAAGACCGTGTAATATGGTATCAGAGCTAGGAGCTAGATAAAAGAGATGGGTAGAATGTGTGTTTGGCCTACACGCGGCGTGTGCTGCCGAGTGAGCACACTGAGGGTGAGGGAGGGTTTGAAGCGAAGTCTCACATTACCTGGTGCTAAAGTAATAGGAAGTATATAAGCATAATGACACCCTCACTTGAATAGCTAGCTTTGGGATTTGAGTTCTGCCCAAGACTGTGTAACATCTAACTTCTTTTTTTTTAATTTTTATAATGAAATGCCGTCAAGGGATTTAAGAGTAACAGTTCTAGGATGAAATTCCCTTGGCATCACCGTCTGCTTTGGTAATTAATGAAGTTATGTTGGAATGATTGGCATATTTGCAGAAAATGTTACTTGAACAAATTGATCATTTCCCTATCTTTTCCCGTGTCTTTTCTCTTCTCCCATAGTAATCTCCTCACAAGTCCAAGATCAGAGACAATTCGATGAGTTCATGATTTTTTCTAGCAACTTTTTCTTCTATTAAGGATGTTTGATCAATTGTCATTAACACTTAGTACTCCCTCTTTCTTTTTTTGTTTGGGTAGTTTCATGGCTTTTGAAGTTGCTCTAAATAAAATTGGTAAAGAAAGCACGACTAAGAGCAGAATGAGCTTTGTCTCGGTGTCTGTCTTTGTGGCTGAGACTCAATCTTCAATTGGGCATCTCGTCTGTTATGCCCTGACTTTTCTATTTCTAAATTGAAAGGACTTTGATCTTCAATGAGGGGCCCGACATTCAATTTGGGCCTGATCAAGTTGACAAAGAAGATCGGGTACTAAATCAAGCTGTCGTCAGTTTTTGCTACTACACTTGCCGACTGGTATCAATCCTCTCCCTTTCTGATGTCGGTTGGCGGTCGGTCGAATCGTCTGCAGGTACATAAACAAGAGGAAGACGGATAATAAGGAAGAAGTCATAATCGGGGCAGAAGTTGTTGCCAATCTACTAAACAACTTCTTTACTTTTTTCTAAAATGAGTTTAAAGGTTTTGCGACCCATTTGTGGATTTTTCGGCGAACTACTCCCTTCTACAGAACATATTGGCAAAGTACTCCTGTATTCAAACAATTTGTAAAAATACTCTTTAACGCGATCATGAATTGCGCTAACTCTTATAAAACGCGATCTACAAACGCGTTTTATAACCGCGTCCACCTGGCAGCCACACCTGTGCCACGTCGCCCGATAAACGCAATACAATATTGCGTTAATTTGAACAAAACGCAAATCAGGATTGCGTTAGGGCTTGTACTTGAAACGCGTTTGAAGCTTTCGTCTTCTCTCATTCGATCCTGCACTCTCTGTGTTTCCTTCAGGCGATTTGTGGCAACCGTCGTCGTCCTCCGTTGCACGATCCGGCCGTCTCTCTCGCTGCTCCTTCAATTCCCGTTCGTACTCTCTCTCTCTCTCTCTCTCTCTCTCTCTCTCTCTCTCTCGGTCACCGTTGCTGGGTTTTGATGCTCAGCATCACAATTTGTAAAAATTAAAAAATACCTTGTATAGATCTTGTTTTGATGTAAGACGCACACTTCTCTGTCGCATTTTTGTTGTTGTATTGCTGATGTAGTTCCAATTTTAGTAGGCCTTATAATTTTTGTGGTAGTTTGATGACGGTCCCTACATTGTTCATATTGCTCTTTAAAACTATTGGAAACTGTTGCAAACAGGGGCGACTGCACATTGGAAGTAGGGGGGTCATTTGAACCCCCTCAACCCTGAAAACACTCTACTATTCATGGGAAATTTGAACTACTTCTGCTACTACTTGAGTGCAATGAACCCAGTGACTTTTTGGGGTTGAACCCACAACTTGGCATAGTAAAATAGAAATTTGTGCAGTTTCAATTGCATTTATTGCCACTCCCTTCCTCTCTCCATCTGTCTTCTTACTCATCTCAAATCATAGGAGTTCCTCACCTCCTTTATTGTTCAAAATATGTAGAGAATTATACGGTGTAAAAAAAAGAAAAGAAAAGAAGGAGTACTGCGTATGTGAGAGTAACAAAATATTGGACTGATTTAGAAGCTACCCGTGTTTTTTTATCTAACGTGTCCTATGCGTGACAATTTATTTACATATTCAGGACTGGATATTATTTCATGTGACACTAATTTGAGAATGGACTAGGCGACTGGTCCAATCTTAGTCAAAGTGCATGTAAATTAGTTCGGACACCTGAATTATTCAAATATATATGCGCAATATATTCGTATGTGCACTTTATTCATTTTATACATATGCATTGAGACTACCAAACAGCTCTAGTAAGACGGTTAGTGGTACATAACAAAAAAAAATTAATAATTAGGATTAAGTTTAATTGCAAGCAAGAGAAATTGGAGTAATATAATACATGATTTTAGGTATGATATTTGAGGAAAATGGTTGATTTATGTGTGGAAAAAATTGAATGAACCCACTAGACGATAGTCCTGGAGTCGCCACTGGTTGCAAAAAACTAGTCCACATGAAAGAAAAGATTTTCAAGGCTAATTAGATTAAAGGCTTGAACAACATCACAGACTACTCAGAGCTTGGCCTCCAATGCTTGGTTGTATTTTGCGTCCTCTGTTTCTTTCTTTTTGCGTCTCTTATGTGTGTATTTTGACATCAAATTAAGAGTTCTCCTCAATTTACCATTGCTGAGCTTTATAAAATTGTTTTCTTTTATCGATCGAAAAGTAAAATAGAAGTACACGAGCAAGTAAATAGACGAGAGAATCATTACCCTCAAGGGTTAGTTTACATTTGAAAAGTAAAATGGCAAGTACTTGTCTTGTCTTGTTAGAAATTAAGGGTTATTTGCATGCCGAGTCTTAGGTTTTTGTAGGTGTTTATGATTTGTTGGGATGACCATTTGTTGATATTTGTTAAAAGTTTATGTTTGTTATTGCATATGTACAGGGTTATACTATGGATATTGTCGACCAAGAGCTGGAGAGGTTGCGTTGTCCCGACCCTGGCCCTAGGGACCCATATGTGCTTACGATGCAGGACAACCACCGGTCGAAGCGTATATGGGATAATGATGTAAGTAAATTGTTTTCCTTTTCTTTGGTTTATATTAGTAATGTGAATTTTACTTTTGTGTTACTAATCTTGGAAATGACATTGTGTTTTCAGGAAAACGCTCCAAAGGATTATGAATGCCTTCACTTTCGTCGGGTAGAGACGAAATTACGTCGTGGGCAGCTCCCTTGTGAGGCTATTATGCAGTTGGTTCGTCGGGCCGATTTAGAAGGGCTTTTGCGGGTGCTGTTTATCCAATTAGACCGTGGCTTACTTACAGCGCTTATCGAACGGTGGCGTCCAGAGACACACACTTTCCACATGGGAGAGGCAGAGATGGCAGTCACATTACAGGATGTCGAGGTGATTCTTGGTTTGCCGGTACATGGTGAGGCAGTGACAGGGAATTGTGGTATCACTGATATTCCAGGTTTGTGCACGAGGCTTTTAGGCCTAGTTCCTGATAAGTCAGAGTTGAAGGGGCAGAAGTTGATGCTAAGATGGTTAGATAGGTTTAATGGACAAATCAATGAAGAAGATAATGATGAGGTTGTTAGACAAAAGGCTCGGGGGTTCATTCTGAGGTTGCTTGGGGGGACGATATTTGCTGATCATTCGGGTACACAAGTGCATTTATGTTGGCTGACGTTGTTGGAGGATTTTGATGTTGCTGGTCGGAAGAGTTGGGGCAACGCCGCACTTGGTTGGTTGTATTACGGGTTGTGCCACGGTGCGAGGGATGCTAAGGAGGTTACAGGTCCCATGGTTCTGTTACAGATATGGGCTTGGGAGCGGTTGCCCATACTTTCACCTAGACGTGTAGGAAACCGTGTTGGTCGGGTTGAGGGGGCCCCACTCATTGCAAAGTAAGTAGATTACACTTCATTATCATATCCAGTTTAATCACCTTTTTATTTCAATGAATTATTTTTACCTTTTATGATAATATAATGAATTTTTTTGTTCAATTTAGGTGGGATGATGACTTTACTATGCCTGACGTTGCTAAAAGCGTTGTTGGACACTATCGGCATGCCTTGGACATTTTGAGACCGGAGCAGGTAATTTCAAATGGAGTCCTATTTATAGTTGTGGGTTTTGTTATAACGTAATTTATTGACATGTTGACATGACGTGGTCCTTTTTCGTAGGTGAATTGGACGCCGTACGATGACGAGTTGATTGATTCCTTACCAGCGTATTGCAGCGCAGGGAGGGTGATTTGGCGGGCTCATGTCCCACTTATATGTTTTGCCACTGTTGAAATGCACCAGCCGGAGCGAGTGAGGCGGCAATTCGGGCGTAGGCAACACATTCCCCCAACTTCCGAGGCAATCCGCGTTAGTCATGGGAAAACTTTGCGCAATGGGCCAAACAAAGATTGGCGCAATCATCATAGACTCGAAGTAGACAGGTGGGATGGAAGGCTAGGTACGGTTGATCAATTTGAAGAGCATGACTTGGAGGGCGTCTACCCTTTTACTGATCCTTATGTCATTTGGTACAAACAAAATACAAGATGTTATATAACCCGCAATGGTGCTGCTACCGATGGAGCGGTAAGAAACATGGAATGTAATTTATTTAATATGCTTTTTATAGTTTTGGGACCATACTTAATAAGATTATTTGTTTATTGTTTTTTTTAAAAATTTGTGTTTTTGTTTTTTGTAGAACCATTGTTTTGATTTTCTCCGTCAGCCTGGCCTTCCACAACTAACCTCGCAACAGATGTATGAGTTGGGTACCATTGGATTGCAGTACTTAGCGAAATTGCAGACACATGTACGGAAGGATCTTCCCATCCATGGGGTTTATGAAGTGCCTCCAGCTCCAGTACCAAGCCAGCAAGTTGTAGATGAGGTTGAGCAAGTGTTGGAGCAGCATGGAGTTGATGTTCCGTTTGAGGATGATGAGCAGCAAGGAGAGTTTGAGGTCCCCCAACAACAACATGAACCACAACAACAAGAGCAGCAAGAGCAGCCAAATGAAGACCAGCCGGAAGTTGTACCCTCTCAGGTACAAACTGGTCACCCCGTCGAGAACCAATCCCCTATTTATACACCAGACTTGCTTTATAGTACGGATTTGTTTAGTGAAATTCTGCATTCCTCCAATGTGTCCACTGGAAATGATGCCGTAGATTGGGCAGGCTTGGATGTGCAACGTGTTGCCGACCCTGCTACTACCTTTGATGATAGTGCACAGCAATTAAGGAGGAATATGGTAGGAGAGAGCAGTGTAGGTACTCAGGGAGAGGGTGACGGGGACATCACACAGGTCAGTCCTGTTGTGGAACAAGTGGTTGAGCCAGAGGTGGGTGGTCCGGAGGCGGGTGGTGAGGGTCCACAGGCGGGTGGTGAGGGTCCAGAGGAGGGTGGTCCGGAGGAGGGTGGTGAGGGTCTAGAGGAGGGTGGTGAGGGTCTAGAGGAGGGTGTTGCAGAGGAGGGTGCTGAGGGTCTAGAGGAGGGTGGTGCAGGTGCAGGAGAGGTGGAACAGGATGGCGCACCTCATCCTCCTATACGTAGGAGTAAGCGTGTACGAAGGGGGCCCCCGCCTTGTGGGACAGACCAGGGACCGTGTAAGAAAACGAAGACCATGACAAGGGGGGGTTAGAGATTTGCTATATGATAGACTGACTTTGAACGGTAAACATTTTCATGTCTTGTTTATATATGTTTTATTGGATCATATATGTATTGTATCCTAAAGAGTGTCGGATACGGTGTGCGTATCCGGGGGATACGGTGTTCGTATCTGGACTATTTGTGTTTTTGTTTACTCTTATCGGGTTCATGATGCTTTAGGAATGGTATGATGTTGATTGGGTTTTATGATATAGTTTTTATTTGGATATGCTTGTCTGTTGTTTTGACTGAGACGTTTTGGTATAGCCGAAAACAAAGGAGACTTTGCCGAAATTTTATTAGAAATTGCTATTTCCTTCATGTAAGTAATATGTGAACTCGTATTTCACAAGAATGGTATGATGTGAATTGGGTTTTATGATATAGTTTTAATTCCAATTCACATATTACTTCCCACGGGGGATTGTTCCTGTTTTTCTTTTTTCACATGAGTTGATCATTTTTTGTTTCCTTTATTTTATTTTTTGATCGACTACGTTTCTTATGTTGTTGGCTTTATGATTAAGGTGAGCCATTTCCTTGTGATTGAGAAAATATTCAAATCAACTAAGAAAACTATAATAGAATTGCCGTATTTATGTAGTTCACCCTATTGGCACCGTCGATGGAGATTTGTACAGAATTAATTTGGAGTTTCCCTTTCGCGACAATGTTATGCTAAAGTTAGAAATACAATTATGTTTGTAAATAGAGTTTTGTAGCTATCATGGACTCATGGGGTCTGCATTTAGAAATACAGTTCCAAAAACAATTTCCTTCTCCCATTCAATGATTTTTCCCCCTCAATCAGAACTTGTTCGAAGTCCTTGAAATTTTTTAAAAAATGAGGAAAAGATGCAACGTAAAAAACACTCAAATTAAAGACTGTTTATTTTTCACGTTACATCGGGAGGCAAACAAGTGCACAGATGCTCTAGCTAGCGAATTATTCAATCCTGTTGTTTCTGTTTTAATCCCAGAGTGTATTTGTTTTCTCACTTTTCAACCGCATAGGCACGAGCGAAAATCCAGAGGTGTGAGCAGCTATGCGAGCATGCCGGAAGTTGTCGTCGTCATCCAACATGTGTGCAAGCCTCAATTGGGTGTGACCGAGAGGGTAAGGCCACAACGAGGTTCTTGCTTTGCCTCGACCATGAGAAGCTAAGATTTCGCAACCGTGTGAGACAATAGAACAAACTAAAAACGGATTCACTCCATTAATTCGGGTTAAGAAAATGGATTCGATTGCAAGGAACTGAAAATAAAGAAGACTCACCATGATCTTCACACCTTGCCAAAGTTAAGAAGAGAGTCCCTTCACTTGAAGACAAAACTTTATGCAAAACTTTTTAGAAAATTGGGTAAACAAAAAAAATTAGTACTTGGAAAAAACTCAACACTTGAAGACAAAACTCGTATACTGTGCACTCGGGTGCTTTTGCACCGTGCTGTGCACCCCTCGGCCGTCCGATCTTTTTTTGAACGGCTCGGATGCGTTCGGCAATTTTAATTTAGTACACATCCGGATCGTCCAAAACACGAAAGGACATCCAAGGGGTGCACAACACGGTGCAAAGCACTCAGGTTTTACGGTATTTACGAGATTGTGTATTTTTGCATGGCAATGCAGCTTTTACGCGACCCTGCAGACTACGAAAAAGTTAGCTACGAAACTGGCAACGAAATGAAAATAATTTGACCCCCAATTCCTCTCTCTCTCTCAATGGAGCTGGGTTTGAGCTTAGGTGGGGGTCTCATGGGTATTTCAAACCAAAATTTGTCAGAGGAAGTGATCCTCTTGTAGTTTCGATGCCACCTCCTAATGTTACTGGTTCGTTGCACATGGGGCATGCTATGTTTGTCACTCGTGAGGTTGAGGAAGTAGTCCTTCTGTCTGTACTCTGTAGGCATCATCTCCTCTAAATTTTTCTTCTGCAGCTATCTTCTTTGCTTCGGGAGTAGGCTGAAAAGTGATTAAACATTTTAAACCTATTACAGGACATGTCATACACCATCTATAGCCACATAATAAAGCTAAAATTTTGCAGCCATGAATAAAAAGGTGAAAATGAGAATAAACCTATTACAGGACATGTCGCAATTTAGTTGTCTCTCTGCCTTCATGATAAGTGTTTCTTACTGTTTTCAATTGGGACATTGAGTAGTCAGATAAGGCCGGACAGCGCTAGGATTTTAACTTGCCACTGTTAAATGGACTTAGAGATGTCATAAATAGTTCTTTAGAACCTTTTCTTTTCTCTTTTTTGGCAATAATAAGAACTACGATTTCTTTTTTCGATTTTTCATAACCATATTAGTATTTAGACTTTGATCTTGGATTGATTTTTGACGGGAAGGAAAAGGAAAAAAAGTGAGCAAGAAGAAAATTATTTAACGCAAATAATTCAATCGAATAACTACAAGTATTTGATCCAATTAGAGCTGGCTCATGCCTTCCCAAGTTGAACATGACCGGGCTATACAGTACGGAAGTCTGGGCTCTGCCCCAGCTTTATCTTATAACGCAATTACCCATTGCGTTATTGGGCTTAAATTACGGGCATCTGTCAGACTGGGCTCTGAAGATGACACCGGGCTTTAGCAGTCTGGGCTCTGCCCATCTTTTTCTTATAACGCAAAGACCCATTGCGTTAATTTTTTGGGCTTAAATTGCGCGCTCATTGTCAGCTTTGACAGCAGACTGGGCTAAGAAGATTGGGTAAAAAAAAGAATAATGGACTTTATCTTCGGTATAAATGGCAGGGGCAAATGCAACAAACGTTATATACTAATCAAATTCATTAAATCCATTGACAACTATTTTTTAACGAAATGGATCTGAAAGGCAAAGGTATTGCAGAAAGTAGTCATGCTACAGTACCACGTCATACACACCGAATTCTCGGCCCAGCTGGTGATCTAGAAGATGTGTTAGCACGAAGAGCTGCAGGAGAGGGCACGGAAACCATGAACACACATGAATTCATTCATCGCGCCCTTAATGTTGCAAGCGAGGACATTGGTTTCATCAACAACAGTGCTTGGTTAGCTGCAGTTCGTGCAGGTTACCTACAGGATGCAGGATACACTGAAATGGCCAACGTCAAAAAAGTTAAACGCTTCGAACGATTGCCACTGGTGAGTTAACGTAAAGTTAATTTTTAGTTATAAAACATTAATTTAGTTATAAAACTCATGCAATTATGTTACACGGTACAATAACTTTAGGTTGTCGGATTGATCAAATCATGCGTACGTGGTGAGTTAGGAGACTATGCAGCGGAATTAAAGGTAATTTTTTTTTTTCAAATTTGTCCAATGTTTTCTTCATCCATCATCTCCCATATAAATTTTAGGCGCATTAATTGATGTTGTGGTTTTATTGGAACAGGATCCCACAGGGGTGTGCTCTGCAACAATCCATTTCAAGGCTTGCAATGAAGAACTGTTCCCAGGGATAATTACTGTCGGTTTGCCTCGTACTAAAGGATATTGTTGCATTCCGACTTTGCAATAAACATGTTTTTTTGAATGTGACGACAGATAACATTGAACGTGTCATTCCATATTCTATGTTGGATTAAAAGTGTTTTTTTTTTTTTTTTTTTTCAATGTGACGAATTTTAAAATAAAAAAAAAAAACCAAAACGCAATCCTATATTGCGTTTTTAATATAACGCAATAGTAATTTGCGTTTTATTTCATGCGCGCATACATAAGTTTACAATCGTCAAACAGGGTCTGCACATCAACATTTCAATCCACCTTAAACCAAATTTTCCTGCACTTCTTGTTCCAAAAATGCACGTCGTAGTACACGTCGAAGGCAAGATTATCGAAAGTCAACAAGGCCCGCATTACAGAGGCGGTAGAAGAATAACTATGTCTATTGAAAGGGGGATAACCTTCGACACATTCAAAGAGATGATCATCAATAAAATATCAGCCATGGAAATTACCATTGCGTATTTGTTACCTACGCTAAGCTACCCCAATCCAACATACAGCTTCACTACAATCGAAGTGGTGGACGATGGAGGTGTAGAATTGATATTTAATATGGTCGACGCTATACCGGGTTACATCCCCCAAATTTTCACGACAGCAGTACATTGCCAAACGCAAAACAACCGACAATCGCGTCGACGATTTTCTCAGCAAAGTAGTTGCGATAACGACAACGGAACCAGTTTCTATGACAACCCAAGAAGTGACGGTTTTGATGATCAACACATACATGAAGACCATTGTTTTCAGCACGACATTATTAACAGCCGCGAACATGATTTTGTAAACACCGAGAAAGATGACGAATATGAAAGCTCGTTAGAGAATGTTGATCAACACTTAGGCGAAGATGGAGATGACGTCGACATCGACAATGGGATTAATGATGTGAGAATTTTCGAGGCGCCATCTACGATAATGACGAGAGACACGTGGACAAATGTTCTCGACCCCACCTCAGCTATACTTAGTACAAGTAATTTAGGGTGGGACGGGACATCAGAGTTATTTAAGAGGCAGGTGAAATTTGTTTCTACTTTTACATAGCTTATAACCCTCGTTCTTTATACTTCAATTACAAAAATGAAAACACCACATATTTGAGTTAAATAAATGAGTACTAAATTTGTTGTTTCGGAAATTAAAGGTTTTTTTGTCAAAGCTTGAGCTTCAACGCACAACGGAGAGATATAGTATGGACAGAAATGTCATGTACTGTGTAGATCAATCAACAAAAAAGCTCCTGGTATTAAAATGCAAGAATGAAGGTGATGGAGGGACGTGTAATTGGAGACTCCGAGCAACACGCAAAGACGGGGAGGAAGAGTGGAAAATCACGAAGTACGAAGGACCGCACTCATGTCTTGCCATAAGCATCACCCTAGACCATCGAATGTTGACAGCACGGTACATTTCAAGTCGCATCTTAAATCTCGTGAGGGAGGATCCTAGCCTAAAAATAAAGGTCCTGCAAGCATCAGTGAGGGACGCAACTGGCGGTTACAACCCATCTTACGATAAGACATGGCTTGGGAAACAAATTGCTATAGAATCAATTTTTGGAGACTGGGATCAATCATACGAGAAACTTCCGAGGTATCTAGCCGCAGTCCAACACTTTAACCTGGCACCGAATTTAAGATTAACACAGTTCCCTCAGTAATACCGGGAACTGTTATCTTTGACCAAGTTTTTTGGGCGTTCGCATCTGCAATTGAAGGATTTCGACACTGTCGCCCAGTTCTATGCGTTGACGGCACATTCCTTACTGGAAAATATAAGGGTGTGATGCTGATTGCCGTAAGTCAAGATGCAGAGAATCAACTATTCCCTATTGCATTTGCCGTAGTCGAGCGTGAGACGAAAGAAAGTTGGGGATGGTTCCTCGATTGTCTACGATGCTACGTCACACAACGTACCGGGTTGTGCCTCATTTCAGACAGGCACCACGGCCTGGTAAATTATGCGAAAGACGAACCAAGTTGGCGACCGCCATACGCATATCACCGTTATTGCGCTCGACACATACGGGCTAACTATGTTAGGAGGCACGGTCAAGTTGCAGGGAGACAAGTTTTTTGTGCAGCAACGGAAATTCAGCCACGAAAGTTTGAGAGAGAATTGAACAAAACAAAGGAAAGGAAAAAGTGTATGACGATCTTATGGCCATACCATTAGAAAGGTGGTCATTCGCGCACGATGGAGGGATGCGGTACGGATCTAAAACCACAAACGTCGTTGAGTGCTTTAATGGTGTCCTTAAAGGCGCCCGCCACCTTCCCATAACGGCAATGGTTATGATGACATTCTTTAAGTCAGTTGAGTATTTCAACGACAAAGTGAGGAAATCACTTGCAAGAATGGATGCTGGGCATGTTTATAGCGAGTTTGCAAGCACCAAGTACGACACATGGAGACAAAAATCAAGACGACACAGGGTGGTTGAGTTTAACAAAGTCGCGGGTATTTACACGGTGCAGACACCGTTAAATCCAACCAGCCCATATAAAGGAAATCACTTGCACTTAGTAAAGTTAAATGAAGGGACATGCACTTGCAACAAGCTACAGCAGGTGGAAAATCCCGTGCTCTCACGTCATTGCAATATGCACGTACCACAACCTAGACCCGCTTCAGTACTTCAGTGATTATTGGAAGCTTGAGTCAAATATTGTCATGTACTCATCACTACCATTTCAACCTGTTTATGATGAAGAATACTGGCCCAATTACTTTGGCGATACAATTGTTCCAGACAAAGATCGCTTGCGAGGCAAAGGTCGGCCCAGATATAATAGAATCAGAAATGAGATGGATGACTTTGCGGAGTCTCAGCCATCTCAAAAGCAGTCATGCAAACTATGTGGTCAAGTGGGGCACAATCGTCGAACATGTCCATTAACAAGAGGAGGAGCCTCATCTTCAGCACCTACGAACCAGTAATGTGTGATTTATGTTTTGCAATTTTTATGATGTTTTGTAATGGTTATTACATGAATGTGTGTATTTGCAATGAAATTTAATCTTTGAAAAAATCGAAATGTGTACCATTTATTTTTGTACCATATCAGCCATAGCGGTATTGTGTGGGCTTCCAGTAAGTACACAAAAAAGACAAAAGAAAAAACAAAATTCATCATCTAAGAGTCAATAAAATCAACAATTTATGTTTATGTAAAAAAAAAATTTATTTGATTAACTCACAAGTTAAAAACACATTTGAAATGTAATAAAAAAAAACTTAATGAAATTCGATTTTATGTTTCCAATTTTTAATACTGTAAAAAAAAAAAAAAACGCAATTCAACATTGCGTTACAATATTATAATACCGCAATTGAGAAACGCGTTATATAACACTAATAGCGCAATATGTTATAGCGTTTTGGTCTGGGGCAACAGACAAAAAGGACACCAAGTTGCCAGAGCATTTGTCACGCCTTTGCCCGTGACAAAGTTGTCAGATTTGGAAACGCAATTAACAATTGCGTTTTGCCCCAATAATTGCTGCATAGCGCAATCTCAAATTGTGTTTGAAAGTGCGTATAAATTAGGTGCATTAGCCATTTCGAGTCTCATTCCAACCCGTGTGAATTTTTTACCTCTTCTATCGCGCGTTTCAAAAATGCTCTTCCCCTCCGCAACATTCTATGGCACTAGCCGATCAAAAAAAAAAAGAAAAAAAAAATAACAAAAACCATTTCCTAGAACTACCATATAGGTAAGACAAGTGGGTCTTAGGAAGCAAACTTCTGTGGGGTTAGTTTCCCTCCGTCCGCCGGAGCTACCATATAGATAAGACACATCTTATAATGGTAGGCCGTCGGGTTGAGCGATTCAATGATCCACGACATGCAAGACACTCCCCCGCCCTTCAAGAAGATCCACCCCACATGAGGCAAGTTGGAGAGGACCGGGCATGTGGGAGAGTATTATTTATTCCCTAATACTTTCCCCTATGAGTTCCCCTGAGTTTGATATATTTTTTACGACACCCATATAATTCTCATTCGGCTATCTTGAGGCGGTGAACGACACGATAAATTGCATATTATCAAACTGTACAATGTTGTGGCACTCTCATTGTAACAATTATCAAATGTGAAATAAAACATTTTTTATTTTGCAATTTTGTCTTTATGAGTTGCAATTTTAAAATAAAAACAGGATTTTGCATTAATTTAAAAAAAAAAAAATTCGCCAAATAAAACGCAATTACAAAATGCGGTTCCGATGTGGAGCACATATGGTAATACGGGGTTGCCACTTGGCACAGGTGTGGCTGCCAGGTGGACGCGGCTATAAAACGCGTTTGTAGATCGCGTTTTATAAGAGTTAGCGCAATTCATGATCGCGTTAAAGAGTTTTTTTACAAATTGTTTGAATACAGGAGTACTTTGCCAATATGTTCTGTAGAAGGGAGTAGTTCGCCGAAAAATCCCCCATTTGTTGACTGATTTTTTATGTTTCCCAATAAGCACAATAGGACTTGGGTAGAGTTAAGAAATTTCATGGAATAGGTTATCAACATTGATCTTCCTTCAAACGTTAGAATGGGTATGAGAGGGAGGAGTCAGCTTACAGTTTTTTTATTTATATCTTTTGGCATCATGTCAATTGTTGATCTAAATCTGTGAACTCGACTTGCAAATGCATCGAGTGGCTCGGCCTCTTGTAGATGTAGTGGTGCTCACTGAAAGTTTTCATGATTAAAGCAACCAAATTTCTAATTGGATCTCTTATGGTCATCAATTGGCCATAAGAGAATTCAAACCACTAATTGAGATTCCGAAACAAATTAGGAGTACTTTTAATGTTTGAATAAGAGTGCCATTAAAATTTTTTTTCTCTCACAATTCACTGGAATCTTTCCTTGAATTTAGTTTGGGTAGTGACAATGCTTTTTCCCATTTAGTTTCTTCTTCAGAAAAAAGGTACTTCTTCTATTCTCCAACTATTTCTCTTTGCAGTAATTCAATAAAACCAAGCAAATAATCAAGCCCTTCTCGATTCAAGCAATGTGGAAGTGAGATATTACCTCAATTGCTCATGTATTAACGCTTTACATGACCTGTTTGTTTTTCTTTTTAGGTCACAAGACCTAGAAATGACGATGAATGCAATTAAACAAGCTGTGAAGTGTCTTTGGAAGTCGCACTTGCTCAAATTGAGCAATCACGCCCCGGCTTTCATCGCTCTCTACAGGCCTTTGGCTTATTAAGTGTTCCCTTCCTTTTTTCGGTAAATTAAGTGTTCCCTTCCCCCTTCTATCTACTCATCTTTGCAGACATCTATATAGATTATGGAGGTATTTTGGACACCCAAATATGTTTTGATGCACTTGTGTATGTATGCTTCGTACCCATCTCCATTATCCAGAGTTTACCCATCCTTTAAGTTGAAACTTGAGTAAAAACTTCATCGATATGGAGCACTCCAATGGCCAAATCAAGTTTAACCATAAATTTGAGTAAGAATATCATAAATGGTAGGGTGGTAAATTGGAAAACCACAAAGTAGATGTGAAGATTTTGATTTTCTCTTGATTTTGGTAAAAGCATCAGTAAAACTTGTTTAGACATTAGTTTTGAGTGAAGTAGTGGGGAAGGATTTGGGAGCTATTTTATTTTTGCTCAGTTTGAAGTTTGAGAAGATCAAAGATGCCTTTACTCACTGAAGCAGTTTATGTACACTTCCATTTAAATCTGTATCTTAGGTCATTCAAGCACCGTTGTAAACATGAACTCTGGGACTTATTTTGTTCTCATGACCGTCATAAAGTTTCTATTCTTTTTTTTTTTGCCCTTTCTTTGTCCTTCATGGTACAATTGATATTCCTCAATCCTCATACATGACCAAAGAATCTCAAGTGACCGTTCCCCATCGATATTCTTAATCTATGGCACAATTATCTTCATCCTTCCATCTCTAATACTCATTTGAATGTGTCCTTCAGCTTCTTGTCCTTTAATCAAAGTCAGAGAAGGGAGAAAGACATGAATTGATTGGGAACCGCGAGTCTGCAAAACATCTATTAGGCTGTTCGAATCCCGCAGTATTTTATACTACTTATGTTATCATTTGCTTGGGCATTTGTTAAGCACAACCGCCTACTCAATTGCAAGCAAGGCAGTCTGTTTTGAAAGAAAGGATTTAAAATTCTCAATTCAGTTGCAGTCGAAGTCCGGAGAACACCCAACTGAGGTTTTTGCAGTCGAACCGCCTGTGGGTTTTCACGTTCTTGTCCTTGCAAAACCTCACTACTGTACTTCCGCTTGTTCCGGAAGGTACATCTTGGCTAAGAGCCCTAGTTACACAGTTCATCCATATTGTGTATCGCCCCGCTCTAAAATCGCAAGCTGACGCATTGTCCTCAAATCTGGATATAATTCGCGATCTATATTTTGATAGTTAGCGAATTGATCTACTTAGCCACGAATTTTCTAGTTTATTGAACACGTGGGGACAATTTCTGGCCATTATAAGTTTCTATAAGTCAAATCTCTCCATTGTACTCCTGCACGCTTATGTATGTCTCCTCTGCTCAGGACCTCTATCGCATTCAATCCACAATAAAGCAACTCTAACTAGTGCACCTTGCAGAATAGTCCAATCAACATTACTGAAAACAAGTACCGCATATAAAGTAAGGAAGCTAATTTTGTTACTTCTGCCGTATTATTTCTATAGTTTTTGTATAGTATCCAAAAACCTAAAAAAATAAGAAGCTGAAGTCTGATTTTGGAGTTCCTCGACTTCTGTTCCAATTTTTCCAATTGAGCCATTCTCATCATGGACTTTGCGTTCATAGCTGTGGGGTAAATTAGACTTTTCGATTGGGGTATTTGCTACACGCGCCTTGGTGTGCATTGGGGGTGTGGGTTGTTCTTCATTCAAGTTGCGTTAAAGGCATCCGGCTTACAGATCTCATCTTCTCTCCTCTACTGCGGTTATGCTTGCGTCTCCTCAGACACGTTGTATGAGAGAGGAAGATTTCTCCCGTCAATGAATGCCAATGGGATGTTTTCTGCTGTGTATTCTTTTGAGATCTCTCGAGTAAATGCAGATGGAGGTTGGGGAGATATTAACACTTTCGTTCCTTTTGCTCCTTCTTCCTCGGGTTTCGCGGTGCCCTGGTAGCCAGTTGAATATCCAATTTTGATATCTAACGATAATTCTTTTTTCCTTCTGTTTATTTTGTTGTTGGTTTCACATTCATGGATGTTTTGATTAAAATTTTACTGGTTTATTTTCCATTCTGGTGTTGTTCGTAGGGTTCCTTTGGGTTTCGGTCCTCCTGTGCGCAACTAAGGTTTGGTTTGCTTCCTTTCGTGCATCATTCTGATCTGCCCTTTTACGATTTATTTCTCTTCATTTTGGTCATCTATTTTGTGGAACTGAGTGCGTATTTTATGTGTCTGCTAAATATTTTCTTCTGGTAAAATATTTTCAGCCAAGACTTCTTGTTGGCGAAATTTTTTAGCTGTGTTAAATCATTTTGAGTTTTTGCACATGTGCATTTTTTAAACTCAGGAAGTGTATCTGGTAAAATAGTCTCCAAGAAGCTTCGAATTGCAGGATTCTTTGTGGCTGCTGGTGTCGTAAGAAAACCTTGAAGGGATAGCTAATTATTGCAATGCATCTAATGGCCCTTAGCGCTAATGGTTCTAGGTTAGATTTTGTTCTTCATTCTTCAAAAATAAACAAGTATTAATTTTCTTTTATTTGATTTCTGCAGTTTTTTACTTTAGTTATTTCGTTCCTGTTTTATTTTTGTCGATATCTTTAGCATGTTATGCTTTTACATCTTAGCTTATTATTTGAGGTCTGTTTTCCGCTTTCTTTTGAGAGGCTCTGTGGCTTTCAATTTCTGTTAGTTCTGTTATGCAAAGGTAAGCATCTTTTCGCTTTTCTTACGATCTCTCAAAATATGTGCGTTGGGTTTCTCTTAGAAAAAATCTAATTATTGTAAATTTTTGCCATTGTGGCCTCCTTTACAGCGATCGTTTATCATGGACGATGACAGCTACAGGTGCTCTGTAAATGGGGGAAAATCTTTTAGTTGTTTCATTGAACTGAAGCAAGGAATTTGAAGAATATAGTTTAGGTAGATTGAACCTCAGCGCTATGGGGAGCAGCTGGGATATACTTTGAGAAGAGCTTCCAATATGAAGGTTGCTTCTGTTATTGAAGGTAATGGGTGGACTTGGGACAGGAGCAGAGCTGTTGTTTTGAGGGACATTCTTGGGCAAACCCCGGGTAATTTTTTGCCAAATGTTGGGATTGAAGACTCTGTTAAGCGGCTTCTTTCCTCTGATAGCGTTTACTCTGTGTCTTCAGCTTGGAATGCTATTAGGTTTAGTGCCCCAGAAGTAGAGTGGCATAAGGTCATATGGTTCAAACACCATGTTCCTAGATGGGCTATCATTCAGTGGCTATGCAGGTTGGGGAGGTTGGCTACAAAAGATAGGCTTTACAGTTGGGGAGTTGTTGGCTCTTCTACTTGTGTTTTGTGTGCTAATGATAGCGAGACACATGAGCATCTCTTCTTCTCTTGCCCTTTCGCTTCCATTGTGTGGCACAAGTTACTGGTTCAGAATGGCATATCTAGGCTTGGTATGTCCTTGCCTGATGAGTTTGCGTGGATTAGAGGGCATAGAAGTGGTTCTAGTCTCCGTCATTTGCTTTTCAAGTTATCATGTGCAGCAGCTATCTACCACTTGTGGAAGGAGAGGAATCGGCGCATCTTTCAAAGTAAGTCTTTGGATACTGATCATATTTTTCGAGCTGTGATTGCCGATATTCGAGCCTATGTTAGCTCTTGGAGGCGCTTGAGGAAATCAGATGAGAATAGGTTGCTCTGTCTTGGTTGGAGTATCTCTTGCAAGGTTTTTGAAGCTACTTGAGCCTTTTACTTGTGTAGTTCTGTCGGTTGTAGTTGTTTTTCCTTGCTGGTGTTTCTAGTCTCCTGTGTTGGCTAGATGCCTGAGTTTGTCTTGTCTGGGGCTTCCCCATTTGCCTCTTTGGCTTTGGTTCAATAAAACTTTAATTACCCAAAAAAAAAAAAAAAACCTCAGTTCCAGAAAGAAGCTGGATTTTTCCATATAGTTAAATAGTTAATAGTTAATATCCGGTGTTTTCCCGTACCGTTGTTACTTGTCCTTTGATTTCTTTCACTTGTAATGGCAAAAAACTTACTGGAAAAGAGGGCGGAAAGAGAGCGAAAAGCTTACTGGAAACGAAGCCAGAAAGTGGAGGTGACGATCAACCGGAAGATTGACGGTGGGGGCTGATCGATGACGAACGTGAGGGGTGAGGAGCAGTCGATCGTTTTCTTCATAAGATGCAGAAGTCGATCGTTTTGTCCAGGTGCAGCAGTCGATTGATTTGGGGAAACATATAAATAGCCCTACTTACACTTTAAACCCACATATTTCGAATAATGACATATTTACCCCACGCGTAACCGATACGTTTTTTTAAAGTATCCGGAATTTAAATTTATTTTTTGTTATTCGGATTCATTTTGGATATGCGTGGAATTATTTGCTTATGGTTAATACAATCCGAATAATTTTGTTGTGTTTTCCATTTAAGCATCAGCATTCGTGTATAACAGTGCTTTTGTTTTAGAATAATCTGCACTCAGGTAGCAGAGCTAACATGCTATTGTCTTCCAAGTTATATGTTCACTATTAAAGATTTGTAATTCTGTTTATATCTTTCTGGTTGTATGAGTTGAAGTATTTCGTGGTTGCTGAGATGTTTGTAGGATTAGCTGCGAGTGAAATATCCTTATTGCATTGGAAGCCCTTGAAAAATTCACGAGGTTGAGCTGACAATAAAAGTATTCAAGAAAAAATCTCGAAACAGAGAATGAGACTTCAAGGACAAAACACAAACTTAGGTCTAACCCATAATACCCATATTGATGTTAGACCTCGAATGAGTGATTATGAGAAAATCTAAAGATGAGGCTCTTTAAAAGTGAGGCTCAGCAAACTAATGGACATAAACTAAATTAGAGACCATGATTATTAATGATGAGGCTCTTTGGACCACTGTCTGGAACGGACTTGGAGGATTGCTGTGATGTGTGTTTGAAGATATATTTGGAGGCTCGGAGCTGGAACCAGTTCTTCAATGTGCTGCTTGGATAATGTAGGAAGTGGAATTGAAAACCCAGTTCTTTTATTTTTTTTTAATCTGAACTTTAGTGGTTTCATTTAGGTAATTTTTATACTGCTTGAATAATGTAGGAAGTACAATCTAGGAACGGCTCTTTTTTCAAAACTGGAACTTACTGTTGTGTACTCTTTTGTATTGTCAGCATGCTGCTTGAATAATGTGTGACGTAAAATGAAAAATCAGCTCTTTTGTTCTCCATTGGAACTTGGTGGTTTCATTTAGATCGTAATTATGCTGCTTAAATAACTGAGCCATTGCAATTGAGAAATCAGTTTTTTTTCCTTACTTGGAAGTTATTTGGTTGCATTTAGGTAACTAATATACTGCTAAAAAATAACGTAGATTATTTTTCTAAATTGGACCTTGATACGGGTTGCATGTAGGTTGGAACAAGAGTCTGGTTTCTTCTTCAATATGAAATACTTTGGAGATAAAGTCCTAGCAGGTGGATGGGATGAAGTGGAGCGCTATTTATGCGGCTTCACAAAGATTGAGAGCAACCGGTAGTCAATGAAGATTTTATTCAAAATAAGAAAACAAAATACTTGGAAGCTCTTGATGACTTGATCAGTGTGTTTTTGGCTGTTATTATTGCGTCTCTTGGTAGCAGTCTGAGGTGGTCAATAGATTTGATCCTTTTCTTCAGTATCGTATTTTGCAGACAGGATCATGCAAAAACTGTTGAGACTCTTGAAAGATCTCAAGGTGTTTGCCTCTTTCAATGAAGAATTGTTCAAGGAGATCACCCAACTACTTAACCCTTGACAATTTTAGGTACGTTTATGTACATTCGCAGATAATACCAGCTTCATCTGGTTATTGCAGCTTCCCTTAAAGGCTCTGATCTTGTGTTCATAACAACAGGCGTGCGTGGGGGGTACATGATCTGGTGCTGCTCCATTTGTGGCTCAAATTTCAAGAGAAGCTGGTTATTTCCCCATTGGTGTGGTCGCATACCCATTCAGCTTTGGAGGACATAAAAGATCCCTGCAAGTAGGTTCCTATTGGTCTTTTGTAGAAAATTTTATGAGATACTCTATTTGCTTTTTCCTCTATACTAGGCTTCTAACTTAAAGTCGAACTAACTTGCTGAAGTATTTCTATGAGAACAGCTGGGATAGTTTAATCAAAGGTGGTCAGTTCTTAAGTTTTTTCTTTTAAATTCTTTTTATACTTAGGATTTGTGTAGAGGATACACATCTTTTGGGTCCTCTCGAGACAATAGACTAGGTCTTTGCTTGACTTATGATGGCTGCTGCCATTTTGATGCCTTCCAAAACATATATTACTTGCCAAATTAACTACAGTAGGAATCACAGATTTCTCTAGAATCTGGGGTTTTGATGCTTATGAACAAAGGAAAGGTAGACTTCTTTGCCAAATGCTTTGGTGGGGGCTATGCCCATATTGATCCTTTTTCCTTAAGATAAGAGATGTTATATGATAACTACGGTTTTGTTGCAACTGTAGAACTAATAACCAACTCATCACTTCACATTATCTGGATCCAAAAAACCAGTCAAGATAGGATACATTGATCCTATCATTGTAGCAACGGAAATTTGTTTTGCATAAAAATAAAAAAAATAAAATAAAAAAAAACCAATTGGATTCTAGGTGAAGCAAAATGTAGGAAAAAGATGTGGATAGAAGGGGGATTGAAAGAGAGAGAAAGAATATCAATGATATAGGTTCAAATATGTAAGGTCTATGAGTCATCTTATAAAAGGCAATGTAGTAAAGCATCAAGAATTATTCATCTATAATGAAATGCATTTGTCCATACAATGTAAACAAAAATATCAAGAGACTGGAGCCAATAAAGACTGAAACATTTTGCGCCTCCCCTTAATTGGATTGTCGTGACTGGTTCCTTACTTCTAAAAGAGATAATCTATATCCCTTATAAAAGTGTGAGGAGTTTGTCGACTTTTTATATACCCAAATTACCCTTCCCACTTTTTTCCCGCGAAGGAACACATTCTTCACCAAACGATGCCTGAACAGAGCAAAGAACCCTTCTTCACCAAACGATGTGCAGTTTGCCCACTGTTCTCTCTCTCTATATCTCTCTCTCTCTCTCCCCCCAAAGGATGACTGAACAGGGCTAACAACCCTTCTTCACCAAACGATGCGTAGTTTACACCCTCCCGGCCGGGGTCTGATGAATCCTGTAAGTGGAATAACCTCGCTCTTCTGTACAAGTACGAATTGCAGGATAATAGTTGGCTCCCTCGAATGCCAGTTTTGAGAGATGCTTCAATCGTATTGCAGGACATATGCTTTATTGATTCCAAGGAAATTGGATATTAAAGCAACTAACCAAGCGAACTGCTGCCAACAATATTTGCTTTGTAAGTTCAATTTCTCCCACTCTCTCTCCCCTCATCTTCTTCGATACATCAGTTTGATTACCATTTTTAAAAATTAATCATTGATGTTATGTACGCCAATTGTTCGATGGAATTCCCCACCATTTGTAGATATTGGAATTAGTTCCTTTTTCTGCCACCAGTCCCTGTCTATAACACACTGAATATTTTAGCAGCCACCATATTGCAATTTGCTCTATTTACCTTTCTGAATGTTGCTTACGTATTCCTTTTTACATTGCTCTCCCCAACCCACCTTCAATGTTAGCATAGTAGCATACTGTACCATTTTCTCCCCAACCCACCTTCAATGTTAGCATAGTAGCATACTGTACCATTTTCTCCCATTCCATATCTTGACTGAAATCTTATGCACACCAACAGTTCGATAAATGAATTATCTCAACATGAAACTTTTAGGCCGTGAAATAGATGAAAGCACTCAGGCCATTGTATTGCAATCACATGTGCAATGCCAATCCATGCACGTTACGGTTTGAGAAAATCAAAGGTCAACCAAAAAAGCAAATGGAAAGCTAAAGAAAGTCTGATGGACCTTGGATTTCCTGAAGTGAGTGAAGACTTTTAGACCTTGCAAAGTAGTGTTTTAGTAACTTCCTCCAAGGAGACTAATTGGTTGCAGAGAAAAAAAAAATCAACAATGGGAGGAAAAATCGTGATTATCTGTGGGAAAAAAATCATTCTTTCCAGAGTGATTACGGAAATTGTTATAATTGTAGAGAATTTATTGCTAAAAATGCTATAATTGGCGACCATTTGCAGCTGCAAACTCTAATTTTCCTTTGAATCATGTATCAGCAAACTCTCCATTATATACTTCTAAGTAATGAAACAAAGAAATACTAACGTAATAAGTTCAATGATTGGAAGATTTCAGGGATACATAGCCACTTTTTTTTTGTGATTTTTCCACATCGAAAGCATAAGTTTTTCAGACATGAAAGGGTTTGTTGTTGGATGTATCACAGGTGCTATGGTCACAGTTTAGTATATGGTTTTATCTCAGCCGATTAGGATTGCAACTTATGCACCCCTTGATACATCTTAACTGCACAGCTATTACCATTAGCACCAACTCCGAATGCTATCAAAGCTCAGATCCAAATTCTGCCGAACGGTTGATTGTGCATTGTTAGACATTTGTATATAAATTTGTTACTCATATACCTATATGTATGCATACATATATGGTACGTGAAATTTGGGTGGAATGCATCATTTTGTTTATTTACAGTATTATTTATTTTGCCAGAAAAGTTAATAGTTTTTTGGCTTTACCAATGGAAATGAAATGAATTCTCACATGACTAGGTAGTATGAAGTTCTACCAAGTTTTCAAATTTGTGTTTTTTTTTTTATGGTTACATTCTTATAAAAAAAAATTAATTTTATGGTTCCATCTTTAGTTGGAATGACTCGAAATGGCTCTCCAATAAATCTTCCTCCATGCTTCATTTCATCTCTAAAAATTTCTACTTCTCCGTACCAAAAGCATGTCTACATTTAAAAGTTACAAGTTCCTGACCACTTGTCTTGTCTCATATGACGAGAAATGTGAGAAGCTATAATTGAGAGGACTTAGAGAAGACCAAAAAGCCTGGGCGTTGAAGTTATGGAATTCATCATTGATGGATAATTTTGTCTCAAATCATCCTTCAACTTAATCACTTTAGTTTTGGGTTAGTTTATCTGCGTTTTAACTTTCCCATTTTGTTCCCTTTTGATTTTTAACATGTATCTAACTCAAGCTAGCTTCTTTCTGACAAATTAGACCAATAATGTAGAAGTTGAATGCAAAGCAATGACACAAGGCAATGGTGTTGTAGACAACAATACAAAGCTCAAACCCCATGCCATTTCTATCATTATCAGGATGAGAACTTGGTTATGTTAGTTGCAGTTACTTTATTCCAATGAAGCGAGATGAAGCTACGGTAATCCAACTGTACACTACTAAAGAATAATCATGACATTTTTGAGATACTGCTACTCTTCAGGGCAACATACTTCCGAATTCATTTCATAGGTTTGTGACAAGAATCCCAAATTATTCAACTGCATGCATCGGTGAGAGATTTTGTTTCATTTTTTTGAACACCATTAACATAATTAGGCATTGCCAAGCATTTGACAAATTCTGCCAAGAATATGTGACTATTGATGTCACTCAGCTTGTTTTTACTAAAAAGACTGGATCATGCATAACGTTCATAGGACTTTACATTCAGAGTCATTTCTATCATTTGGCATCTTTGGAAAAAAGGTGGAAGTAATGTGTTATTTGACTCTCAGTATAATGAGCAACAACTGAATGGCAAATTGGCAATGTTTGATTCTATGCTAGAGGATATCCTCACTGGCAATTTACTTACCAACCCTGGGAAATTAGGTCGTCCTTTGATTGGTAATTTTTATCTTGATGGTTTGATTAGCCTGTTTGAACTTTAGCTCAATCTCCTCGTGTTACTGGCGGAATGAGACCAGGTTTCCAGTGAATAGGCCCAAGTGGATAGGTAATGAATGTCGAGTGAAGAGTATTGAACAACAACTCTAACTTCTTCCCCAAAAAAATAAAAAAAACCCTAGCCTCTTGAAATGATCTGATCATATTGAGCAGATGATACAGCCATGGCTCTACTGGCCTTTGGAGCTCTGCTTTATTGTACCGAATTAGGCACTAACGTTATGTAGCATTTTTCCATTTTCACTTCTTGTTATAACTCACTATATGTCAATGTTACATATCCAGTATCCAAATTCTGCAATAACCTCCGTAAGTAGATTAGTACTGAGCAACAAAGAGATGCAAATGTTTGATCTCATGCCGGATGAATTACTGTTATCTTCACTTATATTTTAGTTAGCACCCTAGGGATATTAGAATGTTTATTAGGTGGTTATTTCCTGGTGCAGGTAATGTAGAAGTTAAAAAGAGAGGAATGCAAAAAGAATACAAAGCAAAGTTGGTTGAAGCTAGAAGTCTTGAAGCGAAATATTCAGCATGAGCTAAAGATGATCAAGGAGCAGGGCTTGTTTGGAAATTGAAGTAGAAATTGATTCAGCTGACGAAGCCAAGGTAATGGACGGTCAAACAAACTCAAGATTTCTTGACTGCAAATTTCTCAAGCATGCGACTAGAATCGTCATTAGCCACATCCTCAGAGTGGCTAATAGGAAAGCTGGTATTCTTATTACCTTGGAATTCAAGCAAATGAAGAAATAGACATGCTGAAAGTGGACATGGTTGGAGTTTCCTTTCAGAGGTACCAAATTTTTATTTTTGGTGGTTATATTTCCTTAACAATTAACAAATATATGTCACATTCAATACATACCTTTGAACGTACTATTGCCATGTAAAGATCTTCTAAATTATAATATGACAGTGGGAATTGGCTTTTACAATCATCTTTTTACAATACGAACTCTCTTTTTTGTATTTATCCATGTGAATTTACCTTTATTGCTCTCTCATTTGATCACTTTGGACATCTAGAAGGCAATACTGTTAATTTATATAGAAAAAGGCAAGAAAGAGAGTGTGGCATGTAAAAAGGAAGTGTGAATATCATCACCCTTTAATATTCCTTAGCTTTTACTCCAAGATGTCAAATCCAATCCGATTATCTTTTTTTTTGATCAGTAATCCGATTATCTTAACCAACCGTAAATGAATTTGGATTGATTGACCTCTATCAAATATCAACATCGGCAAAAAAGCAAAAAAACAAAAAAGAAGCAAAAACTACAAGAAAGAGATACAAAATGAGCTGAACCTCCTTCACGTTTGGGATCTTCTACAAACAAAAATGACATTCGTTATGCAAGGTGTCACCTAAGAATGCATATGATAGTATGGTTTAATGTTTTTCCTCCATTTTACTAATCCGTACGTCTACATATCTGTGTCTAAATGCTTGGTTCAAACATAGCATTAACGTCTTGAGTTTTCCATGCTGACTCAAAACATAGCAATAACATCTTAGATTATCAAATTCCTTGTAGAATATTTAAATGGGTATGCCCTTCTTGGGCTAGGCTTTAGGTGTTTGGGCTTGGCCCAATGGGTGTTTTTTGGGCTTAGTAAAAAACATTGTTGAATGCATAGAGAATGCACCAATGGCACTTATTAGGCTTTTATTTGATCGCAGTGTTGGGAAATATGTGGCGTTAGTTGCTCGTGAATGAGTTACCATTGCCATCCGTTTTCCTGATTATAAATGCGTATTATACTTATTGTGGTGTAAGGCTCATGTCCAAAATCTTATTCAAAGAGTTTCATACTTATCGTTACAGAAATGAAGTTGAAGTTAAAGGAATTTCTTATCACTAAAATTTGTACCAACAATTGCACAAACTCTCTCACATAGGATATGTGGGACCTACCACTCATATGTGGGTCTCACATATTCCATGTGAGAGAGTTGGTACAATTGTTGGTGCAAAGTGTTAGTGCATGTATCTTTTCTCATTTCCTATTCGCTATTGCTGTTTTTAAAAAAAAAAAAATTAACGAAATCTTACACTAAAAAGGTGCATCCATATCTCCATACTAACATTTAATTTTGTAGATCATAAATCTCCAATATTAGAAGCTCCATGCTAATCTTATATTGTCCTAACATCAATTTTTAAGATGCTAATCTTATATTGTCGAATTTATGTTTAACTTACAGAGATTATAAATGAACGTGAACGTTGCAATATATTTAGTTAAGTTTTAACGTTCCACCATATATACATACTTGCCTATTGTGTGCAATATACTTATTTCATTAAATTTCAAACAAAAATGTTCACGTGCAACGCACGTGCCACAATACTAGTATAAGTAAAAAGCAAGAAAAACATTATCTTGCAACGAAGGCACTGAGAAGATAATGTGATGTATAGCTTTATTTGACTTTATAGTTCATGATTTTATTTAGTTAGGAATCACAGATTTATCTTTTCTTTATGTCTTGCATTTTGCTTCTTTTCCAGGCATTGGAGGCGATAGAAAAGCTGCAGAAGAATGTAGATACTCTTATTGTGATTCCTAACGACTGTCTGCTGGATATAGCCAATGAGCAAACAGCCCTTCAGGATGCTTTCCTTCTTAATGATGTTCTTTGCCGAGGGGTGCAAGGAGTTTCAGACATAATCAAAGTGAGTGAGAGTATTTTATGTGAAAAAGTTAAAAACTGAACAAAATTTCCTCCTCTGTTCTCCGTTGACATTTTACTTATTTTCTAAAACTGTGAAAAGATCCTGAAACCTTAAGAAAAAGTTAACCCCAAGGGGTTGGCCTAGTGGTCAAGGCTTGGGACTTAGGGGCTTGCTTGCTTCTAAGGTCTCAGGTTTGAAACCTCGTAGGTGCTAACAACTCCTTTGGGGCTTGTCCATACAGAGCTTTGCTCTGTCTTTAAATGGGGCCCTGCTAGTGGACGGTGGGATTGGTCTCTCAGGATTAGTCGAGGTGCGCGGAAGCTTTTCCAGCCACATGTTTACCCAGTTGTTTTTCCAGCCACATGTTTACCCAGTTGTCTCACTGTTTCTTCCATGTCTTGCTGTAATGCCTAGATCACAGACCCTGACTGCTTCTGTGCAGAATCTATACAGACTTAATTCACGGTTTTTTTTCCCTGCCAAGATCGCCTGCAATTGCCAGTGCTACAGAAGTTGACTGACCAAACCATGCAGCGGGGATCTCAAGGCTTACAACTACAACTATGGTGGAATTGACCAGTCCAAGTTCAATATCACTTCCATCTTCCATCAGACCAGCACCACTTGACAGCTTAGCAACACCAGGCATTTCTACTTCCACCAAGCACACCTGCAAAGAAGGCCAAGACAGTCAACTACAATGCAGCATCATCATCTCAGTTACCAGAACCATAGAGTTAAAATGAAAACACCAACATGGATGACACCTCAGAAGATGAAACAACATACATTCTGACCAAAAGGAACGACTCACTATATCTATGAACCCTTTTTGAATGGTAGCATCTTCCTGTGCTGTTTAAGACCCTACTATAATGGTTTTTGCCGTTAGTGGCTTCAGAAACATTGAAAGTTGCTGGAAAGCTGCTGTACTATTTTTTTGGGTAGATGGCTTTATTTCAAGACTTTTCAATGCAAAATATGTACTTCCCAATTTTAGTCTTGCGCAAACATGGATGTTGTATTATATTAATTCCAAATACCAAACAAAAGAAAATAAACCAACGGGCAGAACTGAATGTGCTGCAAATAACTGCTACAATTATTATTTTGTTAACATAAAATATTGATTGCCCATGATTATAGTTACCGGGTTGATACGTACATGCGTAGCACGGTGTTGCTCACCTAGTATGTTAACAGGTTACTATAAGTGACCCAATATTCATAATTTTTATGAATGAATGAATAAATAAATGATGACTCATAGGAGTATTTGTTTATTTGGAAATGAAATTTGTTGGCATATTGATTAATATTGAGAAATTGTTTTGTAGAGTTTTAATCTCAGTTTAATCTCAGCCATTGAAAATAAGGGCTGAGATGGAGTGTCTTTTTGTGTGTTTGTTTATGTGTCCCCGGAACCGGGCCCATATATATATATATATATATGAGGGGGGCGGATACCATGAGGGGGGCGGAAGGGAGAGTCTTAGGAGACATATTAAAAGATAATTAAAACAGAGTATTAAAACAGGCGGTTAAACCAGCCATAAATCATGCATAATAATAAGGGCGGTAGAACCGGCCATAATAAAGACAATAATTAAAACAAAGTATAGAAATGGAAATTCAAATCATTATATTGAAATATTGAAAAGCTTACTTGAAGCTACTGGTACATGAGAGGGGAAAGAGGAGGAGGAGTTGGAAGTACAGTTGGGAGATATATGGGGGGAGAGAAGAAGTTGAGAGAGATGGGTCGAGGGAAAGTAGAGTTGAGAGAGAGGAAGAAGAGTTGTAAAAATAACTCTGAAAATGCAAGATGCCTAACTACTGATATTGAGAGTCCTTTTATAGAATAAGGAACCCTGTTTACAATCATTATAATGAAGAAAAGTAAACAGCAGTTGATGTTGTTGTTGACTTGAAGGGCTGCTTTCGGTGGAAAAGCTGAAATGATAATTGTTTTTCTGAAAAATGCTGCTTTCGGTGGGAAGGCTGGAATAATTGCTCCACTTGCTGAGATGGTCTTTGCTGGAAAGCTTAATCCCATTATGTCGTTGTGGAAAATTTTGAGAGAAAGGTGAAAAGTGGATCCCACCAATGTTTTGTTGAAAGATAACTTCACTTGTTGAAGATGCTGCTTTTGACTTTGGAGGAAATGATCATTCGATTGATAATTGACTCAGGGTCCATTGCATTGTTGATGTTTGCCATGGAATCATCCGAAAGATTATCCCGTCATTGTCGTTAGGGTTTTGATAATTACTTTCGGATTCTTGCTGGATATAATCTTCAAAAATTTGTACTCTTTAGGGGTTGCCAGTATGGAAACGGAAGGGGACTTCCCAACATAATTAATGGTCCCGATTTTTGGATTGAATCTTCACTAAATAATTTAAATTGATAAGGTGAGAGTATAAATATCATTATCTCCAATGTGACTAGCAATTTGATATGCAATATAATCTTGAATTTGGCTGGATATTGGGTTGGAACAAATCCAGGGTTGGAGTTTCACAACCCATTAAATGAAATTGGCTTGGAGTATAATGGGGGTTGTAATTTGGGCTAGAGGTTACATGGATAATATGTTTGGGAATAATAGAACCAAAAGATGTCCATTCGGCATTTTGCTTTGGATAATGGCTTGACAAATTGTAGTAGAAGGTATAGAAAAACAGCAGGTTTTGAATGCAAACGGCTAATCTTCGAGGTAAGATATTGGCTTGTTCTCGTTGTGTAAAAATTATTTGTTTAAGGAAACCGTAATCGAGGAGGGTTGTAGGTGTAATTAGAATCGTGGTTTTCATATTGGATAGTAATATCTTGAAAGGTGGTCATATTAATACATACTGGGAATGCTATAAATGAGGTTGCATTCGCAGCTATATCTTTCTAATGGGATTTGTTGGCAATGGAGTTTGGTTTTTGGACATTGTTTTCGGTGGGGATGTTGGTAATAAAGGGTATCCCATATAAAGGATAGGCCAGGAAGAATTTCGGGGTAGTGAAATGGGTTTTGGCCAGCGATCTGGGTTAGGGTTTGGAAAAGGAATTGGTGAAAATGTTGGCTTTTTTGTTGGGCCAAGTGTTGGATATTGGTAATAATATCTATGGGTAGCTGTGGTGGGAGTAAGGAAATTGTTTTGGGTAGAGCCAAAGTTTTTGAAAATAATTGACGCACGATATCACCATCATCCAAATGGGGATGATCACGCACATGCTCAGCTATTACCAGTGGGGTAATAGAGGAACGCTTCTTGAAATATTGGATTTGCTGTTGTAGCATCGTGACTTGATCCTTGAGTTTTGAATTCCTGGCAAGTAGATTTTTATAACAGGCAGGAATTAATGCATTAGATGTGGAAGGGTTATAATGAACTCCATCCGGGGAATCGGAAAGCAAAAATTGTTTTGTCTTGGAAAAATTTTGGTTTTGAAAATAAATGCTTAATGCGTCAAGGGATATTTTGAGATTTTGAGTATTTGTAGCACTCCATATGTTATCTAAGAGACAGTGCTGAGTATCGTCAATGTCTCTTAGATAACCAAGGAGCTGGAATTTTTGTTGAGATCCGTGTGGGAAAATTGGTAATGATATTTCGCCAAAATGCTTGTTGGCCTTCATCTGCAAAAAGAAATAGTTAACTATATATTGAAGAATTTTGTAATGTAGAATCTTTTGCAGAAAGGAACGAGAATGTAATTGGTTTGCCAAGCGGTGAAGCAGTTATATTTGTACTAGATGTAATAAATGGGTAAAGAAGAGAAATAAAAGGAATTCCTAAAATAACATGATTTGTTAGGTTTTGGGTGAGAACAAAAGAGGTTTCAAAATAAGTATTGTCCTGATGAATTATTACTTTGGGTACTTTGTATTTGATTTTTAACTTACTACCAGTTGCAGAGCATAATTGGTCAGTGGTTTTGTGATAATATTTTGTGGGAATAATATGTTCTTGGATGCAATTTAGGTCAGCACCTGTGTCAATTAAAGCCACAAGTTGGATCTTAAAATCTCCAATGATTAAATCAATTTTAGTGTGCCATTTGGAAATATAGATTTGGTTTAATTTTAATGGTGTTTGTTCCTGTAGTGTTTCTTGATTTTTGTTGGAGGATGCCTGTAGTATTTCTTGATCATTTCGGGAGGAGTCATCATCAAAAGACTGTGCTAGCTGGAGAATTTGAATTTTTTCGTTTATTTGTATGATTTCTTGTTTGAATTTTTGGTTTTCGTTTTGGAGTATTGTGATTTTATCATTCATAATTTGGAAGGGTTGTTTTATGTTGTCCTTTTTATTATTTATATGGCGAAAACGTTCTAAGGTTTCATTGAGATTGATAATTGGTTTAGGAATTTTTGGTTCTTTTTGTTTGTTTATAAGAACGTTTTTTAATTTTTTGATGTATTGTTGTTTTAATTCATTATTATCAATTTTACTAATAAGGTCAATTAGTAATTCTTCTTCGGGGATATCGCTTGTAAGGACATTTATTTGACAGCATTCGTTGTTACAACCAAAATTTATCTGGTCATCGTCATTACTGGAATTAAGGGAGTGGTATTCTGAAGAAGAGTGTGTAGATTCAGAATCACTAGAATTTTGGAGATTCGAGATTTTGAATATTTCTAATATGGCTAGTTTATTGTCTTCTGAAATTTCTAATTGATTTATTTTATTCTTAACTTTGCAAGTTGTTTTATAATGACCTTTTTTACCACAGTTGAAACATGTGATATCTTTTTTATCATTTTGTGTTTTGGGTTTTGTTTTCTGAATTTCTTTGCCTTTGTTAAATTTTGGTTTTTCATAATATTTATTTTTGGGGATATATGTATTTTTGGGGGATTTTTTAGGTAGGGTTGTTTTGTTGGTTCTTCTCGAAGGGGCTATTGGTGGAAGACCATATTGTTCACAGAAGTTTCCTAATTCATATTTAGCTTTGATTTTGTCTTTTTGAGCTTGTTTATTAATTTTCATATCGATACACATTCGTAAGCCTTCTTTTTGGATGGTACTTATAATATCTCCGTAAGTTAATTTGTCATATTCTATAGCTCCAGTTGGTTGGCTAAGAACATCACGAATCTTGTGTGCAAAGAGGCTTGGGAGACCGTTAATGAATTTTTCTTTCCAGAAAGATTTTGTACAGTCATCTCTTAACATGACTCTAGATGTAAAGACATCTTTGTACCATTTAAAATCACTTAATGTTGGACAATGAAGATTACTAAGTTGGTCATGGATTCTTGAAGTAATATGACTAGGGGTTCCTATAAAATGTTTTACAATGGTAAATATTAAAGTATTGATGCCATCATGTCTAGCCATGTTAACTTCTTCATCAAATATTGGAAGCCATTTTCATCTATTTGTATTGAATTTCTAATTTCGATTCTGAGTCATTAGTTAGATATTTATCCCACCAGGGATTTTAACATGCCTCAGAAAATCCTGTGGTTAATAAATCTACCACTTGAGGTTGGGTATGATCAAAAGTACTGAGGTAAGTATTGGCTACCATAGACATATGATTTAATTTTTCTAATATTTGCTTTCATTCACTTTGAGGCCATCAATGTTCCATTCATATAATTTATTGGTCAAATGAGAAAATTGGTTAAGTAGAGTTCTGTCTTCGAGTTGGAGATCTACTGGTGTTGGTTTCGTATACCATTTGTTGGATGGAACAATTTGTGTATTTGGATAATATATTTTATTGATTTTTGTATCTGTAAATTGTTCTTCAAGAATTTGGATTTCGTCATCGGTTGTTGAGTCGGAAACCTCTAATTGGGTTAGGGTGCTTATACTTTCATTTTTTAATGTCAAACTTTTTTGGTTTAATTCAATTTTATGTAATAATTCTTCTATTTTGGCAATATTTTCAGTGTGGGTAAGTAAATGTTTGATTCTTTGTTCAGGAAAGCTAATGAGTGGTTTTTCATGTTGTCCTAAGGAAGATGTTGAAGGTGTGAAGGATTCTTCTAATCGGGTTTCTATTTTATCTAATTGTTTTCCTATAATTAGTAGGCTTTGATTTGTATAATTATTTTGTTCAATCAGTTTTTTGGTTTCTGCTTCTCTGTCATTTGGGATTTTAAAAGGGGCAGCAATAACTGTTGTGCCTCTATAGTCTAGGTGTATTGTTTCTAAAGGTGGGTGACTAGATGATACAAAAGTATTGTCAGATTTTTGCCATTTTATTTTGGTTATAGTATTTATTTTATTATAGTAATTGTCAATATAATCTAATAGATGTATATCTGTTTTGATGTCTTTCATGAATGCATGCCATTTTGTAAATATATCATTTTTTATTTTCTTGGAAAATGTTTTGTGGAAGTAGTTACGGCGTTCTTCATTTTTTGGGGATTTAAATTCTTGTAATAGATATTCTAAATTTATTTCATATATTTTGTTAATTGTAAGGAGATTTTTATCTATATGACTAGGTGCCTCATCTTCAAAATCTGTTTGTGTAGGAGATTGGGGAGATTCTTCTGGTTGGGCATAATAAGGTTTTGTGACCTGTGAAGAGGTTTCAATACCTTTAAATTTTGGTTTTTTGTCTAAGAGATTTGTATCAAATCTTGGGATACTAGTGGAACTACTACAACGGCTAAGTTCCTTAATTTTGAAAGGGGTATTGATTCGTTGTTGATCAAAACTAATACGGACTGTTCCATCAAGATATTGTTGTATATAATCAATATCTACTGTGTCATTTTGTATGTTTGTAGGATAATTTTCATTTTCAGCGATCCAAGTATTAGGTAATTGAATGTCATTCCATTGTATTGTTTTAGGTACTTGGATGTTTGCATTTGTGGTACTGCTTTGGATCAGAATTGTCTTGTCTTTTGGGCTTTTGACAAGGGCGTGAATATTTAGATTTGTTTTGGTGCATTTGTAATAGACGCGGTATATTAAAGCAATTGAATGACTTCCTTCAAGCATTTGGGTGATGGCTCCCGATGTTTGGAGATTGAGAGTTAAAGCTTTTAGTATGTGTTTATCATTTAGACTTAAGTGTAAGTCTGGGTAGCAGTCAAAATGAATTGGACCATTATGTAAGCTTGATTCCATTAATCCTAATAGACTATCACTAAATGTTGTAAATCTGCCATCTCGTAATGCTAATAATATTGAAGAATTTAATCCTATTCGTGTTAATGGTTTGATAGCGACTTGTACTAATCCTATGTGCAGAAATTTGTATCCTCTTGAAATATGTTGGTTAATAGATTCTTTGCTTAAGAGAGCACATTTTTCTTGTTGTTTTGTAATTGCGTAAATTTGTTCCGAAGTTTTTGCTACCTGACTAGTTTTGAACTTGTCGTCAAAACAGCTAGTCTGGTAAATCTGGTTTGTAGAGATTTTTGGGATATTCCAATTATGTAATTCTGTATTTAAATTTTCATAGACTTGTTCTTCTTCATTTATGATATCTGGTATGGAAGACATTGTTGACATATTAGATGCCGAGGAATTACATTTGAATAATCTATTCATCATTGGGTTTGTTGTGGTGTAATAGGAGTAGTTATGCTAGGTAAATTATACCAATACTGTAAGAGTATAGAGTAATTTATACTGTAAATAATCTGTATATTATCTCAATTACCTGAGTTGTTTACTTAATATTTTGACTGTTTATCTTTGAACAGGACACATACGCCAAGAAGGTATATACCCCAACCATACCCAAAAACGGCTACCCTACCTCGGGATTTACACACCTCACAATGGGAACCTAGGAACCTGGGTAACCTGAAGTGGCGTGGCAGTTCGCAGATCTACGGCCAAACTATTAATAAAACAACCACAAGTATTTGGCAATAATACACTGATTATTTAGAGTATAACTGTACCCTACATCCTACAGTATTTCTGGTCTAACCACCGGGCATAACCACCTCCTACACACTACTCACTACTTGAGAAGACATAAAACAAGAAGACATAAAACAAGATCGACCAAAACTAGAAAATCGTCAGATTATTAAACCGGAAATAGAAACAGTAAATGTAATTACAAAAATCAATAAAACAAACAGTGTTACTACACATGACCTTCAACAAGAAGTCAGAAACATAAAAAAGCAAATCAGCAAAATAAACAATTATGATACAAAAGACAACATAGCTGTCTATAATCACAAACAACAAACTTGCCTCCCTCAAATCAATAAATATAATAATAACATCAACAACCTCCCAATCGAACCAGATATAATTTCTATCCAACGATGGAATACTTATATCAACCTCAAAATTCATGACATGGAAATAGAAACAGTTGCACTAATAGATACCGGAGCGGAGATATGAATTGTATTCAAGAAGGATTAATACCCACAAAATATTATCATAAAAAATCTTGAACAATTAGTTTTACGCCAATGGTAGTCAAATGGATATTCAATACAAATTACCCAAAGTACATATACGCAAAATAATGTTTGTTTTCAAACATCTTTTATATTAGTAAAAACATGACAGATAATGTAATTTTAGGTTTACCTTTTATTGGTATGATATACCCTTTCACAACAAATAATATCGGTATAACTACAAAACACTTAGGAAAAGAAATAACTTTTAAATTTCTAAAACAATCAAAAACGAGAATTAAAACAATTAACTTTTACGCAACAAAAACCCAACAATTAAACCATCTCAAAAACGAAATAAAATATAAACAAACAAGAAGAACAACTTACAAATAACTATTTAATTCAACAAATAGATAAATTCAAACATCATTTAGAAACAAGTTTGTTCCAATATACCAAGTGCTTTTGGCATCGCAAAAAACATATAGTTACTTTACCATATACTAAAGATTTCAAAGAAAGCAACATACCAACAAAATCCAGACCTATTCAAATGAATCCGAAACAATGGAAACTTGTAAACAAGAAATCCAAACATTACTTGATGACCAAATTATCCAAAAAGTAAATCACCTTGGTCTTGCCCGACTTTCTATGTCAACAAAAATGCTTTGAAATAGAAAGAGGAGTACCTCGCCTAGTGATTAATTACAAACCACTAAATACTTTGCTTTAGAATGGATCAGTACCCAATTCCCAACAAAAAGACCTTATTAATAGATTACACAAGGCTACAATATTTTCCAAATTCGATCTAAAAAGTGGATTAAGCAAATACTGATTCACCCAAAAGACAGATACAAAACGCTTTCACAACTCCTTTCGGACATTATGAATGGAATGTAATGCCGTTTGGATTAAAAAATGCTCCTAGTGAATTTCAAAATATAATGAATGATATATTCAATCCATTTAGTCATTTTATTATCACATATATTGATGATGTACTCGTCTTTTCTAATACAATAGATGAACATTGGAAACATTTAAAATCCTTTCTACAAACAATCAAATACAATGGTTTAGTTGTCTCGGCTCCCAAAATTAAACTATTTCAAACAAAAATAAGATTTTTAGGATATAATATATATCAATCCACTATAACACCAATTGATAGAGCCATCCAATTTGCTGATAAATTTCCAGATGAAATTACTGATAAAAACCAATTACAAAGATTTTTAGGATCACTAAATTATGTATCAGAATTTTATAAAAATCTCAGACCAATATGTCAACCATTATTTGAAAGACTAAATAATAATCCACCACCCTGGACTACAACCCATACTAAAATTGTACAACAAATTAAAACATATGTCAAAATATTACCATGTTTAGGGATTCCAACAACAAACTCATTTAAAATAATACAAACAGATGCTTCTGACATAGGATATGGAGGCATCCTTTTACAAAAAATTAATTCAACTTCCCCTGAACAAATAGTTCGATACTATTCAGGTGTTTGGAACAAAACACAAAACAATTATAGCACTATTAAAAAAGAAATTTTAGCACTAATATTATGTATCTCCAAATTCCAAGATGACATCTTAAACCAAAAAATTTTAATTCGAATAGACTGCAAAAGTCCAAAACATATTTTAGAACAAGATGTAAAAAATATAGCTAGTAAACAGATTTTTGCTCGCTGGCAATCAATATTGAGTATTTTTCACTTTGATATAGAATATATTAAAGGTGAACAAAATTCAATTCCTGATTTTCTAACACGAGAATTCCTATTAAATTAATTTTGCAGATATGGCAGAAAAGAACAAAAAAGATAGCAAGATAGCAACAACACCTCAAAAGCAATTGGCCCTTACAACTAGTACTATGGCTATTCCCCCCATTGAACTAGTCAATAGATACCAAGTCCTTAACCCAACACCCAAAAGCCAATACGGATCTAGTTCTTCACTAGCATACCCACCAATTACCCAAAATTATACCCCTATAAACCAAATTATAGGAACCTCTTCCCAACCTATTATTCCAGCAAAAACTATTTATATTGCAAAAACTCAATTACAAAATCTATTTTACATAGAACCATCTTTTCAACATATAAAAAATCCAAATGATCTGGCTTTACATTATTTCCCAGAAAATTGGCACTTTATTCCACATAATCCAGACAAATCAATATCTTTTTATAAAAAAATCCTTGAGCACACTCATTCTGTTGTCTTTAAACAAACCCATGACGCAAAAGATAACACAATTATCAATTACCAATCATTTTACATTCACAAAATAATTAATATTTCTGAATGGGGTCATCCCTCAAATCTTCAACCACTACCAGATAATGAATTATTTTTTAATTATTATGATTATATTAATGCCTGGTCTTATGCATTATTATTTGAAAATTCAAAATTCTCCCATTCCTGGTTCTTCCAGTTCGATCAAAATTTCAGTTCTCCGTTTCCTACTTGGTTTCTTCGCTGGTGGTCTCAAATGGGAGCCAGTAATGACATTATTCCCAAAAATCTTCTTGATCAAGTCGACTACTTTTACTCTAAACAAAAATTAAACCTTCATCAAAATCAATTCCCTAGGCTCCTCCTTTTTATTGCAAAATATAAAGTTGCTTGGATTTTCAGATGGAAATATGTTATCTCCGATAATGTTGTTTGCCGCCAATTTTTGATCAAATGGTGGAATAAGTTCAATATCCAGCAAGTAATTGATCAAGTCCAGAACGACTTCAAAATAAAAGTCCCAAAACCAGTCCAGATTCATGATAGACCTCCATCTCCATATATGATTTCCAATATCAAGCTTGATAGTCCAACTACAAGCTCTCCTCCTCCAAAATCACCCAATCAAACAATAATCAAATTTGCCCAACAACTCATCATGCAAGCTGCTCAAAATCCAAATCAAGAAGCAAGCAAGGCACTACTCCAAATTGCTACTGACATGCTTAGTCAAAGTCAGGACACTGAAGCATCAACTTCCTCCACACCAGAGCAAAATCCATTTGATTCTCTATTTCAAGATTCCCAAGATCCCAATGAATTATAAACACTAATTTTCTTTTCTTGATGCAGGAACTGATACTTCCACAATACCTCTGTTATCACTCACTGATAATAGCTGAGAATCAATCATCCCCACTGGATGATGGTGAAAGCGTGAGTACAAAATCAAAGGTGTAAAATGAATCATGATCAAATTGAACTTTCCCTTTTAATTAATCCATTAGTTACTTGGGCAGAGGTCAATAGAAGAAGACATATCCGTGACCAGTTACACCATTTTTGGACACGCTTCCTTTTAGAACCCAATACCAAAATAAATATCAAATTCTGGATAAGAAGCATGAATCATCTTCTTGCTTTTTATGACAAAACGACCTTGATCATCCAAATCAATAAAACAATTATTTTCTTCAATGACAATGAAAAAACTGATTATTATCTTGGTTCAAATTGGTAGTTAAACGACTACACAAAAAATTACGCCTTCTGTCCCAGCCTTGATCAAATTCCAAGCTATTGTAAAAACCACCAACAACAACATCATCAGCAAGTGAAAGACAAGTGGAGCAATTATTCAATTATGGGGAGCAAAATTCAATTATGGGGACCACTCCCTTTTTCCCATGCATCTTTCCCACCAAATTCATGATCCAACATGAAATGATCGTAAGTTATCCAAGAATGAAATTTGCAAGTGGAAGCAATTCTCCACCAACAAAACATTGGTGGGATCCACTTTTCACCTTTCCCTCAAAATTTTCCACAACAAAATAATGGGATTAAGCTTTCCAAAGCAAAGACCATCTCAAAGCAAGTGGAGCAATTATTCCACCTTCCCACCGAAAGCAAAGAAATTTTTTCGAGAAAAACAATTACCATTTCAAATTTTTCCACCGAAAGCAAATGACCCTTCAAGTCAACAAACATCAACAATGCAATGGACTTTTCTTAATTACAATGATTGTAAGCAGGGTTCCTTATTCTATAAAAGGACTCTCAATATCAGTAGTTAGGCATCTTGCATTTTCAGAGTTATTTTTACAACTCTTCTTCCTCTCTCTCAACTCTACTTTCCCTCGACCCATCTCTCTCAACTTCTTCTCTCCCCCCATATATCTCCCAACTGTACTTCCAACTCCTCCTCCTCTTTCCCCTCTCATGTACCAGTAGCTTCAAGTAAGCTTTTCAATATTTCAATATAATGATTTGAATTTCCATTTCTATACTTTGTTTTAATTATTGTCTTTATTATGGCCGGTTCTACCGCCCTTATTATTATGCATGATTTATGGCTGGTTCAACATATATATATAGGTTGATTTTCTAGTCCACACCTCCCGGAAATAAGAAAAACATGGCTTTTTTTGTGTTGCAAATTATTTTTGGAAAATCCGAACCGTCCAATGTGTTCAGAAGGTGTTTTCAAGGGTCCACGCGGGAAATTTTCAAAAAAAATACCGGGAAGGGCTTGATCCAAGCAGTTTTCGCAAAAATTGTAAATATAAAGTTTTTGCGAAAACTGCTTGGATCAAGCCCTTCCCGGTATTTTTTTTTGAAGATTTTCCGCGCGGACCCTTGAAAACACCTTCTGAACACATTGGACGGATCGGATCGTCAAAAAAATGCTCGGATCATAGAGTCCCGGATCCCGGAGGAGAAGCTCATATATATATATATATATATATATAGGATCAACTTCTAATGAGGGATCCCTCATTTTATTTAAAATGAGGACCTCATGCTTCCTGACCAAATTTCGACGATCCGAACCGTTAGATGTGTTTAAAATGTGTTTTTAAGGTCCACTGCGAGGATTCGTCCAAAAAAATACCCGTAAGGGCTTTATCCGATCAGTTTTTGTTAAAAACGTTATATATATAACGTTTTTAACAAAAACTGATCGGATATATATAACGTTTTTAACAAAAACTGATCGGATAAAGCCCTTACGGGTATTTTTTTGGACGAATCCTCGCAGTGGACCTTAAAAACACATTTTAAACACATCTAACGGTTCGGATCGTCAAAGTTCAGTTCGGAAAGTGGAAAAATTGCTTGGTCCTCATTTTATTTAAAATGAGGGATCCCTCATTAGAAGTTGATCCATATATATATATATAGGATAATGATCTAATAAGGGATCCCTTAACCAAAATTTGGTGCGGACCACCCCTTTTTTCACCTTTCCGAGCCAAATTTTGACGATCCGAACCGCTCAATGTTTTTAAAATGCATTTTCCAAGGTCCTCGCGGGAAATCTTCAAAAAAAAATACCCGGAAGGGCTTGATCCATGCATTTTTCGGTAACGGTAAAACTGTCCATACAGTTTTCGGTAAATGCATGGATCAAGCCCTTCCGGGTATTTTTTTTTGAAGATTTCCCGCGTGGACCTTGGAAAATGCATTTTAAAAACATTGAGCGGTTCGGATCGTCAAAATAGGATAATGATCTAATAAGGGATCCCTTAACCAAAATTTGGTGCGGACCACCCCTTTTTTCACCTTTCCGAGCCAAATTAATGATCTAATTGATTTATTTTGTCTTTTACTTTGCAAGTAGTTTTATAATGGCCTTTTTTGCCACAGTTAAAGCATGTAATATCTTTCTTATTATTTTGTTTATTAGGTTCCTTTGTTTTTTGTTTTTCTTTGTATTTGTTAAATTTTGGTTTATCATAATATTTATCTTTTGGGATATATTTATTTTTTGGGATATATTTATCTTTTTGTTTTGCTGAGGAGGTTGTTTTGGTAGTTCTTCTAGAAGGGGCTATAGGAGGAATACCATATTGTTCACAGAAATTTCCTAATTCATATTTTGCTTTGATTTTGTCTTTCTGTGCTTGTCTATTGATTTTCATATCAATGCACATACGTAATCCTTCGTTTTGAATTGTACTTATAATATCACCATAAGTTAATTTATCATAATCTATAGCTCCTGTTGGTTGGCTAAGAACATCTCTAATCTTGTGTGCAAATAAACTTGGGAGACCATTGATAAATTTTTCTTTCCAAAAAGATTTTGTGCAGTCATCTCTTAACATTACTCTAGATGTAAATACATATTTGTACCACCTAAAGTCGCTTAGTGTTGGACAATGGAGGTTACTAAGTTGGTCATGGATTCTTGAAGTAATATGACTAGGTGTTCCTATAAAATGTTTTACAATTGTAAATATTAAAGTATTGATTCCATCATGTCTAGTCATATTAATTTCTTCATCAAATATTGGGAATCCATTTTCATTTACTTGGATTGAATTTCTAATTTCAGTTCTTGAGTCATTAGTTAGGTATTTATCCCACCAAGATTTTAACATTCCTGTAAATCCTGTGGTTAATAAATCTACAACTTGTGGTTGGGTATGGTCAAAAGTGCTAAGATAAGTATTGGCTACCATAGACATATGATTTAATTTTTCTAATATTTGCTGTTCACTGAGACCATCTATATTCCATTCATATAATTTGTTTGCTGAAACCGAAAATTGGTTTAATAGACTTCTATCTTCTAGTTGGAGATCTACTGGTGTAGGTTTTGTGTACCAATTTTTGGTTGTAATAACTTGTGTGTTTGGATGGTATAGTTTATTGATTTTGGTATCTGTAAATTGTTGTTCAATGGTTGTAATATCTTCATCTGTTGTAGAATCAGTATCGTGTAATTGGGTTAATGTGCTGATACTTTCATTTTTGAGTGTCAAATTCTTTTGATTTAATTCAATTTTGTGTAATAATTCTTCTATTTTAGCAATATTTTCAGTACGGGTGAGTAATGGTTTGATTTTTTGTTCAGGGAAGCTGATGAGTGGTTTTTCATGTTGGCTTGAAGAAGGGGTTGAGGATGTGATAGATTCATCTAGTCTAGTTTCTATTTTATCTAATTGTTTTCCTATAATTTGTAAGCTTTGATTTGTGTAATTGTTTTGTTCAATTAATTTTTTGGTTTCTGCATCTTTTTCACTAGGGATTTTGAAAGGGGCAGCAACAACTGTGGTTCCTCTGTAGTCTAAGTAAACTGTTTCTAATGGAGGGTGATTGGAAGAGACAAAAGTGTTATCTGTTTTTTGCCATTTTATTTTGGTTATAGTAATAATTTTGTTATAATAATTGTCAATGTAATCTATGAGGTGTATATCGGTTTTGATATCTTGCATAAATGCATACCATTTTGTATATATATCATTTTTGACATGTTGGGGAAATTCTTTGTGGAATTGGTTGTGCCTTGTTTTGTTATGTTCTGATTGGAATTCGTGTAATAAATATTGTATATTTATTTCATATATTTTGTTAATTGTAAGGAGATTTTTATCTATGTGATTTGGTGCATCATCTTCAAAGTCTGTTTGTGTAGGAGATTGGGGGGATTCCTGAGATGGTGGTTGTGTATAATATGGTTTGGTAATTTGAGAAGAGGATTCAACACCTTTGAATTTTGGTTTTTTATCTAAAAGATTCGTATCAAATATGGGGATGCTAGTGGAACTACTACATCTGCTAAGTTCTTTTATTTTGAAAGGTGTATTGATTCTTTGTTGATCAAAACTGATACGAACTGTCCCATCAAGATATTGCTGTATATAATCGATATTAGGGAGTTGAATGTCATTCCATTGGATGGTTTTTGGTACTTGAATATTGGCATTGGTAGTACTGCTTTGTATGAGGATTGTTTTGTCTTTTGGACTTTTGACTAGGGCATGGATATTAAGATTTGTTTTGGTACATTTGTAATAGACTCTGTATATTAAAGCAATTGAATGACTTCCTTCAAGCATTTGGGTTATTGCTCCAGATGTTTGGAGATTGAGAGTTAAAGCTTTTAATATGTGTTTATCATTCTGGCTTAAGTGTAAATCCGGGTAAGAGTCAAAATGAATTGGACCATTATGTAAACTTGATTCCATTAGTCCTAATAGACTATCACTAAATGTTGTAAATCTGCTATCTCGTAATGCTAATAATATTGAAGAATTTAAACCTCTTCTTGTTAGGGGTTTGATTGCAACTTGTGCTAGTCCTATATGCAGAAATTTATATCCTTTGGAAATGTGTTGGTTAATAGATTCTTTGCTTAAGAGAGCACATTTTTCTTGTTGTTTTGTAATAGCATAAATTTGTTCTGAAGTTTTTGCTACTTGACTAGTTTTGAATTTGTCATCAAACCAGCTAGTCTGGTAAATTTGGTTTGTAGAAATCTTTGGGATATTCCAATTATGTAATTCTGTACTTAAATTTTCATAGACTTGTTCTTCTTCGTTTACGATATCTGGTATGGAAGACATTGTTGTCATGCTAGAAGCAGAGGAATTACTTTTGAATAATCTATTCATCATTGGGTTGGTCGTGGTGTAATAGGAGTAGTTATGCTAGGCAAGTTATACCAAAAGAGTAAGAGTGTAGAGTAATTTATACTGTAAAGAAACTGTATATTATCTCAACTACTAGAATTGTTTAATTTAATAACTTGACTATTTATCTCCTACAAGGCACATACGCCACCAGGTACATACCCCATCCACACCCAAAAACGGCTACCCTACCTCAGGATTTACACACCTTAAAATGGGAACCTAGGAACCTGGGTGACCTGATGTAGCGTGGCAGTTCGCAGATCTACAGTCAAACTATTAATTAAACAACTACGAGTACTTGATAATAATGCACTGATTATTTGGAGTATAACTGTACCCTACATCCTACAGGAAATTGGTCTAACCACCGGGCATAACTACCTCCTACTCACTACTCACTACTTGGCTCTGATACCATGAGGGGGGCGGAAGGGAGAGTCTTAAGAGACATATTGAAATATAATTAAAACAGAGTAATAAAACAGGCGGTTAAACCAGCCATAAAATATGCATAATAATAAGGGCGGTAGAACCGGCCATAGTAAATGCAATAATTAAAACAGATATTGAAAATGTAAATTCAAATCATTGTATTGAATTGAAAGGCTTACTTGAAGCTACTGGTACAAATGGGGGGGAGAAGAGTTGAGAGAGATTTGAAGCTACTGGTACATATGGGGGGGAGAAGAGTTGAGAGAGTGGAAGGAGAAGAAGAGTAAAAAAAACCGATACCTAACTACTGATCTTGAGAGTCCTTTTATAGAATAAGGAACCCTGTTTACAATAATTGAATCTTGAAAAGTAATAACTAAGCATGCTGCTTTTGACTTGGGAGTCCTCTTTTTGTGAGTTGATGTTGTTGTTGACTTGAGGGGCCGCTTTCGGTGGAAAAGCTGAAGTTGATGTTGCTTTTGACTTGAAGGGCTTCTTTCGGTGGAAAAGCTGAAGTTGATGTTGCTTTTGACTTGAGGGGCTGCTTTGATGTTGCTTTTGACTTTGAGGGGCTGCTTTTGGTGGAAAAGCTGAACTGATAATTGTTTTCCTTAATATTGGTGGAATGGTTGCTGTTTTGATAATGGATTTTCTTTTTGACTTTTGGGCACCCTCTTTTTTTTTTTTTTTTTTTTTTTGTGGGACATGAAGATAATGGGTGGGAAAGTTGTTCCCGAAAATCCTCCTTTTTGGTGAGAAGGACGATTCAACTTGGTCTTCAATTTCACCTGATGATGATGATGGTGGTGGAGGTTTCCATAATTGCTTGATAATTGATTCTTCTTTTGCTTTTGACTTAGAGGTCTCCTTTGGTCAAGGCTGAGATAGTAATAATAATTTTTTGCGTAGGCGTTTAACTACCAATTTGAACCAGTAATAATCAATTTTTTCATAGTCGTTGAAGAAAATGATTGTTCTGTTGAGAGCTGGATGACTGAAGGCTGTTTTGTCATAAAAAGCAAGAAGATGATTCATGCTTCTTAACCAGAATTTGATATTTATTTTGGTATTGGGTTCTAAAAGGAAACGTGTCCAAATATGGTGTAATTGGTCACGGATATGTCTCCTTCTATTGAGCTCTGCCCAAGTAGCTAATGGATTAATTAAAAGGGAAAGTTCAATTTGATCATGATTCATTTTGTACTCACGCTTTCACCATCATCCAGTGGGGATGATTGATTCTCAGCTATTATCAGTGAGTGATAATAGAGGTAATGCTCTTGAAGAATAGTAATACTTGACCCTGCATCAGAAAAAGGAAATTAGTACTCATAATTTGGGGAAATTAGTACTCATAATTCATTGGGATCCTGGGAATCTTGAAATAGAGAATCAAATGGATTTTGCTCTGGTGTTGAGGAAGTTGATGCTTCAGTGTCTTGACTCTGACTAAGCATGTCAGTAGCAATTTGGAGTAATGCCTTGCTTGCTTCTTGATTTGGATTTTGAGCAGCTTGCATGATGAGTTTCTTGGCAAATTGGATTATTGTTTGGTTGGGTGATTTTGGAGGAGGGGAGCTTGTAGTAGGACTGTCAAGCTTGATATTGGAAATCATATATGGAGATGGAGGTCTAACATGGATCTGGACTGATTTTGGGACTTTTATTTTGAAGTCGTTCTGGACTTGATCAATTACTTGCTGGATATTGAACTTATTCCACCATTTGATCAAGAATTGTCGGCAAACAAGATAAGCCTTTCAATTTGACTGTTTATCTCCTACAAGGCACATACGCCACCAGGTACATACCCCATCCACGCCCAAAAACGGCTACCCTACCTCGGGATTTACACACCTTAAAATGGGAACCTAGGAACCTGGGTGACCTGATGTAGCGTGGCAGTTCGCAGATCTACGGTAGTTATATTTACTATGGCCGGTTCTACTGGTACATATGTGAGTTGATGTTCTCAGCAATGTCTCCTAGATAACATATGGAGTGCTTCAAATACTCAAAAACTAATAACATCCCTGGATGCTTTAAGCATTTATTTTCAAAATCAAAATTTTTGTAAAACAAAACAAACTTTGCTTTCCAATTCCCCAGACGAAGTCCTCTCTAACCCTTCTACATCTAATGATTCTTTCTCTGTTTGCTACAAGAATTTACTTGACAGGAACGATAAGCTCATGGATCAAGTCAAGATACTACAACAGCAAATTCAATACTACAAAAGACGTTCCTCTATTACCCCACTGGTAATAGTTGAGCATGTGCAGTCATCCCCACTGGATGATGGTGATAGCGTGCGTCAAAATTTTTCCAAAACTTTGGCATTACCCAAAACAATATCCTTACTTCCAGCACAGCTCCCCATAGATATTATTAACAACATCCAAAAACGCACCCAACAAAACAGCCAGCATTTTCATCAATTTCTTTTTGAAACCTTAACCCAGATTGCTGGCCAAAATCCATTCAATTACCCAGAAATTCTTCCTGGCCTATCCTTTACATGGGATACACTTTATTACCTACATCCAATTTTAAAACAATGTCCAAAAACCAAACTCCTTTGCCAAGAAATCCCATTAGAAAGAGCTAACTATCAATGCAACTTAATATATAGTATTCCAAAGGCATGTATCAATATGACCACTTTTCAAAATATTACTATCCCATATCAAAACCAACAAGTCACAATTACACCCACGACCCTCCTCGATTACGGATTCCTCCAACAAATAATTTTTACACGACCAGAACAAACCAATATACTACCTCACCGATTGGCCATTTGTATCCAAAACTGCTTTTCTATACCTTCGACAACCATTTGTCAAGCCATTATCCAAAGCAAAATGCCAGAATGGACATCCTTTGGTACTATAATTCCAGCCCAACATATTATCCATGTAACATCTAGTCCAAACTATAACCCCCATTATACTCCTAGCCAATTTCATTTAATGGGTTGTGAAACTCCAACCTGGATTTGTTCCAACCAAATATCCAATCAAATCCAAGATTATATTGCATACCAAATTGCTAGTCACATTGGAGATAATGATGTTTATACTCTCCAGCCTTATCAATTTAAATTATTTAGTGAAGATCCAATCCAAAAGATCCGGACCATGAATTATTTAGGAGAAGTCCCATTCCGTTTCCATACCTGCAACACTACAGTAGTACAAATTTTTGAGGATTATATCCAGCAAGAATCTGAAAATGATTACCAGTCAAATCATCCATATGATGAAGACAGTGATTTTTTGGAGCAACTTTCGGATGAATCACTGGCCAACATCAACAACCAAATGGAACCCTAATTCCAATTATTTCTCAAAATGAAGGAAGCAATTACCAACTCTCAGCAAAAGACAATTATGGCGACCACTCCCTTTCCAGCAAGACCAATTATCTCTTTTGGGAAAAAGAGAACCCCTCAAGTCAACAAAATTATCAGTTCAGCTTTTCCACCGAAAGCAGCCCTTCAAGTCAAAAGCAACATCAACTTCAGCTTTTCCACCGAAAGCGGCCCCTCAAGTCAACAACAACATCAACTCACAAAAAGAGGACTCCCAAGTCAAAAGCAGCATGCTTAGTTATTACTTTTCAAGATTCAATTATTGTAAACAGGGTTCCTTATTCTATAAAAGGACTCTCAAGATCAGTAGTTAGGTATCGGTTTTTTTTACTCTTCTTCTCCTTCCACTCTCTCAACTCTTCTCCCCCCCATATGTACCAGTAGCTTCAAGTAAGCCTTTCAATTCAATACAATGATTTGAATTTACATTTTCAATATCTGTTTTAATTATTGCATTTACTATGGCCGGTTCTACCGCCCTTATTATTATGCATATTTTATGGCTGGTTTAACCGCCTGTTTTATTACTCTGTTTTAATTATATTTCAGTATGTCTCTTAAGACTCTCCCTTCCGCCCCCCTCATGGTATCAGAGCCAAGTAGTGAGTAGTGAGTAGGAGGTAGTTATGCCCGGTGGTTAGACCAATTTCCTGTAGGATGTAGGGTACAGTTATACTCCAAATAATCAGTGCATTATTATCAAGTACTCGTAGTTGTTTAATTAATAGTTTGACCGTAGATCTGCGAACTGCCACGCTACATCAAGTCACCCGGTTCCTAGGTTCCCATTTTAAGGTGTGTAAATCCCGAGGTAGGGTAGCCGTTTTTGGGTGTGGATGGGGTATGTACCTGGTGGCGTATGTGCCTTGTAGGAGATAAATAGTCAAGTTATTAAATTAAACAATTCTAGTAGTTGAGATAATATACAGTTTCTTTACAGTATAAATTACTCTACACTCTTACTCTTTTGGTATAACTTGCCTAGCATAACTACTCCTATTACACCACGACCAACCCAATGATGAATAGATTATTCAAAAGTAATTCCTCTGCTTCTAGCATGACAACAATGTCTTCCATACCAGATATCGTAAACGAAGAAGAACAAGTCTATGAAAATTTAAGTACAGAATTACATAATTGGAATATCCCAAAGATTTCTACAAACCAAATTTACCAGACTAGCTGGTTTGATGACAAATTCAAAACTAGTCAAGTAGCAAAAACTTCAGAACAAATTTATGCTATTACAAAACAACAAGAAAAATGTGCTCTCTTAAGCAAAGAACCCCATCTATTAACCAACACATTTCCAAAGGATATAAATTTCTGCATATAGGACTAGTACAAGTTGCAATCAAACCCCTAACAAGAAGAGGTTTAAATTCTTCAATATTATTAGCATTACGAGATAGCATATTTACAACATTTAGTGATAGTCTATTAGGACTAATGGAATCAAGTTTACATAATGGTCCAATTCATTTTGACTGTTACCCGGATTTACACTTAAGCCTGAATGATAAACACATATTAAAAGCTTTAACTCTCAATCTCCAAACATCTGGAGCAATAACCCAAATGCTTGAAGGAAGTCATTCAATTGCTTTAATATACAGAGTCTATTACAAATGTACCAAAACAAATCTTAATATCCATGCCCTAGTCAAAAGTCCAAAAGACAAAACAATCCTCATACAAAGCAGTACTACCAATGCCAATATTCAAGTACCAAAAACCATCCAATGGAATGACATTCAACTCCCTAATACCTGGATAGCAGAAAATGAAAACTATCCTACAAATATACAAAATGACACATTAGATATCGATTATATACAACAATATCTTGATGGGACAGTTCGTATCAGTTTTGATCAACACAGAATCAATACACCTTTCAAAATAAAAGAACTTAGCAGATGTAGTAGTTCCACTAGCATCCCCATTTGATACGAATCTTTTAGATAAAAAACCAAAATTCAAAGGTGTTGAATCCTCTTCTCAAATTACCAAACCATATTATACACAACGACCATCTCAGGAATCCCCCCAATCTCCTACACAAACAGACTTTGAAGATGATGCACCAAATCACATAGATAAAAATCTCCTTACAATTAACAAAATATATGAAATAAATATACAATATTTATTACACGAATTCCAATCAGAACATAACAAAACAAGGCACAACCAATTCCACAAAGAATTTCCCCAACATGTCAAAAATGATATATATATAAAAATGGTATGCATTTATGCAAGATATCAAAACCGATATACACCTCATAGATTACATTGACAATTATTATAACAAAATTATTACTATAACCAAAATAAAATGGCAAAAAACAGATAACACTTTTGTCTCTTCCAATCACCCTCCATTAGAAACAGTTTACTTAGACTACAGAGGAACCACAGTTGTTCTTTGCCCTTTCAAAATCCCTAGTGAAAAAGATGCGAAACCAAAAATTAATTGAACAAAACAATTACACAAATCAAAGCTTACAAATTATAGGAAAACAATTAGATAAAATAGAAACTAGACTAGATGAATCTATCACATCCTCAACCCCTTCTTCAAGCCAACATGAAAAACCACTCATCAGCTTCCCTGAACAAAAAATCAAACCATTACTCACCCGTACTGAAAATATTGCTAAAATAGAAGAATTATTACACAAAATTGAATTAAATCAAAAGAATTTGACACTCAAAAATGAAAGTATCAGCACATTAACCCAATTACACGATACTGATTCTACAACAGATGAAGATATTACAACCATTGAACAACAATTTACAGATACCAAAATCAATAAACTATACCATCCAAACACACAAGTTATTACAACCAAAAATTGGTACACAAAACCTACACCAGTAGATCTCCAACTAGAAGATAGAAGTCTATTAAACCAATTTTCGGTTTCAGCAAACAAATTATATGAATGGAATATAGATGGTCTCAGTGAACAGCAAATATTAGAAAAATTAAATCATATGTCTATGGTAGCCAATACTTATCTTAGCACTTTTGACCATACCCAACCACAAGTTGTAGATTTATTAACCACAGGATTTACAGGAATGTTAAAATCTTGGTGGGATAAATACCTAACTAATGACTCAAGAACTGAAATTAGAAATTCAATCCAAGTAGATGAAAATGGATTCCCAATATTTGATGAAGAAATTAATATGACTAGACATGATGGAATCAATACTTTAATATTTACAATTGTAAAACATTTTATAGGAACACCTAGTCATATTACTTCAAGAATCCATGACCAACTTAGTAACCTCCATTGTCCAACACTAAGCGACTTTAGGTGGTACAAATATGTATTTACATCTAGAGTAATGTTAAGAGATGACTGCACAAAATCTTTTTGGAAAGAAAAATTTATCAATGGTCTCCCAAGTTTATTTGCACACAAGATTAGAGATGTTCTTAGCCAACCAACAGGAGCTATAGATTATGATAAATTAACTTATGGTGATATTATAAGTACAATTCAAAAAGAAGGATTACGTATGTGCATTGATATGAAAATCAATAGACAAGCACAGAAAGACAAAATCAAAGCAAAATATGAATTAGGAAATTTCTGTGAACAATATGGTATTCCTCCTATAGCCCCTTCTAGAAGAACTACCAAAACAACCTCCTCAGCAAAACAAAAAGATAAATATATCCCAAAATATAAATATATCCCAAAAGATAAATATTATGATAAACCAAAATTTAACAAATACAAAGAAAAACAAAAAACAAAGGAACCTAATAAACAAAATAATAAGAAAGATATTACATGCTTTAACTGTGGCAAAAAAGGCCATTATAAAACTACTTGCAAAGTAAAAGACAAAATAAATCAATTAGAAATTTCAGAATCAGATAAACTAACTATATTAGAAATATTCAAAATCTCAAATCTAAATGATGATAGTAACTCTGAATATATAAACTCCTCTTCCGAATACCATTCCCTTGATTCCAGTAATGAAGATAACCAAATAAAATTCGGATGTAACAATACATGCTGTCAGCAACTCAATGTCATTACCAAAGATCTCCCTGAAGAAGAATTATTAATTGACCTAATCAGCAAAATTGAAGACAATCAATTAAAACAACAATATATCAAAAAATTAAAAACCGTGCTTAGTACCAAAAATAATGAACCAAAAATAACTAAAACAATTGTTAACCTAAATGAAACTTTAGAACGATTCCGTCAACCAACAACAAATAAAGCATACAATATCAAAGAAAATATTGACCTATTACAAGAAAAAATCATTATACTCCAACAAGAAAATCAAAATTTTCAACTCCAAATAATCCAAATAAATAAAAAATTGCAACTTTTGGAATTGGCAAAGTCATTTAACGAAGACCCTCCAAAAGAAAATACTCCTGAAACATTACAGGAACAAACCACACTTTCTATAATTAGCCAACTTCATATTTCAAAATGGCATACAAAAATAGAATTAATTATCGACGACTTTAAAATACACCTTGTGGCTTTAATAGACACTGGCGCTGATCTAAATTGTATTCAAGAAAACATTGTCCCCGCCAAATATTATCATAAAACCAATGATCAGTTATGTTCAAGAATGGGAAGTAAATTAAAAATTAGATATAAATTACCTAAAGTTTTAATTCACCAAGACCAAACCTACTTCGAAACATCTTTTGTCCTTACACAAAATTTGACTAATCATGTTATTTTAGGAATACCCTTTATATCTCTTCTTTATCCATTTCTTACATCAAATAAAAATATAATTGCTTCACCACTTGGCAAACCAATTACATTCTCATTTCTTTCTGCATCAGATACTACTCATTTAAATCAATTACAAAATTCTTCAATCTATATTTAACCAATTTATTTTGCAGATGACGATCGGCAAGCATTTTGGAGACATTTCATTACAAATTTTCCCACAAGGATCACAGCAAAAATTTCAATTACGTTGTTATCTACGAAACATTGACGATACTCAGCAATGTCTCCTAGATAACATATGGAGTGCTTCAAATACTCAAAAACTAATAACGTCCCTGGATGCTTTAAGCATTTATTTTCAAAATCAAAATTTTTGTAAAACAAAACAAACTTTGCTTTTCAATTCCCCGGATGAAGTCCTCTCTAACCCTTCTACATCTAATGATTCTTTCTCTGTTTGCTACAAGAAGTTACTTGACAGGAACAATAAGCTCATGGATCAAGTCAAGATACTACAACAGCAAATTCAATACTACAAAAGACGTTCCTCTATTACCCCACTGGTAATAGCTGAGCATGTGCAGTCATCCCCACTGGATGATGGTGATAGCGTGCGTCAAAATTTTTCCAAAACTTTGGCATTACCCAAAACAATATCCTTACTTCCAGCACAACTCCCCATAGATATTATTAACAACATCCAAAAACGCGCCCAACAAAACAGCCAGCATTTTCATCAATTTCTTTTTGAAACCTTAACCCAGATTGCTGGCCAAAATCCATTCAATTACCCAGAAATTCTTCCTGGCCTATCCTTTACATGGGATACACTTTATTACCTACATCCAAATTTAAAACAATGTCCAAAAACCAAACTCCTTTGCCAAGAAATCCCATTAGAAAGAGCTAACTGATCAATGCAACTTAATATATAGTATTCCAAAGGCATGTATCAATATGACCACTTTTCAAAATATTACTATCCCATATCAAAACCAACAAGTCACAATTACACCCACGACCCTCCTCGATTACGGATTCCTCCAACAAATAATTTTTACACGACCAGAACAAACCAATATACTACCTCACCGATTGGCCATTTGTATCCAAAACTGCTTTTCTATACCTTCGACTACCATTTGTCAAGCCATTATCCAAAGCAAAATGCCGAATGGACATCCTTTGGTACTATAATTCCAAATTTCAACATATTATCCATGTAACATCTAGTCCAAACTATAACCCCCATTATACTCCTAGCCAATTTCATTTAATGGGTTGTGAAACTCCAACCCGGATTTGTTCCAACCAAATATCCAATCAAATCCAAGATTATATTGCATACCAAATTGCTAGTCACATTGGAGATAATGATGTTTATACTCTCCACCTTATCAATTTAAATTATTTAGTGAAGATCCAATCCAAAAGATCCGGACCATGAATTATTTAGGAGAAGTCCCATTCCGTTTCCATACCTGCAACACTACAAAGAAGACAATTTTTGAGGATTATATCCAAAGAAGAATCAAAATGATTACCAGTCAAATCATCCATATGATGAAGACAGTGATTTTTTGGAGCAACTTTCGGATGAATCACTGGCCAACATCAACAACCAAATGGAACCCTAATTCCAATTATTTCTCAAAATGAAGGAAGCAATTACCAACTCTCAGCAAAAGACAATTATGGCGACCACTCCCTTTCCAAAGCAAGACCAATTATCTCTTTTGGGAAAAAGAGAACCCCTCAAGTCAACAAAATTATCAGTTCAGCTTTTCCACCGAAAGCAGCCCTTCAAGTCAAAAGCAACATCAACTTCAGCTTTTCCACCGAAAGCGGCCCCTCAAGTCAACAACAACATCAACTCACAAAAAGAGGACTCCCAAGTCAAAAGCAACATGCTTAGTTATTACTTTTCAAGATTCAATTATTGTAAACAGGGTTCCTTATTCTATAAAAGGACTCTCAAGATCGTAGTTAGGTATCGGGTTTTTTACTCTTCTTCTCCTTCCACTCTCTCAACTCTTCTCCCCCATATGTACCAAAGAGCTTCAAGTAAGCCTTTCAATTCAATACAATGATTTGAATTTACATTTTCAATATCTGTTTTAATTATTGCATTTACTATGGCCGGTTCTACCCCCTTATTATTATTATGCATATTTTATGGCCGGTTTAACCGCTTTGTTTTATTACTCTGTTTTAATTATATTTCAAGTATGTCTCTTAAGACTCTCCCTTCCGCCCCCTCATGGTATCGAGCCAAGTAGTGAGTAGTGAGTAGGAGGTAGTTATGCCCGGTGGTTAGACCAATTTCTGTAGGATGTAGGTGCAGTTATACTCCAAATAATCGGTGCATTATTATCAAGTACTCGTAGTTGTTTAATTAATAGTTTGACCGTAGATCTGCGCGAATCGCCACGCTACATCAAGTCACCCGTTCCTAGGTTCCCATTTTAAGGTGTGTAAATCCCGGTAGGGTAGCCGTTTTGGGTGTGGATGGGGTATGTACCTGGTGGCGTATGTGCCTTGTAGGAGATAAATAGTCAAGTTATTAAATTAAACAATTCTAGTAGTTGAGATAATATACAGTTTCTTTACAGTATAAATTACTCTACACTCTTACTCTTTTGGTATAACTTGCCTAGCATAACTACTCCTATTACACCACGACCAACCCAATGATGAATAGATTATTCAAAAGTAATTCCTCTGCTTCTAGCATGACAACAATGTCTTCCATACCAGATATCGTAAACGAAGAAGAACAAGTCTATGAAAATTTAAGTACAGAATTACATAATTGGAATATCCCAAAGATTTCTACAAACCAAATTTACCAGACTAGCTGGTTTGATGACAAATTCAAAACTAGTCAAGTAGCAAAAACTTCAGAACAAATTTATGCTATTACAAAACAACAAGAAAAATGTGCTCTCTTAAGCAAAGAACCCCATCTATTAACCAACACATTTCCAAAGGATATAAATTTCTGCATATAGGACTAGTACAAGTTGCAATCAAACCCCTAACAAGAAGAGGTTTAAATTCTTCAATATTATTAGCATTACGAGATAGCATATTTACAACATTTAGTGATAGTCTATTAGGACTAATGGAATCAAGTTTACATAATGGTCCAATTCATTTTGACTCAAGCATTGCCGGATTTACACTTAAGCCCGAATGATAAACACATATTAAAAGCTTTAACTCTCAATCTCCAAACATCTGGAGCAATAACCCAAATGCTTGAAGGAAGTCATTCAATTGCTTTAATATACAGAGTCTATTACAAATGTACCAAAACAAATCTTAATATCCATGCCCTAGTCAAAAGTCCAAAAGACAAAACAATCCTCATACAAAGCAGTACTACCAATGCCAATATTCAAGTACCAAAAACCATCCAATGGAATGACATTCAACTCCCTAATACCTGGATAGCAGAAAATGAAAACTATCCTACAAACATACAAAATGACACATTAGATATCGATTATATACAACAATATCTTGATGGGACAGTTCGTATCAGTTTTGATCAACACAGAATCAATACACCTTTCAAAATAAAAGAACTTAGCAGATGTAGTAGTTCCACTAGCATCCCCAGATTTGATACGAATCTTTTAGATAAAAAACCAAAATTCAAAGGTGTTGAATCCTCTTCTCAAATTACCAAACCATATTATACACAACGACCATCTCAGGAATCCCCCCAATCTCCTACACAAACAGACTTTGAAGATGATGCACCAAATCACATAGATAAAAATCTCCTTACAATTAACAAAATATATGAAATAAATATACAATATTTATTACACGAATTCCAATCAGAACATAACAAAACAAGGCACAACCAATTCCACAAAGAATTTCCCCAACATGTCAAAAATGATATATATACAAAATGGTATGCATTTATGCAAGATATCAAAACCGATATACACCTCATAGATTACATTGACAATTATTATAACAAAATTATTACTATAACCAAAATAAAATGGCAAAAAACAGATAACACTTTTGTCTCTTCCAATCACCCTCCATTAGAAACAGTTTACTTAGACTACAGAGGAACCACAGTTGTTGCTGCCCCTTTCAAAATCCCTAGTGAAAAAGATGCAGAAACCAAAAAATTAATTGAACAAAACAATTACACAAATCAAAGCTTACAAATTATAGGAAAACAATTAGATAAAATAGAAACTAGACTAGATGAATCTATCACATCCTCAACCCCTTCTTCAAGCCAACATGAAAAACCACTCATCAGCTTCCCTGAACAAAAAATCAAACCATTACTCACCCGTACTGAAAATATTGCTAAAATAGAAGAATTATTACACAAAATTGAATTAAATCAAAAGAATTTGACACTCAAAAATGAAAGTATCAGCACATTAACCCAATTACACGATACTGATTCTACAACAGATGAAGATATTACAACCATTGAACAACAATTTACAGATACCAAAATCAATAAACTATACCATCCAAACACACAAGTTATTACAACCAAAAATTGGTACACAAAACCTACACCAGTAGATCTCCAACTAGAAGATAGAAGTCTATTAAACCAATTTTCGGTTTCAGCAAACAAATTATATGAATGGAATATAGATGGTCTCAGTGAACAGCAAATATTAGAAAAATTAAATCATATGTCTATGGTAGCCAATACTTATCTTAGCACTTTTGACCATACCCAACCACAAGTTGTAGATTTATTAACCACAGGATTTACAGGAATGTTAAAATCTTGGTGGGATAAATACCTAACTAATGACTCAAGAACTGAAATTAGAAATTCAATCCAAGTAGATGAAAATGGATTCCCAATATTTGATGAAGAAATTAATATGACTAGACATGATGGAATCAATACTTTAATATTTACAATTGTAAAACATTTTATAGGAACACCTAGTCATATTACTTCAAGAATCCATGACCAACTTAGTAACCTCCATTGTCCAACACTAAGCGACTTTAGGTGGTACAAATATGTATTTACATCTAGAGTAATGTTAAGAGATGACTGCACAAAATCTTTTTGGAAAGAAAAATTTATCAATGGTCTCCCAAGTTTATTTGCACACAAGATTAGAGATGTTCTTAGCCAACCAACAGGAGCTATAGATTATGATAAATTAACTTATGGTGATATTATAAGTACAATTCAAAAAGAAGGATTACGTATGTGCATTGATATGAAAATCAATAGACAAGCACAGAAAGACAAAATCAAAGCAAAATATGAATTAGGAAATTTCTGTGAACAATATGGTATTCCTCCTATAGCCCCTTCTAGAAGAACTACCAAAACAACCTCCTCAGCAAAACAAAAAGATAAATATATCCCAAAATATAAATATATCCCAAAAGATAAATATTATGATAAACCAAAATTTAACAAATACAAAGAAAAACAAAAAACAAAGGAACCTAATAAACAAAATAATAAGAAAGATATTACATGCTTTAACTGTGGCAAAAAAGGCCATTATAAAACTACTTGCAAAGTAAAAGACAAAATAAATCAATTAGAAATTTCAGAATCAGATAAACTAACTATATTAGAAATATTCAAAATCTCAAATCTAAATGATGATAGTAACTCTGAATATATAAACTCCTCTTCCGAATACCATTCCCTTGATTCCAGTAATGAAGATAACCAAATAAAATTCGGATGTAACAATACATGCTGTCAGCAACTCAATGTCATTACCAAAGATCTCCCTGAAGAAGAATTATTAATTGACCTAATCAGCAAAATTGAAGACAATCAATTAAAACAACAATATATCAAAAAATTAAAAACCGTGCTTAGTACCAAAAATAATGAACCAAAAATAACTAAAACAATTGTTAACCTAAATGAAACTTTAGAACGATTCCGTCAACCAACAACAAATAAAGCATACAATATCAAAGAAAATATTGACCTATTACAAGAAAAAATCATTATACTCCAACAAGAAAATCAAAATTTTCAACTCCAAATAATCCAAATAAATAAAAAATTGCAACTTTTGGAATTGGCAAAGTCATTTAACGAAGACCCTCCAAAAGAAAATACTCCTGAAACATTACAGGAACAAACCACACTTTCTATAATTAGCCAACTTCATATTTCAAAATGGCATACAAAAATAGAATTAATTATCGACGACTTTAAAATACACCTTGTGGCTTTAATAGACACTGGCGCTGATCTAAATTGTATTCAAGAAAACATTGTCCCCGCCAAATATTATCATAAAACCAATGATCAGTTATGTTCAGCAACAGGAAGTAAATTAAAAATTAGATATAAATTACCTAAAGTTTTAATTCACCAAGACCAAACCTACTTCGAAACATCTTTTGTCCTTACACAAAATTTGACTAATCATGTTATTTTAGGAATACCCTTTATATCTCTTCTTTATCCATTTCTTACATCAAATAAAAATATAATTGCTTCACCACTTGGCAAACCAATTACATTCTCATTTCTTTCTGCATCAGATACTACTCATTTAAATCAATTACAAAATTCTTCAATCTATATTTAACCAATTTATTTTGCAGATGACGATCGGCAAGCATTTTGGAGACATTTCATTACAAATTTTCCCACAAGGATCACAGCAAAAATTTCAATTACGTTGTTATCTACGAAACATTGACGATACTCAGCAATGTCTCCTAGATAACATATGGAGTGCTTCAAATACTCAAAAACTAATAACGTCCCTGGATGCTTTAAGCATTTATTTTCAAAATCAAAATTTTTGTAAAACAAAACAAACTTTGCTTTTCAATTCCCCGGATGAAGTCCTCTCTAACCCTTCTACATCTAATGATTCTTTCTCTGTTTGCTACAAGAAGTTACTTGACAGGAACAATAAGCTCATGGATCAAGTCAAGATACTACAACAGCAAATTCAATACTACAAAAGACGTTCCTCTATTACCCCACTGGTAATAGCTGAGCATGTGCAGTCATCCCCACTGGATGATGGTGATAGCGTGCGTCAAAATTTTTCCAAAACTTTGGCATTACCCAAAACAATATCCTTACTTCCAGCACAACTCCCCATAGATATTATTAACAACATCCAAAAACGCGCCCAACAAAACAGCCAGCATTTTCATCAATTTCTTTTTGAAACCTTAACCCAGATTGCTGGCCAAAATCCATTCAATTACCCAGAAATTCTTCCTGGCCTATCCTTTACATGGGATACACTTTATTACCTACATCCAAATTTAAAACAATGTCCAAAAACCAAACTCCTTTGCCAAGAAATCCCATTAGAAAGAGCTAACTGTCAATGCAACTTAATATATAGTATTCCAAAGGCATGTATCAATATGACCACTTTTCAAAATATTACTATCCCATATCAAAACCAACAAGTCACAATTACACCCACGACCCTCCTCGATTACGGATTCCTCCAACAAATAATTTTTACACGACCAGAACAAACCAATATACTACCTCACCGATTGGCCATTTGTATCCAAAACTGCTTTTCTATACCTTCGACTACCATTTGTCAAGCCATTATCCAAAGCAAAATGCCAGAATGGACATCCTTTGGTACTATAATTCCAGCCCAACATATTATCCATGTAACATCTAGTCCAAACTATAACCCCCATTATACTCCTAGCCAATTTCATTTAATGGGTTGTGAAACTCCAACCTGGATTTGTTCCAACCAAATATCCAATCAAATCCAAGATTATATTGCATACCAAATTGCTAGTCACATTGGAGATAATGATGTTTATACTCTCCAGCCTTATCAATTTAAATTATTTAGTGAAGATCCAATCCAAAAGATCCGGACCATGAATTATTTAGGAGAAGTCCCATTCCGTTTCCATACCTGCAACACTACAGCAGTACAAATTTTTGAGGATTATATCCAGAAAGAATCTGAAAATGATTACCAGTCAAATCATCCATATGATGAAGACAGTGATTTTTTGGAGCAACTTTCGGATGAATCACTGGCCAACATCAACAACCAAATGGAACCCTAATTCCAATTATTTCTCAAAATGAAGGAAGCAATTACCAACTCTCAGCAAAAGACAATTATGGCGACCACTCCCTTTCCAGCAAGACCAATTATCTCTTTTGGGAAAAAGAGAACCCCTCAAGTCAACAAAATTATCAGTTCAGCTTTTCCACCGAAAGCAGCCCTTCAAGTCAAAAGCAACATCAACTTCAGCTTTTCCACCGAAAGCGGCCCCTCAAGTCAACAACAACATCAACTCACAAAAAGAGGACTCCCAAGTCAAAAGCAGCATGCTTAGTTATTACTTTTCAAGATTCAATTATTGTAAACAGGGTTCCTTATTCTATAAAAGGACTCTCAAGATCAGTAGTTAGGTATCGGTTTTTTTTACTCTTCTTCTCCTTCCACTCTCTCAACTCTTCTCCCCCCCATATGTACCAGTAGCTTCAAATCTCTCTCAACTCTTCTCCCCCCCATATGTACCAGTAGCTTCAAGTAAGCCTTTCAATTCAATACAATGATTTGAATTTACATTTTCAATATCTGTTTTAATTATTGCATTTACTATGGCCGGTTCTACCGCCCTTATTATTATGCATATTTTATGGCTGGTTTAACCGCCTGTTTTATTACTCTGTTTTAATTATATTTCAATATGTCTCTTAAGACTCTCCCTTCCGCCCCCCTCATGGTATATATATATATATATAGGATCAACTTCTAATGAGGGATCCCTCATTTTAAATAAAATGAGGACCAAGCAATGTTTCTACTTTCCGAACTGAATTTTGACGATCCGAACCGTTAGATGTGTTTAAAATGTGTTTTTAAGGTCCACCGCGAGGATTCGTCCAAATAAAATACCTGTAAGGGCTTCATCCGATCAGTTTTTGTTAAAAACGTTATATATTGCGTTTTTAACAAAAACTGATCGGATTAAGCCCTCATGGGTATTTTTTTGACGAATCTCGCGGACCTTAAAAACACATTTTAAACACATCTAACGGTTCGATCGTCAAATTTGGTCGGGAAGCATGAGGTCCTCATTTTAAATAAAATGAGGGATCCTCATTAGAAGTTGATCCTCCTATATATATATATATATATATATATATATATATATATATATATATATATATATATATATATATATATATCCTTATCTAGTCCGGGATCCCGGATCCGGGATTCATAGTTCCGGATCAAATTTTGTGATCCGAGCCGTCTAATGTGTTCAAAGGTGTTTTCCAAGGTCCACGCTGGAAATCTTCAAAAAAAAAAATACCGGGAAGGGCTTGATCCAAGCGCTTTTATAAAATATATATATATACGCTTTTGCGAAAAAAAACTACTTGGATCAAGCCCTTCCCGGTATTTTTTTTTGAAGATTTCCCGCGTGACCTTGGAAAACACCTTTGAACACATTGGACGGCTCGATTTCCCAAAAACAATTTTTAAAAGCATCAAAACACCGAAAAGGCTTCAATCCGGGATCCTTGACAGGATCGCCGGTGTATATATATATATATATATATATATATATATATATATATATATATATATATATATACAGAGAGAGAGAGAGAGAGAGCTTCTAGTCAGGGATTCCTGACTTTACTTCAAGTCAGGACCTCACCTTTCCCGATTGACTTTGCTTAAAGTCAGGGCTTCAATTCAGGGACCTCAACTTGTGTTTTTAAGGGTCCCATGCGAGGAATCATAAAAAAATGACCAAGAAGGGCTTGATCTAAGCAATTTTTGATAAAACTGTACATATGTAGTTTTTATAAAAAACAGTTCGGATCAAGGCCTTCCCGTTCTTTTTTTTTATGATTCCTTGCGGGGACCATTAAAACACATTCTAAACACATTAGACGGTTTGGATCATTAAAATTCATTCAAGAAAGGTGAGGTTCTGACTTTAAGCAAAGTCCCTGACTAAAAGATTAGCCTATTCAGAAACACACACACAGAAGAAGCTCTGAGGCACTTTGTCATTGAGTTCTTCTAAATGGCAACTGTGGGGGTCTCTTCGCCGGAGTGAACTCTTTGAACCTCTTGGAGTGGAATGGGCAGTGGTGGAGGGAATAATGCACGCCTGAGCCGCTGCTGCTCGCCGGAGATGGTGACCTGCACACGTAGACAACCACGTTAGTGCCTAGCCCGGACGGTGGTGGTCCGAGAAGGCACTCCGATGATTAAGTCAGTCACCGGAGGGAAGAAATGCACCAGAGATCTTAGAGAGAGAAGTGGAGAAGTGGAGTTATGAGGGTAGTAAATGAGGAGAGAGGAATACCCATTGTGGTAGTTGTGGTTGGGTATTTATAGGCTGAGGGGCGTGCGTCCCACGCGCTCGGTGCCCCTCACGCGCCTGTCATTCACGCTCGGAATGACAGGTGATGTGACCTTCACCCCAGCCCCAGACGCCATGTCTGGGCTGACATCACGGCACGTGGGTTTGAGTAGTCAAATCAGCTCGAGACATTCCCCATCACCCACGTGCTCCTGCAGGCGGCGGTGGCAGAGTAGGTGACTGCCGCATTTAATGCTCCATCATGGACTGTGTAGCGTGCCAGACACGCCTCCACCAGACCGGATGTATCCGAGTCCCCACGTTACCGAGGTCAACCGACTCGGCACGCGTGCAGCCCAGCCCCTCGGGCGCTCGGCGCATCGCTCGGCGGAGATCCCGAGGGTCGTCTGAGAACCAAGCTGTGAGTGACATGCCCTCGGCACCAAGCCGTTCGGCAGACATCGTTCAAACCTATATTCGTCCAGAACTGTACATCCGCACCGTCCGCCGAGGGCACCGTTCGCTCGGTACCGTTGCGGCGGATCGATCTGCATTCAGTTTTGCAGATTCTGAGATAGTGACCCTTTTAGCTCTTTGTGGTGTGGAGGGGGGCCCTTGCTGACCCCTATGAACCCGGCCGCTACAATAGCCCCATCAACTTCCCATGACGTGGGACGACGAATGTGGGAGTTGATTCGATCGGATTATGCGGTCGGCAAAACGGTGATCGGGGACCCTTGCACGGAGGGTCGCTCCTGCGCTCGGGGCGCTGACGCTCTGAGTCCCTTTATATTAAGCGCTCGGGTGGATAGAGCTCGAAACGTCGCATCGATAAGTGACATGAAAGGATGTCTGACACGCCGTGTCAGGAATCTATGACGTGTGGTGACGTTGCTGCCACGCTTCGTCGCGTAGTTGGTCCTAGCGCCGTTACATGGATTCGCGCCCAAACGGTTTAAACGCAGTGGACAGGTGTCACGATCTGACTGGCTGCCCCTTCGCCTCCCGAGTCGGCGCCATAATGGCTCTTCGTGCTTCCCCTTATAAATACAAGGGAGGGAGGGGAGAGAGAGCACTGTTACTCTCTCTCTCTAGCATCAGATCTCAGCGCCGCCGCCGTCCGCCGTGCTCAACTGCTTTCTTCGCGGAAATCTCGTCTTCAGGCCTAGATTCTTCCACCAAGTCCGAGGTATTGTGTTCTTCCCCTGTTTCTCTACGTTTTGTGAAGTTTTTCGTGCGTCTTTGCTGCATTTTGGGTGGGTTTTTGAGTGTTTCACCTTTTCGCTTTTTCTGTCACTGTTTTGTTTGAGTTTTCCGGCGTTATGTGCGGCGGAGCACGGCCGCCGGATTCTGGGCTTGAAGAACACTCAATCGTGTTCTTCCGAGCGCCTAGCAGTTGTGCGCACCGTCTTCTGCCGAGAGCTACTTAGGTGATCCGAGCGCACGTTTCCGCCTAGGTTTATCCGAGAGCTCGTAGACTCGTTGGGCTTTCGGGATAGTTGACACCCTGTGGGGAGCTCGGCAGGGGGCCGAAGCTCAACCCTTAATATTTTTCTCGAAATCAAACCTATGCATATCGCTGATGGTTGTTTCACCCGTGCACTGTAGGTTTCTGCTTGGATGAGCTCGGATTCTTCGGACTCATCCCCAGACGACGTCCTTGCCAGATCCCAGTTCATCGATTTCGTCCAAAACATCTTTCTCCGAGAGCAAGTCAGAAATCTCGGGAGAGATTATAGAAGCCGAGTGCATTCCGTCCCTCCACAAACCGGAGTACCACCACTGAACATAGCCCCCCTTCAGGCCATAACCCCCGAACGTTGGATGGAAATGGAAGCTGAGGCTAGGCGTGCCGAGAGCGGATCTCAGGCCACCACATCCGGACAAGACATCCCACCGAATCCAACCCCCAAGATAGACGTGCCGACTGATGTCCCTTCATCTCCCACCATCGACCCGACCGAGCTCCCGAATCTCTCCGGAGACTGGGCTTCGGATCCCGAAGTAATTGAGATCGACAGGGAAACCGCGGGGTTCGACGAGCCCGAGCCTATCGAGGTTCTCGAGGTGGACGAGTTCTTAGCCCGGTCTCCGCAGACCGAGGGGCACATTCCTCGCAACGAGGGTGAAGATGAAGGCTCCTCGCACCACGGTGCCGAGAATGAAGAACAAGAGCAAGCCCCCGAAGATGAGGATGAGGCCGATGTCGAGGGGGGCGTCGAGTATGGGCACGGCTGGGAGTCGATCCCACCGCCAAACCCTAAGCACGGGAAGTGCAAGTACGTCGACATGTACTTCGACGGTTCTGCGGGCAAGCTCGCCGCGTTCCGAAGGGACTACAATATCCCCGCAGACGTGGAAATCACAAGGCCCACCGACGACAGAATCCATTACGTGAAAGGGCAGGTGACTGTGCCCTTGATGGCCATTACCGAGGGCGGGCTGACCTTCCCCATGCCGCGCCTCCTTCGGCAATTCTTGGATGTGTACGAGCTCGCCCCCCACCAGCTAGTCACCAACATGTACCGCAACATCTGCTCGGTGGTGAGGTTATCCGAGCAACACAACATCCCTTTCCGCCTGACCGACCTCATGGCGGTTTATACCGTGGCGCGAAACAAAAGCTACGGCCGCTATTACTTCTCGAGGTGCCCCGAGTACCCCCACCTCATTGGTAAACTCTCGGACTCGGAGAGGCATGCCTGGGAGTTGGTCATAGTGAAGGGGAACTACGAAAAAGCCCCTGGCGAGGAGTCCAGGTGGTCCGTTCCCTGGCAACGAGGACGTCCTAGTAAGCCGAGAGCTCATCCTTGCATTTTCATCTTTTTATTTTTGTCATTCAATGAACTTTTCTAATCTGCGTTTGTCTCCTTTTTTCAGCGTGCAGGAAGGTGACAAAGAAGCTTGCCGAAGACGCGGACGACGACGTCATCGACCAGATCTTCAGCATCAAAGACCGCACTGCCCCCGAAATCCTCGGCTACGTGCCATCGTACAAGGGCTTCCTGAAGAGAGGAAAAAGTCCTGTGAAGAGGACAGGTGAGCGTCGAGTACGCCTCTTCGATCCTGACATTGAACGCACCGACCTCACCGGCCGGGAGCGCTTACCGAGAAGCACTCAACGTCCACCCCAGTCCTTCGTCGCGGGCAGCAGCTCCGAAGCGGATATGGCCGGATCATCGGCTCTGAGGGAGGCCCAGAAGAAGGAAAGGGCCGAGAGAAGGAGGTTGGAGGCCGAGAAGGCGGTGGGCAAGCAGCCCGGTCCGAAGAAGGCTCGGGTGAATGAGGCTCCGGAGGGGTCCAAGGCACCTTTGCCACCACCACCTCCCCGACCGAGATCCAGCCGAGGAGAACAGCCTCCAAGGATAAGCAGGTGGTCTCCCCGCCACTCGGGGATACGCCCTCCCCGGTCGACAAGGACGAGCCGTGGGTCCCGGTAATTCGGACCTTGCACGGCGAACCAGTAAAAAAGAATGCCAGCGTTCGAGAGAGCCGAAAGACGGCGATGACCCTGCTGAAGGCTCTCACCCTGCCGAGGGACATGAAGGCGGAGCAGAAGAATACGGCGGACAATTACGCCGAGCTCTGCACCCATATTATGAGGGTAAAAATTCCAACTTCACACTTCGTATTTTTCCCAAGTCTTTGCCTTCGGTTTATTACTCAAGTAGTTCGAATTTTTGCAGGCTGGCCAGTCGGCTTTGGCTCTCGGCGACAAGGTGTACAAACTTGGCGTCGAGAAGACCGAGGTCGAGAAGAAGCTGGAGACGGAGCAGAAGGCTCGGGCTGATTTGAAGAAGAGCGTCGAGGCCCTCGCTGCCGACGGCCAAGAGCTTGAGAGGCAGCTGGCGGAGGCTCGCCGTCTTCAGAAGGAAGCCGAAGAGAGGGCCATGACGGCCGAAAGCAAAGTCACGGCTGCCGAAGAGAGGGCTGTTAATGCTGAGAGGGAGCCGCAGCATGCCAAGACCGATCACGATGAGATGATGGCCGCTGCAGATTCCAATGGCTACCAAAGGGGGTCGAACGCTACGCTGCAAAAATTTGCCAAGGAGGCCAATGACAACGAGGAGAAGGCCTTCAAAAAGGGCTACCTCCTTGGTCGTGCCGACTGCTGGCCCCGAGCCTTCGTTCAGGCCTATGACATCATCTCTGTTCCGGCTGACTCTGCACTCCGGTCTTCCATCCCTCCCATTCCCGAGACCGAGGTCCCGGAGATGCCTTTTGACGACGATGAGAATAAGGTTCTCGAGGGGAACGACGCCGAGGGTGAGGATGCTACCGACACCACCGTCGGCAATCAGGACCAGACACCCGACGTCACCAACCCCGATGCCACCAACGCGGAGGCCACCAACACAGGGGCCTAACCATCTTGTTGTTTTCCTTCTTTCTTTTCGTTTCTAGTCTTTGTATTCGGGGCCGAGCCCCCTTCCTTTTTGTAATGAATGAGAAAATGTCTTTCTTTCCTCTTGTATGTTTGCATCTGTATGTATGAATGTTTATGTCTGAATTTCTTTCAAGTCATGGCTCTCGCGCATAACGAATCGTAATCACCGAAACTGGTAATAAATGATAGCCCCTGCTTCGACGGGGAGCCGATGCCACAACGGCACCCTGCCGAAGCAAGAAAGTAACCGAAACAATAGCCCCCGGCTAGTTCGATAGGTAGGTCCCGAGACCAGGGGCATCTCCCCGAACGCTTGTACGTATTAGCGCCCGCTCTATCAGACACGATTGTATGTTCAACCGAACGCTTACAAATCGTTTCGGCCGAGTAGAGACTTTTGTTCAACCGAACATAGACGACCGTTCTACCGAATAGGGTCGGGTCGTTCCACCGAACGGCAGTGATCTTAATATGGCCTTTGAGCCGAGGGTAATTACTTGTAGGAAAGTGAGAATCGAAAAATGACAGCAACTAAAGAAAGGATCTTATCATTAACATCTCGATCCCTAGGCATTACAAAAAGCTACCGAGGGCACGATAATCGTGAAAATGATAAACATAAGATCCTAACCATAAAATTTTCTTAACTTTGAGGCGTTCCATGGGTTGCTGACTGCCGTGCCATCCATCTCGGCAAGCTTGTAGGCCCCATAGCCAGCTTTGGCTATGATACGGTAAGGACCCTCCCAGTTGGGCATAAACTTCTTCTTGTTTTTCTTTTGCACAACCGCTCGGAGGACTAGATCGTCGACATTAAAGGGGCGGATGCGAACGTGCTTGTTATACCCCCGAGCGACCTCCTGTTGGTAGGCGGCGTACTTGATGTGGGCTTCGTCTCGGAGATCCTCGATTTGGTCGAGCTCGGAGGCTAGGTGCTCATTGTTCGTGGCAGGATGGAACACTTCGGTTCGGGCGGAGGGAGCAACGGCTGCAAGTGGAAGGACGACCTCCATCCCATAAGCCATTGAGAACGGCGTTCGGCCAGTTCCTCGTCGGGGGGTCGTTCGGTAGCCCAGAGGACCTTGGGAAGTTCCTCCACCCATTTCCCGCGCTTGTTGGTCAGCCGACGCTTGAGGCCTCGGCTTGGCCGGACGGTGGTGGTCCAAGAAGGCACTCTGATGATTAAGTCAGTCACCGAGGAAGAAATGCACCAGAGATCTTAGAGAGAGAAGTGGAGAAGTGGAGTTATGAGGGTAGTAAATGAGGAGAGAGGAATACCCATTGTGCTAGTTGTGGTTGGGTATTTATAGGCTGAGGGGCGTGCGTCCCACGCGCTCGGTGCCCCTCACGCGCCTGTCATTCACGCTCGGAATGACAGGTGATGTGACCTTCACCCCAGCCCCAGACGCCATGTCTGGGCTGACGTCACGGCACGTGGGTTCGAGTAGTCAAATCAGCTCGAGACATTCCCCATCACCCACGTGCTCCTGCAGGCGGCGGTGCCAGAGTAGGTGACTGCCGCATTTAATGCTCCATCATGGACTGTGTAGCGTGCCAGACACGCCTCCACCAGACCGGATGTATCCGAGTCCCCACGTTACCGAGGTCAACCGACTCGGCACGCGTGCAACCCAGCCCCTCGGGCGCTCGGCGCGTCGCTCGGCGGAGATCCCGAGGGTTGTCTGAGAACCAAGCTGTGAGTGACATGCCCTCGGCACCAAGCCGTTTGGCAGACATCGTTCAAACCTATATTCGTCCAGAACCGTACATCCGCACCGTCCGCCGAGGGCACCGTTAGCTCGGTACCGTTGCGGCGGATCAATCTGCATTCAGTTTTGCAGATTCTGAGATAGTGACCCTTTTAGCTCTTCGTGGTGTGGAGGGGGGCCCTTGCTGACCCCTATGTGTGACTTAGGTTAGAGCCGTTCGGCAGACATCGCACCACGCCCGGGCACTGCACAGGCTGTGTGTGACTTAGGTTAGAGCCCAAACTTGCTACTAGGTCAGTTGCTCGTTGGTTTGCTAATGAAGCTCATTAGTCCTAGACCTAAACATTTATGGCATAATGATAAACACAAAGATTTTTCCTTATATGTTGGAAGTTGAAACGCTAGTTCGTTGCTCACATATAGCTAGTAAACCCTATGTAATCCTCTCGAGGTCTTCCTAGTGTTTTGGAAGATATTTTTCCATTTGATTCTACCTCGCAGAAGTTGGGAAAAAAATTTGTTGACCCGGCCCTCACCAAAAGAGGGTGAACAAAACCCTCACCCTAATTGGTTGAAATGGTGTGAGGTCCACGGAATCGATACAATTTTGGGTAAGCATGACATCATTTTGCGTTGGGATCCTACACCATTTCAACTAATCAGGATGACGGTTTTGTTCACCCTTTTTTAGTGAGTGTGAACTAATTTTTCCCGTGACATAAATTGAAGACTTGCCCTTGCTGAAAATAAGGAAAACAAGCATTTCTAGTTTAAAGAAGAGTTGTTCTTACTTTGAGCAATTTTTGTTTGAATGATACCTCCCCCGTTGTTACCACATGATCCTAATACTAATGTTAAGATGGCTATTGAGCAAGGACGGAGCCAGGATTTGACCTTTGTAGTGGCAAAAATATGTACTAAAAAATAAACGACAAGCCACATTATGAGGATGAAAGATTAAAAAAATTTAGTAGTGGCGAGTTTATATAATTCAGGAATAAAAATTTATTTTGTGCATAATATTTGCATTTTTTGAAAACCTTGTGGCGGCTGCCGCCACCACTTGTCTCTCCTTGCTATTGAGTACTGTTCATTGTCTTCTTCCTTGTGTCTTTTGCAAATATTGTAGCTAGAATTGGTCATTCTTTTCAAGGCTAGCACTGTCGGTTTTTCCCAGAAAATATAGGAAGTGTCGTCTTTATTGACGGAAATGTGTAGTGTATTTTTCTTTCGGAAAGGAAATTGCACCTCTACTCTTATGACATTCTATCTATTGGGTATAGCCTTTTAATTTTATTTTATTTTTTAAATTTTTTTTATCAGCAATAGCTGTTTAATTCCTAATTAATTGTTGAATACGATTGCTTCTACTGGTAGTTGTTAATAATTTCTCATATCAGAAATTGTTGTAGTTTGTTGAGTGTTTCTCGAAAAACATTTGTATGGATACTGCGTTACGTAAATGTTTGATTAATGGTCAGCTATTCAGTTGTTGCTTCAGGAATTTGGATCAGGTTCACAGGCTTCACCGCTGTCTTACTATTTTTTTCTCTCTGAATTGTAAAGGCTAACCTCGGTCCCTTCTAATGCTGTGCACTTGTGCTTTAACTTATGGGTAAAAGTTCTAATGTCATGATTTGAATATCGGTGAATTCAGTTTCCTTTGCCTCTATGGCTGCAGATTTTTGGAATCCTTTGGCATGCCAAAGAAGACTAGTTTTCCAGGTTTTGTGACCAATGAGTTATTCGCTTCTAAGGTCCGTTCTTCAAAACTCGAGATGACAGATGATATAGGTGTAGTTGCATAAGAACACTAGTGGGCAATATTGATTCACAGCCTTTTAGCCAATTCATATGGTCTTGTTTATGTTTTGGATGATTGATGAAATTGATAAGATTGATAAGATTTCCATTTTCTGGTAAATTGTGGATACAATTAAGAAGATCTCTATGTTGACATTGATTTGAATAATGGTTGTTAGATAAATGAGCTCAATAAAACACATTGCAGGTCCAACGCGGCGGGGACAATCAATATATCGTCACCAGATTCGGATCGAAACAGATCCGGATCTCCATGAGATAGGCCTGTGTTGGGTGACGAAAACGATCGCAAACAAATTCGGCTCGTTTGTTGATGCCGGAGCGAATAGCAGTGTTGATTTTATTGAGAGGGCCAGTCCGACCCAAGAGATTGTTGGAACGAAGAAGCTCGTAGACATTGTACCGGTCCTTCAACTCGAGGCCCAACTTGAAGTATTGGGTTTGGTTATAGACTGCTTCAGAACAACCGCCATGTTCCTTCCACTCATGTTTCCATAACACCGGATCAGGTCCAAGTAGGTTAGGCCAGTTCATTGTGAGCCTTTGGAGCAGGATGGGATCCTATAAAATAAAGCCATTCAATATGAGAATCATACGTAGTCGCAGAGTAAAAAATACTATGTGTTAATGGAGACACTTTTTAACTTAACGTATTTTCAATCAAAACAATATCAAATAAGCAAAGCTACAATAACAAAATAATAATAATAATAATAATAATAATAATAATAATAATAATAAATGCTTTGTGGTAAAAACAATGAAAAAACTTAATGTCTCTTTTTTCTTTTCCCGAATTGATTCACAAAACTCCAAATTTTTTAATCGCATTGTGGGTTGTCGAAAGGAACAAAGATTACTGTCAAAATTATAAATAATTGTTAGTATGAAAGAAATATAAACCGATAAATGTATGAATTTAAATCTATGTCTCAGAGCAACTATTTGATGTAACAATTCGATCAGAAATCCAGTACCACGACCAATCGAAATACAATTTGCGATAGTTCCAAAACGCATTTAGATTTGGTTCGAAGAAATATCCAATGTCTCCCAATTCTACAACGCACTTGACACGACCCAAAAAATACAAAACAAACAATGAAATAACAGTGATGTATGTGTTTTGGCCAACTTCAAAGAGAGATTTATGGCGAAGCATCAGTTCTCTGAAAATAATAGCAAGAGCAGAGAATTTAGCATTTGGAAGAATAGCAGCTATTGTCGTAATCCTGTGATCTTTTCAAAGCAAATGAAACTATGACCACAGAGCACATAGTAAGAAGACATACCAATTCACAATGTAGCCTAAGGACGTATTCACAAAAAATAAGTCAATTCAACAGTAGAAACCCCTCACAACCCACAAGCATAATGCTCAAATCCCGAAATAAAACAGAGTACGAAACCAAGCATTTTTTTAAAGCAAATGAACATATAAGCACAAATCACACAATAGAAGACATTTATCTTATTACCGTGATGGGTACGTAGGGCATGGCTGCCGCTGGATAATAAGATGGTTGAACCAAACTCCGTGTATGGTGAAGTTCATTGGATTGGGACGATATTTTGCAGAGACGACAACCGTTGGGGGCCATTGGAGAGAGAGTTTGAGGAAGTCATATGTTGGCGTTGCTGTTGGTAGAGCAATAAACAGGATTGCAATGGAGAGGAAAAGCTTGAACTTCTTTATGATTGACATAGTAAACGGGTAGGATTTTTTTTGTTTTAATAATTTTCTATCAAAGAATAACCCCACTCCCTAGTATTTATATAGAGCGCTAGGGATACTGTTGGGCCCGGAGTGTCCCCATGGATTTGGTTACACAATGCCACTTCCTGTGACTGCTCTGAAAACAGACTTACGGGTGCAATGTCGAATGCCATAAAAGACTTAATTAAAACACTTCCTAACATCAATTGACTTTAGGAGAGTTGGTGGAAAAGCGGTCCGACAAGTGGTGTCAGAGCCAGGAGGTCATGGGTTTGAGTCGTGGGAGTGTCATCGTGAGGGAGGGATTGTTAGGCCCGGAATGTCCCCATGGATTTGGTTATATAGAGACCTTCCGTGCATACATGAGAGAGAGGGGGAGAGAGCTTTTTCTTTTGAGGTACCCATAGCTAGGCATCAGGGAACGCCACTAAGACCTACCAAATTAAGTGAGTATAGATTAACATTTTACATTTTTACATGCACCAAGACATTGAGAGAGAGAGAGAGAGAGAGAGAGAGACATCGATAGGTATCAAAAAACTAATTACCTATCAATGTCCATGAGCCCTACAAAATCTATGGTTCAGATCAATGGATTACCGAGCACACAATTGTATAAATTTTCTTGAAGATTCTTTCAAACTACGGAGTCCTGAATTCTGAATAAAAATCAAACGAATTAGATCAATTATGTAAAAATATCCAATGTGCTTGATTTTTTTTCAAGACCACTTGAATTGTTATTTTAAAATTATTTAACGGTTCGGATCGTTTGTGTGGAACCCGTAATTGCGTTCCACAAGATCGTATTTAGCAAACCACTTGGATTGCCCACCAAACGGGGCCGTTTTAGCCGCACAGCATCTGCCATGCGGGGAAGTGCACAGCAGCCCATGAGATCATTAACTTTGTCATAAATAGCTTTAGACTAAATTAATTATTCTTGGAAGGAGCAAATATTTTTTGTGTTTATTGAATTCATATTACTCCCTCCGTCCTATTTTAAGTGTGTTGTTTTGTAAATTCAAGTTATTAAAAAGACATCATAATGGTAACATATTTCCGTCCAATTCAATATATATAAGGCCAGTTCTCGGGATACATAAAAAAACACAATTTGTTTCGGAGCTCCACGCTAATAATCCGAGCCGTTTAACTTGTTTAAAACATGTTTTTAAGGAAACATGTAAAAAAATAACTCATTTGAATATTGTAAGTACTCGATCCAAACAATTCTGAGAATACCAGTTCCTGTCTAGTTGTTTGCAAAACAGTTTGGATCAAGTACTTACCGATATTCGATTGAGCTAAATTTTTACGGGATTTCCTATTTAATTTATCCATTTGAACGAAGTGAATGGTTTGGATCATCACAATATAACCCGGAACAAAAGCGTGTGTTTTTTCATGTGTCTCCAGAACCGGCCTACACACACACACACACACACACACACACACACACACACACATATATATATATATATATATATATATATATACAGTGAGCTTCCCATCAGGACTCCCCGATGGGCTTCCCATCAGGGAGACCCCCAATTCTCCTATTTCCCGATCAAATTTTCATGATCCGAACCGTCCAATGTGTTTAAAAGGTGTTTTTAAGGGTCCCCGTGAAAAATCAGGTTTTTGCTTATCTAATATTAAGACTCAGAAATTGTAACCAAAATTTCTAACTTTTGGATGCCCACTTGAAAATTTGTGACCCCTAATAAACATGTCACGAGATACTATAAAAGGTATAAATTCGAGATACAAAATCAAATGTTTAAATTCGAAACCGAAACCCTAGCCCTAGATTTTCGAAACCCTTCATCATACAAACTGCAGTTCAAAATCTAGACTATCATAATAAAAATTGAAGGAGAAATCTACCAGCCGTACCAGAGAGAGAGAAGGACCGAGAGCGGGAGAGAGCGGTCGATGAATCGAAACCCTTTCAAAGCGAAACCCAGAAAATTAGAACTGAGCCCTAGTTTTTTCGAAATCGAACCAGAAAGGGAAAGGGATAGGGAGAGAGATACCTTCTTCTTCTTCTTCGATTTGGTTTCCTTCTTCTTCGTTTCTGTCGTCTTTCTCTCTCTCTCTCTCTCTCTCTCTCTCTCTCTCTCTCTCTCTCTCTCTCTCTCTCTCTCTCTAAGCGTGGAAGATTGAAGAGGGGTTACGACCCGCGTGGGTTATTTTAACCTGGATCCTGACCCGCATGGACTTTTTTACCCGGTTTTGACCCGCGAGCTTCAAATAACGTTCATCTCTCTCTCCAGCCGTTGGATGAGATCCAACGGCCCAAAATGGGAGTTCGGATTTTTGTAAAATCAGGACGTCCGGATAGGATCCTTATTGTATATATATATATATATACGCCGGAGATCCTGTCAAGGATCCCGGATTTCCCGGATTGAAGCGTTTTGAGGCTTTTAAAAATTGTTTTTGGGAAATCCGAGCCGTCCAATGTGTTCAAAAGGTGTTTTCCAAGGTCCACGCGAGAAATCTTCAAAAAAAAATACCGGGAAGGGCTTGATCCACGCAATTTTTCGCAAAAACTGCATATTTACAAAATTGCGTGGATCAAGCCCTTCCCGGTATTTTTTTTTTGAAGATTTCCCGCATGGACCTTGGAAAACACCTTTTGAACACATTGGACGGTTCGGATCATGAAAATTTGATCCGGAACTATGAGTTCCGGACCGAAGGGTCCCGGACTAGAGAGTTCCTCTATATATATATATATCAGTGTTTTTTCTGGGTTTGTCCTTGCATTTTTTTTTTTGCTATTTGTCCCATTGGAATAGAAATTAAACAGGGCAGAGAGAGAGAGAGAGAGAGAGAGAGAGAGAGAGAGATTACAACAGAGGGGGAAGATACCGTCGTACGGGCATTTGCCAGCCATGGCTGCCACCGGAATGGGAGGAAAAACAGGGGTGTTTTGTGAGGGAGAGAGAATATGTGGGAGGAGAGAGAGGGTGCACGTGAGAAATGAGTCTTTTTTTAAGTTTCAATCGCAACCCTTGGTTTCAAGGGCTGAGATGGAGTGTCAAAAAGGGTGTGCAAAATATGTGTTCACGGATCCGCCCCCATATATATATATATATATATATATATAGGAACCCCTTCACATCCAAACCCCTTTTTACGGACCAAACGTCCAGACCTCCACCTTCCCAATATTTTTTTGAAAATCCGAACCGTTAGATGTGTTTAAAACGTGTTTTTAAGGTCCAACGCGAAGATTTGGCAAAAAAAAAATACCCGGAAGGGCTTGATCGGGGCAGTTTTTCACAAAAACGCTATATTAGCTACGGGTTAGGGTTTGTTCGAATTGAATGGGTTAGGGTTTTTCAAACCCGTAAGGTTATTCTACGCCTACATCGATGAAGGAGAGAGAAGAGAAGGAGAGATACCTTCATTCGTTAGTCGTCGTCGTCGTCGTCCTAGAGAGGAGAAGGTTATTCTGGTGGTCGTAGCTCGTCGATCGAACAGCGTGAGTCGCGGTTTCTTCTTCTCCTTCTTCTTCTTCTTCTTCTTCGTTCGTCGTTGTCGTCTCTCTTCTCTCTGATCGCTTTCTCTCTCTTCTCTCCAGATGAGCGTGAAAATGAGAGGAACAGAAAAATTGGGGGGTTTTGTTTAAGACCCCTTGACCCTTAAAGGGTTCATGTTAATTGAAAGGGTCAGATTTAATGAAGTGGATGGTCTGGGCCGTTGGATTAAATCCAACGGCTATGGGCAGAGGACCGGATTTAATCCAAATTTCGGGCTCCCGGAGGAGAAGCGGATGGTATATATATATCAGTGTAAGTGAAAATGACCACAACTGATGATCTCTACCAACTATGACATAGACCCCTAGCACAAATTAAAACCTTCAATTCTTCAAAGGCATTCAGAGGTGTTCCGCTAAGGGAATTTTGTTTTAAAACTGCCTTGATTTTTGTGTTCACATCTTTTTAAGTGATGCATTGTGAGAGGATGACCTGCCTTAGTTTTTGGAAAAAAACTAGTTAGTGGAATACCTCCTCATAGGGTTTTATAGTATGCCGCCGCAATACTACGTACTAACATTACTTGTCAGCCACTCCCATAAATCCGAAATGGTTTTGATGAATCTATCTATCAATCTATCTACTATATATATATAAAGAGGCAATGAGGCCAATGTTTTCGTCCGCTCATTTCATCCTCGGTGAAGTTACCCATTCACCCCTGGTCTTCCATTAATTTCCCATGGCTGAAGTGGTAGAATGGCATCTCGGTTTTAGCTATTGGGTGTTTCTATTTACAACCCATTATTTTCTAGACACAACCCAATTTCTCCATGTAACCCACACCTAAAAAATTTCAAACAAATTTACTCCATAAAACCCACTAAATACACCTAAACTTCCCACAATACCCCGTCACCCCCAAAAAACCCTTCATCTGTTCCACTCTCTCCCTCCCCTCACTCCCATCGTCTGCCATAGCCACCACCACCTCCACCGCCACCCATAGACTAAGATCAAATCCTCTCCTCTCCTCTCCTTTCCCCCCTCTCTCTCTCTCTCTCTCTCCATTGTCTGCAAATTAAATCCAAAATGCGACCAGCATTCATACTTCAAATATTGAAATACATATCAATTTTCAACAACCATATGTCGAATACGCGGACTTTACATATATTCCCTATCTATTTTCGACAACACGATGTCGAAAATCTTTTTTTTTTCCAGCTTGTAAATGTTGAAAAATTGACACAGATTTGACTTACACTTACCGAACTTGTGTCTACGGGCTAAATATATAGTAACGACATCCAGATACCAAAAAATTGTACAAATTTCGACATTTGGTTGTCAAAATTAGATAACATTTACGGTTTTAAATTATTGAAATTGTTCAAGATCACTACTTTATTTTGTTTCGGTGTGCAAATGTCGAAAAAATGGTTGGTTTTCGGACATGAAATGTCGAGATTTATGGGCCGAAATTTTTTGAACGAAGGAGGTGGAAGGAGGTGGCGATGATGACAGTGGCGGGTTGAAGGTTTTCGTACCTGAAAGGGGGATAGAGGTGGGGTATGGCTGGTGGCGATGGGTGGCAGTGATGGCGATGGGTGGCAGCCGTGGATGAACGGGGAAGAAAAAGGAGAGATTTTACGGTGTTTGATTTTTTTTTTTAGGGTCATTTTAGTCTACACAGTAATGAAAATTAAGGAGTTTTTAGTGAGTTGCATGGAGAAAAAGGGGTTGCAAGTAGAATCACCCTAGCTTTTTTTGGCCAGCTGTCATAACATCTTCCATGCGTTTGAGGTAATATGGCAAGTTAATTACGCAGGTATGTACAGACAAAGGCTTCTTTTCACTTTTTTTTTATTTTATTTTTTATAAGCGGATCTCCGGATCAGCTTCCGCAAAACTCAACTAAATCTGGGGCTCTGGAAGTAATGACTGGATGTCACCTCAAGATTTTGCTGATAAGGGTAATCGAAACTGTGAGACCTAACGTCGTAGCAAACTCCTAAGTCACAAGCAAGGGCACTTTGTCAATCCCTTGGGTTGGCTTGACTTCATTATTCAAAGGAGGAAAGTCTAACCCCTAATTTCAAGGGGGGAAAAAACAAAAGAAAAGAAAAATGTAATTAATTTAGAAACGAAATGATATCCACACTCTCTTTTTTGTAATTTAGTAAAAAAAATTACACATAAAAATTTACTAAAAGACAAAAAAAAATGGGTGTGAATATCAAGTTGAGGGTGTGAAAACTCCCCATGGCACACACACATACGAAAAAATTATTATTGTCCTGACATTCTTCTTCACCACACATTCCTGTGGAGCTCAATACTAAGTGTATGAACCCACGACCATGTGTGGTGAATAAGAGGGTTGGGACACCACTAAAAACATAATTAATTAATACTTTTGCTTGCTAAGAATGATTTGAGTGATGCTCTTGAAATCTTATAATAATCGATTTTGTTTTTTGTTAGTATTATTTAAGCACATAAAATATGCAAACATAGGTCCAACAGTTTAGGTAAACAACATATATAACTCAAATACGTTTACCCATTTGACGAGTATAAACCACACACCGTGTGAACTCAATTCGTAAATCCACGATTCCATCCTGTGGAAAACCAATCACCAAACTTCTTCAAACAAAAGTTAAGGCCAAATATAATATGATTTCTTAGAAAACCAGAACAAGTTTTTCCTAAAAGAAAATCATATTGTATTTTCTGAGATTCAGTCGACCGTAACTGGACTAATCCGAAACTCTTACAAAACCAACAACATGATTTATAAGAGCCAAGTAAAACAGGAAGATAACATAAATCCACGTAGACCCGGTGATTAGAACCAATTAGATCTTTGTCATTATCATTGATTCCAAATGATACTCTCAACAGAGCGCCAACTTAAAGCACATGTACGCAATGAAGTCTCAAATTGAGGCAGAGGACTAACCAAATTGATAAACAAGTCAATTGGGAGAAATAATCAAACCAGTAGGTGTCCTAGTACTGGAATTCCGAGTCGAAGCCTATGGAACCATATTTTCTAATTTGTGAAACTGATCTGCGATTAAACAGTTAGGCTCCGTTTGTTTGGACGTAAAATATTTTCCTGTAAAACATTTTACTCATTTACCTTTGTTTGGTTGGGCAAAAGTTTGTAAAACATTTTCCAAAGTAAAACAATTTCCATGAAACGGGGGAAAATGATTTACTTCGAAATCTGCCGTAAGTCATTTTCCACGGGAAGTGGGGAAGATGTCAACCAGGTTCTAGATCAATAGTTGGCAAGTGTAGCCCCAATTAGTTGAGCCGATCAAGTTCAAAAAAGATATTGTTAAAATTGCAGCCAAACACCAGAAAATGAAAGTATTGAATTTTTTTTTCATGTAAAACGTTTTCTATGAAAACATTTTTGGTCGTAAAACATTTTACGTCGAAACAAACAGAGCCTTGGTACCTAATCGAAATTGTTTTCCGGAATACCGATTGCCGATCATATATCAAGCATCTTTGTTAAGCTTGTTGGGAAAAAATAGCCGGTAATACAAATTCCAAAGAACAATTTCATTAATATAACCGTAAATACAATTTACATGGAAATTGCAGAAATAGAAACGAGGAAATTAGAGATACAAACAGTGTCGAGTCGTGTGAAACCACACTCTCCTTAACAAAGATGCGCCGCCTACTGTGGGTGTTGTAGGATGCACCGACGTCTTCGTCCCAGGATAAAACGGCTAGAACCACTAACCACCGGAACACCACCGTTCGTAGCCTTGGCGAACTTACTAGCGTTTGCCTCTCTCTCTCAAAGATGAATTTTCTGGAGCTTGAAAGTGACGAATTTTCTGCTACAGAAGCAAAGGCAAGGCTGCCTTTAAATAGGTGAAGGAGGAGCCCTGGGAATTGAATAGGGGAGCCAACCCATTCAATAAAGCCATTCAAAACACAATTGAATTCTGTAACATACAACTCCCAACATGAATACGTGCCATTAACCTCAATTAATGAGGGGTATTAACTACTCGAAACCGCTGGAAATTAAACACTTCGTCCAAATTCATCGAACCCGGAGTAGACCGTTTGGTTGCCTCGTCAGACCCTCCGAAACGCCCCGGTTTCATTCATCCGAATTTCGTGAAATTTCCAACAAAAAGTTCTAAGGTTATTACATTCTTCCTTTTAGTCAAATGAAATGAAAGATTGAAATGCAACTTTGATTTCCAAATGATGGGGTTGACTGATGATGAAAAATGCTTTCATGCATGCTCCAGTAATGTCATGCACCACTCGTATCCCAACCCATGCCTCTTAGTTGTACCTGAAAACAGGAAAGGGGTGAGCATTCATTTCGCCCAATAGGGATCCCCTTTATACACAGTGATAGATATATAAACGAGATATAACGAACATGAGGCATAATTTAAAGTTGATGTACACAATAAAGATCCAAATCTATCATTTTATCCTTATAACAAGTAATAACTTGTCACACATCAATTACGCCCATCCCTATGATACAAGCCTTAAGTAACTCGCCATCGAACTTCTTTCTAACCGCAAGATAAATCATAGCCTTACCACTTATTAAATCTTCGTACATTTTTCCTCGAATTCAAAACAGTGGGGTCTAACCATTTTCACAAATTAAGTTCACTTTTCTCATTTGTTCATCATTGCCATACTATCCACCATTCCCCACGTATTTCCTTGAAGTACATTCAACCAGGTCCAACAACCCTCACAGAACCATCATTAACTTACCGCAAGGTTCACTTTCACCAAACAGCCGTTTACTTCCTTTATTTTCAATCTCTCCGTTAATCGCGACTTCATTTTCATTCATTTACTTTAGTATAATTAATTATCCTTTTTTCAAGTTTCATGAAACGTATCTGTCGACTCAAGCCAATCAATAACATTCGTTTAACTACTATTCATAATATACTATACACCACAAGTCCAAAGACTCCACAAGTTCCACAATGCACACACAGGTCTAAGTATTTCCCATGCATCCACGTGTCTCACAATTCCCGCAAGTGTCTCTCCATATCCTTTAAGTATCCACGTGTACTGCAAGTTCTCATGTGTTCAACAAACAGCTATCGTGCCCCACAAGCACCCAAGTATCTTACAAGTATTCAACAAATGTTTCTCGTACCCGCAAGCATCTATGTGTCCCAATATACCCCTATGAATCCATGCATCCTATGGTTTCTTAACAAGTAAATTCCGTGTCCCTAAAGTGTCTTTCACGTGTCCTTATCCAACATCATCCGTTTTCATTCAAACTCATGTGCACTGTCCATTTCTACTAAGTTAACATGTGCCAAGTACAGACAATCTCTCATAACTCTCATTGTGTCCAAATAATGTTCATCAACATTAAGTAGTAATGTGCGAAGTGATGATCAAGTGAATTTAAAATCAAAGAGATCGATCATGGTCAAAGAATTTTAGATCGAAAGCGCTATTGGAGGCAAAAGGAGGATGTTTTAAAGTTTGAAGCCTCAGGGTATCAATACTAGGAAACCTGGGTATCAATACCCAACTCTCAGCAAATTTCAGGAAAATGGGACAGAACCCCTAGGTATCAATACCTGAAAACAGGGGTATCAATACCCAGCTCTCTCAACAAGAAAAACGAACAGACCCTCTAGGTATCAATACCAGGAAACCTGGGTATCAAGCACTCTCAGCAAACTAAAAAAGTGGACAGATTTTTTAAATTTTTCCTAAGGATGGAATTTCAACCCAAACTCAAAATTTAAGCTCAAACCCAGATTTTTATGGCACAAATCAATCATTAAGCATGAAAGAAGGTAGAGACATCAAATTAATCATGGATTCATCAATCAATTTCATAGATCAATGGATTTGGAATCATAACTCAAGATCAAATGGGTTTCTCAACAAGATTAACAAAGAGCCATACTTTACTTCGGAAATTTCATTACTACCCCTACACATAAACACTAGCAATCAAGTAAGAAACCCCTACCTTTTGCACTTCTAGACCTCCTCCAAGTCTTGAGCGAAAAAACCTAGCTCTTTTTCTTTGACTTCTACAAAAAATCAGCCACTCCAAGTGTAACGACTCGAATTTTCGGGAATAAAATTTTCATTTAATAATGTAATAAAATATTTTTTAAATTTTCTAATAATTGCTTTATTTCCTTTATAAATTAGTAATAAATCCTTTTATATATGAATAATTGTTTTCTAGCTATACATGCAAGCGTGCGAGACCGAGTAACACACCCGTAACACTACCGAACCACTCGGGACTCATTTTAAATACCCGAACCAACTCCAACCACCAACTTTATTGCGTAAACCTAACTTCGTACCCTTTTGTCCCACCCTTCACACATTGGAACTTGGTTCTTTGACCAAGTGAGAGAGAGAGAGAGAGAGGTGTGTGTGTATTGTGCATGCACATGCACAATAAATGCTTGGGCACTTGTGCGAGCTAAATGGGGAGTGAAGGGAGAGCGTAACAAGCTAGGTTTTGGTACCCACACTAGTTAAAACAAGCCTTGTTATTTTGAGAGAGACCTAGACGTACACATGCTATACTTGTATATACTCACATGCTACGCAACCTAGAACCTAGTAGACTAGACCTTGGCCCCCAAGTACCCATAAAACATGGTTCCATGTTTTAAGGAAATTATTCTTCCTATGTATAGGCCTAATGGGACTACCCTTAGCTACAACTAAGCAAGCACATGCATATATTGTGTATATAAGCCTCTAAAAACACCCCATATCAAAGGTAACCATGCAAATTCCTACACAACAAGAGGCCTATTTTTCTCCCACACCACCACCCCACGTTGCTTCCCATTTCTTTCCCAAGAATTGCCTTTACTTGCAAGAATATAACCTAGGACCTAGCCTAAATTATAGGGTGGAAGTTGGAACCACCAAGGTACTTTCCCATATGCACATTTAGTGCACCATTTACACCTCCCATGTGGGAGTATTTCGGCCAAAGAGGGGGAGAAAGTGCCGAAAATTTTGAAGGGAGGAGAGAGGGAACAAGTTGCTATATACAGCCTACTCTTTGTTCTTTGGAACCACCGTCACACTTTCTATATTTGTATGTCCCCTTATTCCCAACAAACCACCTACTTCTCCTACCACTAAATCAACCTAATTAGACCCAAATTAACTTCTTACTAAGTTAATTAGTAAGCAAGTTAAGTAGATTAACAAGCCTCCACACCTAGGATTGCTAATCAGCTTCCGGTTAACACCCGGAAATCAAGATAATTTACTAAACCAACTTTCTATTTAGCTATTTCTAGTTCAATTAGTTTATTTTAATTAGTTTTATAAGCATGGATTTGAAGCTTGTTAAGGTTAATTTATGCATGTATTAAGGGTTCCAAGCTTGTTACTTAGTTTCTAAGAAAGTTTAATGAGAGAATTTCATGTTGAAAAGATAAAAAGGGGTTCTAATTAGTTTTTAATTAGAATGATTCTTCATGAAATTAGTATTTGGTTTAGTGAGATTTAGTCATTAGAAGTTGATTAGAAAGAAATTAGAAGAGGGATTTACTCATAAATGATCTAGAAAGTTACTAAGTAATTAATTTCTTGCAAAAACTAGTTAATGAAAGTTGATTAAATTTTTGGGTTACTAGCTAGATGATACTTCTTAAATTTGTGATGACGGAAGGGAGTTTATTTTATTTTGTCCAAAAAAAATTTACACTTAATTCTTTAGTGTTGTTGAAAGGAAAATTAGAAAATTTTGTGAAAAGAAAAGTTAGCAATTATTTTCTAGAAATTTTCTAATAACTAATTTAGTAGCAATATTTCTTTTTAATAAAAATGTTGAGGTGATGGAAAAGAAATTTGTGAGTTACTTGAAAAAATTTCTAGAAAGGAAGCTAAGGTTTTTGCAAAGAAAAAGTTTATTTATAAAAAAAAAACTAGAAAGCAAATTTTTTTTAGAAAAGTTAGATTTTCTAAAAAGAAGTTTTTAATCAAAATTTTAGTAAGTAAGTTTATGGTGAAATGGATTAAATTTATTGGACAAGAAATTTTTTTTTAGAAAAAGGTTTTTGGAAAAATAGATAGAAAAAGAGAATTTTCTAGTTAATGAGTTTTTAAGGAAAAGAAAGAGAGAAAATGGATTTCTTTACAAGGAATAAAGTTATGAAGAAGGATATTATTTTTTTAAGGAAAATAGTGCATGATCTAATGTGGGAATTTTTTCTTGAGGAAAAAAATATTTTTTGAGGAAGTTGGTGCATTAAAGTGCATGATTTTATGTGGGAGAGTCTTCATAAAATTTTGTAGAAAGGATTTGAAATATTGCATGGGCATTATTTTGGACATGTAGCATTGAGCACATACCGATACGTTACTACACGAGAAAATGAGAAATGTGAATAACTGTTTTTGAGAAAAGAGGAGATGAGAATAAAAAATGGATTTTTGAAATGAGGAATGAAATTTTTGGGAAAATGAAATGAGATAGTATGGTATGAAATGAGATGGTATGGTATGAAATGAGATTTTGGGAGATTAAATGTGATGAGATGGATTTGTTGCCACCTCAAGTTCCGCGGGGAGACCTTGGAGGATTGGGCTGATTAGCGGTAGTGCAGCAAGAACACCACTCCAAGTTCCGCAGGGAGAACTTGGAGGGTCGTGCTAAGCGTGCACAACACACGGTGAACGGACCTCATAAATAGACTGGTTAAGTTCAGTGATATGAGACGGTCGGGACTGTGTCGTGTGAGTCGCGGGACGGACGGACCGTGCAAACAGACTGGTTAACTTCAGTGATGCACGACAGCTGGGATCTCGAGCGGAAAGGTTGGTGCCGCTAGCTGAAAGGAGGCGTAAGTGGACCAATAACTTTCGAGTGGTGGGAGATGTATGAAATTTGAAGAAGAATGCTAAAAGAGGCAATGATACGGGAAAAATGAATTTTTGGTGAACTAATGAGAATAAAGTTATGTTTTGAGACATAGAAAGAAAAACTATTTTGGGAAACTAGCACTTGGCACTGTCTGAGATACGAAAATGAGACATTGTTTTCTGCGCATGTTTACTCTGATATGCATAGACACACATTAAGCATTTTGCATGGTTTTACTGATCATGAGTTTCATAAACTGTTTTCGAACTTATTGTTCTAGAATTGCTACTTAGAAATTTGGTAGAGTGAATTACTGGGCTTTGCTCATGGTGTTGCACTTGTGTGACCCTGACATAATACCACGATGTTGCCTGCGCGACTCTGACGTATTATGTCAGATTTTCTAGATGGACAGGACCGATACCGTGGAGATCAGTCCTATGGAGCAGAAAGTGCTGCCAGTGTGGGGGATGACCCGGCGCAGGAATAGAAGACGCCCTAGAACTACCCCGGTTACTATATATTTAGTTTATGAGGACATTATCATTTGTATTAAAGTTTATGATTAAACTTTATTCTGGTCTGTAATAATTAATGTGCCCAAATTTTGGGGGCGTTACACCAAGCATTTACCCACAAAATCGAGCTTCAAAAGGGGTGAAACAAGTAATATGTGGATCTACAAGGGTTTGAATGTGGGTGATGATTTGGGGATGAGAGGTGAAGAAATTTCTAGAGAGAGAGAGAGGAGGGGGCGGCTGGTACAGGGAGGAGGGGGAAAAATGAATTTCTCTCTCTTCCTCTATCTATTTATATTGTCAATCCACTAATTACATCCCACACCCCTCAATTCACTAGTGTGTTACAAGCTAGCCCGACACCAAACCATTTTCCATATTGACCCACGTTCCAACATTTAAAAACAATTCCCCAATGTTTCTAATTTTAAATCAAAAAACTTTATGAGTCGGGTCTTTACATGTAAGCTTCCAATGTTGGACTAAACAATCTCTATCCCCAAATCTGGGATATTACAAAACGTGTTTCCGTTTCACGCTTACATCATGGGTTAAGACGGATTAACCAAAAAAATGAAGTTAATCAATTCGACTTGAATTACAAAACGTGGTTTGTACACACTTTCCATACGTAAAAGATGGTGTTAATAATAATAATAATAATAATAATAATAATAATAACGTGTTTACAAAATATGCTTTCTAATGACGTATTTTTTAAAACACGGTTTTTGATCTTTCTAGATTTGGGAAAAACACTTATAACAGCCTGTTTGGAGTATTAGTTTGGGGGGATAAAATAGTAGAAGCGATTAAAAAAAGAGGATGGACCCACATTGATGTAACAATTAAGAAGAGGGATTACATAGTCCATGGTTTGGATGATGGATAAAAAATGAAGGATAAGGGGGGTAGATGATGTAAGATCATGTCAAAAGACTTTCTCGCTCTTGGTAATGGATATATTAGATTATGCATTCATATTTATACAAATGCCAAAATTAATTGCTTTGTTATATTTGTCAAAAATTATGTTATAATGGAGTAATCCATTTCGATATTCTTTTATATATAATATATAAATTAAGAATATTAAATATTAAAATTAACTCAACGTGCCAACAATGTAAAATTCTAGAGTATAAATTTATCAATTTTTTGTATCGAATTAAGGATCTCTATTAATATTTTAATTTGGTGTAAATTAAAATAAAAAATTATATGCAAAAGTACTTTATTTTTTTATTCGAAGGATATTGCAAAACAACTCAATAAGCCAACAATGTAAAATTCTGAAGTATAAAATTTTCAAATTTTATTATATCGAATTAAAGATCTCTATTAATAGTTTAATTTGCAGCAAACAAAAATAAAATATTATATACGAAAATAAAAAACAAAAATAAAATATTATATACGAAAATATTTTATTTTTTAATCCGAAAGAAATTTCATAGGGGATAGGGAGGTAAAATGGGATGGGATAACTCTCCTGACTAAATAGAAGCACCCCCTGCTTATAATTAGTCAGGGGAAGCCGGACTAAGCGGAGAAGAAGGATGAGACATCGGGGGAGATTTTGGGATGCCAAATGATGGTTATGGAGGGAACCAGGACTATTTAGCCCATCCCACTTCATCCCTCTTCTATCTACTCTATCCAAATGGACCCTAAGACTTTTTCTTCATAGCAGCAGCACCCACAATGATTACTACTCCACTACTTACTTCAGTTATTTGTAGCATAACAAGTCTCATAAAATCACAATCACGTCCTAAATCCAAACCAATCAACTTAACCATCCCAAAGTAATCAAGCAAATGGGAAGTACTGAGGATACTCGGGCGAGTTTGCCAACAGCAAGGGCAATCGACAAGAGGCTACAGCCGTAGTTGTGGTGCATCGATTTTGGAGTGGCAGTGTGAACCGCTGAGAGAGAGAGAGAGAGAGAGAGAGAGAGTAGCTGCATTGTTGGGTAAGCCTTTATAAACGTGGTTACGAAACGAGTGTTTATAAATCGTTTTTGATAAACACGTTTTATCTATGAAAGCATGGCTGGAAAATGTTCTCTTTAAAATTTTCCGGGTGCAATTTTAAGCATGTTTCGGTAACACGTTTTTTAGCATATTAGAATTAACTTGCTCCTATTTTTTTGTTAATCCTTCTTAAGCAACAAAGAAAGCATGTTTGCCAAACAAGATTTCAGGAAAGCGTAATTATGAATCATGATTTCACGTATCTTCGGAAAAAAGTTGAAAAATATGCGTGTTTATTAATCTAGTTTTAGATCAGCCGGTGTGTTACTGTGTTCACCCCACCTCCTCAGTGGAGGCCTGGGTTCGAGCCCCGCGAGGGGCGTGGTTGGAACTAACTATCTAACTCTACTAACCCGCCTTCCCGCTAATGTATATTGGCAAAAAACTCAAAACGGTTAAACAGCCGCTGCTCTGTAGCATTTGACCCGAGAACTGCTGTAAACATTAGCTCCTGCTCCTATCCAAATTCCCATATCCCAATAGTAGTATTCTCCCTCCCTCACTCACTCACACAGCACTTCCCCAACTGCCTTTATAACAATGGGACTCTCTGATTTCTACGAATTAAAATGGTGTGAAGTTAAAGCTGTATGCATGAGAACTGAGAAGAGTTTTGAAATTATAAGGGAGGGAAAATAGTGGAAGAACAAAACATGGTGAAGTGTTAGATAGTGGCTTGAGGTTTTGGAAGTGTGGCGTGGAAAGTCGGAACTGTGGTAAAGTGTGAAGAAATTTCTATTTTGGACGTGTTGAAGTGATACAAACGTTGGAAGTTTTTTTCTTTTTCCCCCTTGGCGTGAGTGACCCATGGAAAAAGGAAAAATAGGAATAGAGTGAGGATGTGGGTTTTTTTCTTTTTTTGGAAGACCCCACTTTTCTCTCTCAAAATTTAGAAAATTTTAAAAAATCAAAATTACGAGAATTTAGGATTAGGGGTTTGGAGGCTTTTAATGGGGCGAACTACATTGCTATAGGGTATTGATAGATAAATAGATAGATTGATTGATAAAATAAGATATTTTTCATTTTAGAGTTTTATGGAGGTGTGATAAAATCGCATTATTTTTCCAAATGATAAAATTTGGTTTGATAAAATCTCCACTCAATGCATTTTATCATTTGAGGAATGATTTGGATAAAAGGGCTAAAATCACTTGCTGGATTTAATCATTTGACGAATGATTTTGATAAAATCTGGGGTAAAATCTAATTTTATCTATTGGTAGAACAAGTCTATCTCGAAACAAATGTACTAAGCACATTGAAACAAATAATTTTTTTTCAAAATAAATTTGTTTTGTTTAAGTTATTAATCGGTGTTCATTGAATTTGATTTTTGGCTTAAAAAACTCAACAATCGCTACCAAATGAATTGTTCTAATTATTGTTACGGATCCAAGACGAGCCCACAAAAATCAATATGGACAGGACCTGCTCCGGGCCAATTAATCGATTTCCGTTTTTTAAAAACTTTATTAAATAAAATGTACATTTCTGAACTTTATACTCAAAGTATGTGAAAACGTGTTCGCAAAATACACTTTCTGGAAAACGTGTAACGCCCCATGTAGACCACTGGCCCAGTACCTTAATTTGATCCACAAGCCACACCATATGGCCTAAAATGCTTAAACCCAAGGTAATAGTAGTTTCTTACATGTTTGTTATATGCCCAAGATCACCCATGAAGTGTCACGCCCTCAATTTTCAACAGAAATAAATGATCATTTCCTCCATAGAGTGAAATCCACTTTACAATCACCCAAAATCAACTTACAATGTCCATTACATTACTTAAAGCTAAGAGCTACATCGGTCCTCTTTTCCCAAAAAAGACATGTTAAAAGTTCTAAGGTTATTTCATTCTTCCTTATAGTCAAATGAAATGAAAGATCGAAATACAACTTTGATTTCCAAATGATGGGGTTGACTGATGATGAAAAATGCTTTGATGCATGCTCCAGTAATGTCATGGACCACTCGTTTCCCGACCCATGCCTCTTAGTTGTACCTGAAAATAGCAAAGGGGTGTGCATTCACTTCACCCAATAGGGATCCCCTTTATACATACTGATAGATATATAAACGAGATATAGCGAACATGAGGCATAATGCAAAGTTAATGTACATAACAAAGATCCAAGCGTATCATTTTATCCTTATAACAAGTAATAACTTGTCACACATCAATCACGCCCATCCCTATGATACAAGCCTTAAGTAACTCGCCATCGAACTTCTTTCTAACCACAAGATAAATCATAGCCTTACCACTTATTAAATCTTTGTACATTTTTCCTCGAATTCAAAACAGTGGGGTCCAACCATTTTCACAAATCAAGTTCACTTTGCTCATTCGTTCATCATTACCATACTACTCGACCATTTCCCACATATTTCCTTGAAATACATTCACCCAAGTCCAACAACCCTCATACAGAACCATCATTAACTTACCACAAGGTTCACTTTCACCAAACAGTCGTTTACTTCCTTTATTTTCAATCTCTCTGTTAATCGCCATTTCATTTTCATTCCTTTAGTTTAGTATAATTAATTATTATTTTTTCGAGTTTCATGAAATGTATCTGTCGACTCAAGCCGATCAATAAAATTCATTTAACTACTATTCATAATATAGTATATACCACAAGTCCAAAGACTCCACAAGTTCCACAATTCACACATAGGTCTAAGTATTTCCTATGCATCCACGTGTCTCACACGCACCCAAGTATCCTACGAGTATTCAACAAATATTTCTCATACCAGCAAGCATCCATGTGTCCCTATATACCCTATGAATCCATGTATCCTATGGTTTCATAACAAGTACATTCTGTGTCCCTAAAGTGTCTTTCAGGTGTCCTTATCCAACATCATTTGTTTTCATTCAAAATCACATGCATTGTTGATTTCTACTAAGTTAACATGTGCCAAATACAGACATGTTGTAACGCCCCCAAAATTTGGGTACGTTAATAAAGAATACAAAAATAATAAATAGGGTTTTACAACAGTAACCCATAAGAAATTAAATTAATCTTCCTATCAAATACAATCATTCTCTACAGGGTTGACTAGGTTTAGTTACTCCATCGCACTACTGTCCATCCCCGCGGTATCCTGCTCTGCTCCGTAGGCCTTCCAGCCATAGTTCTCTCCTCCTGTCCATCTCTATAGTCTAGCATAATACGTCAGAGTCGCAGAGCAACATCGTGGTATTATGCCAGGGTTACACAAGTGCAACACCGTGAGCGATAACGCCCAATAGTTCACTCTACCAAATCTCTAACTAGCAATTCTAGAACAATAAGTTTGAAACCAGTATATAATACTTTTGAATGGTAAAACCATGCAATGCACCATGCGTGTCTATGCGGATCAGAGTAAACATGCGCGGAAAATAGCATCTCATTTCAGTATCTCAAAACAATGCCACATGTCAGTTTCTCAAAACTGTATCTCATTTCGACAACTCGTCACATGTCTCAAAACATTTTCTCGTATGGTGCCTCTTTCAGCATTCTTCTTCAAATTTCAACCAAGTCAATATCTCACACCACTCGAAAGTTATTGGTCCGCTTACGCCTCCTTTCAGTTGGCGGCACCAACCTTTCCGCTCGAAGCCCCGGTGTCGTGCATCACTGAACCTAACCAGTCTCTTTGCACGGTCCGTCCGCCCCACGACTCACACGACATAGTCCCGGTTACCTTGTCTTACTAATCCCCACAGTACGTTTCAAGGTCCGTTCACTATGTGTTGTGCACGCTTAGCCCTTACCACCAAGTTCACTCCACGAAAATGGGGCGGTGCCTCGCTGCACTACCGTATTACTTAACCCCAACCTCATCATGGCGCACACTCACATGACGGGCGGAGTTAAGATTGCATTACCGTTTTCAAATCAGTTCATTAACATATTTCCCATAAAAACACATTTTCATTCTCATCTCTATTTTCTCATCAACAGTTATTCAAGCTTTCTCATGATTCGTGTCGTTCCGTATCGTGAACGTGCTCAATGCCACATGCTCAAAATCATGCACATGCAATATTCCATAAACTTTCTTTTTAAAAATTTATATTTTCCCAATGAACATTTTCCCATAAAATCATGCACTTTAATGCATTTCTTTCTCATAAATAATATTTTTTCTAAGAAAATATTCCCACATGAAATCATGCACTGTAACACATCCACTTTCTCCAAAATAATATAATTTCTTCATAAATTCTATTTTCTAACAAAAATCTAATTTCTTTCTTTTTCTTTCAAAACTCCACTTATTTCTTCTCTAAAAGAAATAAAATTAGTAAACTTCTTTTTCTAGCAATTTCTTTAAAAAGACATTTTTTTTTCTAGAAATCTTATGTCCAAAAGATTTAACCACTTTTGTCATAAAACTTTCTTACCAAAAATTTAAACAGGTAATAAAAATCTTATTTTTAGAAAATCTACCTTTTCTAAAAAGATACTTTCAAATTTTCTAGAAACTTTCTTTTCCCAAGAGACTTTGAAAAAAAATCTTTCTTTTCATTTATAGAAACAATTTTTAAGCAACTCTTAAAATTTCTTTTTCATCACAACACCCTATTTATAAAATATAGTTACTAATTACTTAGTAGAAAATTTTCTAGAAGAATAACTCCTAATTCTTTCTCTACATATTTATTAATCAAAAACTTCTAATTTTTCTTACAACAAAACTATTGAGCTCAATGTAAACTTTATTAAATAAAATAAACACCTTTCTAAGCATACTCAAATAACTAATTTTAAGAAGAATCATCTAATTAGTAAATCAAAAATTTAATCAACTTCCATTAACTAATTCTTCCAAGAAAATAAATAATTAGTAATTTCCTAGAGACTTGTGTAGAAATCCATCTTCTAATTACTTCTAATCAACTTCTAATCATGTTAATCTCACTAAACCATCTTCTAGTTTCATGAAGAAACATTCTAATTAGAAATTAATTAGAACCTCTAATTTCTTTTCAACATGAAATCCTCTCTTTTAAACTTTCTTAGAATCTAAGTAACATGCTTAGTACCATAATACACGCATAAATTAACTCAAAAAAACTTCAAATCCAAGCTTAGAAAACTAATTAGAATAAACTAATTGAACTAGAAATGACTAATTAGATAGGTGGTTTAGTAAACTACCTCAATTTCCGGGTGTTAACCGGAAGCCGAAAAGCAATCCTTGGTATGGAGGCTTCTTAATCTACTCAACTTTCTTACTAATTAACTTGGTAAGAAGTTAATTAGGGTCTAAGTAAGTGGGTTAATGTGGTAGTAGAATAGGATTATAATAGGTTTGTTGTTGGGAAAAAGAAAGCACACAAACTTTGTATGGGAGAAAGGTGACAAGTTAACAAAGAGGGGTGGCTTTTTATAGCAAAATGTTGCTCTCTCTCCCTTCCTCAATCTCACGGCAATTTCTGCCCCTTTATGGCCGAAACATTCCTCCCAAAATGGGAGTGAATGTGCTCAATTAATGGCACATGGCAAGTACCATGTTGGCCAACTATCACCCTAGGTTTAGGCTAGCTTCCTAGGTTCTTATACTTGCAAGCAAAGGAATCTTGGGGAAACCAAATGGGAAAGCAACGTGGGAAGTAAGGTGTGGAAGAAATAAACCTCTTGTTGTGTAAGAATTTGCATGGCCACCTTTGATATGGGGTGTTTTTGGAGACTTATACACAAAGATGGTGCATGTGCTAACAAGTTGTAGCTAGGGCTAGGTTCAATAGGTTTAGTAGGAAGAATATTCTTCCTTAAAACATGGAAGCATGTTTTGTGGAACCTTGGAGGCCAAGGCTTAGGTTTTAGGCTTTAGGTTTACTAGCTTGTGTACTAGTTCATGCACAATGCATGTGCTTTCTTGCACACAACATCTCCCTCTCCCCTCTCTCTCCCTCTCTCTCTCTCTCTCTCTCTCTCTCTCTCCATGTGCCAATAAATTCTCCCCATGTGCCACCAATTGCTAGGAAACTTCCTACATTAATGAAGCACATGCTCATTTACTTGGAGGGAAAGAAAACCTACTAAGAGGGTTTTAGATGCTAGTTATACACACATATATTCTAGCACAAAGAAAATAATTATTGGTCCAAAATTGTATTTTCCAAAATAATTTTAAGAAATTTATTAGAGAAAATATGAAAAATCTATTTTATAAACGAAATTTTTATTTAGCAAAAATTAGGGTCGTTACACATGCTCTCATAACTCTCATCATGTCCAAAGAATGTTCATCAACATTAAGTAGTAATGTGCCAAGTGATAATCAAGCGAATTTAAAATCAAAGAGATCATGGTCAAAGAATTTTAGATCGAAAGCGATATTGGAGGCCAAGGGAGGATGCATAAAGTTTGAAGCCTTTGGGTATCAATACTAGGAAACCTGGGTATCAATACCCAAGTCTCAGCAAATTTCAGAAAAATGGGACAGGAATACCCAACTCTCTCAACAAGAAAAACGAACAGACCCTCTGGGTATCAATAACAGGAAACTTGGGTATCAATACCCAGCCCTCTCAGAAAACTAGAAAAGTGGACAGATTTTTCCTAAGGATGGAATTTCAACCCAAACTCAAAATTTAAGCTCAAACCCAGATTTTTATGGCACAAATCAACCAATAAGCATGGAAGAAGGTAGAGACATCAAATTTATCATGGATTCATCAATCAATTTCACAGATCAATGGATTTGGAATCATAAATCAAGATCAAATGGGGTTCTCAATAAGATTAACAAAGAGGCATACTTTACTAGGGAAATTTCCTTACTACCCCCATACATAAACACTAGCAATCAAGTAAGAAACCTCGACCTTATGCACTTCTTGATCTTCTCCAAGTCTTGAACTCAAAACCCTAGCTCTTCTTTTTTTACTTCTACCAAAAATCAGCCACTCCAAAGCATTTACCCACAAAACCGAGATTTAAAAGGGGTGAAACAAGTAATATGGAAGGTGGATCTACAAGGGTTTAAGTTTGGGTGATGATTGGGTGAGGAGAGGTGAAGAAATTTCTATAGAGAGAGAGGAGGGGGCCGGCTGGTACGGGGAGGAGGGGAAAAAATGAATTTCTCTCTCTTTTTATAGTGTCAATCCACTAATTACATCCCACACCCCTCAATTCACTAGTGTGTTACAAGCTAGCCCGACACCAAACCATTTTCCATATTGATCCACATTCTAACATTTAAAAACAATTCCCCAATGTTTCTAATTTTAACATTTAAAAACAATTCCCCAATGTTTCTAATTTTAAATCAAAAATTTTTATGAGACAGGTCTTTACATGTAGGCTTCCAATATGGGACTAAACAATCTCTATCCCCAAATCTTGGGTATTACCAAACGTGTTTCCGTTTCACGCTTACATCATGGGTTAAGACGGATTAACCAAAAATATGAAGTTAATCAATTTGACTTGAAAGCGTGTTTACCAAACACGCTTTTAGAAAACATGGTTTGTACACACGTTTTCCATATGTAAAAGATGGCGTGAAAAAAATAATAATAAAAACGTGTTTACAAAATATGCTTTCTAATGACGTATTTTTTAAAACATGGTTTCTGATCTTTCTAGATTTGGAAAAAACACTTATAACTGCCTGTTTGGAGTATTAGTTTTGGGGGATAAAATAGTAGAGGGGTGGACCCACATTGATGTAACAGTTAAAAATGGGGATTAAATAGTCCATGGTTTGGATGATGGATAAAAAATGGAGGATAAGGAAGGTAGATGATGTAAAATCATGTCAAAAGACTTTCTTGCCCTTGGTAATGGATATATTAGATTATGCATTTATATTTATATAAATACCAAAATTAATTGTTTTGTTATATTTGTCAAAAATTATGTTATTATGGAGTAATCCATTTCGATATTCTTTTATAATATATAAATTAAGAATATTAAATATTAAAATTAACTCAACGTGCCAACAAGCCAACAATTTAAAATTCTAAAGTATAAATTTATCAATTTTTTGTATCGAATTAAAGATCTCTATTAATAGTTTAATTTGGTGTAAATTAAATTAAAAAATTATATGCAAAAGTACTTTTTTTTTTATTCGAAGGATATTGCAAAATAACTCAACAAGCCAACAATGTAAAATTTTAAAGGACAAAATTTTCAAATTTTGTTATATCGAATTAAAGATCTCTATTAATAGTTTAATTTGGTGCAAAAAAAAATTATATACGGAAATATTTTATGTTTTGATCCGAAAGAAATTGCGTAGTGGGTAGGGAGGTAAAATGGGGTGTGATAACTCCCTTGACTAAATAGAAGCACCCCCTACTTATAATTAGTCAGGGGGAAGCCGGACTAAACGGAGAAGAAAGATAAGACATCGGGGGAGATTTTGGGATGCCAAATGATAGTTATGGAGGGGAATCAGGACTATTTAGCCCAATCCACCTCATCCCTCTTCTATCTACTCTTCCAAACGGGCCCTAAGACTTTTTCTTCACAGCAGTAGCACCCACAATGATTACTACTTCGCTACTTATTTGTAGCAGAACAAGTCTCGTAAAATCACAATCACATCCTAAATCAAAACCAATCTACTAAACCATCCCAAAGTAATCAAGCAAGTGGGAAGTGGTGAGGATACTCAGGCGAGTTTGCCAACAGCAAGGGCAATCGACCGGAGGCTAAACGTTGTGCATCTATTTTGGAGTGGCAGTGTGAACCGCTGAGAGGTAGAGAGAGAAAGTAATGGAGAGAGAGAGAGAGAGAGAGAGAGAGAGAGAGAGAGAGGAGTTGCATCGTTGGGTAAGCCTTTATAAACGTGGTTACGAAACTAGTGTTTAGAAAGCGTTTTTGATAAACACACTTTATCTATGAAAGCTTGGCTGGAAAACGTTCTCTTTATAGTTTTCCCAATGCAACTTATGCGTGTTTCGGTAACACGTTTTTTGGCATATTAGAATTAACTTACTCTCCTAATTTTTTTTTGTTAATCCGTCTTAAGCAACAAAGAAAGCGTGTTTGCCATACACAATTTCAGGAAAGCGTAATTACGAATCACGATTTTACGTATTTTCTGAAAAAGAGTTGAAAAATATGCGTGTTAATTAATATGGTTAAAAAAATAATAATAAAATAAATAAAACTGAAAACGGTTAAACAGCCCCCTGCTCCGTGGCATTTTACCCGAGAACTGCGCTGTAACCTTACCTCCTCCTCCTATCCAATTTCCATATCCAAATACTTTAGTACTATTCTCCCTCACTCACTCACCACCGCACTTCCACCACGACAATGGAAGCAGCTTCGACCAAACCTCCTCCCCTCCACCGTCCTCCACCCAAACCACCCACCGACCAACAACTCACTAAAAAACTCCTCCAATACAACGTCACCCCCACCCCCAAAATCACCCACATCCTCCGCAAAAAACACCTCCAAAAAACCCTCCGCAAATCCAACCGCACCCAACCCGAACCCATCGTCGACGACGAAGAATCCCACTTCCAAGCCCTAAAAACCGAGTACAGAAACTTCACCAGAGCCATCGACGCGAAGAAGAAGAAAACCCCAGACGGCGGCGTTTTGATGGTGGGGAAGCCGTGGGACGGGGTGGAGGCGGGAGATGAGATGAGGGAGGTTGAGTATGGTGGGGAGAAGTTGAAGAAGGAGCATTTGAGAGAGCTGAGTGGGATTTTGGAACGGGACCGGGATAAGTTCAGGTGGCTTTTGGAGGACGACGTTGAGATTGAAGGGGGGTGGTTGGAGAAGAATGGGCAGCGGAATTGGGTACCGCCAAAGCGGGGGGAGGCCGAGTCGATTCGGTTTCTTGTCGATAAGTTCGTCTTCCTTCTGTTTTGCGTATTACGTGATTTGGATACGTCCCTATGTCTATATTTGCGTGGAGAAAGCTATTGATACTACCGAAATGTCGAATTAAATTTTTTTTTCCAGCATGAAGCACTTGAACGAGTAAATTCAATTCTCAGCAAGCTTCGTCAATAGAATAGTTGTAAATATAAGAGGGAGGAAATGACCTTAAAAAATTTGATTGAGTTGAGGTGGAGCGAATTTCAGTAGGTTTTTATTACGATTTTGGTTCCAAGTTAAAAAAAAGGGTAAGAGCTGGAGATGCTCTTATGAATAAAAGTGTGAGGAATTAAAGTGAATTTATGCTCGTTAGATTGTTACGAAGTTTCTGTGTTACGCCGTTTTTATAGTTTGATTTGTTACATACTTTTGGCTCAATTTTTACTAATTGTTATGACTTATCTGTTTTTATGGTATGTAGTTTTTATAGTTAGAGTTGTTAGTTACTTTTTGACCTTGTTTTAGTTTTACGAGTTGTTAACTTGTTAAGAGCATCTCCACTCCTTACCCAAATCCTACATCAAACTCAAATTTGAGTAAAAACCACCAAAATTCTCACTCCACTCCTTCACCAAATCCTTCACCAAACTTGATATTACTCAAATTCATCACTAAATTTGGCGAGAATCAAATCCAACATCAAATTTTGAAGGCCATTTTCTTCCCCTCAAATTTACAACAATGCCATTAATTAGGCTTTTACTCAAATTTATGCCTAGATTTTCTTTTTCCCATTGGAGTGCTCCATACCAAATCAATTTTACTCAAATTTAAGTGAAAATCTGAGTAAGGGGTGGAGATGCTTATCAGTTTTTATGGCATTAGATTAATAGTAATGTTTTGTTTTGACTAATTAAGAAGTATGCACAGAAAATTACAATCTGTTTTTCTAGTTACCAAAATTCTGTGTTTTAGTTACAATGTATTTTTGTTAGTTACTAACATAGTATTTATTAAATTGTCTATCATGGGCTCTTGTTGTATTGTGTGTATATGGGTATGAGTTGTATGGGTGTGGATTGTTTAGGTTGTGTGGTACGGAACTGAGTGTGAAGGACTGGAAGTTAGCAAGGATGATGAAGAAGTCAGAGCTACTGTTCACAGAGGGTCAATTGCTTAAGATTGTTGAAGGGCTTGGGGTGAAAGGACAATGGAGGAACGCAATGTCTGTTGTGGAGTGGGTGTACAGCTCCAAGGAACACAGACATTACAAGAGCAGGTAAATTTGTTTGTGTTCATGTGATTTATGCTTGGAAAATTTGTGATGTGATCGTTCAGTATTTAGTCGGAGGACTTTTTCAACATTTATGCACTCAACGAGATGGAAAACTGAAGCTCTATTAATTGTTCCTTATGAGAGTCTACTTTGAATAAATGCTTCCCAAGCTTCACTTTTGTTTAGGTTTCTGTTTTGGCATCAATGACAACGAATTTATAGAGCATCATTATCAAAACACTCGAAACATACAGGCAGACTCTATGCATTACTAGTGCTTCTTGGTTCTTGTTTTTCAGATTCCTTGCATTTGCATTTTATTGATTTTCCAGTTCTTTCTATGTTCATACTGTGAACGATTTGAGGGTTGGTTGCTCCTATAAGCAGTAGTTGTGAGTGTGTGACACTGTGACCCTTCAAATTAAGTCCATGGTCCTGTACTATTTTCGTAGAAATATGGTCTCAAGTCCAGTGATAGGGACATGTAGGTACTAGGAATTAATATGCCTTTTTTTTTTTGTCGTTCTATGACTAATTCATTATACTCAAGCTTTGATGGCTGAGGTCCTCTATCTTTACACAGGTATAGAATGGACAAAGCTATCCTTATTTTCATAAGAGGGCTCTCTTCCTTCCCTTCTCTATCCTCTCCCTCTCATCTTTCTCTCTCTCTCCCCCCTCTCGCTCTCTCTCCACGATAGCCATCACCGCATTCCCGTCAGTAAGAGAACCACCACACATTCACCTCTATCATGTTAGTCCCACATTGGTTGTTTACATGGTGGTCAGGGTATAAGTCACAAGAAATCATGTGGGCTCTCTCTCCCTCTTAAGTATTTTGGGCTTAAAATCGCCAACAAGTCTACATGAAAAAGGCGCAAATGGTCAAATGCAGCCATACATTTTCAATGTCAGGTCTCAGGAAAATGCAATGCATTATTCCCACCACCACACATATGCACGATACACATTGCATCTTTAAAATAGATAAAGATTGTAAATACATTTGGGAGTAGATGGTGTTTAGTCCCACATTGGTTGTTTACATGAGTGGTCTTGGGTATATAACAAACCATCTAAATCGGATGCCATAGGAATCTGAGCCCGTTACAAATGAACTGCAGCCACAGTCTGTTTTGTGCTCCTGTACAGAAATTGAACATCATTCTGGCAAAAATGAAGCTGTGGTTCTCTCATCTTTAACATTCCAAGATTGTCCTTTGTTTGGGATGATGTAATTTAGAAGATTTTTTTATTTTTTCATTGAATGTAAGTCTATTATGTAATTTTTTTGTCATGTAATCAGCGCCGTGAATTTTGGTTGTGTGTATTCAACAACCAAGTAAAGATAGAATTTTTACTTTTTGGTGATGTCAGTTTTACAAATCGATCAACATATAAATTTATCTTTTGGGGATTTTTCAGAAAACAACTGAAGGCTTTTAGTGGTCTAAAATTAATGGGTTCTTATCCCCCTCTTTGTTTCTCCACCATAGCCATCAAAAACCATAGACAGATTGAGATTCCCGCCCTATTTTTTCACTTGTTTATGTTGTTGTATTGGGAATGTTTAAATAAATGATGTGTTTTTGGGAGTTTTGCTCTTTGAATAAACATTTTCGTAAGTCATGTTTATGATAAAAATTTAATGAATTATTTTTGCCAGGATCTAAGGCCAAGCGCCCTAACCACCACACATTCACCTCTATCATGTCACGGTCCTAATCAAATCGGATTCCTAAAAATTTAATGTACTTTGGAGAAATGAATTGATCAAAAAGTCTGGAAAAAGTTATGGTCCGGTTCAAAAAATGCATGAGTTTTGGTAATGGATAAACAATATGAGATTCAGCGTTAGTTTTCAGGTTTTATCCATGGATTACATACCATTAAGGAAAATAGCATCCAACAAGCGCGCACACAAAAAAAAAAAAAAAAGAACCAGTTTTTGCATTACATAAAAATCAAATGCAATACATAAATCATACATTTTCAATGTTCAAGGTGCAATAGCAGTTTCTGCACTACAGGAAAATGCAATGCATTATTCCAAATTTGAGGTTCCAAAATCAAGTGCGTTACGTCATGCCTAGGTTTTATATGGATATGCACTATATCACATTCACGTAAAATACTGAAATAGATAAAAATATTTATAACAGTAGGTAAATTATTTACACACACACACATATTATAAATATCTCACGGTCCGGTTCGGTTAATCCATGGTTTCATAATGAAAATCTGTGGACTGAACCACGAGTCACAGTTTTCTAATTTTTGAATCGGTGTCTGGACCATTAATCCACGGTTCCAATCCGAAACATACATTTTTTTAGCATCTTTACTGGAAATGTTTGCTAGAGCCCGTTTGTACTCCGGCAACCAGTGAAACTTCTTTAACAGCCTTCAACGTTCCTTGATCTGTATTATGAAGCACTCGACTGTTCCCTCGTACTACCTTTTTTCGTCAAAATCCGGCGTGTTATTGAACATCATTCTGGCCAAAAATGAAGCTGTGGTTCTCTCCTCCCCCCGCGGAGATAACATTCTTGCTGTCAACGACTTCTCTAGATCTTTGTTCAGAAACATGAAAAGTGATAATTTCAGAAGATTTTTTTTATTTTTTATTTTTATTATTGAATAATACACGGACCACGTGTTTGAGACAATGCACCATCTATGTATGCAGTCTATTATGTAATTTTTTTTGTCATGTAAAGAAGTAGCAAGTTTAAAAGAAGAAATCAGCGCAGGATTGAGAGCTATGACACCAATCCAATGCATGTATGAGTTGTGTGTATTCAACAACCAAGTAAAGATAGAATTTTTACTTTTTGGTGATGTCAGTTTTACAAATCGACTAAAATCAACATATAAATTTATCTTTTGGGATTTTTCAGAAAACAACTGAAGAGATAACTTTTACTGTTCGGTGAAAATTAATAAAATTTATCCGTTCTGTATGGTTGTGGAAATAATTTCTGACCCTCAAATTTTTGTTTTGCCGCCGGTGACGGTGGTGGTGGAGTGGGGTTGGACTTTTTGCATTAAAAAACTTAGGCATAGACAGATTGAGATTGAGGTCAAATTACATCGACATGGATCTAAGGCCAAGCGCCCTATTTTTTCACTTGTTTATGTTGTTGTATTGGGAATGTTTAAATAAATGATGTGTTTTTGGGAGTTTTGCTCTTTGAATAAACATCGTAAGGTATGCGGCCTCTGTCCCATATTATTTTTTGCATTTTCGGAAGTCATGCTTTATTCAGATAAAAATTTAATGTACTTTGGTGGATAATTTTTCTAGTTTTCCTCCCAATCAAAGAACAAAGTGAGCTCTTTTGATTGATGAAAAAAGTCTGAGAAATGATGCACAAGAATATTTTTTCTTTTCCAAATAAAGCATGAGTTTTGGTAATGGATAAACAATATGAGATGGAGGCAGCATTAGTTTTTATGTTAGTTGTGGAATTTAATAATTTTCGGTCATACTCTGTGAGCAGAACTATTTTCAGCATTGATTAATTCATTCTTTGTAGGTTTGTATACACGAAACTCTTGTCAGTTCTTTGGAAAGCAAGAAGACCTCGTGAAGCTCTTCAAATCTTCGATGTGATGCGTGTAATGATAAAAACTTTACTACTTAATGCTCATAGACAATATGTGCTTAAATATGTTTGATTTTCTGAAGTCCTCCTTTATTTAATATTGTAAGTTGTATTGCTGGTTGGAATTTAACTCCAAGTTATTTAGGGAGATTGCCAAATATATCCAGATATGCCTGCATATCACTGCATCGCTGTTATACTCGGTCAAGCTGGTTTTCTGAAAGAGCTGATGAAAATTATTGAGTGCATGAAGGAAAAACCTGCTAAAAGATTGAAAAATATGCGCCACATGAGCTGGGAAGCTATTCTTCAACCTGATGTGGTTGTGTTTAACGCTGTAAGAGCTCATCAGTTTGTCTAACTAAATTGTCCTCATACCCATTAATCTTCGGGCTGACAAAACTTCTTGATTATATCTTTGGTGGTTAGGTACTGAATGCTTGTGTGCCATCCCATCAGTGGAAGGGTGTATCTTGGGTGTTTGAACAGTTGAGGAAAAATGGTCTGAGGCCCAATGGAGCAACTTATGGACTTGCAATGGAGGTAACTGGATCTTGAAGTCAAATGGCACACTATGTGCCATGAAATACTATGTTATATGGATGGTTATTAGTCTCACATAAGTTTTTTTACAAGTGTGGAGTAAGAGACTCATTGTAGGTAGTCTCAAGGAGCAGTTTTATTTATATAATTGGTGGCTATATAAAAACGTGGGGTAGCCATCCCACGGACATAAAAAAGAAAGCATTGATGCACAAAATCAAGCAACATGGTAGCATTTGTAGTGTTCCATTAGAGTTCAATGCTTTTTTTTTGTTGCCTCGCCATCAGCTAAGAAGTTAGCTTCCCTGAGAATACGAGTCATTTGATTTCCCATTTACGGTCTAGAAGGGTCCTGCAGTAAAAAATGAGAGGAGAAATCCGTGGTGCAGTATAAGGTAAATCATTAAGCAATAGATGAGTAATGCTGGAATCATTTTCCAAATCTAACTTAGTAGAACCACGATCCCATGCTAGTATAAGACCCATTCGTACTGCTTTAAGCTCTGCAACAAGGCTAGTTGTGGCTTCCATAGCTTGGTTTAAAATCTTAAAGCCATCGGTTATCGAAAATAACCAATGTCTCTTGGGCCTAGCTCATAATGTTCGTCCAAAGCAATCCCTGAGAACCCCTCCACTGCTTTCTTTACCATCATGGGGTAAAGCACTACCATCATTATTTAGTTTTATTCTGTTCAAAGAGGGAGGCAACAACTGGATAAGGTTAACTAGTTTTATGCTTAGATTTTGGTTTCTAAAACATTAAAGCTGTGAATGCGGAGAAAACTAAGTACTTATCATGCCATTTCATCATTCACATACTAGTTTTGGAATTTTTCTAAACCATGCTATACTCATTGAGTATGAAGTGGTGTTTAAGTGGAACAGAGTTGTATTCCCTAAAACAATTTATTTATCTACGGGCTATATTTTTATTCAAGTCTTACAGGAATTGCTTGTTGAAAGGTAATGTTAAGGTCTGGAAAGTTTGACCTTGTGCATGAGTACTTTGGAAAAATGAGAAGAAGCGGGGAAGCTCCAAAAGCCCTTACTTATAAAGGTTTGTTCGCCTCCCTTTACTGTCAAGGGGATTTGGTGGTTGGTGGCTTAAACATCCTTTGTCTCCAACTTTCTAGTTCTTGTCAAAGCCTTTTGGGAGGAAGGTGAAGTTGATGAAGCTATTCAAGTAGTCAGGGACATGGAACAAAGGGGAGTGTTTGGGGCAGCATGCGTGTATTATGAGCTAGCTTGCTGCCTTTGCAACAATGGGAGGTGGCAAGAAGCTTTGCTGGAGGTCAGTTTTTTTTTTTTTTTGAGGGTACTGCGCTAGCTTCTTTATCTTGGGTCATAACATTCTTAGAAATGTATTTTCAATATAGAAAAATATGTGTCAGCTTTATTTGGTAAATACACCTGTAAATGATATGGACTTGGGAGTGTGGCTCTGTGGATTGTATGGAATTAAGAGTAAGCTTTGTTGATTACGGCTTGACAAACTGATGGATTTGCTCTCGGTTATACAAAAGTGATTTTGAGTGGTTTAAGCTTGGTTGATCACTTGATCTCATGCAACAGTGGCAGTTGTTGGTCATCAGGGTTTTGGGCCTCCTAATAGGTTGTGCTTCTACTTGTGTTGCGAGTCCATGAAGTTTCAAGTGTTTACAGAGCTCAACTCTGTGTCTTTGTGTAGTTAGTAGCTGTTGAAATTGATCTAATTTGTTTGCATACCAGGTTTGCATTATATTTCAGACTAATACACTCCCTTTCGTAGCTGATACTCCCTCAGGATGTACGCACTTAGCGTTTGCTCCGGGACTGCACACATCTGAGATAACTTCATATTGAGTAATCATCATATGACTTTTGTAGGAACAGTAACAGAGTAACTGTTATAGATGTATTCTTGACAGAATAATATTGTATCATAATCAACAAGGTCATCAATTAGTGTCATTTCTATATTTCTGTAAGTCTGTTAAATCTATTAATTACATGAGGAAAAGCCATTCACTATCAAAAGTTCATAACTGCAGGTTAAGAAGCTGAAAAAATTTCCTCATACTAAGCCATTAGAGGTTACCTTCACTGGCATGATAATGTCTTCTTTCAAGGGTGGACACATTGACAGTTGTATCTCTATTTTCCAACATATCAAGGAGCACTGCGCGGTTGACATTGGCATCGTAAATGCCATGCTTAAAGTATACGGCAGGAACGATATGTTTTCTAAAGCAAAGGAGTTATTTGAAGCGACCAAGAGTGTTAAATCTGATTCTACATCTTCCCTTAGCGCAGATGCATACACTTACAGCATGATGCTTGAGGCTTCTGCTAGTGCTCATCAATGGGAGTACTTTGAGTGTGTCTATAAGGAGATGGCACTATCTGGGTACCTCCTTGATCAAAGTAAACATGTGTCTCTGCTTATTAAAGCCGCCAGAGCTGGGAAGGTGAACTATATGCTACTGCCTCTCTATTAAGTTGGTTTTTTTACTTGTGTTTTCTTCCATTATTAGTTTATTCTTCCGTCTGTCCCTTATTTTGGTCACCTTGTCCATTTTGGGACATCCCAAATGTGTCTGCCCTTGCCTAAAGCCCCATTCAGTTGCATGGAAAGAAAAGAGAATACTTGAATGTTTAACTTTCCTGTATTTGTAAGAGCATCTCCAGCCTTGAACCAAACTCAGAACCAAATTTGAGTAAAAATTTGGGTAAAAGCTTGATTTGGTATGGAGAGCTCCAATGAGGACACCCAATTTTTACCATACCTTGAAATCAGATCCAGAGTAATTCAATCACCACCGGATTGAGCCACCAATCACCGCCCATCACCGCGCCGTCCACCACCATACCAAGTCCCCATCTTTGGCGTCAACAAGATCGCTAATCATGTCGACCTCCAAGCACCTCGTTTCCCTCTCTCTCTTCTTGAATTTGGATGAAGAACGAAATCAGGGTTTACGAACCACACCCGGGAAGCCATTTCACGATTTAAAGAACCACACCAAAGCATTCAAATCGAACCACACGGTGGGAGCAAGATTTCATTTCACGATCTAGGGTTTAAATGATTTCACAACCCACACCAGACGATTTAATGAAATTTGGGTTTACGATTTCACAACCCACACCTCTTTAAGACGTGACCACCTTTGTGCAAGCGGTTTTAGCCACACTGCACGACCCCCGATCTTCGTCCAAACTTGGTCCACTTTTTCCACGACCACCGCCGTCCACCACTAAAAAGACACCACCACTTTCTTGTGAAATGGCGACCACCAAATCGCCACCTTATAGAGCCGTTGGAAAATTTGGGTTTGGCTGGTTCTCCCTTGATTTGGGGAGAAAAAGGGTTTCCTTGATTTGGTATGGAAAAACACGGGTAACATTTCCAAAACGGTTTGATTGGTCAAAAATTTTACTCACTTTTGTGTGACCCACGTCTCTAACCTTCCTACTAGGATTAGCTTTCCTTGAATACATTTCCCTCAAAAAAACATATGTTCTCTAGTTTGGGACAGTGTTCTTGCATCTCCATTAATTTCTACCTAATTATACCCACGTCTCTAACTTTCTCTAAATTTCTTTTAATACATTTCCCTCAAAAAACACAAGGTTTTGCAGGAATCTTGCATCTCCATTAATTTCTACCTTCCTTCACTTCACTACGATTTTCTCGGGAATAAATTTCCTACACCAGTTTCTTGACAAGTGAACGGAGCCAAAAGGGACCAAAAATATCTTACAGGGGAGTACTATTTACTGGTTGTCTTTCTCATAAATCCTGGCATCTTGAAAGAGAGAAGTACACACATTGATCTCCAAAATCAATTTGCACGATGTTGTTACAAGAATTTTTGAGGTTTTTAAGGGTTATTACAAAATCTGGTAAACTCTGAAAAAATTATCAACAATAACTGAGGTAAACCAAAGTGGTTCTAGGATCTTTATCCATATTGGCAAGGAAATTTGGCAGAAGTTAATAGGTCATATATCCAAATGAAGGATGTGGGGAAGCTGAGAAACAGGTCCTGCCTATATAGATTTGTAATAGGTGAGAAGTGACTACAACTTGGAAACAATACGGGGATGTTGTCTAAGATTTTTTGTGTCATCAAATTACTGCAAAATGAGGCTAAATGATGCATCCACTTTGAGGCAGCCATGGTCAAGAAAAATGCTAAAAGGACACTAGATTTGAGAATGGGTGTACCGGCCTTGGATTTGATTGAAGATAGACCTTAGAGTCCATAATCCATATAGCTGATGTCGCGTAGTTCAGATCGAGCTTTGGTGAGTTGAGCTAAATCAGATATGGCCGCTACACTGAGGTGGCTGGAATGGCATCTAAACAATAGATGAATCTGCAGTGTGACCAATCCATTCATTATTTGCAGTCAAGTTATCACATTGGAACTCTGGTAATTCCAGATATTGGTAAGGATTATTTGGTTAATTATACTCGAACAACAAAGTGATAAGGGTGTGTTTTCTGTAGCTGTTCATCATATTTCATACGCTTCATATAGAGGCTCCAACGTTGTCACCAAAATTCTGTTTCTCTTTTTTGCAACTGAAGTCATATTCTCTTTGTGCACAATTTGCTCATTGCTTTGACGTACAAGCCATAAGGCTACTTTAGTGCTGTATTTCCATAGTAGGTAGTGTGGAATTTGCTTGGGTTTTCTTTCCTTTGTACCTATGTTATCTTTTTTGTTTGAGCTAGAGTCTGACAATTTTAAGAGGCTTTTTGAGCTTCTGTTGGTTCTTTAGAGCAACAGAGAGTTCATCATGAGACTTTCCATTTTTTGGTTTCTTAAATTGGTGTGTTTCCTCATTCGCTTCTAGCATGACTGTACAATAAGCTGTTCAACAAAGGAAAACTGAATAAAAAGCCAAACCATTCTATCTTCTTGATGTCGATTGTGTGCATAGTTACCTCTGGCTTGGTTTATGGCAACCTTTTTTTCCTTTTTAACTAGTCACTTGTGGCATAGTTATTCAAAGGAATCGGAGGTTTCTTCTGTTAAACCATTTTGTTCTTGATGCAGGGGCATCTGTTGGAGCATGCATTTGACACTATGTTGGAAGCTGGTGAAATACCTTATCAATCTGTGTTCACTGAATTGATATGTCAAGCAATTCTTCAACATGATTATGAAAGAGCTATCAGCATAATCAAGGCTATGGCTCATGCTCCATTTCAAGTAAGTGAAAAGGAGTGGACAGATCACTTTGAGCGAAATGGAGACAGGATCAGTAGGGAGAGTTTAGAGGAGTTGTTGAAAACTCTCAGTAACAATGTTTTGCCTATGGAAGCCACCGTATCAAATTTGTCCAAGTCATTGTTTTTTATCTGTAGATCCGATAAGTTCGGTGAGATTTCAAGCCCAGTAGCTTTTGAGAATTCATCTGTCGATCAATCACCTTCGGCCGGTGATAATGGGAAATTAGACTGTGGTGGAAGTAGAAATGTGCAGAATATTTCTGGAAATACTGTGGAGATTAATGGCAAAACAAATGATAGACATAGCATTGGAAAGGCTATCGAACTTATCAGCCTTGAGGATTTGGCTCCTGACGAGACATCTGATGAATCAGCTGACGATAGTGATGACGAATTCTTGAATCACGCTGAATGTGGAAACCCAGATATTGAAGAGGAAGAAATTGACTCTCTTGAATCCAACCTACCCTCTGCGGATGAAATTCTGAAATCTTGGAAGGAGGGCAGGAAAGGTGATGGTATAGTTTTCCCCTTTCAGTTTGGTGGAAAGAAAGCGAACACCGTTTCATCACAGTTTATCGAGTAAACAAAAATGCGGTTGTATGTGCACGAGGTATTTGATTCAACATCTTTATGAATTTGCTGGTAACCTTGTTGCCATTGGAATGGAGAAAAGATAACTCACCTTGGCCAGGGAAAGTAAAGAGAAGGTGGTGAAGATGCAAGGAAAATTCAGGGCAATCTCAATTATCACAAATTTTTCCGTTTCATTAGCTAGGCAACTTCAGGTGGCTAACGGAAATATAAATGAAGTTTAGGTGTTTATTTGAAATTTTTGCAAACGTGTACTATTTATGGGTGGACAAATTGATGTGTAAAAAGTATCTCAATATTCATAAAATTTTCATAGAAATTTTATAAACTTGTATTTGTATAAGGCGGATCTACTATCCCGAAAACCCTGTCTCGTCCATCTGAGCAATCGACGACTTAGATTTGCAGATGAACGTGGATGACTTAGATTTGTTTGGTGTGAGATGGAATCCGAGCTGTTGACTGCTCGGATGGACGGGACAATGGATCCGCTAGCGTATTTGGAAGTGTGAAATGTGCATTGAAAATTTAAATTTATACCATCCAGCAACATTATTGTATGTGAATTTATTACCCAACTTTGGGGACAAGGGGCGGAATGACCTCTCGATGGGATCCTAGCGTAGCCGTCCCTTTCTGGATAGAATTAATTGAGTAACTCGGATCACGATGATTCAAGATTTAAGTTCAACCAAAAAAGAATAGAAGAAGTGCAAATTAATCACGATGATCCAAATGAAATAATTAATATTTTGTTATAATATTTTAGGAATTGATATTTGACAATTCTTTATTTCTACGCTAAAACAGAACATATTGGGTATTTTTTTGAACGGTCCAGATTTTAAGTAAAATTCTTACGCGGAAGAATCTTCTCTTTCTTGGAATTTTTTTATTAAAATTCTGGACCATTGATTGCAAGAGGACCCGACTACATGTACAGAGGGAAGTGTCCAAAAAATGTACCGATCGTGTTCGGGGACCCACTTTTGGGTCCCACACGAGTGATCCAAACCATTCATTATTCTTAAAACATTTTTCCGAGGGATTAACGGTTTCAATCCAAAGTCTCGCCGTTTCAATAAAAAAAAAAATTGACGGATTGACGGTTGCAAGATTGACGGTTTGGTTGCACTACGACCTGTAGTGCACCCCTACAAGGTCCCTGGGTTGGTATTTTTAATTGTAGTTTACAAGTCCCGTTTAGGTACGGATGACATGACACGGCTTCCAGCACGCCAATGGGCTGGGTTAGAAAACTCCAATACACGATAAGACACGACACGACACGACACGACACGGTACGATTAATAAGCCGAAAAAAATCACGTTAGGCGTGAAAGTAAATTATCAGGCTGGCACAACACGGACCATTTGACGCCGGTGTTACCTACATTCAGTTATTGTCGAAATCTCAAAATTGTCGTGCATTTAAAGCATGGCGCTTTGAATCGGCAATTATATGGAAAGAAAATTAATTAAAACCCCCATTATGCTTATTCCTAAAATGCTTATTAGACTTGTCATTCGACGCTATAAATACGTATGGATTTGCCTTCTTTCATTGCCTGCCTCTCTCTCCCTCTCTCAGTTAATGGCATCCTCTTCACAGAATGTTTCTGAATACTTGAATGGGAAGGAACTAGTAGTTCCTTATGTGCCCAAACCAAACAACCTCTGCCTAGCTATAGAGCAACCTCCGGTGATAATCTCTCTCTCTCTCTCTCTCTCTCTCTCTCTCTCTCTCTCTCTCTCTCTCTCTCTCTCTCTCTCTCTCTCTCTCTCTCTCTCTCTCTCTATGTGTTTTTTATTAACTAGGACCCTCTTAGTTTAAAATTCCCGCGCGCAATTGTGTAATTATGTTGAATAACTAAAATTGATGTGCTATAGATTTAGATGTTTAGCACAAATTCAAATACATCTGTATTTAGAACCATCTAATGCACTTGGATTCTACACGGTCAAGTTGCACTTTTACACATTGTAAGACTTTAAAAGCATCCACATCGGAAGCATTTTCCGAAACTGTCACCCAGATTTTCCCTTGAAAACACATAATTGTGCAACACTCCCCCTTTTCGCCTTTTCATTTGCTCTCTCTGTGTGCAGTGTGCAAGTGTAGTTATTAAGACCCTCTTGGTTTTAAATTCGCGCGAATTTTTATATATTTATTTTTATTTATTGATTAGCTATTTGAGGGAAAGATAAAAAAAAAAATTAGAGCAGTGCTAGTGCTACATATACGGATGTTGAGACACAAAATATGAACACATGCATTTAGAATCGTCTGATGCACGTGGGTCCTATACGATGCACGTAAGACCTTCATAGAACGGTTTGAAAAGCATTATGTCGGAAGCCTTTTCCAAAACTTTGTCACCTGATTTTCCCTTGAGACATTAAATTAAGTAACGGTTCTCTTTTTCACTTTTTTATGGGCACTTTGTGATGGTGGTTGGTTGATGAGTCTACTCAATCAAAAGCATATTCACTTGAAAACTTATTGATTGCTTTTCATCATTTTTAATCACGTCCTAATTTTCTGCATTTTCAACAGGAATTCAAAGCCTGATACAAGATTACGAGCACCTGGGAGTTTCAGATGAGATCGATATTCAAGATTCCGTAAAATTGTTACGAAAATCTTTTCGTCGAGGTATGTGCATTTCATTGATATGCGTGTTGAACCCAGAAATTTAACATAGTGAGGCACTCTTTTGACTAACCATGAAAAATTGTTTCATAAATAACTTCGGCAGGAGTATATTCAACTCATTTACCAGCCACCAAAGTTTAAAATGCATGATATTTACAGAAGCGTCTGACTCTCTGACTTTCATTTAAGCGCTTCGATTGCGGGATTAACTTACAGTTGAAAGGTTTGACTTTTGGTGAAGGTTTGAATAGGGTTTGCCTTACAGATGTGGTTTATAGCCCATCTGATTGTAGCCATTGCTTGTCAAGAGAGAGGTTTGGGGTTTGAGTTCAATAGAAAAACATTGAACCCCGGCCCCTTTGGTTGTTAACCCACACTTCCCCACTAACCCCGTTAATGTATATCGTATATATAACAAAAAAAAAAAAAAAAAAGATTAAGCACTAGATTAACAATATATAAACTACCAATGTTAATCAACCAACACTATGTTGAAAAAATCAAGGTATGAAATGAGAGAGAAATTCATTTTCTAGTTTTTACAAGATTTATATGTTGTAATTTAGTAAGATATTTGCACAATGAGAGATAAATTCATTTTTCAGTTTTTTACAAGATTGATATGTTGTAATTTAGTAAGATATTTGCACAATTATTGAAAATATGCATGAAAAAAAGAGATACCCGTTCATCTAACAGGCTTTAATTTTAGCTTTTTTAGTTTGTTGCGCTTTTCGAGACAGATTATTCTCTCACAATACCAACTAAATGTCCCCCAAAGCCAAAACTTCCTTAGCAAAATGGGGTAAATTTTTTTGGATGCAACTATTATTTTTATTTTTTTTGGCAAATTTCGATGCAATGAGAGAAATTTTTGTTGGATCTTGTTTAGTAATATATAGGAGCTTTAATTTTATGAATAAATTCGAATAAGCCTAGTTCGACATCAATGTTTCAAATTAGTTTTTATTCGACATCAATGTTTCAAATTAGTTTTTTATTTGCATTTTGCAGCAGAGAATAGCAGAAGGATCGAGGAACATATTTTGGTCTGCACCTATAGCCTTTAAACTTCCAGAAGACAATATGGTTAGATATTGAAAAGAGATGAGGAAGGTACGCATCTTTACTGTTCAAAATTTCCAAAATCTCGTATAATTTGGGCTGCTGTTATGATTTTTGATTGTTGCATCACGCATGATGTGAAATCGACTTACGGTGTGCAACATTTGCCATTGACTGAACGATTAGGGGTTGGAAAATTGAAAAGCGCCATCACCCTGGTCTTGAAAGAAATGATAAGGTAGGTCGGGCAAATCTCTAACCTTTTTTTTTTTTTTTTTCCGTTTAGTCTCATCTCTTTGTATGAAATTTGTCATATTATTGGTGAATCCAATTATTGAATTTCGTAAGTGAGAAATGTCAAGAAAGTTGATAACTGCATGCATGGTACTTTATCATTTATATTTATTCTTTTGTGAAAAAGAATAAAGTCCCTATTATTAGCCAGATTTTCAAAATCGGGGTATTACATTGGATTGTTGGATCACATAATCGAATCATAGGACAAAATCGAGAATCATAAGATTCTACTAAGAAAAAAAAATTCTACTAGAAAAAGGTAATTGTTTGATATTTCGTACTCGTATATGCATTTTTCTTTTCCTTTTCCTTTTCCTATTAATATGAATGTTTTCCACTGCAGTATTTTTACCACAATCAGTGTGGAAAGATGTTCCAAACTTTTCCTGAAGTGGTGAGATTCATCAAGGATGCTTCTTTGCCGAGAAGGTACAAGGCCTGAAACCAAGGCAAGAATATTACAGTAACCTTGGGGAAGTTTGAATGATAAGTCATGTCAAGAAAATGAAGGTGCAGGTACAAATGGTGAAACAACAGAAGCAGAATTAACTCAAAGAGATGTCCGATGTCATGTTCCCGCGCTTGAATGTTGAAAAAATTCAGAATCTGAGCTTAGCCGATCTGAATGAAATGGGTTGCTTGGTGGGCCAAAACATAAGGGATGTAGAGAGGAGCATTGAGTTTTTTAACCATGAATGAAATGAGGAGAGGAAGAGTGGATTGGATGAGAATAAACTCTCAACTTTCGAAGATATGCTTTACCTTCACAGTGGTCGAGCCCTAGTTTCATTTAGCCTTATAAAATGCTTCTCCTTTATCGTCATTTACTTTCAGTTTTAGTGTCACATAGTTAATGTAGTAGCCTACCAATTTTTCTCTTTTCTTTCTTTTGACAAATTATTCTCCCCCTACTACGGTAATTGCTCGATTGTTATTTGGGCGATCAAACAAATGACAATCGAGCAATCACCATAATAGGGGGAGAATAACTTGACAAAGGAAAGAGAAGAGAAAAGTTGGTCGGCTACCACATTAACTATATATGTGACACTAAAACTGAAAGTAGATGACGATAAAGGAGAACCATATTATAATGCTAAATGAAACTAGGGCTCGACCACTGTAAAGGCAAAACATATCTTCGAAAGTTGAGAGTTCATTCTCATCCAATCCACTCTTCCTCTCCTCATTTCATTCACGGTTAAGAAACTCAATGCTCCTTTCAACATCCCTTTTGTTTTGGTCCACTAAGAAACCCATTCCATTCAAATCAGCTAAGCTCAGATTTTGAATTTTTTCAACATTTAAACGCAGGAATATGATATTGGTCATCTCTTTGTGTTGATTCTGCTTTTGTTGTTTCGCCACTTGTTCCTGCACCTTCATTTGTTCGACATGACTTATCATTCAAACTTCCCTAGGGTTATTTACAAGATCTCTTTGTGATGGTTGGGGTACGTGGTTTCGTCTATCTGCTTCGTCAACCAACCCAATTTTTTTTTCTTTTTTTTGATCGGCAAAAAAATTATTTAAACTCGACAAAGAGTACATCGAGGCTAAAACACCATATCCGAGCACAAGTGCAAGGATAAGGCAAGGCAACACATCTAGCAATAAACTAAATGTGAAGCCAAAAGGAAAAGAAATGAAAGTCCAGTGGGATAAAGTTATAAATCTTGAAATCTTTTTCAAGTGCCTTTTAGTACATTTTACTTCTTCTTGTCATTTACCATTTCATGCACATATAAAATTTGAAGAAACCTGTACTGGGCGAAGTGAATGCTCATTCCTTTTGTTTCAGATATACGCTAAGGAGCATGAAGTGGAGTGCATGGAATGTGTTGCATTCTTTTTGAAAAGCATAAATGAAAGGAGTCGTTTGGGCATTTAGTAAAATGTAATTTGGGATAGATGAACTTGTAATTTATTTAACTTTTGACTTAGACAAGTGTGGTAACTTTATATTTTTATTCATGTTTTATCTCGGGACACGGATACCCACCCGATTGTACTGTATGGAACGATACAGGAAAAACGTCATGGGATGTTTTGGAAATGAATGTGGGACTTTTACATAATGCTTATAAGAAATGATTTATTTGTTATGTTGAAATCAAGGGTGTGACACCTTTTCTCTTGTCATAGATATTGTTACCAATTTTATTGTAATACGGAATCTGCTTAATCTTGTCAAATTTAACTAAAACTAGGCCTAAATTTGGCAATTTACTCTTCCTGATTTGTGTCGGCTCAAAAGTTTCGAGGGCCGCAAACTTTTTAAAATGGGCCCCATATATATTTTGCATTCAAAGTTGATCAACACAGAATTTTTATAGTAAACCATTACAAAATGTTTACCATTACATTAATTTAAACGTATAGCTATCGAAAAATAAACCATTGTAATACTTCACAATTTATCCTTTGAGCATTAATCTTCTCCTACTATAAGCTACAAATGTTTTTCATTAAATTTTGATGCAGGGAAGCGTATTGAAAAAGCAAGACAAACACAAGAAGAATCTCACAACTCACAATATAAAGAAAAACTCTCTATTTTCTTCTTTATTCAACCCCATTGCTCTAAGGCTTACAACTTTAATTTATAGTGAAGAAAACCTACATACTAGGAAATAAAGAAAAAGGAAGTAATAACCTTTAGAAACTAAATTACTTATTGACCAAGCAAAAAATTAAGAGGGAAGCTAAATAAACTAAACTAGGAAACAAAATATTCTAGAACACTTATTCAAGACTCCCTACCAATATAAGTAAAACAAAATATAATATTTATTAAACATAATAATATCTCATAAAATCTCCATTTGCATCATTCTCTTTGGCTTGAGAAAACTTGTCCTCGAGTTTTGCATAGCTTGGAACAATTTGATTCGTCATTGAGTGCCCGCGTCAACCTTGAACTTCAAATTGATTTTCTCTAATATGGAATTGGAAAAGTCTTCAAGAACTGGATGAACAATTTCCTCCCCATCATTGAGATGGTAAAAAAACATCAGCTTCCAATTGAACCACTTTCTGAGCGGGTTGAATCATCACTTGCACAATTTCCTTTTCCATCTCAGCCAAAAAAGGAAATACTCGGATTCTTAAAGCATACGAGCTCCAAATATGAACCAACTTCAATTTCCCCCATGAGTCCTTCATCATAAATAGGAACTTATTCCAATGCACAACTGGATCTGGAATAATATTTTCCATGAATTGGCACTCAACTGTGACCTTTTCCACCACGGAAACCGAATCCAGAAATCCTTCTAGATGCGCTCAACCTTGGAACGCTAATATGTCACTCTTAAAGCCTGGCTCCCGTCACCTAGAATCTCCTTGCACCATGGGTCCTCCCCTCCGTGCCATATTCATAGTGATTGGGTAGCCATTCTCTTCCTTGACGTCATCACTATTGTCCTCCACCATAACCTCGTCCTCCCAGGGATGTTGGTTAGGATAATAACTGTTCGGCCGAGTTTTAGGGAATAGGGCAGTCACCAGCCCTGATTAGCCTACCCCTATCCGCTGAGGAACCCGATCCAGAAATCAGTTAACCGGGTGTGCGTTGCGAACCTCTCGCGCAGGGGGTGTGTGAATGACAAGTCTAACAAGCATTTTAGGAATAAGAATAATGGCGGTTTTAATTAATTATTTCTCTCCACGTCATTGCCGATTCAAACCTTTCTTTAAATGCTCGACACTTTCGAGATTTCCAGGGCAATGACATGGTGCTGTAAATGCACGACACTTTCGAGATTTCCAGGTGTTGTGCATTTAAAGCATGGTTTGAATCGGCAATGACATAGAAACAAATAATTAATTAAAACCCCCATTATGCTTACTCCTAAAATGCTTATTTGATTTGTCGTTTGCAACACCCCGGTTATGGGAGATCTCTCCTTAGGTCTAGCCACATTCAATAGCCTACTAAGTGTTCATACATATAAGGAACTTAGAATTTTTGTGCTTAACCAATGTGGGACAAAAGAATAAGAGATGCTTTTAAAAACACTTTGAAAAATACGCATCACTTTGTTTTCCATTACTAGTACTGCTATTCTTATTTCTATCGCTGACTTATTTGGAAGTCAGTGGCCTCCTCTCTTGTCCAATGGTCTTATTCATCCTGTTGTTGCTGTTGTTAATGAAGATGATTTAGAGTTAAACTGATTCTGAACTGTTTGGTAATGCCATTGCTAGTATTTAACTATGAGTTTATACTACTGCTGCAACCGCTTGTTTCTGAATATGTGATGATGGCTGAACCTGCTGTAATCTTGAAGATGTGCTCTTAGTTTTCTAATGCTAAGTTTGTGCTGCTACTACCACCGTATTGTTTCTGAATATGTGATGTCGATAATATTATGCTTGTGCTATTGAGGATATCTGCTTGTTTTATGAGAAGATCTAATCTAATGATATTTGGTTGTTATTGATTTTTGTTGCTGCTGCTCTTCTGTTTCTTATTTGGTCTGCATTGAGTTTGATGGAATCTGATTGCCGTGACCTGAGGATTTATGAGGCATGTTTGAGGATTGCTTGAGGACTTGCTAGGAATAAATGCTCTCTATTTTGTTATGGTAGGACTTTGGCTCTGTTCCTAGCCATGCTCTCTGTCTTTCTTTTTCTTCTTTACCATCCTATCCAGTTCTTCACTGGATATGTTGGCTCAACTTTATCCATGCATTTATGCTTGAATTTGGCTCCCTTCCCTCGATATACCCTTTGTCAAGTTCCAATCAAAATCCTGATGCTGATAAAAAAAAAAAAAAAAAGACAAGGCTCCCCTGTGATAGAGTAGCCTCTAATTATCATCTCTCTCATAAAAGTTAGTTTGAGCTTCACCTTTGTCCCAATTCACAAATATACTCACCAAGTTTCTTACAAAAAAATTTGGCAGATGCCAAGGGGATGATAAAAAAAATTAATTGTGTTTTTTTTTCTCATGTTTTCTCTCAATCTGAATCGGAGTCAGGATATTATTGTGGATTATCGTGGATTTAGGAGATGAAATATGATTTGCAAGGAAACAACAAAGATGAAAAAGCATAGACCAAACTAAATGAAAAATTGTGGGGAATGCTACAATACATACTTCTTTTGAGAATACACCTCCTTGAATTGGTTTGAATCCATAATATCTTAGATAAAAAGTCATACCATTTGTATAACAATTTCTACAAACGAAAAATTGGCTGCTACACGCGTACTTGTGTTGTGCTCGTGCTTGTATCGTTGTAATACCCCACTAAATTTATAAAATATAGGTCTATTATATGTATAGTTGTACATAATTTTACATTTCTTAGTAGTTTGGGACATATTTTTATATAAAGCTGTCTTTATGTGATTTTGTCGTACATGTGGAATAAGAAATATGAAAGGTAGATAAGTACTTGAAGAAGAAAAGGTAACTGCATAGTGTGTCAATGTCAAAGAACAGTTCCATCATCGGGATTTCTCCAAAGCGGGGTCTTAAGTTTTTGCAAAGCCAAATTAGGGTGTCTACAGGTTTGTGAAAACGGATTGTATTTTGTACTGAATTGTTGAGGATTGCATAAGACTCCCTTGAGGGAATGAAGGAGTTGATCCTTTTTCTAGCGATTAATCGGCAACAAGCACACGTCGGGTCATGTTTTCAGCGATTACCCAAAGAATGTAATCGTCGGGTGCCAAAATACCTTTCCTAGAACGGTTGTCGGCTCGGTAGATATTTTAAGCATCGTTGCAAGCAGTCTCCTTATAATGAAAATGACGCCCGAATGCTTTGGGTGAGCTCAAGTAAATCCGAGAACTTTGTGAAGATTTGTAGCCAAACAATCCAAAAGCCAACCAAAATATTGGCTGGTATATTCATTAACCGGCTGGTACATTATTCTGTCTACTCGAGAAAACCATTTTCCTATCAAAAACCAAAAATGCCCTAGCCAAATGCATTAACCGGCCGGTACATCCATCAATCAACCGAAAAATCAACTTCTTCAAGAAGCTTTACAACCAAAGCCCAATAAGGACTCAAGCTTTGCAAACAAGCACAGGACTCTTATGGATAGAGATTTGCACATACACAACCTCTCCCAATTCGAGTTTTGATCAAATTGGGACATCTCTTTTGTAAGCCCTATAAATAGGTACCTTTGTTCCATCAAATCGACACACAATCTCTCATCCCCACATTCAATTACCCTGTAGAAATATTCCCACAAACCCGAGCTTCGAAAGCCCTAACCTCCCGGAGAGTAAAAATACCCGAGTGCAAAAACCCCAAATCTAAGCATTAGATTTTGGGGTTTTCGTGAGTTCAATCCACAAAGTAATCAATCAGCAAATCAACCTTTGAGGGAGTATATTACAAAGGCTACAAGGCCTTAGGTTCGTTTCAATTCCAAGTTTCTATTTGTTTTTAGTATTTAATTTGCGTATTCACAACTCTACTTTTCTAGCGTTCAGAAGCACATCGGCCGATGCACTGATATGCCGGTCGGTATATTAGATTGTGATCTGTCGGCCGTCAGATTGAATTGCTGGCACATTGTTTCGCTTTTGTTGTATTTTCAATTTTATGGCGTGGCACCCAAATCCCCTATCTTGTGTGGTTTCTTTTCTGCTCAGATCAGCCATATCTGTTAAAGGCTTAATTAAATGGTTTATTTGTGAAGTCTTTTAAAATACTTAAATAGCCTTATGTTAATCGAGTTCGGGCTAGCCTTTGTGGCTAGGCAGAGAAGTGTGCCTAACACCTTTCCCCTCACCGTACCCTTGTTTCTCTTATCTAGAATCTTTGTCTAGTTTCTAGGTTCCCCAAAACCAAGTGGCAACTCTCGTCAAACTCATAAGGTGTGCTGCAATGGGCACCTTGATGCTATCTAAGCAAATGCAATTGGCTATCCTATGTAGTGAAGCCCTCTTTGAGGTCAATATGTACCTGGCATGTGTGCATGTGTCTCTAAAGTGGGTAGCTAGATGCCACGTACATGTCACTTTGTCAGGATGGCTTGATGTCTTATGTACTCACGTGCTCTTCAATTGTGTAGACAATCCATGGGTAATGGATTTTTTACTCAGGTGGGACCTTTTGATATGAAGAGTGAGAGAAAACAACTTAGAAAGAAAGAATTGAAGAAGGTTTGTTTTGTAGTTGGCGTGAATCAAAGAGCAGTAGGGAGAAGAAACGAGAGGGAGAGAGTGTAATTCGGGGGATTCAACTCGATGCAAGAAATTTTTGGGTGCCGAGTGGGTATTGTCCACGTGGTACCCGCTCGGTGATCCGAGCCGTCCATAACGCGATCCAACGGTCCGGATTTTAGAGAGATAGTGTTTGGGTGAGAGGAGAGAGAGGGAATCAATCCGGGCCGTCCAAAACACATTTGGACGGCTCAGATCACGCTTGGGTACCAAGTGGCAATACCCACTCGGCACCCAAAATTTTTTCATGGCAGTGGCTTGGGTGGTCTCTACCACAAACAGGGCTTGAAGTGTTTTTATTTTAAAATGATTTAGAGATGAAATTACACACGGCGGTGTTGGAGAATACAAAAATAAAACTATGTGGACACGGGAACTTATGTAAATATAGAAGGGAAGTGGGACTGATTATTAATTCGGGTAATTTTCTGTTCATGTAGGTTGAATTGGTGGCATAATACAGTCGATTATTGATACCATTGTTCAGAGGTGTTTGAGTTTCGGGGCGTTACAATTGGTATCAGAGCGGGCGGTAGATTTTATATGGGATCGTGTTGGTGTTTCGAATCACTAAGCTTTGCATACCACATTCGTGGAGCCTGCTTTGAAACACGCAATCTGGAGCCTTGGTTTGGGCGCCCAAAGGAGGAGCTTTGGGCGCCTAAAGGGGCTGCTTTGGGTGCCCAAAGAAGCCCTTTGGGCTCTCTTGGTTTTTGGTTTGTGAGGGTGTTTGATGGATTCTGATGAGTTTTGGTGGGGTTTCAAGCATTTATTCAAGCTCCGAAGTGTTTTGTTGATCCATTTTCATCGTCAGGAATGTCGCGGATTTTCTTAGGTTCAAATTGGGGTGTCTACACCCACTTTTATACTTTTGTGTCATATAGCAACATCAATTTAAACTCCACTACAGGAGATGGCCTAAGCTAAGTAAATCAGGCCTATTAAGTAGTACATGATAGTATTTGTTAAGATATTGAGGTACTTTATTGCACATTTTCAGGGGTATTAGAAGGCTAACGAGTAATATTGTCCATTACTCCTATATAATACTCACTTTGAAGTGTCAATTAGACACTTCAATGACCCCGCTCCTTGTTTACTTCACTAAGCTTAGGTAAATCAGCCCCAACATTGTCTCATCGTGGTATAGGTTTGCAAATATTGCTGCATACTTTGGGATATTTAAGATAGTGAAGGACAGTTGACATGGCCAGGCTTTTTTTTCTCTGAGCAAAGACAAATCAGGCAAAGTAGGTCTCACCAAAAGCTCAACTTCTTGGGTTTTCAGCAAGGATTTTTGGAAAAAAAGGATTCTCCTTAATTTTCATTGTTTTTGTTTGCTTGGGCATACAACAGTCAATTTCTCATCCCAACAGTGCATGGCCCTCAAACAAGTACGTCAATCCAGAATCAACGGCCAAAGAGAGACGGCTGTCTATGGCATTCATGGAAACTGTAGCAGGTTCTCGGGGTAAGGCCATTGAAGCCGTTCTTACGACAACCAGGTTTTAGAAAATAGTGAAAATTTAAACCAGAGCAAAAGCCTAAAACATGGCAGGTGAATCATAAAAAGCAATACTGCACACAGCATCTGGAAATTTCTCTGTACATATCTTCAGCTATAGTCTTCATCTCAGATTTACATGCCTATCCATCTCTACTGTAAAAAGAAATATATGCTTCTGCGCACAGTTTGGATATTTTCAAAGCTGGAATACAGCAACATGACAGCCAATAAAACTTGCTATCAGAATATCTGCTATTGGAGATGAACTTTGCAAGCCTCAATTTAGGTAAACATCAATTTTTACGCGGTAACCAAGATTTGTACAACCTCACAATTTGGCCTTGCGGACGAATATCCCCACTCACGATATATCTGTAGAAGGAAATCTTGTTAGACAGTCTTAAAGAATAAAAGTAAAAGACAATAAGGAATCAGCAAGTACTTGGAATGGAGGGAGGAAAGGAAGGAGGAGAAACAATTTCATAATTTGTGTGGCTCTAGTTTTCAGCATACCACAATTAACCAATAGAATGAACAATTTGGCAAGATGTTTTCATCTTCTGGTACCAGTTATGGCTGAATTACGTCAGTCAAATGGAAGGAAAATATTTTATGCAGGTGGACCCACGAGTACATCATAATAGATTTGAGAAGTAGGCATTGATGGCTAAGGGAAATTGCATCTCGTATGTGACAGCCTAAAACCCTTGTAAAGTTGTAATAAGCAGTTTCATAAGGATTCATAGCCCCCTTAACCCAAATGATCAAATCAATGAGGTAAACCGATGTCCCAAACAACAGATTGACACGAGTACCGAGAGCGCAAGGATGCTGGTGCAGCAAACATATGAAATCTATAGGCCCTGTTTGTTTGGCCGGGCTAACAGTGAAGTGATACATCTATCAATGTAATAAACCAGCTGGGTTTTCAAAATATTTCTCGGTCACTTTTTCATTGGTTGGATTCGATTCATTTGAATGGTTATGTACCCTACAAATATGTCTGCGAGATGCAAGGGCCCAGATTTAAGTTTTCCAAAACCCATGGTCAGGATAGTTTTTCTACAGTTCCTAAAGCTACCCTCTGCTGGCGGCTAAATCCCATAAGTCCAAAACTCCCCACTAGTAAAACTCTCTCCCACATACATGCCCTCCACTTTCTCTCTTCTCCTCTGCTTTCACCCCGCTCTTTTCTTGAGACACAATTTACACAAAACATGAAGGATGACAAAAAAGAGACGTGCAAGGAAGATCAACTGCCTAGCCTCTGCATTCTTTCTATGTTTTTGTCAATAGCTATGATTAAGGTAGTTTCACCATTGGTTTCAATTTCTTGGAAGTTCAAAAACTCCATGTCAAGAGCAGCCAAAATGATCTTATTTTAATCTTTCTTTCACAACTTAGTTACAAACAAAGCCACCACACCTTTTCAACGAACCAAAAGGCCTCAGACAAAAACAAAAAGCTATTCTAGTGTTACTTCACTTTTCATGTGATTAATACAAATTTTGATTGGCTTTCTTGAAGATTTAAAAGATGCATCTTTTAAAAATTTCAAGAGTGGGTTATAAATTTCCAGTGCAAATGTAATTGCCCTCATTCATAGTTTCCATCAACTTCCCTTGTCTACTTTCCAGTGCTAATTTGAACAAGTAACTACAAAGTTCGAAAATCAATCAAGTACTTAAAAAGTACTCAAAAGTGCCTCTAGGAATCAGTGGTAATCCTGTATGATAGATAATCTCATTGAATTGATAGTGAGGTGATTAATAAACCACATTTCCCCAGTTAATTTGTAGGATATCAACCCAGAGGATATAGTTCCAGCCGCAAAATTTTCAAACAAACAAGAGAGACGTGATCCCTTCGATTTACAGTCCAACCCTATGATATAATCAAGACAAACAAACGGCGCCTGTAAAAGTAACATTTCATATAATCTGTACTTGGAGGAGGAATTTACCAGATACAAACTGTTCTGCAAGATTCCAATGCCTTCATCGCAGCTTCAGCAAAGAGTTGCGCTGCTTCTGCATCAGCTTCTGCTTTCTCTGCCTCCCTTGCCGCCTCTTCAGCCTCTGCAATGGCAGCTTCTGCCTCAGCAACTGCTTTCGCGGCGGCAGCGGCGGCTTCTTGTGCAGTCATGCCCTTCATCTTTTCTAGCTCTGCATCAATCTGGGATTTGCTAAGAATTTGGATTCCAGCCTTCTCCACTTTTGGAGAACTTTTGTGATTTCCCTCTAAGAATAACGGAGAAGAATCCTTCTTTGCATGGGATAGTGTTGAGGGTGGCGCAATCCTGTACTGATGCTTTATCTGAAAATTCAAAGAGCATAATTTTGATCCAAGCCCAACCAATAATCCAAGACGAAACCGCAATGAGTAAGGAACAACAATGAGACTATCAAAAGCTGAAGCAGCAGTGATAGGACTTACTAGGAGAGTGCATGCTCAACTTTGAATTGCCATTAAGTTAATTGGAAGGTAAAGAAAAAGTTCAGAATAATTCCAATATTCCATGCGATGCCAATGATTTCAACAAATACAGAAACACAAAAGCATAAATAGAGTCGGCATTCCACCTTAAGTATCCAAATTCGATATAACAGAAGGCTGTAAAGGGAAACAGCGATATTGAGTGAAGACCTAGGGTTAGAATTCCTCACGTCCCTGATAAAGCAGCCTATCTGCCTATGATATTCAACAGAAATGACAAGCCTACACAACTTGGTAACAAAAGAAGGGAAGGGGGAGAGAATGGGAAAGGAAGAAAGAGAGTGGATGGACTTAGTTCACAAGCAAAAAATCGAGAAAAAAGGGGAACTGGCTGTTTTAATTTATGAACACTTACCAAGTCAAGATGCAAGATAAATGAGAAACAAATACCAAAAGATGACAGAGAACAACTCAGTAAAGATGTTAAATGCAACTGAGATGCAGCGGCAGTTGGGCTACTAAGTCGTGCCATTTCTGCAACATGTAGATGCTTATATAAGTCTTCCCAAATGTCATGAACCCTTGTCCCAAAAAACCAAATGACAAGCCTCCTAGGGTTAACCACAAGTATTTAGTATTTACCAAATTGATACATCTGTCATACTTCACAGACCTCGAAGCAACTACTGATTTTAGTCCATGGAAAAAGGGACCACAAAAACACAATGCACAAGAAATTCTAGATAGTTTTTCAGGAATAAGGCATATGAATGCTTCCAGTCAATACCTCCACTGCATCATATGAACAAGCTAATACCAATCACACAGTTTACAGCTACTCCACCAGGACCAAATACAGAGGAACTAAATTACCTTTAGTAACTTTCCATTTTCTGTCAAAAGCTTTAAGGTGACCGCCAACAGCCTTTCCAAATTTTCTGGTGCCAAGTAGCGCTCCTACAAAGTCAATGATGACAATGCCAAAAGAATTTGTAAGAGGATGAGTGGAGATCCCCAAACCCATCAACTACAGCATCTCAATCCATTATGTCAGAGTTAGGGATGTCAAGGTTTTTTAGAAGGCTTATTTGCAATTTGGAACGTTAAAAACTGACATCCTAAAATATGCACTCTCTCAAGGTTTTTTAGAAGCCTTATATGCGCTCTTATTTGCAATTTGGAAAGTTTAATTAAATCTATGCTTAGTTCTTAAATTATAAAGTTTGGGACAATATGTGGGTCCCACGAAATAAAATACTCCCTCTGTCCCCAAATTTGGTCTCTCATTCTATTCTAACCAGATAAAAAACTAGTTATAACTTTAAATCGGTAATGAATTTTATATTCAATATGGATCTTGTTTGATAGATCTCAATTAGTTCTATAAGACAATGTTTTCAAAATCACGTAAAACAGTCTAAATTACGAGATATAATCAATTGAAAAGTGGCACGAACTCCCAAGAGGGACAAATAAATTGGGACAGAGGGAGTAATAAACAAGATTTAGCAGCTTACTTTTCAGAAGTCAAATTTGACACGAGAGGGGAGACGTCAGATGCCACCCAAGTAGTGACATTTTGGTTGGCATTATTTCAAATGTCAATCCATCCACTTGGCATGCCATGTTGACACCTTGGTTGGAGATGTCTTTTCCACAAATCTTTACATGTTGAAAGAAAAGTGCACATATTGGACTCCATGATCAATTTGCACAATGTTGTGATAAGAATTGTCGAGGTTTCAAAGGGTTAAAATAAAAACTAGTAAACTCTATGAGAACATTGACAATAGAAAACTGGGGTATAATGGAAGTACTTGTAGGACGTTTTCTGATATATCCATACTTCCAAGGGACAGTAATATGAGGTACTATGTCAACTCCCTCCGTCCCAAAATTTTGGTCCACTACAAAACTACGTGTAATTTTCAAACTTAAAGATGAAATTAATTTTTTGATATTTTGGCACCTTTCAATAGATTTCATCTAGAACTATCAAACAAGATCCGTATTGCCCATAAAATTCTTTTGGTAAATGTAAGTACATAATTTTTAAGCTTAAAAATTGCACGTAGTTTTGTAGTGGACCAAAATTTGGGGATGGAGGGAGTATCTTACATTAAAGGGATGGGGGGCTGCAAAATATGTCCTGATTTTTGCCTGTGGCCAAAATTAGTGTGATGAGAAAGAAAAATGGCAATGCAAGAAAGGTAAGGTCATTTGGGTTATGGAATTACTAAAAAAAAGCTACAATAACTAATCCACGTGAAGGCTGCCAAAAGGTCAAGAAAAGAGCTAAAAGGACTATGGGCGTGGATGGGAATGGGTCTACTTAGAAAATGGGAACGGCCTTGGATTTGATTGCAGATACTGCTTGCCAATCAACATATTATGGTTATTATGGTCTATGTAGTTGAGATGGAGACTTGTTGACTTATATCCGAAGTGATGATAACGCTTAGGTGGCTGGAATGGAACCTAAAAATAGACGTCACTATGGAACCTTATACTATTTGTTTAGCAGCAATAACACAATAGGACACTATCTTCCCAAAACAACAAATCAAATTTGGTATGTAATTGGAAGTAATTTACATTTCAAAATAAAAAAATATACATCATTAAAAGATAAAAAGGTGGAAATCTTGTGACGTTCCTTTGTTTTTTATAAGAAACGAAAAGATTATAAAATAGGGGAAGCAAGAAACAAGGGGATACAAAAAAAAAAGGTACAGCATTTCTGACATATAAGCATCACAATCATGGAAGAAGCCCAATATTTCTTTCTACGTACATGACAGAGTTCTGAGTTATAATGTGGTGACAGTAAAGCCAAAGTACCTGTATGTACAAGGCAATTGTAGCCCGGCTAGACCCACGAGGTTCCTTCAGTTTCGTAATGGCCTCCAATATGAGAGCATCCAAACTTCATTCATGAAAAACCAAATCTTTAGGATAAAAAAGTTACTAAATGAAAACAGATAGGAAGGCATACAATACAGCTTCATTCATGAAAAGCCAAATCTTTAGGAGAGAAAAGTTACTGAATGAAACCAGATATGAAGGCATCCTATACAGGTTTATCAATGTGGATTCTGGAACAAGACAAAGTCCACCTCCTCAGAGAAATGGTGAAGGCGTTTTACCCTGAGATGGTAAACTTTCAAAGTCCTAGCAATGCTTCAGCACTGGACTATCAAGTGACAGATGTACAATACGGCATGTGTATTAAATAGACAGGAGTCCCAACCTAAAAGAAAATCGACAAAAGGACAGAGGTTCATAGCATCCTACGTAAAAGTTTTCTCTAGCATCATTCTTAGTATAAACATTTACAAAAACCAGATAGACCATAACGCTGACACCAAATTATAGTAGAATAACAGGTTAATTATAGGCCAACATCTAGCACCAAGCTAAATGTACAAATCATAATACTGGAGCTACCTACGTCTGTCCAAGTACTCGGGATACAATAGTATCAGCGGACAACTGGTGGTTGAAGGAACTCAATTCCTCCCTTCATGACTTCATAAAGAGCAACCCAATCAGGGGTAACCCAAGCTTAAGGCCGATAAGAACTATTGCCTTGGGCATCAAATTTGGTCAAGGCCCCCTTTTCTTAATATTTGTATTTGTATACCATAATGCTTTTGCTTTTGTGTCAGCTATGAGAAAAAAACAATTCTTATTGTGCATTGTCTGAAAAAAAAATGCAATACCAGATCAGTTACATAAACTCATAAAGAATGCCTTGTCTATACTAGAAGTTGTTTTGCTATTGCACCTTCCGATTATCATAGTTTCCTCTCTTTGAATGCATGTCTTACTTAAACAAAAATGTTGATAATACCTATAAATATTTTCTCTTTAGAGAAATAAGTTTTGCAGATCAAAATTTGATTAAAGTTTGAAAGAACAATAAATATTTTTTTCCCGAACAAACTAACTGGTTAACCATGTTTTCAATAGGAAAAATGTCTGAAAGGTTTGATAACCAAAATCTTTATATGTAATTATGCACCTCGAAAAAACAAGAAAAACAAATGCGGACAATGCTTTAAAAATGTCGTTTTTCATTCAGAAAACTCATTCAGGATGCTTAAACACCAGTGTATACGAAATTATAAGCCACAATGGCAACGTTTTAACTCAAAACAAATGAATTGTACAGGATAATTCAATATAAGGTTGCATGTCAAAAGGCCCCACTTTCAGATTTCACCTCCGCCTTCAAAAGGTGGGGCCTCCCCTGATAACTGAAGTGCATAACACAAAGGGTAATGCATATTACAGCTCAAAGATAAGAAAACAACATTACCTTGAAATTGGTTTCTTGGCACAACCATTCTCTTGTGTTCCACTCAAAACTTCAAGAGGCTTAGCATCAACAACTTCCGTATCACTCTCGACAATAGAGCTAAGAGCCTTGTCATCATCATGCTTCACTATCTGCTTATGGCTTTTCACTGAAACCCTAGCTCTAGTCCGAGAACCCCATCCATTCGCTGCCACATTCACATTTCTCCACTTATCCTTGCAAAAATAAAAGAACCCACATCCTTCAATTACCCTTTTCAAAACACAAATCATACTGACAAAAGCAAAATCTGCTATGGGTTTTTCAACCCACTAACAGAATACAGAAAGCCCCAAAATCTGATATGGGTTTTAACCCCTTTCAGAATTGATACAAAATCTGATATCGGTTATCAAATCACCTTAGAATTGATACAGAAAGTACGAAATCTGATGTATGTTTGTCAACCCCCTTAGAATTGATACAACAAGTACAAAACTTTATATGGGTTTTTTTAACCAGGTTGGGATTGATAAAGAAAAATAAATTTTGATATTTGTTTTGGAGATTATACCTTGAGATCGACGTTTGATCGAGAATGCAAGACACTGCGGAATTCTGGGTCTTTAAGGATTGCGCTCCATTTGCCAGCTCCATGCTTGGCTACTCCAGCTTTAAGCGCGGCTTCTTCTTCTGATGTCCACTTCAGTTTAGGGGCGCCCATTTGCAGAGAGTCCCCAAGATTACTGTAGAGGGAGGGAGTAAGGATGGATTGTGCAAAATTCACGCATCTGAAAAAATTAGGGTAAAAGAAAACAATTTCGAAAGAAGAAAGAAAAATTGGCCTTTTTTAGCACACAAGAGTCATCATGACGATATGAAAGGAATATTATCGATGCCTTTTTTATTTACAGTAATAACCGAAAACTTAAAATATACTGTACTACTTTAGTACAGTAAAGTATTTAAATTCGTGGGGAATTCGTAAAGATAATCGGAATTTTTAATATATTTACTATTAATAGGACCCTATAAACTAGGACTGTTTTTTCAAATACTGTATTTATACAAAAACTTTTTTTTCTTCAATTTTTAATTTTTTCTTCAAAATATGTTTTTGCACAAAAAAAAATTCTTTTTTCAAAAAAAAAATGTTTTACAAAAAATGATTCCAAAAAACTGTTTCAAAATTTATTTTTTTTAGTTTGAATGAGTGATGTGGCAATATTGGTTATTCAACTTTAATTATGCCACTATAGACTTTTGCATTGCTAACCTTAACAATCTCTTGCATGAATAACCAAATTAAACATGATGTAACAACTTTTGGTTATCTAATTTTGTTTGCCATTATAGATGCTCTTACTCACATTCATGGTATAGTGGAAAAACAAACAAAACAGGTATATCTCACGTGCATTTTGCATGTAACAATAGGAGTATTTTTCTTTTGTGCTTCGGAAACTTAATGTAACATTTGTATTAGTATAATAACTATCGACTTGTAACCCGGCCTAGTGATCTTGGATTTGGATTAGAAGTTTATTCTCTCCTACGTCTCAGATTTGATTCTCATTATTGTCGGTAACTCTTGGCTTCATCTCACATCACCTATAATGGTCTGAGCATAAAAAAGGATGTGAAAGGAGTTGTCGGGATGCGCATAAATTAGCCGTTTCAAATTATAGAATATAAGATAAATTGAGGAGAAATGTTTAAAGAGGAAAAAAGGGTAGAGAACGAGAACGTTATACCAACTGGCCACGACTCTATGCATTACCAAGAAAAAATAGAAGAGAATACTATTGACGTCTATTTGGAAATTATAGAAAAGAAGATTAAATAAAGAGAAATGTTTAAAGAGTAAAAGTAGAGAGGTTTCATTCTTTTGTATCCCTTTTCTCCTCTCTTTCCTCTTCCAACAAGAGAAATATTTCTTTTTTAGTTTTTCTTCCTTTTCACTACTTAGAAATTCTGAAAAACTCCTAGATATAAGAATTATACTTTTTCCATGGTGATACATTTAATCATATCACTGATAACAACAATATAATTTAACAAAAACAAAAAAACCAAAAAACCATACCCTGAAACGTCGCCATTGTATCTTGATTGATAGAAAAATAAAACTGCTTCAATTCAAGTAAAACGATTATCCGTACGATATAATTGATGCTAATGATTTTGTTTTAAATTATTTAAAATTAAAAACTTATACTATATTCTTTAAAATATTACAAATTATTTAAAAAAGTTCAAATTAAATTCATAACAAGTGAATATTACAAAATACGAACAAAAGTTCAAATTAAATAATAACAAACAAAAGAAGACATAGTGTTATCTCATTGCTATTTGAGTAGACACATTTAAAAAGTGAGAAAAAAATACCTAAAATGATTAAAAACTTACAGTCCCTTTGGATGGGAGAGATATGATGAGAATAGAAAAGAGTGAGATTTCTCATCAAATCTCGCTACTCTTGGTAAGATTCAGTGAGAAACGAATTAAGCATTGTGTTTTAAACACCTTTCTCGTCATTCCCACCCTTCATATTCAAACAAGTGGTAAGATTTCGTAGGTTTCTCCTATTTTCAAAGGGGCTTTTAACTCAAAATGAAGAAATTAGTTACCTCTGACTTTTTTTTTTGTTTTTAGCGAATATTTTTGTACGTAGGGTTAATAATCTACTTGCCCCTCCAACTATTCAACTTCTAGTTACTTCTCCCTCTAACTATCAATTGGCATTACCTCCCTCTCTAGCTATCCAAATGTTATCCACATCATCCAATTAGCCACTTTCCATCCAATTCATGGATGGCAAACATGACCCAACCCCTTTGAAGGGCATTTATGTCTTTTCACCTATCAATATATGTATAAATTCTCTCATCTTCTTCCCCTCCCAAAAATTAGTGAATACTAATCATCTCGACTATCTTTGGCTATAAGAATCTCCGGCAATTACTTCTGGCAACTGATTGTCGTAATCTTTAGGCCTTGATTCATTTTCCAAATGAGCAAAGAGTAACGAAGTTGCAATTAGATCTGTTATGGTTTTAGAATTCAAGGAAATTCAGTAGTCAAATAAATAAATCTCATATGTTCCTAGGGTTTCGATGTAGATATCATCATCAATAATCTCGAAACAAACCAATCTCATACCTAGGGTTTCGATGTTGATATCAACAATGATCTCGAAAACAAGCAAGTTCATCGAATCTTGCTTGACCAGCAAGAATCAGCAACTTCGAGCCTTGATATGGTGAAACTGAGGTAACGGCTGGAAGAGGAGCCGGCGAGGGGAAGCGAAGAGAGAGAAATGAAAAGTGGCACTACTAATAAAGCTTGATGAAATAAAAAAGAAACAAAGAGGATTTCTTACGAAAATTAAAGACTTTTTACTCTTGCTAGTGAACAAAATACTCAATTCAGTGATTGGAGGTGGAATATTTTGTGGATTTATGACCACAGTCACCGTAGATCTCGGCTAAGGCTATTTCTTCGTTGTAGTCAGCTTCTTCATAAAAGATAAACAGTTCTTCATAAAAGACAACCAGAGACGGGTAGCATCAATGACTGGTTTTGTTATGGGACAGTTCGTGATGTTCACATCGATCTACAATAGGCCGCTTCATGAAGGATTGGTTCAACCTCATAGCATCATTATGCTATTTCTAGGCTCATTCTTCGTTCAACTTTTCTGGACTAGTCGAAAGGTGGTAGCGGCACTGGGTAGACTGTCTATCCGCCCTTAAGTGGTATTACCAGCCATTCTGGAGGAGCAGTCATCATCTATCTGGTGTTTCATCCATTTTAGGTTCTATCAATTTTATAACTACTATCTTCAACATGCATGGACCTGCAATGACTATGCATAGATTACCCTTATTTGTGTGGTCTGTTCTAGTGACAATATTCCTACTTTTATTATCACTTCTGGTACTGGCAGGGGCAATTACCATGTTATTAACCGATCGAAACTTTAATACAACCTTTTTTTATCGCACTGAAGGGGGAGACCCCATATTATACCAGCATCTCTTTTGGTTCTTCGGTCATCCAGAGGTGTATATTCTCATTCTGCCTAGATTCGGTATCATAAGTCATATCGTTTTGACTTTTTCGGGAAAACCGGTTGTGGACGGTGCCACGGGAAAAATTTTAAATTTTTTTTTTGAGAGTTGCCACCCGGGTTTTTATGTTGAAAAAGGTTTTGGTACCTGGGAAGCCTGTTTAAAATAATTTTAAAAAAGAATGACTCTCGTGCCGCTGATTTTGGAAAATGATTTGGTCTGTGGAATACAAATAATTTTGGGTTCGGGAGCCAGGTTACGAGTGGGGAAGGTTTTTAAGACACCCCACTCGCCCAATTTTAAAAAATTGGTCTCTACTCGATGCATGTGGGATATTTTAGAAAGATGTTTTGTTGCTCAATCTGATTTTCGTAAATAATTTCATGAAAAACTTACAAAGGAAACATACAATTTTAAAAGCATTTAAGGGAAAACAATGTTATTGTAACTATAAAAATTAAAAAAATTAAAAAAAAAAAAAGAATGAAATTTTGATTTTAAAATTACCGCCGTACGGCAGTATGGTATTGTCATACTCTAGTAATACTTTTTCAAAAATGTTTTCAAATGGCCATGGCATCATGGTTTTGGGTTTTAAACTCTAAAAGTTATATTCCATGCATACATTATTTTCGGTTATTCAGGGGGCTTAACAAAAACGATTTTTGTTTTGCAAATAACATTGCAGTACGGTAGCAGTAGCTACTATACCCCAATGAGGAAAATAATGTTAGTGATTCTGGAATTAAACCTTTTGGAAAAAAAAACAAGTTGTTTCAAACGAAAATATATCCAATGGAGGCTTTATGTCCCCGAACTCATGAATTGATAAGGAAGAATCTAAACACTGGAAAAAATTTCTTTTCTTTTTTTATTTTTACTGCTGCACGACAGTGTTGGCCACCGTACGGTGGTTCCTCATGAGGGAACATTTGTAATTTTATAAGAACAAAATTTTCTAAAACTATATAAAGGAGTGATTATTGCTAGAAAAATGTATCTAAAATATTTTCAAAACACCAGATTACATTCTAACTAAGAAATTTTAAAATTTTGAAAAATTTTCATAACATGAAAAGAATTTTTTTTTTTATGCAAATAAATATTAGCCAAATGAATGCCAAAGGCAATATGAGGATTGGCTTGGCATTCAAAACGGGCTACCCTCAGGTTAACAAGACCACAACAACTTTTACCTTTGGAAGAAAATTGTAACGCCCCACATTTTGGGATACGTTAATTATTATTACAATCGAATATCTTAAACAGAAATAATAATAATATAAAGTTTAATGTGAATAATCTGTCCTCTACAAAAAGGCAGACCGGGTAAGCTCTGCGGCTCCGCAAATTCCTCCGCCTGGTTGATCTCCATCTCAGCAGCTCCTCCGGCTCCGTGTTCTCCGTAGAGGTCCTCCTGTCCATCGTGATAATCTAGCATAATTCGTCGGAGTCGCGAAGCAACATCGTGGTATTATGCCAGGGTCGCACAAATGCAACACCGTGAGCGTGGACGCTCAATAGATACCCTACCCCAACCTTAAACTAGCAATTCTAGAACAATATTGTAGGTAACAGGTAAATAGTAACGTCATGCGTGTTCAAATATCAGAGCTAAAACAATCAAGTGCAGCTTTACAAAATCAGTGTCTCGTATCATTTCCAAAATCAGAGTGCAGTGTCAGTATCTCATATCATATTCTCATAACATCATTCTTCTTCAAATTTCAACCATAACAACATCTCACATCTCTCGAAAGTTATTGGCCCGTTCTAACGGTCACCAACCTTTCCGTTCGAAGGGTCGGCCACCCATATACTGACTACCCGCAGTTATGAGGTCCGCTAACTCCGCGTCACACACGACATAGTCCCGGCTACCCATATCACTGAATCCCCACCAGTTTGTTTATGAGGTCCGCTTACTATGTGTTGTACTGAGTAAGTTCTGATCGTCAGATTCACCCCGCGGAATTTGAGGAGATACTTTAAACAACACTACCGTATAGTTCCATTGAGTTTCGACCACCAGTTCACCCCGGGGAACTGAGACAAGACTCTAATGGCAGCATTGTCTAAATTTTCATTACAACATCATTTTCATTCTCATCTTTATTTCTTCTTGTGAAAATAATCGATCATTTTCTTGAAAAACGTGTCGTCGTATCGTCTCGAAAAACGTGCACATGCCATAATTTCATAAAAAATCCTCCATTTAAAAACGTTTCACGATAAATCTTCCGTTTAAAATCATTTCACGATAACCGTGTTACTTTAGTATAAAATATCATTTGGTGACTTTCTTTAGACAATGAGATAACCAGGAGAGTCCCAGGCTGGATGGCCGCACGAATGCAGTTACTGGCACCATTCCTTTCTTAGACAGCGCTAGGCATATCTTTTTTGACAGCCCCTCAAGGGTGTTAGCCTTGGGTTAATCTCAATAGTCCAAGTACAGTCAAAACATTTGAAGTCGCTTTAAGAAAAAGTTTAGTCGGCTATTTTCCAAAAAAATCAATCGGGCAGCATAACTGCGTAAATTTGAAGAGTCGATTTTTATTCGGGCATTATAACTGGGTAATTTGGTTTTCCAAAAGTTCATCGGGCATTATAACGGTGCATTTTGGTAAGTAAATCTCAAATCGTGCATAGTAACGACTAAGTGTGATTTTCAAAGTCTAATCTTTATTAAACCGCTAATTATCCAACATAATCTTGTCTAAACATAATTAAACATAATAACATCATAATTAAAATGAACTAGAAAATACTAATCTAGGGTTATGATAAAGTATCTACCTTAATTCCGATGATTAGTCGGAAGCCGATAAGCTAGTTGGATTCCGGCGGAGTAACGGCTACTCGAACGCTTTCTTGCTAACTTACGCTACTCTTCTAAGATCTAGGGGTGGTCGAGAGTGGTGGAGTGTGGTGGTGGAAGGTTGAATGTGGAAGAACACTCAAGAACTCACTCAAGAACACTAGAAAGCAAAAAGTGGAGAAGTTGGGAGGTTTTGGTGTGAGAAATCAAGCAAGGTGAGTGAGCTATTTATAGTGAAAGCAATGAGGCTCTCCTCCCCCAAAAAGGACCAGCCATCTCCCCTCCCCATAAGTGTCCAAAAAACCTTTTGTAAAAGTAAAAATGTAAACTTGAATGGCTAGTTTAGGATAAGGATAATTTCTCCACTAGATTAAAGCTTGGGGTCCAAGTATGGGCTTCTAGATACTTAGGATAAGACATAATATGTCTAGGTTCGTTAGGTTGGGGCGTAAATGGGTAGTTTTGGGTACTAGTTATACACACGAAACTAGCCACGGGGTATAATACATATATATCTATTCATATATACACATAACTACTTTATAGTAAAAGTAACTCTATAAATAATAGGCTTATAAGACTATCAATAATAGGATAGCATATGTTCCCCCAATAATTGGGAGATATTTTCCCCACCGTAGGGACGAGAAATACTCCGTACGGTTGGTTTTGTGCGCGAAAAATACAAACTAGTGTACCACGAATAGTAATTAAAAAACTACTAGTTTTAAGAAAATAAACAAGTATGGTAGCTAGGAAATTCCTAGATAGTCTTAAGAGAATCCAAAAATATAATGCTACGGAATTTAGAAAAAAAACGGAGCCGAAATGTGCGCGAACGCGCGTACAGATATACACCCGTAAAATTATACGGCGAGGGAAGCAATTTCTCTCCCCTTTCCTTTCCTTAGTGAACAAGTTTACCAATAAACTTCATCTCTCCTTCCTTTCCTCTCATTAATTCACAAAACTCCAAATTAGGGTTTAGTAAAAGTAAAGTCAAAATTGGTAGAAAAGTCAAAATTGAGCACATGCCAAATTAGGGTTTTCCAAAAATAGAAATAGTCCTAATTTAGGTTTTAAATAGGATAAGGCTAGTCATAATATGACAAAATAGGAGTTGGGGGAATTAGTAAGGCTTCCGGACGCAATGTGGTGAAATACCCGTTGTGCACGCGTTGATTTACGACGCGGAAAGTATAAATAAAAGAAATACACAAATTAAATCTAATTTATTTAGCGATATTAAAAATAAATAATCGAATTAATAAATCGAAATTTTTATTTACGAAATTTCGGGTTTTTACAAAATTCTCCGAGAAAATGTTTGTACACATGAACGCCCTTCCTCTACGCCTTGAGTGATCGGAAAACAACGGTTTAAACCTTGATACGAAGTTGGAATAGGAAGTTAGTTTGGAAACTGATCGAGTAAGCTTCAGATAAAGTTATTGACTGGATTTTTTTTTGAGTGAGCATTCGGGTGAAGAGTTTTTTGACGAGGTTTTTGTAATGGTGGGTTTGGAAAGAAAGAGAGAGGGTAGTTTCAGGCCATTTTTGGAGATCTTGTGGAGGTATTTTTCTTGAAAATTTGTCAATGGATTGTATCTCAACTTCTCGTCGGTCGTGGCGGTCACGCAAAGCATCCTGACAGCCTATGGGCGCTATAGCCGCAGGCTTTCGGCTCTGCAACTGTGGTTCCGCGAAAAAAGGTGGGCGGTTAAACCACCGCAAAGTTTGACACCGCCCTCAAAATACCGTGCGGTGGTAGCTCACTGCGGTGTGGTGGTTGTAAACTGTCGCATGGCAGTGCATGTTCATGGCACGGTGGTGGCACACTGCGGTGTGTGGGTTGTATACTGCCGCATGGCAATGCATTGCTATGGCACGGTGGTATCATACTGCGGTATGGTAGTGATGGACTGCCGTGCTCAAGCCTCTGTTGTCACCTTTGCTTTTCCTTGGCTCCGAAGGTTTGTGCGTTCAATGTTTTCTCATTTTGATCTTGTTTTCATCATCGGGGAATCTTTAATATCCTCCGCGGATTAAAATTGGGGTGTCTAAACCGGTCTTTGGGTATTAACCAACCAGCAAAACTACTTCTTACAAATAGTAGTAGCTTGTTCGCCTTGTCTTTAAGATAGCTGTTGACTAATGGGAGGATCATTGAATCCGGTGGAATGTACGGGTTGTACAATTGCACAAAGAAAGTTATCGTAAATTCCAATTGAAGGAAGAAGAGGCGCCTTCCCACTATCGTTGCGTTTTCTTTAGGATACAAAACCCGCCAGTTGCGCAAAGTTGTTAGACTGGTCCATAAGAGCTGAACCAAGAAAAATGCCAGAAAGAACAAGAACATTTTTATGCGATGAGGTTGAACCAATCCTTCATAGAGCGGCCTATTATAGACCGATGTGAACATCACGAACTGTCCCGTAACAAAACCAGCCATTGCTGCTACCCGTCTCCGGTTGTCTTTTATCAAGAAGCTGGGTACAACCAATAAATAGCAGTTCATACCTACGGCGCGTGTGGTCATAAATCCACAAAAGAGTCCGGCTCCAATCACTGAATTGAGTATTTTGTTCACTAGGAATTACTAATCAAAAAAATGTTTTCATTTGCATATGAAATCTCCTTGATATTGTAGGTTTGTGCAGATAGATGCCTTTATCTATCAAATTTTTACTCTTGATAGAACAAAATACTCAATTCAATGATTGAATCTAACAACTTTGATACGAATCCTCACGTCTTATCACTAAAAGAAAGTACGGCTCGCCTTCAATTGGAATTTATCAGTGCAATTATAGAACCCATACCTTAAATAGATTCAATGATCCCAGTTATCTATTTTGTCTCTTATTCTTATTTGTACGAAATAGTTTAATTAAATAAGATTCAAAAAAAGTTCTTTCTTACCCAAATCATTATGATCAATATGAATTCCAACAACTTCATGAATAAAATCATGAAGAAAATGTGTAATTATGCAACCCATACCTTGAACCTGATAAAGATGAACCAAGATGCCATTTTACCCTATGCAACTCGTCGAGAAACAGAAGAGAGAGAGGGAAGGGAAGAAGATGAGAGGGAAGGGAAGAAGATGAGAGATATATACGTATGTTGATAGGTGAACAAACATAAATGTCCTTCAAAGGGGTTGGGGTTATAGTTTTCATCCATGAATTGGATGGAAAATGGCTGATTGGATGAGGTGGATAACATTTGGATAGTTAGAGGGAGAAGTAAAGTCAATTGGTAGTAAGAGGGAAAAGTAACTAAAAATTGAATAGTTGGAGGGGTAAGTAGATTATTATAAATTTAATTTTCCACATTTTCAGATATATGTATGTTAGATTCACCCGAAGAGTAAAAAAATAAAAATAAAAATTTCATAAAAAAAAATCACAAAAAACGAAATACTAGTAAAAGAAATTGGTGATAAAATGATATTGGAGGGGAGAAGTGGGAACAGTATTTTTATTTCATACCTCTCAAAGTGGGAGTATTTTTTTATCTCCCTGATTCCCCAGAAGAGCCATTGCATACAATTTCTCCTCCTCTCCTCCTCCAAATTGCCCTAAAACCTTCCGGGGAAGGTAAATGGCGAGCCCTCTGCAACGTCTCGTGAATCCTGCTCGCCGTATCTATGGATCCACTTCGGTCCCTTTCTCAAGGCATTTCTCTGCGGACTCATTGGTTGAGATCAAACCCGGCGAGATCGGCAAAGTCTCCGGCATTCCCGAAGAACACCTTCGAAGGAGGGTACGCTACGCTGTTGTCTTATTCTTATTAGATACTATGATTCTTATAGGGATCGAACAAGATAGATAACTGAATCGTGCATTGTGAATTAAGTTTTCTAGGGCAAAGCAACTGTTCCTTTTTAGAGTTTTCGCACCTGTGATGGTATATATTTTTGGTCGAATTGAGCCATTTCATGCGCTTGTTCACGCTAGAGAGAGTAGAAAAAATTAGATACTATGGTTGTTGACGTTCATCACATGTAGTGTGGCACCTACACACATTTTGGACCCGCCCTATATGAGAGCGAGTTTACAAATAACCGGTGTATCCATTTTTTTTTTCTCGAGAGAGAATTGGATTTTATGTAAGTATATCTGTATGTACGTATGAAAATGGGAGTGTATCTTGGCAGTATAGGGGTTCTTTTTTATGATCAATTCTCCTAGTTCCTTTCTTTTAACTTTAACTCAATTGACCCGTCACCTGATGTTGGTTATTGCAAATGTACTTTTTGGAAATAGTATTGTGATATTAAGGGAGAATTGTAACATTCAGCAACTGATTTTGAAGCATTGTTTAGAAAGTTTTCCAGTTCTGGTCCATAACCTACCTCTCGATCAATGTCTATTTTTTCCTGATGTTAATGAATGCTTGATCAAAATTTTACTTTTGTTGTAATCACCATGCATATATTATGCACCCTCAGATTCATTTTTTATTGTTACCATAATATGATGGATTGTTGTAGCTTCTTGGAGCTGCGAAGGACGTTTAAAAACTCTCTATGCTGTTTTTGTTGATATTTATAATGGTATGTTGGTTGTTGGTTCAACGCATAAATTAAGTCTTAGCTTCCCACCTGCTGTCCGGATGAAGTCTTCCCTGTATGTATTTCCCCCCTTTTTTGAATGAGCAAACCTCAGTACACATAGGACCACCAAAAGAGAGAAAACAAACAAAATACTATCGATACCCTCTAATATTGTAGTAACTTGGCCAGGCTTATGCTTTGTATCATGCTGGTACAAATAACGGTGATATGTATGTGAAACAACGTATCCTTCTCATTCTTGATGCTGTAGCACTAGTTGTTACAATTTCTTGATGTCTGTTTTCAACTTCATAATTTCATAAAATACTTGAACTTGTAGACTGTTGTGAGTATGAGGATAGGGAAGAGTTCCTGAGGTGTTTCTCCAGGAATATGGTGGGGTGCTACAAAGGCTCGAGAGCACCGGAGGTGGTGGAGGAGAGAGCTTAGGGCATCATTAGAGGAGCGGGGGGGGGCATTAACCAGAGAGCAAGTGTGTTAGGTGAGTATTGACTGCGTAGTGAATGCTTGTCTTGAATGAGGGGGAAGCCAGATGGTAGCGTCCCCCTCATTAATGTGCAACAGAGTACGGCTAAAGGGGTTTCCTTTTTAAGTGTTATGATTCACAACTGGTGTTCTGTATCCTAAAACTCTCAAATGTGTTTAGGTGATATATGGAGGCATGTGGTATGTATGATGCAGGCTTCCAAATGTTAGCTTGTCCGATGGATGTTCCATAGGTGTGGTTGTGCCAGATGGCAAGTGATGCAGCGAGCCCCTCTCTCTATTGCTGGTCAAGATGGAGATGAGCCTTGACATTCCCTTTACTCTATCCTCCAAACCATATGCCTCCTTAGGTCCCGAGCAGGTACATATCCGTCCTCCCAACCTAGGGTATTATGAGGAGTCGCCATAAGTTTTTGTGAGTTCGTGGAGCTTGGGAGATAGATGATACCTTGCAGAGTTATCCTTAGTGAGCCCACTCCTTTAGGCAATGAGCGAGCTTTGAGGAGGAAGTTCAACGGGTGGCAGTCATGGTGACCGCCTCAATTACTAAGGGGCTGAGGATCCTCTGATAGCCTCTGGACCTCCAGATAGCCACAACTGTAGAGTAAGCATACTCGGGAAGGCGATCCTCGAGGATGGCTCTAGCTAACTTGGACACCGAGAAGGTGGGAACACTTCGGAGTTTGGACTTGCACTAAGAAGTCGTGTTATTTAAACACAATCTGCAATTGTTATTTTAATGGGGTGGTGTAAAAAATACTGCTACCTTTTTGCGTGATTGTGGTCAATAAAACTCCTTAATAACACTTTTCGACATCATAACAGGTTGTAATCTTTTCACCTGCTCGGACGGCTACACAACAAGGTTCCGGAAAAGTTGGAAGGTGGAAGATCAATTTTATGTCAACACAGAAGTATGCTTCCTTATGTTTTATAGTCTTTTTGTCTTTTCAAGTTCGGAGATTATCATCCATAGCTATTAGTTTCTTCGTGACTTCATTAGTCATGAAGATATTCAACATGGATTACTAGTATCCTAACAAGTATTTTCCCTAAATTGTGTATTTCATCAGTGAACTCCTGAAAGCTTTAGCTTGGAGAATTAAGATTTTGCTTGTACTTCTCTGGTATCGAGTGGGGGTTTATGCCTGAGGATCGGGCTAGTCAAACCTAGAAAAGAAGGATACACAGAGTCACAGACATGGATCCAACTTTGGATATGAGTACATCGATACACTCAGTAGACATTAATTAATACGTCGTCTCATATTAAGCTGAACTCAAAAGTCCGTATGAAATTTGTTGGACCAAGAACATGGATAAACCAATCAGGACCTCAAAATCCAAGCTCTTAAATAAAATTGTCAGGCTTTATGAACCTTGATGGACTTGCTTTACTTGACTTCAGCCAAAAATAGTTGATCACATCCCTTAATGCTATCCATAAACTGCCCAAGGCACGAAAAGAATATACGTGTGCTATAATAGCCCAAATAGCTTGGTGATAGATGCATGGAAACACCATCACCAGCTTCGAAACTCAGTGTCCGGCTTTGAAATGCCAAGTCCAGTGCATAACCCATGCCACACCATGCCGAATACATGGTATTCAATATGTAAAAGGATGCTTGTAGTAGCATATTATTTACTTTTTTCTTTCTTTTGTGTTGAGCTTTATGTATGGGAGTCAACTTTGTAGGACTGCAACAACTCTGGATTCTTATGGATTTACATGTTTGTCATGAGTGAAAAATTACCTTTAATCCGTGAATTTACCATGGTCAAATGATGATATTTTCGTCACGGGCTTGTAATTGCAGATGGGAAAATCCATTGATGGGTTGGACATCCACAGGGGATCCATATGCCAATGTTGGTGATGCTGGATTGGGTTTTGACAGTGAAGAAGCTGCCATAGAATTTGCCCAGAAACATGGTTGGGAATACACGGTAGGGAGTTTTTTTTTAATTTGGTATTATGAATCACTCTATTTACTTTCTTTGTTGTAATTTCTTTTCTGCATCTTCGGGAGTGCACGTGCTTGTGAGGTTTTCATCACTAAACTTGCATTCCTTTTAACTTGTGTTAACTGCATAGTCTTGATTTGCATGTCGAACACCATGTGTGAGAAGGCTAATCCCTCGATGAGTTAACCAAGTTATAGCTCTCTTTTGTATTATTCTAGCCAGCTGGTATCGAACACTTTTTTCCCTTTTCTTCTTTTCTTTGCTGGCACGACCTTACCTCAGATGGCAATGAATATGGCTATGAATTTATGATCAAGAATGTAAATGCCTCCACTTTGAAGGATACAAAATGCATCCACTTTTTATTGCCGCTGTCCTTTACTCGTTTTAAGTTTTGAGGTTTTGTATGAACCATCACCTTTTGACATTAATTATCATAGTTGGATCCCTAGGTTTAGACCAAAAAGTAGAAAAGGGTTTCCAGGTTATGATTTACTGGTTGCACAATAGTGCTCTAGTGTAATAATAATGTTTCCAAATTTTTATGAAGGCTTGGAATTCCTATGATCAATGTATTTTTCCTTATATTCTTGCTTTCTAACGTTTGTTTATGCAACCTCATTGCAGGTAAAGAAGCCCCACACCCCGCTGTTGAAGGTTTGAATTTTTTTCCTTTTGATGTCTTATTCTTGGAGAGAAAAACTATTCCTTTATTTCAATTTTCTGCACCAAGATTCTGATACAATGAGCCTCAAAGTTAACTTGAAACAAAACAGTGAGTTGTAGCTGTCCCGACTTCTAGACACATTTTTTTTGTGCTAAACCTGGTAGAACTAATTCCTGATTGCCTGTTTAGAGCATGTTGCATACTCCATTCATTCTTTTGGCAATATAGTGTCCTTTTGTAGTTAAACGTGGACTCATTTGGAACCCATGTTCTTCGTCTAGTATCACTTTTGTTTTATGCTTCCTGGAAAGCACAGAAAACTTGTTCATGAAACTTATTTTGTGAACTAGTTCTTGATAGTTTTCTAGGAAAAAAATTTCATTTGGGGAAACATTGAATCGTTCTTTTCAGATTTATGAAAACTGTTTTCACACGTTAATGAAGACGATAGAATAGAAGGGAAACTTAAACAAAACGAAAACTGGAAATGGGATAACGGAAACAATCTAAACAAATTCATGCTTTCCTATTTCCCCTTGTTGGCGAGGTTATGTTGTGAGGGTCATAATTGTAGACGATATGAAAATCGTGGTTCTTTTGAACTTCTTACTTCTGTTATCCAAAACTGGAAAGTTAAAAGGATAATGAACAAAACACATTCCGTTTGTTTCCTGCTATCCCCCATCAGTGGGAATGGGTTGTGAACAATGAATGTGCTAATTACGACTGCACCCATTGTGTTTGCTTTTTCTCTTCTTCCCCTTCTCATTTGTTCACTTCCAATATCGACGGACGGGCTCTGGTAATGAAGGTTCCTGAATTGTTTTATTCTGGGTGCAGATTAAGGCCTATGCAGACAACTTCAAGTGGAAGGGGCACCCGAAAACCGAGGGAAACTGATTTTAGTCCTTCCCACCTTTCTTTGTTTCTTTCTATATACCAGATGGTGTTGTCTCATCAGAAGTGTGAACTGTTCAATTTCAATAATTATCATGGGCGTCCCTTTGGATGGGATGGGGATGTCTGTAATTGCCCATGTTGATCAATCTAACCAACTATTTGAAGTTGGAAATATTATCTACCTTCTGTTCTGATGTTTGATTTTTTTCTGCAGTAGTCTCATGTAGTCATGATTGGCAAATCTTCATGTTTAAGATATTTGCATAGTTTATGGGTGCTTTTATATTTCTTTTACTTGAGTTGTTGATTGTTCAAGTTTAATTTTGAAATTAAATGGAACTATGGTTAATCTTCTTTTTTTTTTTTTATCGGTCAGTAACATTGGAACAAGACTAAATCAAGCCAGTTTATGTTTTTAAAAGTACAAGCTTATATAACGGGTAATAGTAGCACGTTCAAGATTTCTATGCAAACTTATTGAGCTTAAAACGTTACTTAAGATTGGTTTGTTCATGCGACATATCCGTCTTTGAGTTTTCAATGAGTCAAACTCTAAGTCGAGCTTGATTAGTATTTTCATCTAACAGTCTTGTTTTTGGTCTCGTCAATGCAATGGTTTAGTATTTTCATCTAACAGTCTTGTTTTTGGTCTAGTCATTGCAATGCTGTTATGGTAATCGTATCTTATCTTACTAGCAAAAAATCAAGGGCTCCTCCATAATGGGGCAAAAGACTACTATAGTGGGAGGCATGGTTCAAATCTCACCCATGAAAACGTTATCAAATTGATAATTATATGTCAACTGTTGCCAAATTTGGAATAACTAGTTGTGAAAGAGAGTGAATTTCAGAGTCCGCGATACAAGCTATCAAAAACCTGCACCATGCACAGGCAAATATGTAATGGAAAGAGAATAACAATGACGATTCATCCAAGATTGGCTGCTATGAGTGGGAAGCAAGCATTCTCCATGGCAAGTACTCTTCAAGGAGACATGCCATGAGTGAAAAGCAAACAATCCTAACAACTTCTATGTCAATAATGCTTGTCAACCTAGTTTTACATTACATCTTCGTTGTATGTTTAATCCAACCTGTAAAAACGTCTACCAAACGCCGGATATGTGCCATCCTTGTATATATAATCCAATTCGATGTTCATATCCAATCCTTACGGTATTTCAATTCTCCATCCCTAAGTAGGCAGTTCAACCTCTTAGTAAATGTGTCAACATGGATATATACACATTTCACACTTGGCATCAAACATTCAACCTCAATAGAATGTCCAATCTCTTGTTAACCCTCCTTCATAGTACCAATCGAGCAATAAATTAAAAAGAAACACAAAAATGTAACAAAGGGTGCAGCTGGTCACATTATAGAAAAACCAAAAGGGATGCAGTACATATTTCCCCCAGAGGAAGTGCAAGCGCCTTCGGCGCAAAGGCTGGTCACAAAAACTACCAGGTCCTCTCCATTACAACGTGAAAGCTACCCATGCTGAAATATGAATCATTGTGACGTCCCAAATTCCAAATATAATGTCAAAATGATTTCTTTTCATACGAAACCAGCCCATGAACTCCTCCTTCAACTTGTGCTGCACCACTACGAACCTGTACAAGCAGAAGCAACAAATCATATCATTGGACAGAATTACTATAAGTGAACTACTTCTTCCCCCTTATATAACTAAACTTCACAGAAACTCTCATCTGTCAGTGGTCATGGACTCATGGCAGGAAACTAATATAATCCGCCAAATGAGTAAAAAAATTAATGCCTCATTTCAACAAATCATACTTCTGGGCAACCAAGGAAAATGATTACTATGCTTTTGTATACTAGACTAATACTCAGTTTTATGGTACTCAACAAATTCTTTTTAACTTGAAACCAACGGGCATGACTTTTTAGTGTGAAGCACGTTGCCTTGTACCTATATGGCAAAAAGAGCTGGTGTCTAACCTATTTTACCCTCGATAAGCAGGAATTGAAATTAGATGGATTGTGGATCGAATAAGCAGTGCTTCAAGTTTATAGCTAAGTAATAGTTTCAGCCTATAGATCAGTGAGAATTGTTGTACTGGTTAGAGCTCAGAACCATAGAAGGTATAACAGATAAAAGCTGGTTGTTTTATCATACCTCGAGCCTTAGTACTGATTGTCGTAATAGTTCATGAGCAGATTGCAAGGAAGAGGCGCCGAGATCTTGGAAACCCTGCTTAACTGCTTGCATGTTATATGGCAGAAACTTCAAGACAGAGCCTTTGTCTGCAACAGCTCCAACAACCCCCTGAGCAATCTTCAACTTAGCTGTATCCCCCAAGTATCGGGCATCGCTCCCTTTCATCATTGCTTCTAGAGAGCCCATGCCTCGATATTTTTTGATGCGGTGGCCACCCTGTTACATAAACGTGTGGGAAGAGATAATAAGGAACGACTTTAGAGGAAAAGGCAAACATGGGCTGCTTCTGCGTCCCCCAAGTGCACAATAAAACACCTTACTCCAGAGGGAGAACTAGCCATACAAACAAGAAATATAAAATCGTACTCTAATTGACCAACACGTCATCAGTTATTGATTTGAGTGTATTTTTCTACCATGACTGATGGAATCCATATCTCAATATCATACTTATCTTCCTTCATCCAAACCATCCAGCATAAAAGATGATTACAAGAAGGCTGAGGAAGCAATGTGATGAGATACAAATTGATTTCCCATCCAAAACTTTCAGCAATGTAATGAGATGCAAATTGATTTCCTATCCAAAATTTTCAGAAACTGTGGACTATATCTTGAAAAATCATTCATACCCCCTTCCCTTGTTCTCTCATTAGTCATTAGAGAAAATTAAGGCCTTATACCAAAAAGAAAGGAAGAAAGAAAGACAGCTACATCACACAGCTTGTAAGTCTACCTCCTCCCTCCTTTATAGCTGTAATTAAAAGCGAAAAGAATTGAAATGAATCGACGTAGATATACCAAAGATACTGAATGTCCACAACGAACACTACAAGTCAACAAGGTAAATGCTAAATAAGGAATGTGCATAGCACATAAACAATCGAGGACTTATATTCCATATCACAAACAATTACAAACAACTCATCATTTACATAAACAATATAAAAGGAATGCGACATGACATGCATCACCTGATTCTCATAAGCCCCAGGAGCTTCATTACTTCCAGCTAAGAAGCTTCCCATCATTACAGTTGAAGCGCCAAGGACCAAAGCCTTAACAATATGTCCGGAGTTTGAAATGCCACCATCAGCAATGATAGGCACACCGCTTCTTTCCGCAATAGATGAAACCTTATACACTGCAGTTGCCTTCCGCAATTTCAAGGAAATAAAGAGAGTGAAAAAAATAAAACAGCCCATAAAATAAGAGAGAACTTTCCGTCATTATAAAACTCTATGGCATAGATAACCCAAATCAATTTAGTGTTATACTAGATGTTATCACTGTTGCCTCATTTTGGAACTTGTTGCATGAGTCAGTGTCCACAAGGAAAAATTTCATTCAGGTTAGAGACGAAAGGCCATCACTGTCTGTATCCTAGGCTATAGAGGATAATTCCCAACCCTGCTCCACTTAGCTTTACCCAACAACGAATAAATAACATGAATTTCACAAAGGGATACCTTATGTATCAATTCTGTAGATTTTCCAGTGTCGTTCCATTGAAACAAACGTAGATAAAGTGATTGCAACAAAACAAACAACTTGACATACTCATTAACCATTACCTGTCCTCGGCCGACAGCACAGACCTCCTGCGTGGTGCAAATGGAGCCAGACCCCATACCAACTCTCAACCCATCGACTCCAGCCTGAATCAAGTTGCTCGCTTGATACATTGTCACAACGTTCCCACCAATCACATCCAACTCCGGATATGTCTTCTTGACATACTTAATCATGTCAATTTGATAGCTTGAATTTCCCTGGGAACTATCCAACACGATGACATTGGTCCCGGCCTTCACCAATTGCTCCAACCTCTCCTTATCCGATTCCCTTGTTCCAATTGCTGCTCCCACCATGAACTTACCATCTGACCCCATCGACGGCATTCCCAACTTTGGAAACCCCCTAATTCTGTCCACATCAGCTGCACTCACTACATCCACTACTTCACCGTCTCTCCCATTCACCAAAGGTACAAATTCAAGATTTTTTGCGGCTAAAAATGAAGCAACTTGCTCAAAATTATAGTCGGATGGAGCTGAGATGGGTGCTGGGACCATGTAGTCAGAAACCCTAGCCTCTTTGTCTTTCAATGCTTCCCAATCAGATTTTGTGACCACACCTAGCAACTTAGATTTCCTGGTGCCAGACTCGGTAACCAGAATGCACGAAGGTGAAGAACCAAATTCTCCAATGGAATGGATAGAATCAGAAGGAGATTTGAATAATAAATCGGAGACAAAGGGGATACGGTGAGACTTGGCAGAGCGGATGATGGCGGCTTGATCGGATGGGGAGTTGTTAGAGTGAACGATGCCAATGCCACCGAGGGCAGCCATGGCGACGGCCATAGAGGACTCAGTGACGGTGTCCATTGGGGAGGCGACACATGGTATTGAAAGGTTGAGGTTGCGGCTGAGTTTGGTGGAAAGCTGGACCGAATCTATTGGGAAGTCAATGTAGTGAGGGAGGAAGATTACATCATCGTACGTGTACGAGTATCCCTGGTTGAATAGCCTATCCGCCGGAAATCCATCGTCTATCAGAGCTCCGTCCATAGCAGAGACCTAGGGTTTGAAACAAAGAAGAAACATCAATAAATAAACTACTAGTACATTACTCCCTCCGTTCCAAATTGCTTGCCCCTTTTGGGAGTGCGTGCGTTTTGCACGCAAAAAATAACGTGTTTATGAGAACTTTTTTTGAAAAAGAATTAGACCAATTTTTTCTTCTCAATGAGATTTTTAAATTGGTGTAAAGTTTGTTGAAAAAAAATTAATGCTTGTACATTATTTTTTCCAAAAGGGGCAAACAATTTGGAACGGAGGGAGTATTACCAAAGTAATAATAAAAATACTCCAATAACTACACATACAATAGCACTTAGTACCATGGGTTCAATACTTCAATTGGATTTCACACATTACGAAGTACTAGTGTAGGAATTGCGCCCAATACAAATTTTGTTCTCCTCTCCTAGTATAGCAATTGTTGCCGTTCAAAAAAAAAAATAGCAATTGTTACAAATGTGCTGAATAAGTTAGCCAAAAACCTAAGTAATTATTGAGATTCAATAAAGAAACACAATGAGGGGAAAATGAGCTGCATCATAGTCTTTACAAAGTCTTGGTAGCCCTAATTTAACACAAAAGATGAATGGTTACAATCTTGCTAATTTTTTAAGTTGTTTTACCAGCAAAATATACTACTGAATATGCTAATTATAGACGTGCACAAACAAGATAAGTTGAAAAAAAATTCAGCTATAGCATTAGTCGCATAGTATATACTCAATATAGCCCCAACAGCTTAACATTACAAGACCGTAAATCATATCAACATCCTTAAGGCCTCATGAACGATGACCATCCTGGCCATTTGTCTGTGGTTCTTAAGGACAGACAGTATGTAGATGTAACCGGAAACTTTGCTATTGAAATTTCAAAGGAAGTCAGGCTTATGGAACATTACCAAAAATCTGCAAAACAGGGCAATCTGGTTTCTTATCGTCAAATTTGTAATACGGTTCACAAACTCACAAATTGTGAACTCTAAACATTAGACAAGAATATATTAATCCCACTCTACTTATCTTTTGAAAGTGCCTATTTTTCTACTCATATGCAAACTGTAGCACACAATTTTGAGGGTGGACTCCAAAAGCTCAATGAAATTTTATTTCACGCTAAGGATCAATCTCAAGATACGTAGCATAAATTAATTCGGATGTGCATTTCCCGTCAGTCTATGTATCATGTGATTATTCTGTCAATGACTGAATACCATGACAATGATTCGGTGCCTTAATAATCTGGACCCATTAAGCCTCTACGGTTAAAATATGTAAGTTGGAAATAAGACGGGAACTCAAAAGCTATAAGAAAATCAAGGTGTGTTTCACCTTGAAAAGCTTCTACCGCAGTAAGAGCACACTTCGCATCAAACTGAACAAAGCATAAAACTATAGCCTTGTCTCTACTCTACAATAGCAAAGCCCTAATTTCGCAAAGATCAATTGGAAACTACCTCATGCAAATGGAAACCACACAAATCAACAAAATCAAACAGTGTAAAAAGAATGTGTACAGACAACCCTTAATCCTTCACGCGGGAAAACCCTAAAAGACACAGATAGCCATTTTGCCCATCAAAATCTTCTGAACGCAAGAAGGAAAACAAAATCAACTACTACATTCGACTACTAAAAGGATGTAGATCTTCACTTGCAAAAGAAATCAAAATACCTTGTTTCGACTAACTTAACTGATTCGCGCAAAAATATACGGGAACTATGGTTCGGAGAGATGAGTCGAAGGAGAAGAGTTGGGGGATGCTGGGTGCGTTGAGGGAGAGGGAAGATAATGGGTTGCTGAGAGAGAGAGAGAGAGAGCTTCGTTGTGTATGGTTCCGTGTGATTCGAAGCTTGTTGGAGTTGAAGAAGGAGGCCTCCTTCTTGCCGGAAACGGAGGCGTCTACTTAGACGGTGTGGTATGCGATGGTGGTGGTGGTTGCCGCCGAGGCGCTGGTGGTGGAGGTCCTCGTCATCTTCTTCTCACACCCTTGTTCTCTGTTAACGAGAGGAGAATGGGAGAATGGGGCTCTTGTTTTCAGATTTTGAACTTTTAAGTTTTTTTTTTTTTTTTTTTAAAGTAGCAAAACGACGTCGTTTTGCTATTGTTGTGAAGTTGCTGTGTGTGTAGCACAGTAGCAGGGTTCATAAATGCATTCTTGTTAAAAAAAATCAAAGAATTTTATCTCAAATTAATAGAATTAACAGATACTGTATCTATCTATTAATTACTAGTATATTTGTGAAAAACATAATTTAATCTTTTTTTTCCTAAAGTGTATTGTGTTCTTGTTTAGTAACAGACAAACACTTTAAGACGGGTAGTAATAATATTAATCTAAATTTTTAAATGGAAGACTTGTTCGGTGAGATAGATAAAGTGAACAGTTCATGTTAAAAATGCTCGATGGGCTGATTTATAGGTGCACAACACTTGTATTGTGTATTCGTACAAATCACAAAGACTGTTCCTCTATGATGATATTGTTGTTGGTTAATTCAACATTACCTGTTAATTGTTTATTACATAATAAGAATATTGAGTATTTGACATTTTTTTTTCCCATTGTTCTTATGATTAGAAGACGAGAACCACCACCTGAAAAAGAAAAAGAAAAAAAAAACGTGTAAAAGCTTATGGTATAAGTATAATTATCATGGGCATCCCTTTGGAAAGGATGGGGATGTCTGTAATTGCTCATGTTCTAATAAAATTTTGGTCTCGGCCTTTTTTTACCCTCGATGTACCCTTTATCGAGTTGTAATAAAATTTTATTGCCGATAAAAAAAAAAATTTTGCTCATTTTTTTCCGGTAAATAAAGCTTGAAATAGAAAAAAGGACAACCGGATATACAGCCTACAAGGGGCATACCCCAGGAGGACAAAAGAAAAAGAAAGAAAAAAAGAAAAGAAAAGAAAAGAAAATAGCCAAACGGCAAAGGGAGCTAAAAAATTGATTGCTTGCTAGAGGTAATAGCATTTTACATGAACGTGCTATACTTGACAAAAGAGCACATAAACAAAGGTAGAACAATAATATCTGGACTTGCTTGTCTAAAACTTCACACTTCACAACCTGACTTGAACTTGGTGACAATGCATGACTGTCAATTCTTGACTTTGGAACTTCACCTTCTGATGCAAGGACCCTGGACCCATAACTAGGGGTTGGTGTAACTTCAACGAACTGTGGTAATGGGCATGCAACAACATTAGTGACTGCAGCTGTTGCTTGGTAACCGCAATTGTACACGGTTGGAAGCTGCTGTTGCAGCAACAGGTGCAACTGGAACTGCAGCAACATGAACTTCGAACATAACCTACACTGATCTTTATCAACATTTCCAAGGGACAACCCCCCAAGGATAGGTCAAAATCTGGTGAAATTTGGGCAGCATAACGGCTGTTTTTTCAATCCCAGAAAATCAGATGTCTGCCCAGAAGTTGGCAGCCCATAAATACAAGCTTTAATACAAAATAACCCACAAAATGATGACATAGCACAACACTTCAAACTTCTCTGCCCTCGGGAAACTGCAGCAGCAGCTGATGCAGTGAGGGCAGCAGTACATATTACAATTAACATGATGTGGTAATGGACAGCACAACTGCTGCAGCAGATGCAGTAAGGACAGTAGCATAGATTCATCAACAGTAGCAGGTGAAGTAGTAACAGCAGCTAAGTAACAGCAGCTAAGCAACACCAAGATGGAAATATGGAAAAGGCATATTCCTAGGTTTAGTGTCTCACCCTTCACCACCCTCGGAACCTCACCACTTCCGATCTCTCACTAAGTGGTCCGAACTCCCTCACCTCACCCTCACAAGATTCCCCCACTACATATTATCTCCACTCATTAAGAAAAGTCTGAGGCACAAGCACTCTCTCTCCAAGGTAAACACACTTGTGGTAGGACACACAACTCAATGGAATGAGGCAGCCAATAAGGTTCAACACCAATCTCCAAACATAAAAGCCTCACAAGGGAGTTTAAGAGAGGATAAGCTACCTTACCGTATACTTAGAAGTATTAAATTACTCCTGTGCAGCTACTGGTACTGCTGGAGACCCTCCAGCGGGATGAACCTGTAGACCAATAGACACTAGGTCCATCTAGGGAATCAGTGCATAACAAGGTGATGACACCTCCTGGAATTCAAATATGCAGAGGGAGTACCTGCAAAACCATACTGCCCAAACTGGGCTATCAGTTCCAAACAATACTCTTCGATCCTTAATCATTCAACGTTGATCAATCTAACCAACTATTTGAAGTTGGAAATATTATCTACCCTCTGTGTTTGATGTTTGATTTTTTTCTGCATGTAGTCATGATCGACAAATCTTCACGTTTAAGATATTTCCATAGTTTATGGGTGCATTTATATTCTTTTTTGTTAAATGTCAATAATGTGTTATACGGACTCAGGTATGAGTGAAATTAAGGTCAGGCGCACCCAATTGTCCTCTAATTTCTAAACGAGTCGAGTTGTTGATTGTTCAAGTTCAATTTTGAAATTAAATAAAAACTATGGTTAATCTTGATTTTTTATCGTTCGATAACATTGGAACAAGACTTAATCGAGCAAATTTAATTTTTTAAAAGGTCCGAGCTTATATAGCAGATAGTAATAGCATGTTTGAGATTTCCATGCAAACTTATTGAGCTTAAAACGAATTTAAGATTGATTTGTTCATGCAACACATCCATCTATGAATTTTCATTGAGTCAAACACGAGTCAAGCTTGATTTGTTCATTGCAATGGTGTTATGATGACCTTATCTTGCTAGCGAAAAATCAAGGGCTCATCCACATAATGGGGAAAAAGACTACTGCTACAGTGGGAGCGCATGGTTCAAATCTCATCAATGAAACTTTATCAAAATGATAATTATATGTCAACCGTTACCAAATTTGGAATAACTAGCTGTAAAGGAAAGCGAAAATTTCACATTCCGCGATACAAGCTAGTGAAAAATGTGTAATGAAAAGAGAATAACAAGTATGATTCATCCAAGATTTGGCTGGCTGCTACGAGTGGGAAGCAAGGATTCTCCAAAGCAAGTACTCTTCAAGAAGACATGCCATGAACGGAAAGCAAACAATCCTACTTCTATGTCAATAAGGCTTGTCAACCTAATTTTACACTGATTTAAAAATAATAATAAAAAAAACCCTAGTTTTAAATTACATTCAAAATCAACCTAAAGTCAACAGGCTAACCTTTCCCTACAAACCCTAGAGATGAATTATACAAAGCAATGCCTTGAGTCTCTTGCCATTGGCAAACTGTTTTACAACAAAGCAACCCGCGTCTAGGTGGGTTGAGCAATATTTCAAACTCAATTATACCATTTGTTTGCACAGTTCATCTTCATTCTGCACACAACTGAATTGGTGTTAGAAGCCAGTTAAATGCCAAAACCAAGGTAGCCAGCTTCGACGTCGAACAGCAGTGTCTTCATTAGGGGAGAGAGTTATTCTTTCTGCATTAGCAACAGCCCATTTGCTAAAATCAGGAGAGGAAACAAGTTCCTCCAGTGCTTTCTTGGTGGAGTCCTTAGTGAACTTATCCCATTCATCCTTTGAGAATTTCCGGCGTTCAGGAGTTGAATGAAAGCTAGAATAATAAGCCCCTGAATCTGAGGGCTGACTCGGTCGTGGTGTCTTGGTTAAGCCTGAGGGATTTACAGCAAAGTGTAAATGTATATCCAAGAGGAGAGAGAGAATAACTGAACTCGGAAGAGTAGCAAACCTTGGACAGGACTTTTGTGAACAGCCATCCTAAAGGGTCTGGATTGAGGCTTCAGGAATTCAGAGTCATCAGGCTTCTGAATAGTGTGTACATTTTCATCGTAATAATCTTCTAATGTCGATGAATCTGGAATCTGATATCTGCTCTTGCTCTTGTCTGTTCTGCGTAATTTCCTGCCCACGGTATTCCAAAACTATTATAGCATCTCACACTCAAGGTTAAAGAAACAGAAGAAAATAATGGATTTATTTAACTGAAAAAACAGCAAGTGTATGGGACATGGTAGAATGTTGCAAAAATCACTGAAAATACCAGAGGATAACGGAAGCACTTATTTTAATCAGAGTGAAATAGGTATTCTGTTGGGTTTGTGAAGTCTGATTCAATCTAAGTTAGCGCCCCGAAACCAAGACAATGGAATTACGCTAATTGGTGATGTAAAACCTAGAATATAAATTCAAGCTGCACGCAGTAACCAATGACTTCACACTTTCTTAATTCAATGCACAGTGAAACTTGGTGCGACATATCTAGTTGCACAATGGGTAAACCAAGTAAAAATCTGTGTCATTTCTTTGTTTCTTGCTTGATCTATCTTCGTGCGATTGTGTGTGTTGCACGAATCCTCGGCATATTTATCATATCGTCACAAACAAGAAAAATTATTAAGAAACATGCTATCAGTGTTCGCCACTCTGAACTTGAGCAATGATTGAGGAAACAGTGAAATAGGTATTTATCAATAATCGAGGAGCCTAAACCACTAACCAGATGTGATTTTCTCGTATATACTTTTCATTTATTATTATTTTTTAAAAGAAGTGTTTCTTCAACGTAACTCCTGCCCATAATCCTCATGCTACAGAGGTGGGGTTCAGAATTGAAATGGATGCACAAGTATGGTTCCCCTAGTTCAAGACAAACAACCAGAACCCACAACCTCATTTCTACTCTACATGATCCCACATTCACCATGAAGAATCAGGTGGTGCAATGTCACAGATCATATCAAGATTCAAGACACATGGTGTAGGGATCAAGTACCATAAATCTAGTTCTACCTTCCAGTCTAATGAAGCCTACGGCTACTACCTTACACCCCACAGAGAAATGGGAAGACATTGGATGATGGGATAAAGATGAAAAAAAGGGAACAGAGAGATCTGTTTACAGAATGCTTACATTAACCGATTAGAAAGAAAAAAAGGAAATGATGCGACAATTATGCTCTGGATTTTCATGGAGACGTACTTGTACAAGTGACGAATGAATCTTGATCTGGTAATTCTCCTGAGTAATGATGAAACCAATATTCCACAGAGCAATGCTTCTGCTGCTAGTAAAGGGTCCACTGTACTCTAGAAACATAACATAAATATGTAGTATGAGAGATGGAACAAAATCAAACAAACCTCTAAAGTTGATTAAGGAAAAGCTTCAAATTTTGTAAGAGGGAGAACCTGAAGAATCATAACAGCAGCAATTATCCGGATGGACCAAGCAACAAAATGAGAAACACCGATATCAATCAACCCGTCTTCTGTCAAGACAAGTTTGCGAACAACCCAGAAGCCCAACCAAGCTCCAGCTAGAACAAGAAAAAGGAGCAAAAACGTTGCCAGCTGCAGTATAAGCACTACATCAGTTAGTGTCTACAATTCTTAGAATACCAATTACTGCAGAAACTGTTCCCCGTACAGATATGTATGAAGCAGTTCAGTATCAGGTAGTATGCAGCTTTTTTTTTTATATATATACAACTGGGCGTTGGATTTTTTTATTAAAGAGGGGAAAATTAGGAATCCGGAAAAAGGAAACAAAGTATTTGAAGGAGAGGAGGGTAATAAAAGCACATGTAAGGGTATGAGTACGATATGGGTACGGCGAAACCTAAAAAATATAAATTGCAATGTATTACACTTCAAATAAAGGGAACAACTTAATGACTGGGGAAATTGGAATCCAACATCAAATAATAGGTTAATGCCAAACATAAGGTGCAAATTAGAATTTAATGCCACTGTACAAAAAAAACCTATAGACCAAAATTGTTAGTATTGTACAATCATGTCAAACATAGAGAAAGGAAGTCTTATCAACTTAGTTTCATTTTAGTGTTGGGTATGGCTTGATATATAGTCGGGTACTTCTGGGGTGCGGCAAAAATCAAGGAGAAAAGTTACAGTCCGTGTTCCATGTACTCATACGGATTTAGAAGTACCATGCAAGTACCCGCTAAGTTACAGGTACAAGTATGCCCAGGTTATAGAAGTACCCGTACTTCATAGGTAATACAGGAGATCTTTATCTACTCGCATAAAATAATCTACGAATATTGCATGTCTAGCCTAAAGAAGAGTTTTAGGATAGTCTTTCACTCTTTCCTTACACAATCATTAAAGGTTGGTATAGAACATTCATCCGGAATATCAAACAAATCGAGGGCTTAAAATTGTTTCTCCACATAAATATTGCCACAACACAACAAGGTTGACATGCCAAAGTTAAGGTACAAAACAGTTCTTTTTAGTGAGACCAACCATATCCAAATAGCCACTGCAGAAAATATTTAGAGATGAAATGAAACCACTGGAGAACACATCAATCAGTTATGCCCACATTGCAGCAAAATAAAAGTGTCTAATATGCACTATAACGACTTCTTTGCCTAAACGTATAACAATTTTCGTTACATAGTTCAAGAAAGCTGGCAACAAAGGCTTTTTCCCCCTAACCCGCAAGAGTGGTCCAACGGTTTAAGGTAGTAACTAGAATCACCTGTAAACCCGAAGGTCTTGTCTTCGATTCCCGCTATCTCATATGTCGCGAGTTTTATGGGTAGGTTTGCGTGCCGCCGTGCCCAGGCAGCGCCATAGTGAATATGTGAGACTTGATAAACATGCATACTATAATCAACAGTTATCCTGGACAGTCGAGCATTTGTTTGGGTTTTGTGGATTATATATGGTTTCTGAAATTAGCAACTCTATGCACAATTTTGCAAATGCTTCACGGACGAGGTTACCTCAAATGAATTCTTTTATAGCTCAGGTGACAACAAAATGTACTCACAACATATTTGCCTAATAAAGGCTCAAGCAGTTGATCAACACAAAACAAACCAAACTAAGCCTTGTGTCTCGATGGCCTTGTGTCTCAATCAATTACACAATTACCGTACACAATGTTTACATTCCTATTCGCATTTGAGTAGTTGTTCATTTTATATTTTCAAATAGGCTGGCAGCTGTTAGGCTAACACACTACCCTTCTTTCAAGCCGAGGGACTGGGTGTGAGCAACACAATTGTCTTGATATCTATTATTAACCAAAGTGGATTCCAAACATCACCTTGAGATTTTAGTAGAGATCTAACATGCACTAGTCTCGCATCATGCAGAGTTTACCTCAAACCAGTAGTGGACCCAGAAATTTGCATTAGTGCGGGCCCAAATTAGAAAACTTAACCCATTCTTTCAAAATTCCTTAAAATAATACATTTTTTTACATGTGAAACATATTGATGGCAATATATGTAACTTCATCTTATAACTTAAATGAGGTGTGTTTGCTCAAATAGATGGTGTCAAAATTTAGCAATCTAAGAGCAAATCCAATGCAAGAGCTATACTTGGTTCTATACTCAAAATTTGACACCAGACTCAAAAAACCCAAATCCAGTGCAGTGCTATACTTGGTTCTAAAATGGCACAAAGTTATACTTGGTTCTATAGAACCAAGGATGGCTATAGCCATCCTTGCCACGTCATTACTCCAACTGCCAAATACCAGAAAAATGGGTGGGAAAAGTGGCCGGCCGGAATCTCAACGGTTGTTACCTTCGCCGGAATCAATGGTGATTTCTTTCACTGAAAAACCCTCAACTTCCATGGCTTGACCGCAAATAGTGATTCCGAGATGGGTGTTTGTGAGAGAGAGAGAGAGAGAGAGAGAGAGAGACCGAAGTCTGAGACACAGAGAGATCGGCTTCAATGGAGTATTTCCCCATCCCCAATTTTTAGATCTGAAAATTTTCTTCTGTAGCACCACGTTGGTTGGGGGAAAAGATAGATGGACATGGGAAATTATTTGGTGCACCAACATGCACACCAAATTGGTGTGCCCAACGGGCAAATGAAAGGACAAATTAATTTCAACGGCTACTTTTTGATTTTTTTTTTCATTCCAACGGTAATTTTGTTGGTCACCTATAAATAATGCAATTGTTCACCCAATTTGACACCAATTGTCTTCTTCTTCTATCATCACAACCCTCCCAAAAAAATTAGTCTACAAATTATGGGTGATTCAAGTCGTACTGCGAGAGGAAAATCATTCACTGCAGAGCAGGATGAAGCAATTTGTAATGCGTATCTGTGCATTACTCAAGACCCGATTATCGGTAACTCCCAGCCACGTACCCAATTTTGGGCCCAGGTGCTACAAGAGTATTGCGAAAAAACAAATGACGAACAACGATCTGAAACAGGTATCAAATCTCGTTGGCAAATAATCCAAAAGTGTTGCAACAAATTCCGTGGGTGTTTAAGAAGTGTTGAAGCTCTACATCAAAGTGGAATGACCCATCAAAATGAGGTAATAAATTATTTTTTCTTTTGAACTTGTACTAATAATTTTTTTTATTTAATAGTAAAATTTTCTTATCCAATATACAGTATGATATGGCAAAGCAAGCGTACTATGAAGATCCTGGAAAATATTTCAGTGGTATGGATGGTTGTTGGGCCATCTTAGAACATGCTATTAAGTGGCAGGATATTACTCCTAGTGGGAGGAAAGTAAAAACTCCTGAAGCACCTCAAATTCCAGAAGGGATGTCATTCCCTTTTTCCCCTGAAGAGAGTCAAATTCCAAGCACTTATGAGTCTCTAGGATGCAGAAACCACTCCTTCTAGTGGAGGTACTGGTAGTGTGTCATCGCCAAGGAAGAGGCCTGGTGGAAAGAAGCTAGCAAAGGAAAAGAAAGCAAATAGCAAGGTTCAAGAAGTTGAGAATGCGAGACATATTAATTTGTTGGAGACACTTAACAAAACTGTATCAGAAAACCAAGCAAGGAGGATTCAATTGGAAGAAAGGAGGGTTGCATCTCTAGAAAGGCAGACAGTATGTGAGGAGAAGGAGACGGCGAGGAGGGAGAGAGAGATGGAGATGAAGGATAGAGAGATGGAGGAAAGGATTATGCAGATGGACTTGTCTGTCATACAAGACCCGCAAATGAAGGCTTATTATGAGCATCGCAAGGCTGCAATCTTGGCAAAATGTACCAACTCAACTTCCACAACTTATTATACTGATCTACCCGAATATTGATTATTGTAGTTTTTTTTTAATCTATTAATGTAATTTTTTTTAATCTATTAATGTAATGAAATGCATTTTATTTAGCTAATTTCCACAACACGGGAAACGTATTACAACACTCAAACTAAAATTATTTAGCTAATTTCCACAACATGGTAGTTGAAACAATGGACAAAAAAAAAAAAAAAACGTAATTAAAAAATATTTCCGAATGAGTGGTTAAAAAATTAGATCACAACGGGGTTGAAAATAACGTACATAGTTGAAGTCGGGTTGAAAACGTAATTAAAAGTTACGTGGTGGGAAAGTTAGTTAAATTTGGAGCTGTTTGGTTCTAAAATAGAACCAAGCATTGGAGCCTAGGTTCTATTTTAGCACCAAAAACCACTTTTTGGTGCCAAAATATAGCAATAGCTATAGCTATTTTAACATTTGCATTGGCTTTGCTCTAAGAAATGAATCTGACAAATATCCATATAAAGGTAATTTAAAGTAATTTTATTCGAACACTATCATAAATATACTGGGTATAATCGAAAGATCTAAGAATATTAATGTTTTACTATAAAATCAATTGGGGTTCCGTGGTCCTAGGTCCGCCCCAGCTTCAAACTAGACAAACTGACAGTCTTTTGGGTGGTCTTGTCAGGCAATGAAGACTTAATGATTCTGATTCAGGACAATAGCTTTTGTGGTAATAGCTGACCCACCTCTACTTGATTCTATATCAAAACGACCGAGGTTAAAAAAAAAGGGAAAATTTCACTGACCTCCCCTGAGGTTTCTAACAATCCAGGACCCTCCCCAAGGTTTTGAGCTCCCTTACTTTACAAATTATTGTCTAGATTCCCCTCTTTTGTTAACTAGACACTAACCCTGTTAAATTTTGCTACTAAATGACCAATATACCTTTAAGGTAATTGAATATTAGTTAACAATAACTAATAAACTAACTTGATATCCTTGACTATTAGTTTTTTTATTATTGAATTCTATAAAATTAACTAATTATTTTCACCAAATTTGGGAAATTACTTGTACATCTTATTTTTAAAATTTATTATTTGCTGTAAACCAAATATTTTTGCTTCATGTTTCTTGTTCAATGTAACTTACCATTCAATCCTTTTTTACTATATGTTTCTGTAATTTTGATTTAATGTTCAAAAACAAAATTAGATTTTGCACGAACTTGTATTATTAGTCATGCATTTTATATTTTGATAATTAGGGTCTATTGTTTTTCTCTCTTACGTGTATTTTGAACAAATAAAAGGCAAGCGTTAATGCCTAATCTACATTACTAAAAACTTGTCCCGACTTATTACTAGTCAGCATTAAAAATCATTTAATATTTCTTACTTTTTCATTCCTTTTTTTTTTTTTGGTTACCTTAGTGATGAAGCAGAATGAAATCTCATCACTAATACACTAGGAGAGAAAAAAGATAAAATCTTTAAAGAAAAGGGTAAATTATTTTGACTTCATTTTTTAGAAGAATTATTGTGAAAATTTATAATTTTTTAGTATGGTGGATTAGGTATCTACATGTGCTTCCATTTTGGCAAAACATACGTTGAAACGAAAAAATAGACAATAACAATCATAAATTCATAATATATGAAACGTATAAACAATTGTTAAGTTCGACAAAAGAGTGCATAATTAATGTGAATTTGATGTCAACATTAAAGATTTAATAGGAAAAAAGAAAAAGCAATAACTATTTAAAAAAATACTTAAATGATAAATTCGGCCGATGAAATATCCAAGGGCATGTTAAGTCATTTAGTACCAAAATCTAACATCCTTAGTGTCTAGTTAACGGAATGGGGGAATCTAGACAATAATTTGTACAGTAAGGGAGGTCAGTGCAATTGTCACAATTGTCGAAACCTCATGGGAGGTTCATGCATTTGTCAGAAACCTCAAGGTTAGTGAAATTTTTACAAATAAAAAATAAACAAAATAAGAGACTTGCAAGGTTGATAGGTAATTCTTCCCACGTAAAGAAAGAAAAGGAAGATAATCAGTGGTCCAACAACTTCAATATTTCATTCCATAGACATTCACATCTACACCCAAAAAAATTCCCGCTCGATGCAATTATAAAGTGCTACATTCAAATTGCAGATAAAGAAATGTAAAGTCAATATTCAGTTGTTAGCAACACATGGGCAAAACAATCCAAATCTGTACTAGAGAACTTACATACAGGGTAATACATGTCGTCGCTAATTCCTAAATCCACAAGAACTGAACGGAGTAACCCTGGCAAATAGCGGAGGAAAAAAGACCCCAAGCCAACCTGAACAAAACAACAAGAAGAATAATCTTAAGGTCCGAAGCCAGCATGAACAGAACAATAGTAAGACATCTCAGTGTGAAACATAGAGTAGCAATAAAGAAGCAAACTGATATAAGATGATACCCACAACAGATGAGTACACAAAAATTGCAACTGAATTCTTCCGACCAGTTGGGAGAAGCTTCATCCCCTGTCAATAATGCATAGCAACAGCGAGTCAAGAAACATAAAAGGAAGACTGGTAGACTTGAACCAATAAAAGTGCGACTAATAACTAAAAGCATGAGAAGCACATATGCAGATTGGAACACAACATGACACAGAACGATGACATGACAATTTGTCCAATAAATCAGGATGTGGCATGGTACAGAGATATCAGTACATCTGTACATGATAACATTACAGATGCATACATCAATATGATTTGGCATTTTATCACCATACACAACTCATAGTAGTACGAATCAATTTCTTGTTCTATAACATACTAGAAAAGAAAAGCGTGAACAAAAAGATCTAATACCTGTAGGGCTGAAAATGAGCCTTGAGTTGAGCTCGCTCAAACTCAACTCGGTTGTTCAAACTCAACTCGGTTGCTTAACAAACAAGCGAGCTAGTGTTTGCTTGGGCTCGGCTCGTATAATAAACAAGCTCAAGCCAAGCTCGGCTCGTATAATAAACGAGCTCAAAATTTTGGCTTGGATGAGCTCACAAGCCAGAACATATATATTAGGGGATTATATATATATATATATATATAGATGTTCTATTGAGGACTCCCTCAAAGATCTCCTTCGTGAGGACCACCCCTTTTTTGATTTTCCTGACCAAATTTCGACATATATATATATTTAAAACATGTTTTCCATGGCCACCAGACCACAAAAAAACAATAGAAAGGGCTTCATCCGAGCGGTTTTTCATAATAACCCGTACATATATAATTTATCAAAAATGCTCGAATGAAGCCCTTCCGAGTATACAGCCCCAAAATCACGTTTTAAACACATTGAGCGGTTCGAATCGTTTGAGTACATGTCCGAAATAAGAGGACAAATGGATCCAGTTTGAGGGATATTTTTGTTATAGACCCAATATATATATATTTGTTATAGACCCCTAGAATTGTTCTAAACTGTTGTCAAAAGCATGAGTACAGCTGCCAAGTGGCAACGTTTTCGGAGCATACATGTCTGGAGTAAGAGGACAAATGGAGAGGTAATATTTGTAGCAAAAGAATGGTTTATGAATACAGTTTTTCAATGTGGGACAAGTGAAAACTCACAAGTAAATGCAAAGGAGAGGTTCCCAACAAGTAAATGCAAAGGAGGGTTCCCAACAAGTAAATGCAAAGGAGGGGTTCCCAACAAGGCTTCAGTGAATCCCACATCGAAAAATTGCAGAAGTCCAATGGAGAGAATCCTACATATGTACAGCACCAAGTCTTTCCCTTTCTCCACTTGGTTCCCGCATGAATTTCGAGGTTCATAAGCCGAGCTCGAGCAAGGAAAATAAATTGCGAGCCGAGCTCAAGCCCCATCTTCAGCAGCTCGTTTCGAAACCAAGCTCGAGCAGACCATATTTCTAGTGAGCCGAGCCGAGCAGCTAAAAACTCTACTCGGCTCGGCTCGATTACAGCCCTAAATACCTATATAAAAAAATGATAAACAAATTGAAGTTTTGATACTTAGACTAGCCAAAATGAAAGATCTAAAGCAGATGGAATCAACAATTATAAATGCATAGCCTTCTTATTTAGTTGTAATGTGTTACATATGTGCCCAGGTAGCGATTGACATGTATGTTCCCCAAGTCTCGGAAGTGTGTCCTGTTTCTACAAAAGCGGAGACATTTGGACAAGTGTCAGACCCGTGTCAAGGAGTGTCCGCCACAGACCCCACATCCTAAGTGTTAAGAGTGTCCTTGCTCTCCGACACAGACCCCACCTCCTAAGTGTTAAGAGTGTCCTTGCTCTTAGAGTACAACCATGATGCATGACAAAAGAGAGCAAGGACAGAATGGAGTTTCCCTCTCGGGCGGGGCTCATGTCTAGAAAGAATCTTTTTCAAGACTTTCTCCCCTATGCTGAACTCTCTCTATAATGCATTATTTTTCTGCCAGTGAAATCCTTTTCTTCTGCTTTTTCCCGACCTAATATTTCCCATTATGTGGTATTAAAGTGTATGTTAGTCAAGTAGGTTGCAGAGGATCATCTGAACACCATGAGATAGGTTTGTCAAATAGGGAAAGCAGAACGACAGGCACCCCTAGAGTTTCCGGCTCATCGGCAGGTGACAAAGGGATTAGTAGAAAGCTAGCTTGTCTTCTTCCAGGTGATGAATTAAGCGCAGCAAGGACGTCGGGTTCCACAGTGATTTCAGCTACCTTTGGAACTTCAATTATTTGGAGCAAAGAATTAAATTCTCAGAACCTCCTTCAAGTTACAGACTTGAGGGGCTCTCACAAGCATCTCTCCAGGTTTCGTGGATCATCCAACAAGGACACACCACATCCACATCCATAATTTTTAGGAGTGTCCTTGCTTCTTAGAGTATTAGTCATAATTATGACAAGCTTAGCTTAGAAATGTCAGAGACTCAAAGCCAAGATAAAAGCACGTTAAAACTACAATTAAGTTGGTGTCAAAATCAGAAATAAGTGATTCCAAATGATATTCTACAGATCAAAGGGTTCTCTGCAAGGTAGGTGAGTTTAGGCAATGCAAATATTCTGTTGATTGACTTTTCAACTGAAAACCAATGTAAATTGCCAACCTAATTCTAGTTCCTGGTTCACTGACTGAGCAAAAAACAACCTGGTTTACTTTGCCCATTCTATTAGTTTTCTGTATGATTCTTCAGATCCGGCATTAGACGGAAGGGGCTAATTCCACATATTAGTTATTAGCAGATTAGTTCATAAGCATCTTTGACTACCTCCACTTAAGGCCCCTAATAGAGGGCAAATGTGATAATTCCAGCAATCGTAAGGTAAGATCAATGCTGTTTATCAGATGTCAGGAAGAAGCCGGTAGGCCAGTAGTTTTTTAAGTCTTCGAGAGGTGATTAATAATCTCATCAACACTGATAGATGGTGGCTTTCAGACACCAGCACCAAGAACAGAGATGAAAAATCAGAGCACAGTTATCAGCAACTTGTGCAAAAACTGCGAACAACCTGAAAAAGGACCATCAATATCACAAGGATGATCCCAACTGCCATTGCACTGCTGTAGTAGAAAACTAAAGACTTGCTCAGAGAAGAGGCCAATGTCATGATAATAATCCCCGAGACCAAAAATATAATGCGATACAGGAAAAACTCTGCAAATAGAATTAGAATGAAATCAGTCAACTGAGTTACAAATGCCAAAAAACAAAATGTGTGTAATCAGTACCTCCAAAGGACCTCACCTTCTTCAATGGTTACCTGAATGATTCCTGAGGAAGAGCCAGCCATCCGTACATCTAAGAGCTTGTGGTCGAAAGGGGACATGGACCGAACCCACGAACCCTTGACAAGTTTCTCCCACTGGCCTTGAGGACACATCCCTATCCCGATAGAGAGATTCCTGCAAAATAGACATAACAATCTTATAAAACAGGCAAAAGATGTTACCTAATATTTGCATAATAATGTTGGACATATGTCCCAAACATTACAAGCTTCTTAGGCTTGTTCCTACCAGGCAGATTTCATGTGAGAGAGGTGATCATTTATCAAACATGACCTTGGTATGACATTTTGTTTTTGGAATGGTCAATAATAACAACACATCTCATCACACAAATTGAGAAACAGAACAATTTCCGCTATCCCTACACTTAGAACAAATAACCTTCTTATTTACATGTTTGGTAAAGGAGCAATTTAAGGCAATTTACATGGAAAGGATTAGAGAAAAAAATTTCAAAGTGCTTCTAGCTATAACTATAAGTGAGAAAAATACAATTTCCCACCGTGGGCAATTAAAATACTTGCAAGACTAACAATATCACCTGAGAATGGTATCAGACTAAAAGTCATAGAAAGCTACCTGTGAAAACAAAGAATTCAAATGAAGCCATATGAAGCTAGGGAATTGTGTATGAAATGCATAACAACCCTCATCATCAGTGGTGGAATTCTTGCAACAAAATTTCTAATGTTTTTCTGGAAACAAATTTCTCCTCAATATTTAAATCTTGAAATTATGGAAAATCGAAGTCCCATTTCTCCCATTCCAGTCCTTCAATGCAACTCAAGTAACTCACCTGTGGAAACAGACCTCAACATTCTGTGGACGGACACTTGAATCTACAAGGGAAACATTTACTTTCACCGAATGTGCGAATTTTGTCAGATTTCTGAGTCTTGACAAACCATGGATTTGAACTCGTGCGCATAGCACAACAATCCCAGGCTTGACACCAGGAGACTTTTCAACTCGCAAGCTTGGAGATATTTGCAATGAGGTAAATGGAGCAACAACTGCAAAACCAAAAAGGGCAAGACTGGTGAAACACTACTGAACAAAGAAAACCTTGAACAGAGATGAAACTGGGATAATACATCTGCACAACTTAATGAGGGGTCAAACGCTGTAATTATGCATAACAGTAAAACACCCTATTTATCTTTGACCAAGTAGGATCATATTCAATTTAATAGCAGTATTGTTTCTAATTGGCCAATCACGGTTTCCTACTTGCACCAAAAACAGAAATCACGGTTTTGCTCCGCCTTGATTATCATTCAGACTGACCATGCACACAGAGCATACTAATCTCTGCTCACTGGTGTCACTGCACATATGCATTCCCTATAAGACCTTTTTTGGCAAACCCTAAATGTCATTTTTCAAAGAAGGCCTAAAAATATCAAATTAATATAGACTTCGGGCATATTGATACAATATATTATGGTATCTTAAAGGTACTTCACAAAAATGTCGCCCAAGAAAAGCATGAATGACGTTCATGGAAGCACCATCAAAATAGTTGGTTTCTCCATGCCAGGCCAAGGTTTTAAATGAAGGCCGTTGCGTAACGGGATTTCAGATCTCCAATACCATTATCTACTTACGTATCGGCAGATACAGGCAAATATCAGCCAGTATATGGCCGTATCACCAACATCGTTTCGTTTCGAGATACCGCAGGTTAAAACCCTATGCTGGGCCTTGACACTCTGTCCTTGCTCATCTTAAGCCATGGTGTTCTCAAGTGATTTGACTTGAGAGTAGACCCCATGGATACAAAATTTATGCACAAAGCATGTTCATCACTAAGCTCCATGAAAGCCAGATGCGCAAGCAAAGTAATGGCCTCGGATCCTGGTTTCTTCATATGCATTCCCCCGGCAAATTAGTTAGTATCCGTCCTTTTCCTCTATAAACATAGGAAAGCAGAAAGCAGAAAGCAAAGAAAGTGAAGGAGAGCGAACTCATCTTATAGGTCCTAGTTTATTCGATTTCAATGTGATTGATATTTTTATAGATCACAGACCTGGATCCTGGGCCATTTCTTTGCTTGCGCATCTGCTTATTTTTCACTAAAGCAAATCGCATAAAATTTGCCAACCGAGATAATGACTTAACAACAGCCCATCCATTAGAACAGTTGGCAAAATGTAGTTCATAAGATAAAAATAAAACTGAGTTTTGATCCAAATACCAGATAAGTTTCCCCCGTCATACTAAGTCTCACTCTTACCTTTCCCATCTCTTCTTTATGGTTTGCAAAATTAGTTTGATATCACCCCAATATTAAGGCAGTCACTTTGCAATGTTCAAAGGACACAGAAAGAAAATTTCCACGTAGAATACTACTTTCAAGGACATACACAGTGGGGTCTTGTCATGACGAAAAATACATAAACTTGTAGACGGATTTATCTGCGATTAAAAAGATCATTTTGGGGTAGGACTTGGTTGGTGTGTGTGTGTTGGGTTGGTGGGGGGGTAGATAACTTTTCTTGTTTTGTAACCATGGAAAACGAGAAAAGAAAACAGAGAGAAAACGCCGGGGACGTTTTAGTTCTAAAGCAAGTTGTTTAACCCAACACTACTTTTAAAAAAGGACAGCAAACCAAATGAAAATTTCTCTGCTTTATTTCCCTTTCCTTTTCTCCTGGCCCAATTCCATTTACGAGTCAGAATATTTTGAAATAAGATTCTAAATAACTTGGTGCGACTCTTCATGGCTGTTGTTTCAGTCAACTGTCAAGAATACGGAGGTCACTTGTTTAGAGCTTTGGGTGTGTCATTTTGGAAATTTTACTTGGGTAGGTAAAGAATACGCTTGTGCATTAGGTCCCAAAAAGGAGGCGGGTGTTGCATTAGGTACCTGATCCATGACTATATCTTTTTTCAGAAACCTATCAAGTAAGAATCTGGGAAGTTAAATATACGCAAAGAACCAAATTCAGATAAAAAAGAACATGATTATCACTTAATCCAATGAATGTGTAACAAAACAACTACTTGCAATGCCTTCCCAAGCATAGCTAACAAAATATCACATGATCACAATCCTATTTAGTGAAGACCCCTCATCCCAAGATATAAGTTTAGGAAGGTCTGACGCATGGATATTGCACCCCACCCAATACTCATGCTCAAGTCCATGTAATATACCTGAAGTCCATATGACACATACAGAAACCCATTATCTTCTTTCATTTGTCTGCTTACTCTCCACTCCCATTGTACAAGATCTCAAAGAGCATAACCAGAACAAAAACCCTAGACCCTAGAGTTTTCACCACACCACCTATGCAAATATTTGCAAGCAGCTCCACCCATTTCTATGGAAACATCAACTTTTTTAAAGGTCCGTTGTCATCGTGGCAAAAAAAGTCGCACACTAGCAGAGGGAAGGAAAAAAAATAAAGAAGAAGAAAAGAACAGTAGCAACTGACTACCACTACAAGAGGAGTGTTGGTCTGAGTGTTGGCGCCCTTATTTTTAATTTTAGTTTTTTACTAATATTTCACCGCGTTTGTTTGTGTAGTCAAATGGTAAGAGTGACAATGGTAGAAAATACAAGCATGAGAAGAAAAAAATTGACACTTTTCTGTCTGTTGTTTGATTACCATGAAAATTGTACAAAATACTAGAAAGTGAATTTTCTTGAACAACCCATTTAAGCATGGTTACATGGTTTTCACTTTCTTGCTAAAAACACAACAAAAATTGCCAACCTCTTATAACCCTTCCCATTATGCCAAGCCAATAGTTTTTCTTTCCTTCCATTTTGTGCGGTAAAGTTAAGTTCATAACTATAAATATTTTCTTGCAAGATTCCTACAAACATTTTCATTTTATTCAAGCACATAGAAGAAAATCATTTTCTTTCCACTTTCTTTACTTTCACTTCACCTCCTCCTTCTTTTCACTTTCCAGCATAATTTTCTCCCTTATCAAACGGACCCAAAGAAAAAATAATTACTTTTGTCAATTGCCATACTTAAAAACAAAACAAAGTTCACCATAACTCCTTTCGGAAGCCAGAGCAAAAGAAAAACAAAAACTGACAAAAGATTACGAGGTAAAATTTGAAACAGTTGTAAGAGACTAAGTTACACGGAAAGTAAAGTCACTATCTCAAGTCCCAGTAGTGAAGCCCTTCTATTACCGACCGAATGAACCACACAGTGACCTAGAAATTCGAAAGAAGCCCTAGATATCACGGAAAAATAGTACGAACGAACATATACGTACCTAGAGATAGCTCATCGGAAGAGAGGGCGGAAGAGGAGGAAAGAGAAATTGAACAAGCCGTGAAGAAAAGCAGCAGAAGAGAAATCCGCCTTCCCATTGCTTTTGCGAATTCGAAACAGAGAGAGTTGCAGAAAAGGGGGAGAGTTAGGGAAAGAAATAGAAAAAAAGGGAAAATAATTAAAAAGGAAAGTAGAGGGAAAAGTAAAGAGAAAATGAGAGGAAAGTTAAATGGGTATTTGATTATTTCTCTTCCTCTTTTGTAAAATCAAACGAAGGAATGGAAATTTTTTAAATTTTCTCTCCTTTTTCCTTCTTTTCTCTAAGAACCAAACAGAGCCTAAGGCGACACGGGAGGGTATTTCTGCTATTTTCGGCTAAAAGGATGAGGATATTATTTGGGCCTTGGCAGATGGGTCTAGCCCACCTTAACTGCATGATGGGCCTGCCTAGCTTCCACTCCGAAAGTAATTTTAGCATTTAGAGCAAAAACAACAACTTGGGTAAATTTTTAGCCTTGGCAGATGGGTCTTTACGTTAACTGCATATAATTCCTGCACTGCTTCTCAACTCCAACAATAATTTTAGGGCGCTAGAGCAAAAACAACAACTTGGGTAAATCCAATCCATTGCGAAAATGCACGCTCGGATTTGATCAAGCAACGCACGGCTCGGATTTAATTGAGCTCGGATTAAATCCGAGCCGTTCATTTTCACAATGGACGGCTCGGATGGCCGCATGGCACGGTGCCATGCGGCTTGCACAGCAGCCCCCATTCCCAACAATACTACTCATTTTACCTATCTTTTATTAAAATATTATTTTTTCCTTTTTTAAAAATATCAATATATATATATATATATATAGAGGCCCGATCAAGTCCGGAGTCCCGAATCCGGACTCCACCTTCCCGATATTTTTGGACGATAATATGTGTTCAAAGGTGTTTTCCAAGGTCAAGTGGGAAATCTTCAAAAAAAAATACGGGAAGGGCTTGATCCAGCGGTTTTTCGCAAAACCGTAAATGTACATTTTTTGCGAAAAACCGCTTGGATCAAGCCCTTCCCGGTATTTTTTTTTGAAGATTTCCCGCGTGGGACTTGGAAAACACCTTTTGAACACATTGGACGGCTCGGATTTCCCAAAAACAATCGGTAAAAGCATCAAAACGCTTAAATCCGGGAAATCCGGGATCCTTGACAGGATAATTCGTGTATATATATATATATATAATATATATATATATATATACAATCCCGATCAGCTGTGGACTCCCTCAAACAACCCATTTGCGGACTTCTAACGTAAGCCGTTGGATCTCATCCAACGGCCAGGAAAGGAAAGCAAGACGCGCGGGTCAATAAGGCCCTGAACCGGATAAAAAGTCTTGAACCGGTCCGGGTCACTGGGTAAACCCCTTTCCCCCTCAAACCCAAATCATTTTGAAACGTATTATCAGATTTTTAAGAGAGAGAGAGAGACGACAGGCGATTTGGAGAAGACGAACACGATCAAAGAATCCAAGAAATCACGTGATAAACCCCCTTTCCCCTTTAGTTTCTTTGATTTGAACGTGAAACCCAAATTTTGTAGAGAGATAGAGCACAGACGACGACGATTTGGAGAAGAAACGATCGAATCAGACGAAGAACCCAGGTATGTTGCGATCTCTCTCTCTCTATCTCTCTCTCTTTCACGCTCTCTTTGTTCTCTCTCTCTCTCTCTCTCTCTCTCTCTGATTTTCACCTTGTTTGAAACCCTAGGTCGAAGTCCAACCATCGAAGCTCGAATCGAACAACCCTAGGTCGAACTCCGACCATCAAAGGTCTGCTCTCTCTCTCTCTCTCTCTCTCTCTCTCTCTCTCTCTCTCTCTCTCTCTCTCTCGTTTGATTACTCAGAAAACCTAGTTTTTCAATTTCTGTGAAAAACCCACTTTCGTTTTCAATTCCCATTTTCCCTTAAACTTTATGATCAGATTCTCGCATTCCATGCCTTACTCTTTATTCTCTGATTTTATTTCTTGTGTTCATCGTCTGCACTTGCCAATTTTCATTATCTCCCCAAGTTTGCTGAGATGGTTGGTGTACATATGGTCACTTAGAATTCAATTGTTTGATTGAGAATTCATTGTGAGGGGTAAAGCAAGCAATGGTCCGTCTAATAACTGTCTATGTGTCTAGGCAGATGACATTTTGCATAAAATTCGGAGCAAGATTATATGTTTTTCCATAACGGAAGAACTTTTATTAACTCGATAAATGTACAGTAAGTTAAGGGGACAGGGCAAGTTACCTCCAACATGCCAACACATTAGAACCAAAAATATGTTACCCAACTAGGTTGAGCCATAATATCCAATCACATCATATGCGAACCACAGCCCTTGTGATACTCATGAAAATTTCCTTAAGATTGAGTATATATGCTCAAGTTAGAAGTTAGATTTGGCAAATTTGCACAAAACATGTCACGTAGTTTTGTGAATCCTGCAAATTCTGTCTATGCTACTTCAAGTTTCCTGTCGTGCTTGAGAGATAGTGCTACTCCTATCCTTCCTTGGATGTCTCAAACTTCCATAATCTGTTTATTGTTGAAAATAAAATAAAAATCTGGTAGTATTTTTGTAACTTCCTCATTATAATTAGATGTAACTTGCAATGAGCCACATGTGATTCAATGAGGCACTTGTGTCCTATTTTGATTCTACTATAACATTTATTTTCAACTTAGTGGAATCTGCTTTAATCTTTACAATAACTTGGATTGTTTTAGACAGTTAATGTAGGATTTTGTTTAATCTTTACACATCTGTAGGATTTTGTTTCCTTTTTCATGCATTCCAAGTTCTGATTATGTAGTGGTTAATAACAGTTTCTTTTCTATGCAGGAAATTAGAATGCAGTCTTTGAACAATATGGAACTATTGTCAGCACCATCTCAACTATGTGAATCGGGTAATTCTTCGAAAATGCTTTACCATCCTCAAGTTAACAACGAAATTATACCGAAAATTGGGCAACAGTTTAGCACTTTAAATGAGGTTCACCAATTTTACAATACTTATGGAAAAGAAGGTGGATTTGGTACGCGACAGCATTCTACTAAGAAGAGTAGGGAGGGTGAGATCATTAGGAAAGAGTATGTGTGTTGCAAACAAGGAGTGAGTGCCCCAAAACCTAGTGTACAAAGTTCGGAGACAACCACACGGAGACGGGGGACAAGTAGAGAGTTTTGTGGTGCAAAACTGTCAGTGGTTAAAAACAGGTCTAGTGGCGGGTTTGTGGTCACCCAATTTGTCGAGGGTCATAGTCACCCTCTTATGACGCCAACGAGGGTGCATTTGTTGCGATCTCATCGTGAAGTGCCACTTGCGAAAAGAGCTTTAACACAACAATTAGCAGAAGCAAATGTGCCATTGTGCCAACGAATGAGTTTATTTGAGGTGCAATCCGGAGGTCTTGACAAGGTGGGATTTTTAGAACGAGATCTTCGTAATGCCGAGAGGGATAGGAGGAAAGTGCTACTGGGACAGGATGCCAATATGTTGTTCGAGCATTTTGACATCGAACAGAAAAAGAATCCAGCTTTTGTGTTTAAATTTAAGGAAGATAATGAGGGGAGGAAGGAGGATTGTTTTTGGGTTGATGCGACATGTAGAAAGTCGTATGAATATTTCGGGGATGTGGTGGTTTTTGATACAACTTACCAAACAAACCGCTACAATATGATCTTTGCACCCTTTTTGGGGGTTAATCACCACGGACAGACAACTCTCTTATTGTGTGCCTTTTTAACTGAAGAAAAAACAGAAACCTTTGAGTGGCTTTTGAAGGAATGGTTGAAAGTGATGCCCGGTGGCCCGCCCAAAATGATCATAACTGATCAAGATCCGGCCATGGCAAAGGCAATTGCCACGGTTCTTCCAAATGCACATCATAGGTTTTGCATTTGGCACATTGTCAGGTAAATTTTTAGAAAAAATAAGTGCATTATCCTATGTCACACATTATGATGAGTTCAAGAAATGTATTTGGAAGTCCGAAAGCCCTGAAGAGTTCGAAGCAGGATGGGTGAGTGTTGTAGAGAAAGCTGGGTTGTCGAACAATGACTGGTTGCATGGCTTGTATAGAATTCGTGAGAGATGGGTTCCCATTTACATGAAACACATGTTTTCCGCCGGCATGACTAGTAGTCAAAGAGCTGAAAATTCTCATGCTTTCTTCAAGAGATATGTGTGTTCTCAAAATTCATTGTGGGATTTTGTGACACGATTTAATAGGGCATTGTCACATTTACGTCACAATGAATTGGATTTGGATCATAAAGATATAAATGAGAAGCCACGTATGAAAACCATGTGGGGCATGGAGTTGACAATGAGTGAAATCTACACAAGGTCTATTTTTTACAAGTTTCAAGAAGAACTCTTCCAAAATAGCGCGTATGTGCTAACGAAAACACTTGAGGATTTACATTGTACAAAGTGGGATGTTAAGAGGGACATGGAGAATGCTCCGAAGGGTCGTGAGGTTTCGATAGATAAATCCTCAAATCGTGTTTCATGTAGTTGTATGATGTTTGAAAGTGAGGGAATTCCATGCCGGCACATGTTGGCATACTTTGTTACCATGCAAATTAGAAAACTACCCGACGAGTACATCTTACGGAGGTGGACAGTTTCAGCCAAAGCTGGTAGGGTTAGAGCTGATTTGAGTGGGGGCTCGACAGATATATGTGACACTTCAATGAGGCGAAATAGTCTATTTCCACTTGCTTGCAATGCAGTTGAGGAGGCTGTATCAAGTGAAGAAAACAGCAAAAATTTGCAAGAAGCTTTGCTATCAGCTGTACAGAAGTTTAAGAAACTGGAAATCACAAATCGTGGAACGCAAGATGGAAATGGCGATGGCGAATCTTGTTCTATCCAACAACCTATTTCTCTTGGAAGCCAATATAATGTTAAAGAACCAAATGTAGTTAGGTCCGAAGGTTGTGGTAAACGAATGAAGGGAGGGAAAGAGAAAGCGATGAAGAAGGCTAGGCATTGCAATGGTTGTGGGCAATTGGCGACACATGACAAAAGGAATTGTCCAGTACTTCTCGCTAGGTAGGTGTATCATCTATAATATATTCATTTGTAATTTAAATTAAATTGTTTAGATGTTAATTCTAGTTCAATGTTGTTTCTTTTGTTCTTAGGAGGGCCTCGCAAGATGTTAGGTTGGACGACGAGGACGATGAGAGCATTGACATGTTCGATGAATGTAAGTCTTTTGTAGAATCTGGAAATCTGGAAAAAAAAAATTTGAATCTGGATAAATTTTGCTTGAATCTGTTTTATAGAATCTGGAAAAAAAAAAATTTGCTTGTCTGAAAATTTTTGCTTGAATCTGAATCTGAATCTGTTTTGTACAATCTGTAATCTGTTTTGTAGAATCTGGTTCGTGCAGTTGTTGGAAATCTGGACTTGGAAGGTGGAAATCTGGAATCTGTTTTGTAGAATTTGGTTCGTGCGGTTGCTGGAAATCTGCAATCTGGAAATCTGGGCTTATTTTTATGTACTTTGGTTTTATCAAACTCTGGCACGAAATGAGGACTTGGCTTCTTTAAGTTTCTTTAAGTTTGGAGATGCTCAGTGGAGTACTTGGTTCCAACAAACTGCAATGGTTTCTTTAAGTTTCTTTAAGTTTACTTTTCGTCAAGAATCATCTGTAAACTGCAATGGCAGTGAATGAATTTAGGTATTCTGACTTCGGATTGTCATTATAGACTTGCTTGGTATGACTTGAAATTAGAACCAAGATATTTGCTTTTGTTGGATACATTCTATATGTAATCTGCAAACTGGAATTTGGAAATCTGGATGATGCAGTTTTTGTGGTGCTGTTATTTTTTGCTTTTGTTGGTACTTATTTAGTCTATTTTACTTGATTGATTCCGAATGAAGTTTGGCTTTAACTTCTTTTGCTTGTAACGTATTTTGGTGGGTATCAAGCTATTAAAAAGCTTGATTTTCAGCGACCAAGTCCTAATTTCCAGCGAGCATCGTATGCAGGGACTACATTTGTGTATGGGCAGACCAGCAGTGGCAAGACTTTTACCGTAGAATGAAACTGGTTGACCCAATTATGGAACTGTCAATTGGCATTATGGAACTGTCAATTGGCCTAATTGTGGCAAATTCAAACACCCTTTTTTGTTCTCTCTTTTTGGTTGAAAATTAGGATCAAATTAGTTGCTCACGTTATTCGAAATGCAGACACATATGTTGCGGACGCAACACCGTATGTTGCGGACGCAACATGAAACCTTGCGGACGCAACATGGAACCTTGCGGACGCAAGGTAGGTGCTGAAATTTTTTTGGCATGGTCCTGTTGCTTCCGGTCTTTGCCCGACGTCGTGACGTCTCAATTCAGCAGTCAACAACAACAGAAAACAGCAGCAAAATACATATTCCACTAAAACAAGTACTTCAGAGTAGTATTGGAAGTTGAACTTAAATTCAGAGTAATCTGCCCATACACAAATGCAATGACAGCACTTCCTTTCGACAAAAAAACATGTAAAACTTTAGTCCATTGAACCATCTTCAGTTTTAGCAACAAATACCAGCAGCATTGAACCAAAAAAGAACCTACAAATACCATTTGAAATTACAGCAGTGATATTCTCCAAAAACAGTAGCAAAAAATATCCAGAAATTACAACTGAAATATTGGTCCTCTGGACCATGTTTATCTGAAATTACAACTTCAAAAACAACCTACAACATCAGACCAAAAAAGAACCAACAAAATACGGCGTTGCTGAAGTAGAAGCATCAATGCTTCTTGGGCTTCATGGGCATTGAATAATTGTCCCTGACATACATATATATATATATATATATATATATATATATATATATATATATATATATATACATAACATATCCTATGAGGGCTCCCTCACAAAAAAAGTGCGGGAAAACAGTTGTGAGCCGTTGGATCCTATGCCCTTCACGCGATCCAACGGCTCACAATTGTTTTCCCGCACTTTTTTTTGTGAGGGAGCCCTCATAGGAAACTTCTTGTATATATATATATATATGAAAGACCTGCGATTGTTCTTCATCAGCTCTTCCATCGCCCTCGATCGTTGATCGTCGCCTCTTCCATCACTGTCGATCGTTGTCACCGTCAATCGTCGCCGGATCGTTATCTCTTTCGATCTCCGTCTATGTCCGTTGATCTCGTTCTCCATCGATCTTCGTCTCAGTCTTAGTCTCCGTCGATCTCCGTCTCCGTCGATCGTTACCTCTTCCGATCTCCATTTCCATCTTCGTCGATGGTCACTGTTGACGGTCGCCGTCGATCTCCATCTCCATCGATGGTTGTCGTCGTTGAGCAGCGGCTTCAGGTGATAAGGAAGAGAGAGAGAGAGAGAGAGAGAGAGAGAGAGAGAGAGAGAGAGAGAGAGAGAGAGAGAGAGAGAGAGAGAGAGAGAGAGAGAGAGAGAAACAATAAAATATTGGATGGCTTGTGAACAGTGCCACGATATTTTTACATAGGTACTGTTCATATATGAATGGTGAACAATATTTTACACAAGCTACTGCAGCTTTCTTTTCTTCTTCTTCTTATCCATTTTGCCACAAACAGCCATTTTAGACAAGTTGTTGTTTTTGCTCTTAAAGGAGAACATTCCTTACGCTTACACTATCGGTGTAAACAAAAGTTTTATTGTGATGTGTCCAAACAGTAGTCCCAAATAGTAGAACATGAACATGTGGCGTAATGCAATCAATTTGAAGAAAATTTTTGTTTGCAGCGACAGTGTAAAGAATGTTTTCTCTTATACACGATACATCAAAGTGTTATAAATTGAAAAGATAAAGCACACATAATATCTAATATGTAAAAGCATAGTTAGTTCTAGAACTATCAAGTGAGGGGTTGATCCTTAGAACCAACCAAAATATTAGTAATATTACTGCCTCACTTTCACTATTTTACAATAGTATTTCTGAGATTTTGAATGAATGAAACTAGGAACTCAAGACCCTATTTATAGAGGAGGCTCTAAGGGCTAACTTTGTAAATTCAAAATACATTAGGGACTCACAGTGTAATATTTACACCGCCAAACAACCTAAAAGCATCCGCATTTGAGTCTTTTAAAAAAAATTTGTTATATGACACAAAGGGTTAAAAGCAGGACCCAAAAATTGTATGTTAAAGGGTTGTTAGGTAGAAAAGGTAAAAAGAGGTCCATTTAACATTGTTAGGGTGTGCTTTAGAGTGCCAAAACAAAATTAGTAAAACATAAAGTTGGCACGAGTAAAGTGGTCCCGTCTGTCTCTCTCTTCTCTCTCTCTATCTCTCTCATTACCGCTAGCAAGCAAGCCACAGCTAGTGTTGGTCCTAAATTTGAGAGGATATTTGTTATCTAAGGCACTCCCTAAAGTGTTCAAATGGACCAATAAAATGCACAAAAAGTACCCTAATTGCAGCTGCTCTAAGGCCTTGTTTGATAACACAGATTCAGCACTTAAAACTGAATCAATTAAGTAATAAGTCATTAAGTAGGTTTGATAACCACATTTTATGTTACTTAACAGATTAAGTATCACTTAAAATGTAGGCTAAAAAATTGATAAGAATTAAGTAGCTTTGCTATCACTTACTTAATTCTGGCTGAATTCCTATGTGCTTACCATCAACCATCACACCTCCGCCGCCGCTGTCACCACCACCACCATTACACCACCACCACCACTGCCACGCCGCCACCACCAATGCACTGCCGCCACCGCCATGCCGCCACCACCACAACCACCACCATTACACCGCCACTGCCGCCATGCAGCTACCACCACCACCACTGCCACACCGCCACCACCACCACAACCACAAGCACCACCACCACCACACCATAACCACCACCATTGCACCGGTGACTACCACCACAACCACCACCACCACCACCACTGCCACACCGCCACCACCACAACCGCCACCACTGCACCGGTGGCTACCACCACAACCACCACCACCACCACCACCATTGCACTGCCACCATGCCGCTACTACCACCACTGCCACACCGCCACCACCACCACACCACAACCACCACCATTGCACCGATGGCTACCACCACAACCACCACCACCATTGCACTGTCGCCATGCTACTACCACCACAACTACCACCACCATCACTGCCACACCACCACCACCACTATCACCGTTACCCATATACCACCACTACTATTGTCATTCCACCGCCATCACTTCACCACCACCACTAGCATTCCACCCTACCCACCACAACCACTACCACGCCATAACCATCACACTACCACCACTACACCACCAACATTGCACCACTATTACTCTACTGCCACCACAACTCACCATCATTCCACCACCACCATTACTCCACTGCCACCGCCACCTCGCCACCACCCTCACCACCTCTTAATCACCACTCCACCACTACCACAAATACATGATGACCATTAATAAAATTAAGAAACAATTAAAACCCAAAAAAAAAAAAAATCAATTCAGTGCTTAATTTGTTTTATCAAACAGCTTTTCAGCTTAAAAAATTCAGCATTCAGTTTTCAGTACTTAATTTTCAGCTTTCAGCTTTCAGTTTTCAGTTTTATCAAACATAGCCTAAGTCTGCCACCTCAAACCTTTCTCCATTTTCAACACTTTTGATGATGTCATCGCACTCCCTCTTGGATGACATAATACTAAGAATATGCCTCTAGTTAGAACCTTGTCAAAGAAAACCTAGCGGGAACAATCTTTACAGATTGCCTCATTAAAACCTTGATAGCTTAAGGAAAAATTTGTGGGACAAAAGTATAGGCGAAGGAAAAAGAGTACAATCTGCAAATGATCTTCAAACCATTTTCTCCCCATCAACTGTGCACGACAAATTTTTAAGTTTATGCATTCCAATTTTCTGGACTAGCTTTTGAACGTCGCATAAGACTTTCGTACATAAATCTGCTAGATTGTTGTTTGAGCGTATTTGTCGAACGTCAATATCTCCAATTTTTGTAGGGCGTGTGTTTACAAGAACTGAAGAGGAAGAGATATGCTTTGTTCTGTCATCTTTGATGTAGCCACCTTTGATTTGCGTGATACGAGCAAAATTGTCTTCGTACAACATAATTGGGATGTCTTTGATAGAAAATAATCTACTCATTTCTTGAATATGTTGAATCATAAACCTAAACCATACGAATTTCTGGCTTGTTTCATAAATTCCTAGAATCCAGCGTGATTCAAAGAGGTGGCAGTTAATGTTTGCTACACCAAGCGCTAGGATATGACAGTGTCACCGCATGTGAATACATATGTTATTTAAGATCGGCTCTACATGGATCAGTCTGTTCGACGCGACCGAGCCCTATCCAAATCACTCCTGTTTAGCTTAATCTTCGGAAGAAAGGTAGGTTATGTCCTACTGAACCCATCGGTATATAATAAGTCAATTTTCGTTGAGTAAAAATAGAACCCGAGCATTTCGTTAGTTGCAAGGTAGTGTAAATTCGTTTTTGACTTTCCGAGCAATTGGGTCCCGTCCAAATCAATCCGACCCCAACTTTTTCTATGATAGAGTTGTAGTTCATTTCATAATGAACGTTTTGATATATAATACGTTGATTTTCGTTGAGTAGAAACAAAACCCAAGCGTTTCGATCGTTGAGGAGCAGTGTCTATGCGTTTTTGAACTTCTGAGCTACTGGGTCCCGTCCAAAACAATCCGAACCCAACTTTTTCCATGATAGAGTTGTAGTTCATTTCATAACGAACGTTTTGATATATAATACGTTGATTTCGTTAAGTAGAAACAAAACTCAAGCGTTTCGATCGTTGAGGAGCAGTGTCTATGCGTTTTTGAACTTCTGAGCTACTGGGTCACGTCCAAACCACTTCAAATCCAACTTTTTCTATGATAGAAGTGTATTTCATGTCCTAACGAACATTTTGATATATTATTTGTAAATTTTCATTGTGTATAGACAAAACTCGGACGTTTCGATCGTTGGAGCGCATGGCTATCACCTCACTCGGTATAGCCACCAACTTGTAATCAAGTGAATAGTTTGGACGGTCAACTACGTCAGGCCTAATTTTTGATTAATTACAGTTTGACCCCTAAAGTTTAGATTTGTTATTGTAGGGTCCCTAAACTTTAGATTTTTAACATTTTAATCACGGATTTTGGTTACTTTATATTTTAACCTTGTATTGCAAAATTTTGTATCACATTAGATTAAACATGATCTAATTTAATTACCAAGTACATGACCAGACTAGGAAATGTGCCCGTGATTATCTCTTGACCATTTTTGCAATCGTACTTGTTTATTTATTAGACATATTCATTATTATTATTGCAAGTATCAAAATTTTAGAAAATGGTATACATTTCTTATATATCACGTGGGTTTTAATAAGGTAGTTAACGTGTTTACCCTTCGTTGTGGAAAAATTATAATTTTACCCTTGTATAAAGTTTTATTTACAAAAGGCCCCCTAAGTTAGTAAAATTTTTGCGAAGGACCCTAGAACCGTGAAATTACTTTTGTTACCCTTATACTTACTTAAAATTTCGAGTGCGACCCCTTATTTCTATAAATTACATTTATGACCCTATACTTTATTTAATTATGTTAAGACCCCTTGTTTTCAATTACTTTGGTTTGTCATGACTTGTGAACTTGTGAATCGTGTTATTTGACTTTGTGACCCTTAGAATATCGTTATCGCTTTGCTTCTTCTATTGTGCGCACTTATCATGAAATTGTTGAATGTTAGAATGGACACTTAGGTTCCCGGGTTGGGTGATCGTACGTAGATTTCACGTAGACGTTGAGGTTAATGGAAATTGGAAATGAATTGATTTATGGGGAGTCACCCCGAGATTTGTTGAATGGCAGACAACCAAGTGATTTCGGTTTGGAGGATTATTTGGCAGCCTACCAGGATTTCGAAACCATAAGATATGACAATCTGTGATTACTTCATTTGAATTCTGAGGCGTTAAAAAGGTGGATGTATTATAGACCGAGTTACGGCTATATACCTACAGGAGCTGACAGTTGTCACTCGTAGCCCAGTGGTACAGTCAGTCCCTGGGAAATTCATCATAGTGAGGCGGTTGACGGTTGGATTAAGTACGTAACTTATGCCTTCCGTCCGGGCTCCCAGTCAGGGCAAGCAAGGGGGAGTTTAATCACGGATTGGTCATCGTCCTTAGTGGTTATTTGGGAGGAAAGTTCTCTAGGTTGAGAACTTAGATGAAAATGTAAGTTAATGGCTAGTAATGAAATGAGTTATGTGTTTACTCTTTTACGTACTGCTTTTCAATCATATATGTTGTTCTTGTATGTTATGTAAGGGTCTGGGGTTAGAGTAGCTATTGAGTGATTTATTGCTCACGGTGTTACACTTCGTGTGACCCTGGTATAATACCATGATGTTGCTTCGCGACTCGGACGTATTATGTCAGATTGTGATCAAACAGGAGGTGCAGTGCAGGTGTCGAGGGCGACGCTTATTTTGGAACAAAAGGTTATCTAGTGGATCAGGCTCAAGAGGAGCATTGAGATCAAGATCTCAACCTTAACCTATAGAGCCAATCTCCCTTATTTTTGTGTTGGAAAACTGTAATCTAATTTCCCAACAAAGTACTATGTTATTGTTGTAATCGAACTAAGACAATTATGTTATTTCCGCTGCTTAATTAATGAGATCCTTTTTATTTATATTAATCATTTATTAAGTGATTTAATTAATGCTTCCGAAAATCGGGGCGTTACAACATGGTATCAGAGCTCTAGGTTCAAACCCTCGGCCTTGGGTAGATTGGGTAGATCACCTTCCGAGAGCGTAAACTGAATAATAATACTACCTATTGTCTATGTTACTTTGTGATATTCTATTTAAGTCTAACTTATAAGTACTTACTAACGGTCGTTCGACTTAGACTTCGAGTGTGTACCGTGAGAAAACATAAGTTCTGCATGCTGGCTAGCAAATAAGTTGATTGTACGTGGTGTGGATAAAATCATCGTTATGTTTACTAGTCCGTGAAATTTTCATATTTCAAACCTTGTAGATGGTCGAATTAAAAAACGGCACCCAAACGAATGACCACGCCAGTGGCCAAACTAACGATACCGGCAATGGAGTGTCAGACCTTACCCAACTGCTTCAAGCAATAGCAGAAGCTGCCGCCAATTAGGTCCCACAACCTAACCAGCGAATTCCCTTACACCATCAGATGAACATGAGACAGATGTTCGACACCTTCTGCAAACGCCGACCTCCAATCTCAAATTAGTGACGACTTACTCTCCGAAAGGGACGTGTTTCAAATTTAAGGGGGATAGACGGAACTACTCATCAGCAATGAATCGACAATCAAGGAAGCACGACTAATGGCGTAGTAGCTGTCAAATCTCATTTCAAATTCTGAAGAGAAGAACATGGGGCGAAAGAGAATTTTTATTTGTCAATATTCTCTAACGACACCCGAGCAAGAAGAGTTGATCTAAAGGCGACAAACAACAATGGTCAGCAATGGCTTGTAACTGGAGGAACGATCAAATTTCGAGGACGAAATTGTTTTAAGGGGGATAGATTGTAATGACCCGGATTTTTAGCCCCATTTTTTTTATGAAATAATCTTATTAATAAAATTTTTGTAATGGTTAAATTTATTTTTGTGATTTAGTGGTCCTAATCTAGTCTAGATGATCCTAATCCCTTTACACTATCCGGTTACTCTAACCAAAAATCCTAAACTATATTTGGTCCCAACTAAATATCACCTCACCCATCTAATACATCATTGCCCTCGTGTCAATGTGTGCTTAGCCATAAATGTCTATCACTTTTCTACAACCAATCACAACCTAACAAACAACCCCAAAGCTTTCCTCTAACCATGGTACATTACCCTCCTCTAATCACTTCATTAACCAAGAGTTTTTAGACCAAAGCTTCATTATCTATATCACCCTACTCCCCCATTTTCAAAAATCACATTTACATCATAAAAACTTATTTGTTTACTCCACACCATAGTGAGCACATGAGGGAGAGAGATATCACCTCACCATCACCCTCCACTACTTGCCTTATTTGTATGCGGTTGTTCTTGACCCTCGATGCCGAATTGGGTTTTTTGAATATTGTTTTCTAAATACTTTAGGCTTTGATAAGAACTTCGTAATTGAGATGACAGATAAGATAACACGTGTATTACCAATTTGTTTCAATGGTATGTAAAGAACAATGCAAATGTGAATGTGCATAGTGGACAGGAGGTTGGGGGAGCATAGTCAAAGGTGGTTTTAGATGGAATTGATTAATTTACTAATCAACAATCTTTGAATCTCGTTGTAAGATGTACCTACAAAATGAAACAAACATGACAAACAAATTGGAGTATGAAAAGTATCTTATGGAGGCTTGTGAAGATAATAGTGATAGATTTGATTTAATAAGTGATGGAAAGACAATTTCTCTAAGTATCCAATTTTGTCCCAAGTATAACGAGACGTGCTAGCTATCCCCATGTCCACGGTCGCCTCCGAATCTGCTTGTAGCACGAGTGGATGTGTCATTGATCCATATCGAAGTTCATTTGCTCCCAAGACCGTGGAGGATCTTATCTGCACTCAGCAATGGATAAAAAAAACCAACTAAAATCAATCTTAGAGAACAACTTGATGAGTTGGAGCAATTGAATTCGGATACTACTCTTTACTTTCTTTAATTTTTTTCTTTATTTTAATTTCTTCAATGTTGAATAATTTACTTGTATGTTTTTGTTTGTGGTTTTTGGTCGGTCGTTTTTCGTACCAAAAATATAATTTATAAAATAAGGAATGAACTAATATCCCGAAGAATAGTGGTTAAGTCTGAGTATCGTCCACGAGGAATAAAAAGTTAAGTTACCATAGATTCAATCTATTTCTAGTTTAATTCAAGAGGAAAAGAAGTTTGGTTTTCGATTGTTGAAACTAAAATTAACTAGAAAAACAATAAAGGTTTCGAAAGCAAGGGAGACAAGGGACTAGGGTTTCGATTCAACCTCCTCTCATAACATAATTGTGACGAGATCTAAGTCTATTCAATATATAACCAGACCACCGTTAGGGTAGCAATTCATGTCGATAATCCCCAAAAATATAATCAAGATTTGTACTCTGTTTAGACTATCTCAACACGACACAGATCGTCTTGCCGGACTAAACGGGCGACACAACCCACCTCACATTATATAATCTATCTCAGAGACTATCATGGAGCATTGATTAACAGTGCTTGATATCACGACTACAAACATGCAAGATAGATTGGAAATGACCCACCTCATAAACATACTTGGTGGGTGTTCAGGTACATCATTGTTTCATTTTGATTTTTTCTTCTAGTTGTTTGGCATGGATAACCCAAAATGACTTAAAGGAAAATGCAATATTAATTTTTGGTGCCAGAGAGCAAAAGACAAAATAAGGCAAAGAGGAGTTTTTTAACTTATCATTTTGTTGGACTTTTTCCAATTTGAGGAACACAAAGGACATATATACATGTCGCCTAAGCACCCTTCAAATTTAATACATTCTTATCATAATCCAAAATGTAAAATACAAAATATGAAAAGCCGAAAAATGTTCGCTCCCAACACTTCCTTAAGATAGAAAACATTTTAACAGCTTTTCCAAATCGGATTTGAACAATTAAATGTTCGTCTCGTTTATCAATTTTTTTTAGCCTGAACTGAGCCTTGTTCCACTTAACTTATTTGTGTAACTTTTTACACTTGTTGAGTTTTGTCTTTATTTGAGTTTTGGTAATAATTGTTTACTTTTCTGATTCTTCTATTCAATACGAATCACAAAAACTTAAAAATTCGATAACTACATGTAGTGGGCCAAAATATAATGCTTAGAGGGACCATGGTTGGCTTAGCCCAAAGGTCGAAGCCTCAAATGGGGCGAAGTTGAATGCCAGGCTTAAAGCATGACTGGATAGGTATCTGAGCTCGATATGATCAAACCGAAACGGTTCGGATCAGCACGAACCGACACCTCGGCTGAGACGACACTAATCCGGACGAGTCACTAGAGTCGGGTAAACCTGATCTGACTCGCGGGGAATTTGGAAGCCTTTTATGACTGACGTCATGAATGATGCCATCCGAGGCGGTTACTTCTCGTGTTACAGCTTGCCCTACGTCATTGTGATAGCAGCCGAGCTGTTATGACACATGTTAAGCAACAATTTAAGATAATCGCATACAATGATAACTGATTTGACCCGTGACATGCAATGACATCACCCGAATCAAATGACTAATTTGCCCCTATACTTAGAACACAAGTCAAGAGAAGTCTATATAAAGGAAGGGAAGGAACCCTAGATGATACACAATTCACTCTCATTAAACACATTATACTTCTCTTTGCTACTTCTCTTTTTCAGGTCCTTCCTAGACCGTTCGAGTGCCTCCCCTAGCCAAATTCCGGTCAGGTTAGGTGCTAACAGCAGGTGCTACGTGTGTAGGAGTACCTGAGAGATCTATATTTATCACCTACGGTGTAAAAAGAGCTAGCCAAAAAGTTCATCTAGGAAATCGGACACCACAATTGGCGAATCTGTTGGGAACCTCAACCCAGAATTTGGTGTTCAAATTCTTGGATCTACCCTATTTCACCCTAGCCATTTTTAAAGAACAAACCATGGGTGGTGAGCAAAACCAACAAAATTTCAACAACCCCACACAGCCCTCCACCTCTAAAGATAAAAAAATCCACTCCTCATGTCTCTGTTCCTGTTCTACCCAATCTCACCGGACTCACAACAATTCACTATCCAAAAACTCACCCAACATCTCGAGGAGAGAGATGCCGAGATGGGTGTCATGAGAGATCAGTTGGCTAAACTATCTGAGATCGTCAAGAAGAAGGTTGTGGTGGAGGTTACAACAACCTCTAATGGAGGTCTCTCCGGCCAACGACGCTCAGTGAAGGACCGTCTCGGTCCCCCTACAGATGAGGGTGCTACAACCAAGGCTCTTGCCCTTGGGCACAAGAGTCCTTCGGTTGAGCATTTCTTAAGGGGGGGACCGGATCCAAACTTCCCGCCACCGATCTTCTCAGATCTTGGAATCGAGTGCTCAGTCTTCATACTCTCAGTTGTCTGCAACACATGATACGGTGTTTTACTATGAAGATGGTCAGTATAAACCTATCTATCTCAGAAAGGATCCTCGAGATGGAGGCACCCAAGGAAAGCATCGCCCAACACGCTCGGTTGACAGCCGACGTCAAAATACTCCTCCCCGTTAAGCAAGGTCTCGTGACCTCCAAGATGGGGTTGAAGTCCTGAAGAAACCCCCCCCTCAAGGTGCACATCTCACTGTCATCCGAGATGGTGACATGAGAAAGCGTCACGCCTACCAAACAGAGGGTAGGGATGATGGGAATTAACATGAAGATGCTCGAGAAAAGAGGAAGGATAGAGAACACAAGGAGCGTTCATCACCGCATCGTTGGGACGAAGAGGCACATCGAGCATCATGACATGTATACTGAGAAAAGGACTCGCACAACGGACGGTTTCACTGTACCAACTCTCCCTCCATTACCTAGCGTCGATAAAGGCTTGAAACAGTTGGTGAAGTCCCCATCACTAAAGAAATTGCCTCGACAACTCTCCTAGCTAGATTCACCCTACCTAAATTCAACCGCTATGACGCTCTCACCAACGCGTACAATCACCTGATTTATTACATACAGATCATCTCACTCTACACTTCTGACCAAGCTATTATGTGCAAAGTGTTCCCTACGAGCCTAGGGACGCTCAGTGCTCTGTGGTTCAACAAGTTGGAGGAGGGATCGATTGGCAATTATGAGGCACTGGAGCGAGCATTTACGTCTCGGTTCGTTACCAATAACAAGCAGAAGAAGGAGGTAGATTCCCTACTCGCTCTAAGAAAATGTCTTGATGAAAAGCTACGACAATATGCCAAACATTACTGGGAACTCTTCCACCAGATTCAGGGGTGTGATCAAGGGATTGCCTCAACTTCCTTCAAGCATGGTTTGGAAAGTAAGAGTGTCATTTTCACTGACCTTATGCTACACCCTCCTAGAGACATGGATGATCTGATGCAGGGCATGTCTTTGGAAGTAAGGCAGTTAACACAATTAAAAAGGGCACGAAAAGAGCTTCGAAGTCGAGCGATTTTGTAGCCGAGAAGACTGTCTTCACCGAGCCAATCTACATGCTCCTCAAGAAGATCGAGGACGAGACGTTCTTTCGATGGCCGGATCATAAGCTCGGTACCAGTGAAAAGAAAAAGGACAAGAGGGTGTATTGTACGTACCACCGAGAGCAGGGTCACTATACCACGGCGTGCAAACCATTCAAGGCGTGTCTGGAGACTCTTGTTACAACAAGGAACCTTGACGGTTACATTGACCAGGAGAAAACCCTTGCTCGGGCACAAAATCCTAGAGTAGCCGCAGTAGGAGCCATTATGGAAGAAGAGATTATCATGCATGTTATTCAAGGACCGGTGATGAAAACAACGGAGGCATGGTTACACAAGGAGATTGACCGAGTCACATCAGCAATGCATGTGCTCTCGGTAGGACAAGCACCGAAGCGAAAGCTTCCAACTAAGGATTCTCAGTGGACCATCACATTCACTGAGAAGGATTTAATGGGGGTACAATTTTCTCACAATGATGCATTGGTGGTAATGCTCGAGGTCAGTAAAGCAACGATCTAAAGAATTTTGGTGGACCAAGGTAGTGCAGCCGAGGTGATGTTCTAACATGTCGGATATAGCACAGATGTTGATAGTATAAATGTATGCTGGGGTCAGTTTTAAGGTATGAATCAAAGATATATTCTTGATAATTTACTTTTCTCACATGATAGTAGAGGTTTTAACAAGAGGATTCAAATGTAGAATGACTCAAACTCTCCGAGTTTGATCGAGCTCATATTTACTTGTTAAAAGCTTGTTTTGTTGGTCGTTTGTTACATAAATATATCGAACTCGAGGTCTCTGCCGACCCTTGGGGATTGCAGGCTCTACCGACCCGATCTCGGCTGTCCAAATGTATTTTGGACAACCCAAATTTGAGGGGTGTAAAATGGTGTTTTGGGTATTTTAATCCCGTCAAATTTGGGCCGCCGAAAACACATTTGGACGGCCGAGATTGGTCAGCAGGGCCTTCCATCTCTACTGGGATAGCAGAGTCCCCGGATCCATCTTTAAGCTTGTTAACAAACTAAACTCAAACAAGCTATTTCACTGGACTCGTTCAACTTATGATGTCAAAACCTTTAACGTACATGAGATGGGATCAATTAAAATCCTTAAGAAATGACCCACCTTATAAACATACTAGGAGGGTGTTTAGGTACCTCATTGTTTCATTTTGATTTTTTTTTCCTGGTTGTTTGGCATACGAGTTAAGGGAGAATGCATTATTAATTTTTGGTGCTAGAGAGCAAAAGACAAAATTAGGCAAAGATGAGTTTTTTAACTTCTCATATTTTTTTATTTTTTTTGGACTTTTTTCAATTTGAGGAACACAAAGGACATATATACATGTCACCTAAGCACTCTACAAATTTGATATATTCTGATCATAATAAAAAAAAATACAAAATAGGAAAAGCCGAAAAATGTTGGCTCCCAACACTTCCTTAAGATAGAAAACATTTTAACAACTTTTCCAAATCAGATTTGAACAATTAAATGTTCGTCTTGTTTATCAATTTTTTTTTAGCCTGAACTGAGCCTTGTTCCACTTAACTTATTTGTATGACTTTTATACACTTTTTGAATTTTGTCTTTATTTGAGTTTCGGTAATAATTTTGTACATTTTTTATCCGTTGATACGAATCACCTAAAAATTCTAACAAATAAAAAATAAAAATTGAAGAAGAAAACAAAAAGTGCAAAAAGTTAGGTGTAACAAGGCATTCGAATAACTAACGAATGAAAATTGAAAGGGAGAAAACGTCGGTGAGTAAAGTGACATGAGGAGCACAATGGCCCAGGACCACAAAATTTACGAGGAGTGAATCCTGAGCGTCGGTTTGTTCGACTGTTTCGCATGAATTGAATTCAGATTAATTGGGCGGACGTCCTCTGTCGCAAGGGAATAATGACCTAATAGTAAACACCATTAATTAGTGCACTAAAGTTTTACGTGGAAGGCAATATGTATAATAAAAACCTGGGCAGGTCCAACAGATTGGTTGCGAAATGGGACCACTCATAAATTTTACGTGGAAGGCAATTAGACGCAATTGTTTACTAATTTGCAACCGCGAACAACTGTAGACGTAATTGTTTTATTTTTTTTCAGCTGTGCTTGTTGCTGTCGCAATTATGTATTTTTTGAGACTGCATAAAGTGCGGTCACAAAAAAAGTGACGCAAATGTTAATTCGTTTACCGACAATCAATGTGTCCGAGTCAACTTAGATGTACTTTGACTATTTTAATTCACCGGCCCAGTTAAAGACAGACTCTCTGTGCTGGGGCTGGTGATCCACAAGAAATTTCTCTCTCGTAGCCACACCTCAATAGATTGCCAATTTTCAAAGTTAGAATGTACTAATTAGTTTATAGCTTATCTCTATTGGCATTGAGCTACTTTTGGGGTTAAATTTGCTATTTGCATGTTCCGGCCTGTGGAAACCAACAAAATCCACTCATCCGGTGCGTTTATTTGGTATGGGACAACAATGGGTAGATGATAGTAGCGCAGATTTATGAGTTATATCCCGTTTTATTAAGTGAATTTTGAGCTTTTTGACTTTACATTTTACGAAACAGATCATTCTTCTCACCTACATTAACTAAAAAAATAAAAAAGTCAAACTTATTGAAACCGGACCTTAATTTGATTTCATAGTTGGAGCCACTCTCATTTCAAAAAAAAGAGTAAGTTATTTCCGCCGCGGTGGAAACAAATGTTTCTTCCAAATCAATTACAGCGGTCCGTGTAATTGTGTACTACACAATCACATTGACTACACAATCACACGGACCCCTGTAATTGATTTGGAGGAAACATTTGTTTCCACCGGCGGTGAAAATAATGTTCTCTCTTAAAAAAGTTAAAGGGGCAAAAAAAAAGCTGAATGGAATGCCTCCTGATCTCTGGCTTGCCAATTGCCACTCTTATTCATGATGATCAATCAACGTGTTAAGAACACCAGAGCTATATTATATCCAAAAAAAAAAAAAAAAAATTCCAAGATGAATATAGACATGAATGGTTGATTAACATTCTTATTATTATGTAGATGCTCGTAAAGTAGCCCGAACACCAGAGCTATACATCAGAAAAACTTACTAGCATCAAACAATTGTAAGATGTTGGAACTTATGACGACTCATATGGAGAGGTAACAAAGAGTTCTAGTAAATGCCAGATGCGAAGCGGAACGAATAGAGTAGGCATTATGCCGATAAAAAAAAAATAGAGTAAGCATTATAAATACTCTTTATTTTAAAAACTCTAGACGACTTAATCAAATAGCAGACTCACTATTGCTCCTGTGGAAGTACTCGGCTTTGGGGAACCACGTACATCTTGTTGTCGATTTTTTATTGTTCTTATTCCTTTTTTTTTTTTTTTTGTGTGTGTGTTTGTGATTGTTTTCGCTAACATAAGAACCAGAACATATAACATAAGAGAAACACCGTACCATTAAAGGAAATCGTAGAAATCCTTTTTGGACTAAAATTCTTTGAAAGCTGCGATGTATTCTAGAACGTATAGCCGAGATCATAAAGAGTGCAAATCGAGGAGATTGAAGCTGGCCTTGAAGAATGGTTGTATCAATGGACCCAATAGTAAATCTCAAGAGGAAGTTAGTAGAATGGAGAGAAGGTTGGAGGAAGTTTCTAAAGCATCATCAAGCACCGGAACAATGCAAGAGGAAGTTAGTAGCTCTATTTGCAACAAGAATTTGAGGTTAATCAAGCAAGCTCGCAAGAATATGAAGTTGGGTGCTTTGTGCGGCATAAAATATTTTGGAAGGGAGAGCTATAATATAAAGAAATATAGAATTGGAGGGAGTTGATATTTCTGAACAGGAAATTATAGCCCTTGATGAATTGGAGAATGGTGCCTCCATTTCAGTGGAGCTCTGATCTTATCTTCATGGTTGGTGGGTGTTCTCTGGAGGTGTTCCCGTTGTTGGTAGTTTGTTAGTTTGATTGTTTCGGCTAGTTTATTAGTTTGATTGTTTCGACTGGTTGAGTTTTTGCTTATTGGCTGGTTTTTGCTATTGCTGGTTTTGCTGTGTTCTTTCTATGGTGGTTTTCTTTTTGTTGTAGTTTTTGGAGTGCTTTTGTAGTCTTTCCCGGTGTGTTCTGATTCAGATGTTCTTGGAGTTTGTTTAGTTGTCTGAGATTTTTTCTGTGCTTGGCTGGCATCTTACCATCCATGTGGTATCCTGTTTTTTCCCTTTCGAATCCTTGGCGTTTTTAGTCTGGTTCCGTTTAATCTTTGTAATTCGTTTTCAAAGATTAATAATTTTTGCGTATCAAAAAAAAAAAAAGAGAACCAGAACATGATAAAGAAAACGGGTTGAAAAGTTTCAATCACCATAGCAACTACTCCAATCACTATCCAACTATGAGCAAATTATCTCATACAGTAGAAATTAATTACATCACTACAACTAGCTAGCACAAAGACACAACGTATGAAAAGGAGAGAAAGGGGATGGATGCATTTTTGCTTTTTGTTTTTATTCTTAAAAGGAGAGGGTAAAGAAAGAGAGAGAGTGCGTTCAAATTCCAACTTCAGAAATGCTCTGCAAGGCTGGTTTCCATTGCCCACCACCAACTTGATGGAGCCTCCCAATACCACCACCACCACCACCTCTGCCACTGCTGCCGCTTCTTAGTGATCGGTAAACCTGACCCTCCATCTGAACAAGAAAATGAATTATTAGTGGAGAAGACAATGAACACAGAGACACAAGATCCGTGAAAAATCCTTTACTCACTAACCAGCTAGCCACCACCCAAGGTGATAGTCTAGATGGCAACTGGCAAGGTTGAATGGGCTTATGTGTTCCTCCCTCACGTACACGATTCCAGAAAGTTCACGATTCCAGAAAGTTCGAGTCCGGCCTACCGCAAGACTAGAGTGGAGGGACTTTTTCCATCTAGTACCTATCTAGTACCTAGGTAGTGTTGTGGTGCTATGGCTCGAACCGAACATTCCACAACATGCCTCTCTATAGTCACACCCAAGAAGATTGCTAAGCTGGTTGTCTTCTCCCACCTTTTTAGTAGTTCAAAAAAAAAAAAAAACCAGCTTCCGTTGCACGAGGAGATATTTGGGCTACTCAAAAGATGATTTCGAAATTGTATATTTTCTCTAACCCCTCACCAACATTAATTCTGTATGGTTGAAAAATCATGCTATGATTGACTAGTAGGAGTAGTATAGATGCAGATATCTAGACACAAAACCGGATATAGGCCTCCTTTGGGTGAATTGAAAAAACTGGTTTTTTGGTGGTTTTTTGGTTTTTTTGGTTTTGTCCTTATTCAATTTTTTTTTGCATTTGTTAGTTTTCGGTCGATTTGTTGTGGTTTCTTAGCTCCTCTCTACGAGAGAAATCTAAAAAGTATAAAATTATTAGTCAAACTTAAAGTTTTGTGAATAAAGACGAAAAATAAACCACGGATGGTTTTTTTTTACATATTATTCAGATTGTCGTGCACGTCGATCTCTCATTCACTCATGAAAACATCACGTGCTTATTAGATGACATTTCTGCTTTTAAAATGACGAACAGGACAATGATTAAATCGGCTTTATTCATTTCTTGTTTATAAAATCTTCGCAACAGGACAATGATTAGTGAATCGAGCGATTGTTCGTGCAACAGCGAATCAATCATTGAGATATGTAGCTTTAAATCATAAACAAAATAGAGATTCGATTCCGACCGAAGATGGATTACTTTCAAATTCACAGATCATGCATATCTTTCTCGGTTGCTTTTATTTGAAATCTTCAACTTTTTGGATCATAAAGAGGCTTTTTTCGGAAAGGAAGATACCCTGTTCCACTCCCTGAAGTATATGACAGATGCGAAAGTTCATTGAGCAAGAAACTGATTGGGACTCCACTTTCATAATTAGTCGAGATAATTAATCGTGCCAAATTTATGTTGATCATGCGCAAGTGGGGCCAGATATCCGGTTATAAAAAAAAAATGTATTGGCACGTGATCACTAGTATAATTTATCGAGATTAAAAATGAGTTTTTATCGGGTTGGACAAACAAATTTTGATCAGGATACTGTTCCGTAATGATATTAACCGCTACCCAATGCACATAATTTTTGAAATGATTGGTGGTCTCGACGAGAAAAACCCGTAAATGGACGGTTCTGTATCTAAGGTTCTGTATCTAAGGAGCGGATACCTTAAGGGGCCCGTCGTTCTCGGGCTTCGGATTCGGGTTTCGAGTCCAGCCGGCGGGAAGTTTCTTTTTATCCAGAGCAATGCCTCCCTTTTCCAATAGCTTCCCAAGCTTCACGCACTTCTTTGCAGCGAACTCCTTCAATACATCTGCAGCATAGCGCATAAAAACAAATTAATCACAACCTAAGGCACCATTTAGATGATAGACAATTAAGCTCGTATGGGAGTTCGTTTGGCTGCCCTAACTATGGTGGAATATTTTCGCCACGCCTCTTCTTTTTTGTTTTGATTTATCCTAAGGTGTTTGGCCCCTGCATTCCTCCTAATTTTTTTTCTTTCTATTTTTAGTATACTTTTGAATTTTTTGTAAAATTACGGAAGAGTGATCCCCGCAAACTAGGTGAAATTCGCAATCCTGCGTCCGCTACCGATCCCAATCAATAAATTAAATAAGAAAAACTTAAACGTATTGCTAGCGAATAAACCGTCCATCTCTTATGATAATCTTATATTTCAGGTTCTGTTAAAATATTGCTAATCCATAGCGGCATTGGTGTTGTGCGCGATTCTCGCCGTCCGTCCGCTTGGCAATCCAATAGTCCAGACTTCAACTCGATCGTGCGATACCTGAGCTGAGATGAAGTCTAGACCATTAGATCGTCGAGCAGATGACGTGGATCTGCACAGCACGCATGCTGTGCATCCGTGGTATAGTACGGTAACAAATTCTTAAATATTACTAGTAGTAACTTCGAATGAAATTACCGACACTTCAATGGAGAATCATTTCAGATACTCCTAGATTTCACATATTGTGCTTTCAAAAATTACTAACTAACTCCTTGGCAACCTCATGGAGCCCAGTCACGAGAATTTTTTTCTGTGGAACTCCTAGTCTCGACGTGGATAGTCTCCCGGTCCCGGACCAGGGAAACGAATAGTCTAAGGTACGAATAAATTGGCTCGGACACATCGGAAAAAAAAAAAAAAAAAGAAAAAGAAAAAGACAACTGCAGATAAGAAGAAAACAACAGAATTTTTGCATAACCACCATAACCATAACCGCACTTGTGCATTACCTTCAAAGCTAATAAGCCTGTAAACCTGTCCAATGACCAACGTATCATCAGGGCGTAGAAGCTTCAGCTGCTTCACCGTCGTCCCATTCCCTCCCGTCGCCGCCGTAGACGCAACAGGTACAACGAGTGCCACGTAATGTCCAGGGTTCGAACTCATAACCTCGTGCGCGCTCACCGACCAGTAAATCCTCTCGACCTTGTTGTTGTTATGCTGTATCACCACCGTCGCCGCCTCCGCCGCCTGACAATTCCCCATCGATCGATCGATACAGTCAAGTAAGCAGTAGTAATTCAAAATCGACGCCTCTGTTTTTCTTTTAAAAAAATTCGGAAGAAATGGGTTTAGGTAACGGAGAGAGAACGTTTCTCGTAAATTCAAGCGATTGGGTCCGTGTAACTGGGGAGGAGTGACGATTTCTGACGAGTTTTATGGGTCAGGGAGGTACGGCGGGAATCCAGAGATATGACCTGGGTATCAGTCACCAAATATCGAGAAACAGCTATAAGTACTTCTCTCTCTCTCTCTATATATACATATATATATATGTATCGTGTGTGGATGAGGGCCTGGGGGGTTGGTTGGCACTTGGCAATGAATGGAGGAGGGGGAGAAAACTGATGGGAGAGATGTGGTGATTAATGATTATATGAAAGTGCAGAAGGATTAAATTGGCGTTATAAAAGTGGGCAATATTTACAGTGGAGACGTGAAGTGTTGGATCAGCCTGAGAAAGGCAGGTGGTGGTTTGTGACTTTGCGTTTGCAGGTGACAGAGAGAAAGGGGTGGTAAACTCAATATTCTCGAATCTTTACCATTACTTTTTTGGGACCTAGGCCTACCTTTGCCAAAAAAACTTGAAGTTAGATTTTTTGGTTTATTTGTTTTATTTTTATTTTAAAAAATTTATATTTGTTAGTTTTGCATCAAGTTTTTGTAGTTTATTGGTTCATCTCGACGAAAAAATCTAAAAAATATAAAATTATAGTCGAAACTAATTTTTTTTTAAATAAAACCAAATTGGAAATTTGAAGTTTGGATCAACCAGTTACTCATATCCAATTGAATTGATTTTTTTCATGGTCATTGGAAAAATTATTTTAAAATTAAAGAACAGTTCAGATTATTTGTGTGGAGTCCAAAAGTAGATTCCACAAGCTATTTGTACATTTTATGTACCCAAAATTTCTGTACACTTAGTCAAGTCCATTTTTTTTTTTTTGCTTTACTATACATGTCATTCTTCTCACCTCACGTATAACAATTTCAAAAACTAAAATGCCAAAGTTGGTGGAACAATCTTATCCTACCACTGCAGTTCAAAAAAAAAAAAAAAAAATCTTATCCTACCAATTTTGTTATAGTTTAGTGTGTTCGGGTTAATTTCCGCATACTTAACTAATTTTAAAGGATTACCAATTCACATGTAATTAAAGTTAGAGCAAAATTTCGTGTGAAGTAGCCCCACAAAAAAATGATACGGGGGATTTCAGAAATCAAAGTGTCATGAAATCTCATTAATCATGCAAAAATGATTTATCCTACAAACTTTGTCTGTTTAGTGTGTTCAACCACAACCCCACTCACATGCATGGGGTGTGTCCCATATGGGCCCCACAAGTTAGAGCAAAATTTCCCACACCCCATGTGAGTGGGGTTGTGGTTGATTGTTTGTTTGTGTTTGTTTGTGTATGTATCATTCTTCTTAATCATGAGGCCAAGATTGAAAGAAAGAACATTAATCATGCAGATTAAAATCCTCCCATGGGAAGATCTTTAATATAGTATAATATGGATTAAATGAATTTATTGGTCACATTTGACAATTAAAGTACTGGTTTATTTTGCACATTTCGATATTCATATCATCAATTGAACAAATTAATTTGCTCGGATATGGATATGCCATTAAACAACCAATATTTATTTTAAGAATAATAAACGAACAGTATTACCAATGATTATTCTTAAACAAAAAAAATTCAATCAAAGCCTTTATCGATCTTCGAACAACCTCAATATGCAAGTAAAACTACTATAGTTTCTATATTTTATAGGAAAATTTTAAAATCAGCCCACTGGAGTGTCGTTGAGGATTAAAAAAGTGTATTGAAATATGTAAAAAGTGAACAAAAGTGTACTAAAAAGTACTCACTCCGTTCCAAAATAATATTCTACTACGAAAAATCGTGTCATTTTTCAAATCAAAAAAATTAAGGTTCCGTTTGTTTCGATGTAAAATAATTTTGCCAAAAATGTTTTACACAATTTTCGGTGTTTGGTTGCATTCATATCAGGGAAAACAATTTCCGGAGTAAAATGTTTTACCCCATCCAGCGTAAAATGTTTTACTCTTAAAATTGCCGTAAGTCGATTTTGGGAGACGCAAGACGTGCGGTGGTGCGGGCAAGACCTGCACACGTATCCACAGTATCCCTACATAACGCACTAACGCCTTGTTTGGCGACCGGAGTAAGAGCCGGATTTGGGGTCGCCCGGATTTGTAATCCTGGGCCCACCCCAAACCGGCGTTTGGGAAGGCGTTTTTTTACCCTGATATAAATCACTGTTGGGAGATGAACTCCCCCTTCACCCTCGTTAGCCAACACTGGCCTCTACCCCGTCGGTGGCAAATCCACCCCGATTTCGTATTTTCTCTCCCTCTTTTACCCCTCCAAATCCAGGTGAAAGGGGTGGGGTCGTGAATCACCATCTCACATCTCTCACTCGTTTCTGGGCCGACGAAACAGAAGAGAGAGAAGAGGAGGGTTTTCGATCGTTTTGACTCCATTGTTGATCGCGTTTGAAGCTTTTGCAACCCACGGTATGGTTCAAGAACTTGTAAATCATCTTCTATGTTTCATATGTTGGTTTCGAATTCATATTTATGCCGAAAATTTGTGGTTTTTGTTAATGGTTTTGAAGCCCTAACTTGGAAACTGGTTTCATTTTCGGCCGACCTTCGGATCGCCATGGTTGTGACAGATTGTTTCCTAGTTTGATGTCTTTTTGGCTTGTTTGTGACAGATTTTGCCCTAAGTTGTGAATCTGGTTTATTTTTCGCTGGGTTTGTGACAGATTGTGCCCTAATTTGTGAGGGATTGTGCCCTAATCTGAAGCTACTTTCTCTTTGGAGTTGTTTGTGAGAGATTGTGCCCTAATTTGTGAGGGATTGTGCCCTAATCTGAATGTAGTTTTTCTTTCGCACTGTTTTTGTGACAGATTTGTGAGATATTGTGCCCTAATTTGTGAAGTGTTTTGGCCTGTTTGTGATGGATTGTGCCCTAACTTGTGAATCCAGTTTGACCCTGATTTTGATAGATTGAAGCCCTAAATTGTGAGGTGTTTATGCCCTAATTTGACCAATGTTTGTGACATTTCATTGTGGCGTAATATTTCCCTAATATCACAGCTTTCATTTGAAAAAAATTTGATACATGAATGTGCCCTAGTTTTGCGTAATTTCATCCAATTATTATGGACCATGTAGTTTATGATTTTGCCCTAGAGAGTCAGAGTTTGACCACAGGCTGTTTACCACATTATTTCAGACGAATTCGTCTGAGGTTGCCTAACTTGGAAGGAATTTTTGTTTTGCAAACAGATGGCAAGACTAACGGTTCGTGAACGACGGAGGAAGTTAATGCGTAAGGCTGTGGTAGCAATGTTATGTATCATGAGAGTAGTGAATACTACTCTCATGCTTTACATGTTAATTAATGACTTGATGAGGGTTCGACGAAGGCCCCGTATTCGTGCGAACCCTAATGTTTACCAAAATCAAGTTGACGCATTGAATAGGTTAGTACGTGGTGATGACAAAAATTGCCACGACCAATTGAGAGTAAATAGGCATACATTTATGAGGTTGAGCCATTTACTAGAAGAAAGCGGTTTACAAAACTCTAGGGACGTCACACTTGTGGAAAAAGTGGCTATATTTTTGTGGATCCTCGGGCACCATAACAAGAATAGGCCAACCAAGTTCCATTTTGTGAGGTCCGGGGAAACAGTTAGTAGACATTTCAACGCAGTTTTGTTGGCGGTGCTGCGACTGTACAACCAACTGTGGTATCATCCCCAACCTGTTCCTGCTAACGAGCCGGACCGTAGGTGGAAGTGGTTTGAGGTAAAATCACATTCCCAATTATAGTTTTAATGTTTCCCCTTTACTTTTATCTCAATTCTTTTCAACTTAGTACTAAAATTTGTGTCTAACAGAATTGTCTAGGGGCGCTAGACGGTACCTTCATACCGGTCCTCCCCCCCACCGAAGACAGGGCACGCTATAGGTCAAGGAAGGGTGACTATGCAACGAATGTATTAGGTGTTTGTAGTCGAAACCTACGATTCATATATGCATTGTCTGGTTGGGAAGGGTCCGCCACAGATTCGAGAGTGCTTCGAAATGCGTTGGTGAGGCCTCATGGGTTGAGAATTCCACAGGGTATGTCACTGTAATAAATTTGGCCTATTTGCAAATAGCTCCACACTTGTGTCAGCGTAGTCACATATAAGTCAATGCGTTTTGTAGGTTGTTACTACCTCGTGGATGCCGGTTACACTAATGGGCCGGGATTGTTAGCCCCTTATAGGGGTCAACGATACCACATTAACATTTGGAGGCAAGGACATCAACCCCAAAGCCGGGAAGAGTATTTTAACATGAAACACTCAAGCGCTCGAAATGTGGTTGAGAGATGCTTCGGGGTGTTGAAGATGATATTTGCAATTTTGAGATCTTGCTCGTACTATCCCATTAGAACTCAATGTCGCATAGTCACTGCTTGTTGCCTTCTCCACAACCTTATTAAGCGAGAAATGGCAGTGGATCCAGTTGAACAAGAGTACACTGCTTGGGAGCAAGCGAACGTGCATATAGTCCCACCAGATGACTATATTGACACCATCGAGCCCACCACACAATGGACCGAAATGAGAGATAATTTGGCAACTCAAATGTACAACGATTGGTTAGCTCATGGTCCCGTCGTGGCGTAGTTAATCATTTAACCAATTTTTCCCGAGGTTGTAATATTGTTCTTCGACTTGTTGTCCCATTTCAAACAATGTATATAGTTCAAACAATTTATTCGTGTAATGACTCATTTGCTGAATTTGGTGATGTTAATTGAGTTTTCATATTGTGTTATGCCATTATCAATGTTTTTTCTACACTTGTTTTATGTGAATGAATATTAACAAATGAATGAATATCAGTCGGTTATTCTCTAAATGGATTCTCAACAAAGTACTCAATCGAAGCCATCAAAGGCCAAGGGAAAGGGTAATGGCAAGGACAAGGACAAGGCCAATGAAAAGGATAAACAACCCCGGAGGCTATGGACTCCTAGAGAAGAGGAAGGCCTCCTAACATGCATGCTTGAAGAATTTAATGATGGGTCCAAATGGAGAGCTGAGAATCGATTCAAGTCAGGTTTCTTCGGGGCTGTGGAGATCCTTCTCCACAAGATGTTCCCCGGGACAACGATAAGAGCCAATCCAAATATTGAGTCCAATGTCAAAAATTGGAAAGAGAAGTATGGTTTGCTTGCCGATATGCGAAGGCTAAGCGGTTTTAGTTGGAACCATGACACTCATTCCATCATAGTGGATTCGGAGGATGTGTGGGAGGATTACGTGAAGGTAACATACTCCCCCATTTACAATTTTAACTTAGGCGCGGATACTCGTCCTTGTAATGTTACATTTTGCATTTCATCATGTGCAGTTCCATCCCAAAGCGAGTGGGATGAATGGGAAGGCATTTCCCATGTTTCCAAGTTGGGAAATATTATTTGGGAAGGATAGAGCTACGGGTGAATTGGCGGAGGATCCCCCTGAAATTCGGGACGATGGTTCGGACGAGAAATTGTTCAACCCGTCCATGAGGAATCCTTCGTTGGCACCAATGATTGCTACACTCCTAGGTTTGCCGATGGTGGCTTTGTGTATGGAGATTCCGCTTTCGTAGACTTATCCGCCGGTGGTTCTCAAGCTGCAAATCCCTCCACTCCCACAAGCAATGCCAATGCCACCACTCCCACAAGCAATGCCAATGCAAATGCCAATGCATCGAAAACCAATCCCCCGGCTAAGAAGGCTAAGAAGTTGACAAGGGCCGAGGCAAAACAAGCGGCACTTAATGAGAGAATTGGGAGTTACATGGATGACACGAAGGAGGTCATGATGGAGTTGGTACATGCGGTGGGGTTTGACCAAAGATTGTCCGACAAAAGACAAAGGGTGTTCGGAGAGCTAGAAAAGCTTCACCTAGACATGGAGGATACATTGACCGCCAACGCCATGATTTTGGCGACAGAACAAAAGGTGGATGAGTTCTATAGCGTACCAGAACGGTACAGGCATCATTGGGTGGGGATGTTGTTGCAAGGGAAGCTGAACCAAAACACATCGTAGGCTCTCGGTTATGACAAAAATAGGATTACGACCTTAAAACTTGTTGCCCCTTTTGGATGAATGTATGAACTTAACAATTGTCTTCACATTTGGCCTTCATGGCAAGTACGTACTAATGTGGATGTTTTGTTGGCCTTCATGGCAAGTACGTACTAATTTCGATGTTTTGTTGGCCTTCATGGCAACAATGTACTAATTTGGATGTTATTAATGCCAAGTAATTGTTATGTGCAAAGTGTGATGTAGTATTTCTCACCCAATGTTGCAGGTTAATTGGCTATGATGAAATTAGGGCACACGTTGTAAGGCGACGCACTAGCTTGAGGAAGATTTCTTATGACGGCCAATGGCTTAACAACCATTTGGCAACATAAGATGTCACCAAGTGGTGCATTGTGAGCATCACATACTAATATCTGAGCCAAGTGGTGCATTGTGTGTGTGTGTGTGTGTGTGTGTGTGTGTGTGTGTGTGTGTGTTTTTCTGCAGTTAATGATATCTTGTTCAAATTAAGGGCACAATCTGCTCACAAATATGGCTTAAGACAGGTGGTTTGTGTGCAATAAGCAGTCCCACATGGGTTTTGCTAGCCACATATTTGGGTGTGAATTACTCTTGAAATCTGTCTATGGTGTTGTTTGCATGGAGAAATATAAGGCTATGATGTGTTTCCATCCTGAGCCTTGTTGGTACTTGGTTGATCAGGTCATTGATTATGTTATTAATGGCAAATTCAGGGTTATATGTTGTGGTTATAATGACAGTTTATAGTGTCAATGTGCATTTATCCGATTTCATGAACCTTTGTTTGACTTTGGGCAATGATTTGGAATGTGCTGAGCCCAATATGTGGCCTATGATTGTTTTGCTTTGGAAAAAATGAGGCCAATGGTCATACTTGTGAAACCTGTATTATGTGTTTCCAATATGTGGCCTATGATTTGCACTTGTCTGTGTTTGGAAATGCAGTTTTGTTGGTTGCAAAATCTGCAATTTTCTGGGTAAAACCAGGCAGTTTTGTAGTTTATATAACCTGCAGTTTTCTGGATTGGAACTTGGCATGTGTTTTCTTGGTTACATAATCTGCAATGAATTTTAACATAATCTGGCAAAACACATGCGCTTTTGTGGGTAAAATGTGGCGATTTTCTAGGTTACAAAACTGCGCAGTTTTAAGGTAAAAACCTGCAGATTTTAAGTTACATAAGCTATTGTTTTAGGGTAAAACACATGCGATTTCTTCGGGTAAAATGAGGCTGTTTTGTGGGTTACATAACCTTTTGCAATTTTCTGGGCAAAACACATGCGATTTTCTAGGTAAAATGTGGGAGTTTTAGGTTACATAACCTGCAGATTTTAAGGCAAAACACATGCGATTTTAAAAAATGAGGCGGTTTTAAGGTAAAATGAGGCTCATTTTAAGGTTGCATAACTGCAGTTTTCTAGGCAAAACACATGCAATTTTCTGGGTAAAATGTGGCTGTTTTTTGGGTAAAACACATGCAGTTTTTTGGGTTACAAATCATGGAGTTTTCTGGGTGGAAAACAGGTAGTTTCCTGGGTTGTGAACCTGTAGTTTTCTGGGTTACAAAACATGCAGTTTTCTTGGTTTTGAATCTGTAATTTTAGTTGGTTAAAGAACATGCAGTTTTCTGGGTAAAAACAAGCAGTTTCATGGGTGAAAAACCATGCATTTTTCTTGTTGTTTTCAGTGTTGAAAGGATGCATGAAGGACAGGGTGTTGGCTATGATGAATTAGGTAATCAATAAGTCAACGCGACCCTTTCACTTTGGTAGGACAACTTATGACGGCCGCAAGCCTAAAAACCTCTTGGCAACATAAGTTGTAGCCAAGTGATTGTTTGTGTCCGGATAAAATGATTTCTGAGCCAACAGTTGGTGTGTGTATGTGTGTGTGTGTGTGTGTGTGTCACTCTCTGCAAATGAGGTGCCATTTTTGCTATAAAACCCAGAAAACTGCATGTTTTTTCACTATCCTACTATGGTATGGATGGCATTAAGGAAGGGCAACATTTGAAGGCCAATTGGCAACTAATGTTGCCGCCTACGTGTGCCTTTGGAAAAATCATTTGAAGTATGATTTCACGTATGTACCATTACTAAGTACATATATTCGTTAACGGCTATGATGATATAAGGTTTCGACAAAGGCAAAGCACACGTCTTGGCAACCAAATTGTGAGGGCCAATGGGGTCTCAATCACCATTGGCAACATAATTTGTAGATCTCCGTGTGCAATGTGTGCCGCTACCATTCAAAATCTGAGCCAAGTACATATATGCAAAAATGTTTACTATTTCTTCACATTAAGATGTGATCACTGCTTCTTTTAGCATATATTATAGAATGACAGGTCAACATACGGAGTCGTATTGGGTTGTGTTTGTTGGACATAGTCCGGGAATCTATGACAATTGGGAGGAAGCTGAAGTCCAAGTCAATGGATACCCGGGGAGTTTCAAGAAAAGGTACAACTCACAGGACGACGCTGAAATTGCTTTGCTAAATTTTCATGCGGAGAGTTTTCGGGTGAAAGACATGCAATCAGCACAAAGAAAACTAGACGGGGCTTCGACATCCGCAATTGACAAGAATATATCTTTCATTGTAATTTTGTTCTTAGGTTTTGTAGCTTGTATTTTGTTGGCACTTATTTTCGATTCCGAATGAACTTGAACGTACGTTAATTATGTCAAATGCTTCAATTTATTGAAATGATGATTTTAGTATTAAAAGTAACGTTTATTATCCATTACTTTGTCTATTTTGCTGAGGATAGTTGTATTATGTAATTATTATCTATTTAGATTCATATATTTGTATGTTTAAACATTTATATGGAAATGGTTTCATTTCTACAAATAAATAGTTCATTATTAAAAACAAAAGTAAAATATGACATAAATTTCAAAATTTATTACAAGACTCTCAAATATACGTTGTACAGTCTTTTCTCAATAACAGCATAAATATAAAACTATGTTATTCAAACATCCGACTTCAAGTTCATTCTTCATCTTCCCCATCGATTCATTCTTCATTTTTACCAAATGGATGGACCTATACAAAAACAACAAGAAATATTATTGTCAAGTAAATTCGTTAGAGAGTTAAATGCCAAATAATTTAAACTCCTCACCATTCAAATAAAGAAAAAAATGAAAATTAATTCACCAACATTCACCATTCAAATGAAGAACAAAATGCCTTTCATTAATTTTTCAAATTTTCACTTCCTAATTTTTTTTTTTCCGGAAATTTTTTTTTTCAAAAATATGGTTGTAATATTTTTATTTTATTTTATGTGTATTTTTCGTCTTTATTATGTATTTATTTATATTATAATCGAATTACTTAATTTAGTTTAATAAAATATTCTGTCCAGGGGTAAAAACGTCATTTCATCACTTATCCTATCAAATCCACCTTCCAAATCCACCTTCTCAAAATACCATCCAAACACCTCACTAACAAATCCACCCTTCTTATGAGGTGGGGCCACCCTCATTACAAATCCACCCTCATTACAAATCCACCTTCAAATCCACCCTCATTACAAATCCACCCAAAATCATCTCCGGTCGCCAAACAAGGCGTAAACAAGAAATCAAGAACTAATAATAAATCTCTCTCTCTCTCTCTCTCTCTCTCTCTCTGTTTTTGTTTTTTTCTCTCTCTAGGTATGCAACTGCACCATATATATACAAGCATATATATTTACATATATACATAATTCTTACATATATACCTTCACTGATTCAAATTTTTGTTCTCAAAAATATTTTTCAAGTATCAACCAAACACCGGAAAATAAAAGGAACAAAAAACAATTTCAGCAAAATTATTTTACATGGAAAACATTTTTCATTGTAAAATATTTTACTTCGAAACAAACGGAGCCTAAATACTTATGTGTATCATTTTTTGAATTTTTTTGCACAGAATTAAAGTACTTGAGAGAAAGTGGGACTAACATTTTGGAACGGATGGAGTAGAATGGAGTGTGTTTGTGTGTGTGTTTTGTCTTTTTATTTATTTATTGTCCGCCTAGTGAACTCACAAAGTGACAATTGGCTCTGTTCGGTTTGTAGTTTTGTTTTAGTTTTGGTTTTGATGACATCATCATTTCTCTCATTTCTCTCTCTATCTCTCCACTCATTAAGCTTGCTTACATCATCAAAACTAAACTAAAACTCTAAACCAAACACAGCCAATAGAACCCTATTGCAGAGATAACACCAGACATCATGGAAAATTCATTGGGCCCAATCTTAATTTCCTTTTTGGTGAATCGATAGAAATATGTTAATCAAAACTACCGACCAAAAAACCGGCAAATAATACAATAAAAAACCACTGGCCCTCAAAACTTGGCCAAAACCACTTAGAAAACGAAAAACGCCACCGCCGTCAAGAGTCTAGATCTGGAAACCCCAGATCCGGACTCCTGAGCCCTTATCCTTTGTATTGAGAAAAATAAGCTGTATATTTAATCATAGACTGAATTATTACATAAAATGCTGTGGTTAAGAAGTGCTTTATTATGCAACTTGTGTATCCACTATGCACATGCATGCTAGTGAGGTTTATCTCGTTATTAGTTAATTGTACACGTGTTACTCGTTCCTGCGTTTATATAAAACACGAATTTTCGAGAAACAAATTAGTAGTGGATTGGTGACCAACAATTTTTGCAGAATTTTCTAGGCTCAAATACAAGATTAGTGGGCTAATTAATAATACTAGTTCAACAATGTGGTGAATCTAGGGTTCATCTGTCGTTCATACAAATGGAGATTAGAAAATGGGGAATCACATACTTTTTTCTTGTTGACACATGGAATTAATTGGTGGTTGGAATGTTGGATAACAAAATACCTTGGAATTTATCCAAAAGGTTTCAACTTCAACTTTTTTTTGTCTTTTTTTTGAACGATCAAGGTCTGGGCCAACTTATGCGCTTCTCAACTATTCTTTCTTTGGTCGTCAAAGACATGTCATTCAGTACGAGACCAAGCGATTCACGAAAAATTAATTTCTTACCGCTTGACTCCGAAAATCGAATTTGTAGGGGTCCGGACATACCGAGCGTTAGCGGTGAGCTGAATTATAAACAAAGGCTACACCCAATAGACAAATGAGATACCTCTAGGGAAAGGCGCCGAAAGGCTACCTAAGAGAGACTCTTCATGATATTTGTCAAGAGGTTCATGGTGAGCCAACATATTTGTCAAGAGTAAGTGGGGCTTGGTTATGTTCGGGATTTGCCGAGAGAACATAGAGCCAGGACCGACCCAGTGTAACTATGGAAAGTGATTCTTGGGTGTTTGATTAGATAGTTTAGTTTAGTTTTGATGATGTCGAAGGGTGTAATGAGTGGAGAGAGAGAGAGAGAGAGAGAGAGAGAGAGAGAAATCGGGAAATGATGATGTCATCAAAACTAAAACTAAAACTAAAACTAAAACTAAATGAACAAGGCCACCGGAGCTCAACCATAACCGAAGAATGGGCTAACCCAATCATATCGGAAGGTACTTTTTCCATGTAGGTACCGAAAAGTCGTAGTCACAGGGGCTAACTCAATCAAAAACATTAATGGTGCATGTGCTTATAACCAACTCGATCATGAATGGTGACGCTTATAACCAACGATCCCATAACACGTGATTGTCGCCTAACACGGTTGTTCGTGATTGGAGGCATGTGTTCGTGATATATTCTCTCAATCTAGTAACGGTGACGTTAGCCGAACGGTTACATCACATGACCAACACGATTGTACTTGGAGAGCAAGCCAAGGATCACCTATAAAAGGTAACCTTCAACAAGGAAGCAAGGTACACACACTCTATCACTAAAACCCTAGATCTGAGCTTACAACTCTTCTTCTTGATATACTTACTTGACCCTCGAAAGGCCGTTTTGGACTTTGCGGTCCAGTACGGTGCTAACACGGGTGCTAAGTGTGCAGGATTTAGAGCTTAGGCGAGAGGGAAGTCGATCTTCAAGAGCCACCATCGTTGAGAGGACATGATTGAGGAATCGTAGCCCCACAGAATCCTAGCTAACTATGAGAGGAGCAAACTCTTTAACCATCCAGACTGACTATGTGTGCTTCAAGTTTAACTTTGGACAAATGAAAGATGGGGCGAAGGAAAATGTTGAGTACCTCGAAAAACTAACCTAAAAGTGAAATCAATGGTTCCGATAAACATTCAAGTGAATCTGAACTACTGATTTCACTTTCGTGGTAATTTTCAGGGCGAGCATTGCCGTGGGCTGAAACCTCCATCCAACCGATAAGGAGTCTCCTATGGAGTTATCCAACAAAATTGAAAAATTCATTAACAACTAAAATCTGGATGCCCTTTTATTATCATATAGTTTTCTCACAAAATCTTTCTTGTTATATATTCTCATGATATGTTAAAAGATAATAAACCTAAATTTCGGATAGGATTCCCCATAACTGACCTGTAGGGCCTTTCGTGGATTTCTTATTTTGGGGAGGGTTTATGTTAGGGTTCATTCAGAACTTGTCGAGAATATTTTTATTTGGTAACTCAGGACCAACAAATGCGTATTCCAACTAATCTTGGAGGACTAATTTTACCATCCACTAACGGGAGTTGTAAGCCATAGCAAAGCTTCTTATGGGCTAACCGCCAAAAAAATGATAGCCATTGTAAGATTTCAAAACCAAACTCCCAAGTCCCAGATATCGATTGATATTTTTTGGAGACCCATTTACGTCGAGAAGTTCATTCGGATTAATATAAATTTTGCTATGACATGTTCTTGACGAGGTTCAAAAAGATCTAACTGGACGGTCCAATCCTTTTATAAAGACCGATTCCTCGTCAACTTCTAAGTATAATCAATAAGTAAATAATTTGACATCTAAGAATTTGGTCAAACGTGATTTTATGCCATCAAAGAATTAGGTCTAAGGTGACTTCTGGCCACAGTGAGTTTCTACCAAACTCGTACTGTGCCTTATTATGGAGAGCAATTCTTTCCCCATTGGAAAGAATTTTTGCTACTATGGTTTTGTGCCTAAATGATGAGTGTTTGTTTCGTTTAAACCATCCTTTCTATTTTCTTGTGGAAAACTCATTTTTCTCAACTCTTTGTTTTGTTTCAGATTAAAAAAGGGTGAAATCACGTAACGGCCTTGTTTGTTTCTCTGTTTAGTTTTAGTTTTAGTTTTGATGACATCATCATTTCCTCATTTCTCTCTCTATCTCTCTCTACTCATTACACCTGCTGACATCATCAAAACTAAACTAAACTATCTAACCCAACACAGCCGTTGTAGTCCCCTACTTTAATATTTTGTGCAACAATTTAGTTAATTTGCTTTATTAATTTTTGCCCTTGCGAAATAGAACAACTCAGATAACTAGTTAATTAAAACTAAAGAAATGTAAAACTAATAAACAAAAAATACCAAATGTTCAAAACCATTGCCAAATCAACCAATTACGAGATAGTTTAGCCGAAATTAATTATTGGGATTTTTATTTTGTCTTTTTTGAATTTTGACTAGCTTTGCCACAAAATTTAGTATTTTTCTTATTACATTGATGAGAGAATATCAAAAGTAAAAGAATTATGAGCAAAAGATTAAAAAAAAAAATTATTAAAGAAAAAATTCAAAACATACATACAAGACACATACATACAAGACATGTTTTAATTTTCTGAATTTTTTTCAAGTTATGTCCATACTTTTTTTATTTGTGAGACTCGTTGAGATGGATATGAAAAGTCAAATATTTTGACCATAAGTTAAAAACTAATGTTCCTCTTATTTGGATTTTCACATGTTTTACATGCCTCTTACCGAAAATTGATTTCCCGGCGTCGATAAAAAAAAAGAGGATAAACCACCCTTGGGGTACAAATTTTGCACAGATTGGTTGGGAACCCACTTTTGGGTTCCACACGACAAATCCGAACCGTCGATTTTGAATGAAATGAATGAGTTTTGGATCAACAACTTAAACACGTCGGATCGAGGTGATTTCTAGCGGGGCCCATGAAGAATTATTCTGAGATGAATTAACGGTTCGGATTTTTCATGTGAGACCCAAAAGTGGGTCCCCCAACCAATCTATGCAAAATCTGTACAATTGTTTCTGTACCCCTAGCACTGTCCAAAAAAAAAATGAAAAAAGTTCCGAGAGCTGCTAGGGGTACCCCATCATTTTGCACCGAAAATGCACCCCACGCCTTCGGGGACCCGCTTTTGGGTCCCACACGAGTGATCCGAACCGTTCATAGTTCTTAAAACATTTTTCCGAGGGGGCCCACCAAAAATCAGCTCAATCGGACGGTTAGAATTGCTTGAACCAAAATCTCACCGTTTCAAATTAACTTTCTTAGAGCCAGTGTGGGCACAGGCCCACACTGGATATTGAGGGTTTTTTTTTTGTTAATATTTTTGTAGAAAAATATATTTAAGTTTCAATTGAAATCCTTCATCTCCGTCCAGTTATAACCCGCACAAATCTGCCCACATTCGATTATGAGTTGTAAATGAGATAGCCTAGAATCTAGATACTAGTACATGGGTTACAAAAGAATTAAAGATACCAAGTCCTCTAACTTTTATTTTTCTCCATCCCTATGATGTTAGGGAACCCACTACCTCCTATATAGTAGATGATCCTCAAGTTGACAAACATCCCCTGGTTTTCTGTTATCCATAGTACAAACAAACTCCAGAAAATTAATTGGTTAAGCACAAGCCCTCTCTGGCATGTCACCAATGACTCAAATGCCTTGAGCCGCCCCTGAACATGGGTGTGGGGGTGGTGGTTCACGATTTGCTTGAATGGTTCGATCCGTACACAAAACGAAGTAACCAGTTAGTGCCACTTCGGCCAAAGACGCCAGAGGCACTCTGAAGCTTAAGTTAGCACAAGGAGGAGAAGAGAGTACAAACGAAATTCAAATATGAAATGGCATACCTCCCTTAGGGTTTATCCTCAGGCATTTTCAGGTAGTCTTGTACTTGTCTTCCAAGCCACACGTTGGCACGAGCGTGTGACGTCGCCCATAACCACTATGGTTAGTAGCGTCATGGATGAAGTTCGGCTAGCACGTGGCCAAACCCACGTGCCCATAACACGTCACCCATGATCCCTCCAACCGTCTCCCGGGTCAACTCATGGGTCGGGTCCCTTCGGCCCGGACACAAACCGCTGAGTTCAGATGGAATTTCCAACCTGTTGAGCCACAAAGAACAAGGGCGGACCGTTGGTCCAGTCCACACACATTTGGCCCACCAGACCTTTTGTGAGCTCTGGGCTGCCTGGCAGGCCCAAATGAAGTTGGATTTGACCCACTTCAATGGGTAACACAGCTAACACTAACACAGGTAACGCTAAGTATATCATTGGTTTTGAAAAAACTGAAGGAGCATCCGAATCAAGAATGCTAAAAAAATTAAAGAAATGTGAAATAGTATGGCATTGCACCTTCCAAATTTGCATCAAGGGATCAATGAGGCAACACTTTCTTGACAAGGTTGTTTCACTTTTCCTGAAATAATAATTGACTCAGTGCGTTAGAATTTTCAGGGCTGAGGAGAGTACAATCATAGAAAGTATACATCATTGGAGACTACAAGTCCTGTAACTTTCACCACTGGAGCTAAAAAACAAAACATAACAGTTGGCGAAAATAACATAACAGTTGGCGAAAACCCAATTGTCACCATCGAAATTGGAGGTTCTCCGGCGGAAGCTTCATGCAGAGCCTCCATTATCCCCCCTTGTTTAGCCACTCTGCCGCAGAAAAACTTCTATATGGACCACAGAACTCAGTATTCACATTAACAACAAAACGCATGAACCGTTCCTATGAGAATCTATATAAGATGGTAAATATACACTGATTAGCTCCATTATTCACAATGTCTGTATCCCCTGATCGTACTCCTAACTTGTACTGCAGTGAGTCTGCTAGCGAGGTGATCTCCTCGGACAGAGGAATAAATTGTCACTGCATTCCGCAGACAGCTTTCCATTTCCTAGTTGATGAAGAGAGCTCCATTGTACGCATGTTCGATTCCGAGAATGACCAAATGACTGGACATGAGTTTCTCAAAGAGTTACTAAACTCTGATGAGATGGTCACCGCAAGATGCAATGCCGTCAACTGGATGCTGAAGGTATTTTTATACTCACTCTCAAGCTAGATACAAATGGTATGGATTCTCTGTTGCAAAGAAATCCCCTTGTCACAATGCACTCCCAACAGTATGAATAATCGTGCGGCTGAGCTGAAAGTGTCTTTGACAAGGGGGCAAACAATAGGATAAAGTTTTTACATGTCTCATAATGTGCCTCCGTTTTCAGGTGCATGCGTACCATAATTTGAGACATGAGACAGCATACCTTTCCGTAAACTACATGGACCGCTTCCTATGTTCAAGTACTCTGCCGGTAGTTCCAAACTCAGCCTCGTTTACCTAGCGCATACAAAGTTCATCTTAAAGATTAGGTTTAAGTAATTGCTATGCGAACAACATACACATATGGAAATAAAAAATGAATGATGAAGGGTGAGTTGTAGGCTCATCACTTCCAAAATAGTCTATTGGACTGCCTTACTATGACAAGAATATCATTGCCACATCAGTCTAATAAAGATTATGTATCCAATGTATGGAAGAGTACCATCTTCCCTTAGTTTAGCCATTTTCAGCAGTTAAACTTGTGCTAGGTCACTACCCCTTGAATTGATTAACAAATAAGGTTTCAGCACAGGAGCAGTGGCGGCCCCATACAGGGGCAAGGGGGGTCAAGCGACCTCGCTAAACTGAAATTTTCTACTGTCGTGTATATATAATTTTGGGTATTTTGGTAATTTTGCCCCATACCTTATAGATTATTTTCTAATCTTGTCCCAAGTAACAAAAAATAAATATAACTATGCCCCAAATAATTTTTCCGAATCACCTCCAATCTTTTCATTTTTTTGGTGGTCCCAGAACTTTTTAACTCTCTATGATGGGGTATCCACACCCAATTTTTTTTCTATTTTACACCCATTGCTTTTGCCTTTTAACTGGTCTCTCTATACACGGTCATAGATATGCAACTCCAAGAGCTTAACAATTGTTTTTAATGAGATGAACACTAAGTTGCTTATTTGTGTTGCAAGTCTTAATCCATCCAACTCATTTGCAAGTTTTGACAAGCAAAAGGTTGAATCGCTTTGCTGAATTTTATCCTAAAGACTTCTCGGATATTCGATCATTTAATGAATGTTATGTTCCATCATAAAGCGGAGCACATCCACATAGATAATTTCGTTTAGTATTCTAATGTACTCCCTTTGTCCTATTTTGATAGATCTCTATGAAAAAAATGTGCAATTTTCAAATAAAAAATAAAAAATTCATTCAGTTCATAATTTTTAAAATTTTCTCACCAAATTAAAAAAACTAATCGAGATCTTTAATTTAGTACAAAGAAACTCGGAAAATCAATTTGCGAAAATACTTTAAACTTTATCTGAAAAATCAACATACTTTCGAGGGACCATCAAAATTGAATGAAGGAGTATATGCTATAGATTTTTTATCCCCGCTGATGGTAAATCTTGCGTCCGCCCCTAACAGGAGGGGAAACAATGGCCATGGCAGCTGCTATCTGTAGCCTGCTTGTCACTTGCCGCCAAAATGGAGGAAACGAGGGTCCCTCTTTTGCTAGACTTACAAGTATTGGAACCGGAATGTATGTTCAAGCCTAAAACAGTTCAGAGAATGGAGCTCTTGGTCATGGCTAGTCTACGATGGCGGTTGCGCATCGTCACCCCTTTTGATTTTGTGGATTATTTCATTCAAAAGCTTCAGTGCCCCAATGCACAAGCTGGCCACCTCTGTCGCCTTTCCTCTGGGGTCTCGGACATTCTTCTCAGAACATGTCGAGGTAAAAATATCAGTGATCAAGTGCTATTTAAGTTTTTAACCTAACAGTCGGCTTGCAAATCTGTGCTATATACATTGGTCTGATTCAAGATAATTGTCGGGTTGTACATTATTTCCTTAATTTTTTCTTTTTCCCCCTTAAATTTTTCTTACCATTGCATCTTGTTTGTCTTGGCCAGTGATTGATTTCCAGGATCAGAGACCATCAGCTATTGCAGCAGCTGCTGTGCTGTGCACAAGTGGTCAGAATTTCAGTGATCCGAATATTGTCCTATTCCATGAGAGAGTGAGTAAAGTAAGTCTCTATCGATGTCTTGTGCTTTAACTTTTAATGTTGGATCTGTCAAAGAATTAATGAAAGAAAATGTTCCAGAAAGGAAAAACATATTTTTGTTTGACAATGGTCAGAAAAACTCATATTTCCACTGGAAAATGTCAGAAAAACCTTGTTCCACTAAGGGTCACCTCACCATTGTAGTGGAAACTGAGTACTTTTGGGTTTATATGCACAGGACACGGTGAAAAGATGCCACCTTCTTTTCGAAGAGATTTTATGATCAAATGCAACAAAATATATGGTACACAGAAGTGTTTGCCCTGGACTCCAAGCAAGCAGTGAATCGTCTTTTTTTTTTCAAAATCAACAACGGTGCGAAAAAAGCGAAAGGTAATTGATATAGACACTCCACTTTTCTCTATTGACACTCCTTTTTTTGTCCCTATTCATAAAGTGCAAGGGTAATTTTACCTAATAAAAACAAAAAAAAGGGAGTGCCAATAGAGAAAAGTGGAGTGCCAATATCAACCCCCAAAGCGAAATTATGCAATTTTCCATTTCTTCTATTTGTTGTGATAGAAGCACTTAAATGCTAGAGGGAATAAAAGGCTGTAGTTGTTTTCTTCTCCCTTTGTTGTGATATTAGTAACTGAAGGATAGTCTTTTTATTATTCCATAAAAATATGAACCCCTTCAAATTTGTAAAAGTGGGATTTTAATTATGAAGGTTCTGATTAGGGCTCTAAAAGAACCAAATTTAGCAAATTGGTTGTTTAAGCTTCACTCACAAATTTACAAAGGATAAATATGTTTAGGCTAGGATTGTTCATTAGTTACCTGAACTCAACCGATCTTTATTGAGTAGACTAAGTAGAGCTAGATTCTTGGTTTTCTTATTTGGAGTAGAAGCTTATTGAGTCGACTTTGAGGAAACTCACAAAATTACAAGTTTTCAAACATTTTCAAGCTTATTTTGTTTAATGGTGAGTCGATTTTGAATGAACTTTGATAGAGACAGACAAGAATCGAGCTCGATTAACTTCATCTGTGTTACGGTCCATGAAGCACAAATACTAAAAACTAGACACGTATGGGTATCGGATACTGATACGCACCCAATACGTAATGGACGGCAAATAAGTATCCTGTAGTTAGATTAAATACTTTTAATTTCGAATACGTTTTGGATACACGAAGGGATACTGGGAAAAGGAGGGATACTTTTGGGATACTGCTGGAGTTAAAATGATTTTTCTTCAAAGAACTAAGTAAAGATCATAAGGGCTAAAAACTGTAAATAATCCATATATACTAAAAAACATACTTGCTAGATACACATCATCATAAGACGAGAGACATAACCCTGGGATCAATTCATCCTCTTTAGTCAAAATGGAAGTCCATACCAATCGAAGTCCATGAATTCATCCTCTCCAAGTCTTCGCAAGCTCTCTCTCTCTCTCTCTCTCTCAAAATTCTATAACACACTCACACATACTGTTAAATACACACAGCAATCGTTATTGTATGTTGTATATACATAGATACATTTTCAACCGCTGATGTGTATACACATGGGCAGTAATATATATTTATACATATATTCTGTATATTTCTATTATCTGTTTATGGTATTATATACACTCACCACTGGTGGCATGTATAGAATGCTTCTTGTTTTAGACTTTTGACACGTATTAAATTCTTCTTGTTAGTCCTTTTTAGCTTTCTTTTTGTTTGGAACAACTTTTGGCAATTGACATATGCTAACTTTTGGCTTTACTATTATACATAGTAGAAGACGAATAATTATAAAAATATATAATTTATATAAACGTATCCCTAGACCCCGATGTATCCATATCCTACTTTTTTGAATTTTGTTGTATCACTGTATTTGTATCCTGCTGTCGTATCTATGCTTCATTGATTAAGGTCTATGCCGCACTACCACACCAAGATATTTTTATCTTACATCAATTATGTACTCTCCATCCCAAAATTTTAGTCCATCTTTCTTCTTCTTCTTTTTTTGTGTCCTTTCTATCCCATAATAGTTGTCCACTTTGACAAGTCAAGGAGAAAAAAATTCTTCATTTCCTTGTTTGCCATTTAAAGCCATTTTCAAATTCAAACAAAAAAGTGGAGAGAAATGCATAAGAGCATAAATAAAAGGTAATCATTGCAGTCAAAAGAGAGGGTAATTTTGGAAACTCGAATGTTTTGAAGAGTAACGATTATGTTTCCTTAAAATGTTGGATTTCCAAAGAGGGTCCAAAATTTTGGGACAGAGAAAGTAAATTCATTTATGTTTCATAAATTTTACTTTTAGTTTAAAATATCTATATGACACAGAAACCCTACAGACCTAGTAACTTTAGTAAGAACCTAACATTCGGAAATTCCAGAATGGGTCACCTTAGTCCAAAATGCTGAAGTCAAAGTTATTAGTAGTAGTCAACATGGTTCATCAAATTCCATAGCTATTGATTTCAAGATCTCATATTCCATTGATGCTGATTTTTTTTTTGGGATATCATTTTTGAGATAACGCCGAAAAAGGTAAAAGATTATGACTCAATTTTTTGAATAAAATCGAAAAAAGTGTAAAAAAGCTGACATTTTTGGCTTATTTTTGTCTTTATTCAAAAAAATTTAAGCTCATTTTATATTTTTTGATTCCTCTCGTAGCCCAAATATTCTTCCAAATAAAGACCAAAAAATAAGCCAATTACTTTTTGGCTGGTAATCTGATTGGCCCAATTTCTTCCCTTGGCTGGTGGGGCCGATGGGGAATAACAACCCCAAAACAGACAAAAAACAGCATATAGCTGTGGACATGGTACAATAACCCAGGCCTCTAAACCCCTTTGTAGAATCTATTCCTGTAACAGAACACCACGAAACCCTCTAGGGAGGGGTGTTGGATTGGATCTAATACTACTTGTCACAACCCAAGCCATCTTTGACTAGTTCTTGAATGGAAGCATACTAATATGGCCCAAAATGCTTAAATCCAATTACTAATAGTAGCCCACGTTAGATACTGGAATTATTTCTGATCTCCATCATACTCAAGTAAGAACCACAAGTGCTCAGCAGATTGGAGGTGACAAAAGATTTCCCTGCTTGTACTTGTATACCCAAGAATCCAAGATCACTCATGTACAATTTCAATGTCGACTGGGTGTTACAACTAGAAGAACTAGACTAAGGGTCTAGCTAAGGAGGCCACAATTGGGTTCACCACTCGTACTGGTATATCTAAAACACCCTTGTAAACTATTGAAATTAGTCCTAGTATCGCAAAGAAAAAGAAGATAATAAGGGGTTAGCTGAGTGATAAATCTGGTCATGATAAACGCCTCACGTAGCATATTTTGAGTTTGAGTCTCATGAAGGGCTTGATTTTTTTGGAGCCACCCAAGAAATATGCCTGGTAATTACCTCGAAGATGTGCGAAGGACTACACTACACTACATATGTATCAACAAGGATCTAGTTACATTATATTTTCTTGACCTTATTTTCAATGTGGAAGGGGAACTGAATTCTTTTGATCACAAACCATGGCTTATTAAGAGTTAGAAGACAGAAACAAGGAAGGATCATGATGTGGCCTCATATGGATAAGGCATATATGTGTACATACCAATCATTAACATAGCAATCATGAGTTGCTTTCTCATATCATACTTAGAAGTTAGAAGTACGGAGCCCCAGCATACCAATCATGGAGAGCAGGAAGTTTCTCCTCATTGAATTCGCATAAGGCAAAAGCTAGAAACCACCCAATAGGTGGTCCACCGTGTATTGCACTCGCGCGTTGTTCTTGCATCTCAAGCGCCTACTGACAAGTTGCAGGTTAAAAGATGACAAGATATAATTCAATACCCGAAATGACCATATCACCCCTTATAAATGCATCTCTCCTCTCTTTTTTTATTTCATTCACTTTAATTTTTCGTTTTTTGTCTTTTCCCCCTTCTTTCGTTTTTTGTCTTTATTTTTTCCATTTCACATTAATATTTTCTTCTTATTATTCTTCGCTTTATTTTTCCTTTTCCTTCAAACAATTTGCTCTTCCATAGTTCTTCACTTTTTTCTTTCCTTACGAAATGCTCTTTCTTTTTTGGGAACTGCGTATCTTGCCGTCAAAAATATTATTTTCATGAGATTTTTTTACAAAATTTACTCCATTTTTTTCTTTTGAAATGAGATCTTTAAATTGGTGTAAAAAAACAATTGGCTAATACTTTATTTTTCCTTGAAAAATGCACGGTTCTAAAAAAGACAAGTAATTTGGGACGGATGGAGTAAAATAATCTTTCTAAATTTTCTCAGCTCTCCGGCTTTTAAATCCCGATTCTCGTAAATTTTATAGTAGTTTTGAATGTATTTCAAAGGCGCTTTATACACCCGCACACAAATTATGTGAATTAGCTCCAAATCCAGACCACAAGGGTGAAGGTGTATAAGGGCCAAGGTGGCCCCACACCCCCCCTTTTTAAAAAAAAAAAACAAAAAATTGCTTTTCCCTATTAGTGGGCAACGCCACGGTGTAAATCACCGGATGCTAATAATTTTTTTATACACTAATACATATATATATATATATATATATATATATATAAAAAATGATATGCTTATATATAAAAAATGATATGCTTAAGGAAGATTTGTAGGCAATCACGATATGTTATATAAAAAATGGCCCTATGGGGCAATTAACTTGAATACGGATCCCGAAGACCGATCTGAGCCGCTCAAAAATTTTAAAAATGCATTTCGAGTGGGCTTGCGAGCATAAAGTAGCACCAATTCAAAAGCGTAACAAAAAATAATAATTAAGGAGTACAAAAAAAAAATGTAGTTTCTCTAACCATGGAGGACATCAACTGTACCAAGAACCCAGTTTGGTTAACATACGTACATCTTATGCATCACTTTCATCAACATACATGCATCTTAGGGAGGGGTGATGTCTACACTAACCCCTAACGTGGTCAAGTGTTTTCAATTCTTCTCCTCATACAAATACTTCGTCGATCCGCTCACTATGGGGTCCTTTGGCAAACAATTCATAATCCGGATTATTGGATTATTCATTGTCTTTATTTAAAAAAATTTGCATTTGTTAGTTTTACGTCAAGATTTTGTGGTTTCTGGATTTATCTCGACGAGACGAATCTAACAAGTATAAAATTTTGGTCAAAACTCAAATTTTACCCTTTACGTTTGGCGTTTTCCCAACTAGTTTGCCTTCCCCACGTGGAGCGGCAAATAGACCAATCAAAAACTTTTTTTTTTGTACGTAGTAGAATTTCAGGGAATACTAATGGGTGCAACATTACACTCATTAAGGGTAAAAAAAAAGTACAATTGTGAGCCTCACTTGTACTTTTAAGTACACTTTTATGTGTACTTTAAAATACAAGTCGGCAAGTGGTGGCTAGCTCATGCGATAGAACTCTTGGATGCCCCACATTGCATCCCGGGATTGACTCACATTCTCCCCTCCCCCATGTAATAGATTAATAATGACGAATGAAAAAAAAATACAAGTGGGACCCAACAAGTGTATTTTTTTTTTTTTGTACTCTTAACAGGTGCAATGGTGCACCAGTTTACCATTTACCGTACCCTTTTTTTTTTTTGAACTAGACGCAAATTATGAACAACTATAGACTGTATAGTCACATTTATGGATGACAATTAAACCTATCCAACCGGAGCGGGTATTTTTACTTTTTTTTGAGTATATGGTCAAGGTAGGAGCAGAATTGAAAACACTTAGTCACAAGCGGCTAAAGAAAAATAGAAAGTTTAGGGGCACACCTACTCAGTCACATACCAGTAACACCCATTCTTGTGAGACCTATTTCAAGGTTCCACACGAGTAATCGGAGCATCTCAATTTGTTTAGAATTTTTTAAGGGTCCTTGGAAAAAATAGCTAAATCAAATACCCGTAAAAGCTCGATTGATTCATTAAAGTTTCAGTTCCTGAATCGAGCGGACCAAAATTTTAACAAACTTATCTAGCCTTTCTCGATATCTGATTGAGCTGATTTATTTCAAAACTCTTAAAAAAATATTTTAAACAAATTGAGCGGGCTCTTATTATTCGTGCGAGACCTCAAAGTAGATCTCACAGGAGTGGATGTGGTTGGTATGTGATTGAATGAGTGTGCCTGTAAAAAGATTCAAAGAAAAAAAAGCCTAGAGGCAGCAGACTTGTACGAGTAGTAGGCATTGAATGATGTGCCAAATAGGCTGGCAGCACAGGTCCTCCAAGTCAAGTTCTGATCAATTGATCAATGGCGATGTCATCTACTTTTTGAGAGAAATAAATAATAAAATATTGTGTAGTACGGAATTTTTGACCACCTATTGGGTGGTACCTAGCAAAACCCTTCACATAAAGCGCTTTTCAAATTGAGGATTTGGGTCACGGAATGTTAAATTTTCATGCGATAAACATAGCATTGATGTGGTAACGCATTTCAGTTTAAGCAGATGACGATGACGATGACACCTCTGTCTATACTATTCCAGTATTCCATTTTAAAGGCCAAACATAAACCTATCTCGTGCAAAACACCTTTTGAAGCATCATGCTATTTACTGTCTCTCAAATGTCAACAAACTGCAAATGACTACATTTGACATTTTGAATGTATATAGGAATATATATTAAAAAATATGGGTATCAATAACATATAGGAACCGACGTTTGCTCATTCATCTACTATATATCCTTTCATTCATCTACTATATATCCAGTCCACTTCCTATCAAGGATCCCGCGCGATTTTAAAATCCGGACCTCCACTTTCCGGATCGAATTTCGACAATCCGAACCGTCCAATGTGTTTAAAAGATGTGTTGTTAAGGGTCCCCGTGAGAAATCAGGATAAACAAATACCGGGAAGGGCTTGATCCGAGTAGTTTTTCATAAAAACGAACATATACAGTTTTATGAAAAATTGCTCGGATCAAGCCCTTCCCGGAGTTCCCATTATTTTTTTTTTTCCTGATTTCTCGCGGGGACCCTTAAAAATACTTTTTAAACACATTGGACGGTTCAGATCGTCGAAATTCGATCGGGATCTATGAGGTGTGGACGAAGTCCAGATTTTAAGGGTTTGGATAGGAAGTTTAGTGCCTATATATCCATCATCTTCGTCATTACTTTTCTTTTTAATCTTTTTGCGTTTAGCGCTGATTTTCTTCTGGGATTTTGAGAGTTTATTGATGTAACTGGGTTGAATATTGTAGGTTCTGTTTGTGGTTTAATGAATAAAATTAACTTGGAGAGGCAAACAATAGCTAACAATTGAACAGGAATAAGAGAGTGTATGGAGGGGGTAAAGGATTAAGCCAAGTATGCTCATCGCCAAGAAATTCCGTTCCTCCATTCCCATTTGGATCATCATCGTCCTCGAATCACGATTCTTAGAAGAAAGATGTGCTCATTTTTCGGACTAGCAAGAACAATGTTCTTGTTTCCCGAGCTTTTCACTTCCTCTCTCTAAGATTTCCGTGCTCTAAGGATGAATCAATCTCTCTGGAATTTATGAATGAATGCCCCATATTTATAAACATCATTCGAAGTAGCTTTTTCATAAAAACGAACATATACAAATCTACACCCAATCATGGGTCTGTTTGACATTTCCCCAATAATATGATGACACGTGCTCTCTCCGTATACCCGGCGACGTGGGTGATGTCACTGACTTAGAAAAGCTTCCATTAGGTCATTCCAGTGCATCGTTTTCCTCGTCGCGACCTTTAATCTTTAAAGCCACCAAGCCACTTGTATCTCCCCTATTCCCGCGGTTTTGGGCATGGTCGCGAGCCCTTTGGCTCGCGCCAAGACCTAATTTGAACTACGTGTCGACTTCCCCATCCCCGCCTTTTGGTCGTATGCAGTGTAAATACTTATTCGCGTGAGTGTTCACTTTTCACGTTGCTTCCCGTCGCGTCAATCCTCTTTCAAAGGACCTCGCATTTGAGGGGTGAACTCCTTTCTAGTATGTAGTTTCCTTATACAGGCATCCCTTGCTTAGGTGTCCTTAGCTCTGTTATTTCCTTCCGCGAGGTCGCCTTCTCGCATCACTCCACCTTAGTCCTTATTTTTATATGTTCAAACTCAATTGAGGCGAGAAGCTCGACTAATGACATGTCGGTTTGAATCTTAACGAGCCACGTGGCAAGGAATTGATCAGTTATGTGGTGTGCTGTCAGGACCGCCTCGTCACCTTGCTTTCCTGACCTTTCCTACAAATATAGTATACATGTTGGACATGTATACATATGTGTGTGTGTGTGTGTATTGTGTAAATACATAGATATGCAGATGTTGCGTCATTATTTCACCATAATTTGTGCTGACGAAAGTTATTCAAATTTGACAGCATTTGAGGCAAATACAGAAGCAATAAGGAAAAAGTGAAGGAATTAGGGCAAATTCAGCTGCAGTTCTGTTTAATTAATTGGAAAATTAATCAATTAAAAATTCAAAAGCACTTCAACATCATTCACAGAAAATTCTCATAATGTTCAAACTCAATTGAGGCGAGAAAGATAAATTTCACTATCGATTGGAAAATTTCCTCTCAGCATCAATTGGAAAAATTTCATCATGTTCAAACATCAGAGAAATCCAACAGAGAGAAAAAAAAAAAGCTTTCAAATGTTCGAGCGGTTCAAGACTAAGCCTTTGTTTGTTTGGATGTAAAATATTTTTTGCGGAAAATGTTTCACTCAATTTCCGGTGTTTGGTGGGGCAAACATCAAGTAAAACATTTTAAAATTATTTTTAGGAGTGTACTCTCAAAACTTTAGATCAATCAAATAACTATAAGTGTTGAATCCAATCTTTCAATTTCTCTTCAAAATTTTTAGGATGCTGAATTCTAAATGAAAATTGGAGAATTGGATCAGACAATTATAGTTATTACTATAAAAGTAATGGGTTGGAGATGTAGAAGCCATATGATACTGCAAATTAAACAAGGTTTATCTATTATTTTTGTCCTTACAAAATATGCTTGGTTTCAATTTCATCCTTGGTATCCTTGGTAAATTTTTTAGTTTCGATTTTACCCTTACATTTTGAAACGAAGTTCAATATTACTCTTCCGTTAATTCTTGGACGGAAAATGCATATGTGGATAACGGATAATGCATATGTGGCATCATTTTTTTACACAAAAATGCTACACACACAACAAAAAAAACTACACATTTACACAGAAGAAAAAAAAAACCGTGAAACATTGATTTTGCTGTCCCGAAAAACCCAAAGAAACCAAAAACGTGAAACGCTACACACATCATTTTTTTTCTTGACTTTTTGAGACATCGGAAGAGAATGGTTTGTGATTTCTCTTGATCTTAATCGTGTTTCAAACTACCAACGGTTTGTGATTTCTTTACTTTTTGAATTCCATTTAGCAAGTTTTCACATAATTTTAACTGTGTTTCAAACCACATTTTTTTATTTTCTTTGTAATTCAACCTACTATAAGCTTGTTAAATCATAAACCATTCTCTTCTGACAAAAAGTAAAAGAAAAAAATGATGTGTGTAGTGTTTCACGTTTTTGGTTTTTTTGATTTTTTTTGGACCACAAATCAATTTTTCACTTTTTTTGTTGTTGTTGTGTAAATGTATAGTGTTTTATTGTGTGTGTAGCATTTTCCGTAATCCACATATTCATTTTCCGTTCAAGAGTTAACGAAAGGGTAACATTGAACTTCGTTTCAAAGTGTAAGGGTAAAATCAAAACTACAAAGTTTATAAGGACGAAATTGAAACCAATCATATTTTGTAAGGACCAAAATAATAGATAAACCATTGAACAAATACAACGCAAAACACGAGCGATCACGGAACTACATGACAATTTAAACAATTTACTCTTTAAATATCGACGCGTTTATCTCACGTGCATAAAATCGGCTTCATTCGAAATTGGGTTTTATTTGAATAAATCATATTTGTGGAAATAAAAATAAATAGTACGTAAGAGACTCTGACCATTAATTTATCTTCATACAAATATGATCTGAGTAAGCTTTATCAATTTCCGATCACCTTAATTTTTAACATGGACCTTAAATTTACCAGACCTACTAAATGAATGACTCAGAATCACGAAATAAGATGGTGATAAGTCTTGTTTTGCGTGTAACACGATAAATCACACGAGCGATGATAGTAATCTAGAGTCAAATATGAGGTTTTTTTTTTATGAAGAGTGTTCCGATGAACCAGATTAATTTCTCCAACCCTCCCACAACCTTTTCCACACGTTTACGTGAGGTGAGATGACTACAAAGACAAATCGTTGTCAAGGAGAATCGACTCTAGAAACTTGCCCGGTAAGCTCTGCGGAAGCAAGCGGACGACCATTGGCTTAGCAAGCGGACGACCCTTGGCTTACTTAGAAATGAGAATATTTTTGTTGGATTCGGGGTTCTCCTGTCCTTGAGGGACAACAGGGACTGCAGTGCCCCAAACGGTGTAGTTTCATTTTGCAATTCCACGCCCCAGCTCCAACTCCGTTTGGCCAAAGATAACAACAATCTATGTTTGTGGATTAGTCAAGTATAATAACTTACTTTACTGTAAAAATAAGAAGAAGAAAAAGAGGCGTTTTTGTGGTTCCTAACACCAAAATGGTGTTAAATTATGAGATTTTGTGGTGGTTTAAATTTTTTTTTGGCCCAAAACATGAAAATGTATATTGTGCAACTACATTTTAGGGGTATGTATGGTAACCGTGTCCGTTTGTTTAACAAGGCACTATTGAGTGCTTTGACTAAATAATTGAGTTGGATTATTATTTTGTCCTTATTAAAAAAAGAGGTAATTAATTATCCATCCAGATTTTGGATATCACGTACGTTTTCATCCTCCTATTTTTACGGGGTTATGTTTTCATCCTCTTGTATTGTGATTTGTCATAATTACTCTTTCTTCAATGAAATAAGGACTTCCTAAAATCTAGTTCCTTTTTTTTAGGGAATAATGAATTTTTCAAATATTGTTAGTTACAAAAATTTTCTTTTAATGATTTTGGATAATCACGGATTCAAACAGGGGATGATATTACTTCGGATAATCAGGGATTTCAAAATGGAATGATTTGGTTTCCATAAATAATGATTAATGGAGAGAAACGTATCATTTTTGCCCTAATTATTGTATTGAAAAATTATACAAGCATCATAGTAAAATATCTGTAGTCATTGTAAAAATGTTAATGAGCAGCAGTAATCATGGTAAATATGAAGTGTTACATCCAACTCGTATTACCATGTTACATCCAAACATGGTAAATTTAATACATTAATAAGGAAACATGATAAATTAGTTAATAAATTACTACGGAATCATGGTAAAAAAATTCTTATCACATTTTTACTTTGAAAACAGACCATGCATCCTAAAAACATGGTAAAAAAATATGTCACTTTCAATAAACATGGTAAATTCAAGTAAACATGGTTAAAAAAAATGTCCCTACGAATGAACATGGTGAATTTGAATACTATGAATACCCCCTATCAAATTTCATGGTAAATAATTTTTACTATGAATACCCCCTATCAAATTTCATGGTAAATAATTTTTACTATGAAAACAAACAAATCATGCATCCTCAAAACATGGTAAAAAATATGTCCCTTCCAGTAAACATGGTAAATTCAAGTAAACATGATTAAAAAAAATGTTCCTACCAGTAAACACGGTGAATTTGAATACCAGTCAAGCCATGAGGATGGTGGACCAATCAAGGGAAGACAAACCGAAACTAGATCGAGAAAAAAAAAGAAGAAGAAATCGAAAACCAAAGATACGAACTTGAGCCACATCACAGCACAGTCGAGCCATGAGGATGGTGGTGAGGTGGTCGACCGCGAATGAGGATGGTGGTCAGAGATGGCGGTAGAGGACGTCGACTCCTTGTTCGGAGAAAGAGGACTGTCAAACAGCAACGTTGGACCGCCATGGGTGAAGGTTTTGATCGGCGATCTGGGACTGCGTGAACGACGAATTGGGATGGCAATCGGTGTGAAGTTTTGGTTCCCAAAAATGACGTAGAGATTTTCCTTTTTGGTTTAAAATGGGGATGATGATTGTGCGTAGATTGTGGGATTGGGTTTTTATCTCCCAATCCCTTAATTATAGGAATGGTCCTCAGAAATTTGAAAAACATCCAAATATCTCTGCCTATATATGCAACTTTTAATTTAGTCCTCAATCCCTTAATATGTTACAATTATATAATTATATATATATAATAAAGGGCATTTTAGGGTTTTTTTGAATTTCGGGATGGAAACATAACTCCTAAATAAGCTCAGGATGATTTTCTAATTTCATGTGACTAAAAGGATAATTATTTAAATGCCCCTTAAAAAAATTCTTATTTGTTCGTTTCGTGACCAATTTTTGTGCATTATTGATTCATTTCGATGAGAGGAATCGAAAAGTAAAAAATTATGAGCGAAGCTTAACATGTTCTGAATAATGCACAAAAACAAGCTATTACTCTGTAGACACCCCAAAATTGAACTCTCATGCACATTTTAATCCCCGATGAAGAAAAGAAATGCCCGGAAGACCTCTCGGGATGAAATTCTTCAAGTCAACACGATCAATAGTGCCGCACGGCACTCAACTCTCACACACGGTACTCCCTCAGTCGCGCACGACGTTCCTTTCTTGCAATGGCGGTGGAAGAGCACCGCGCGACACAATTTCAGTACCGCACGGTACAGTTTCAGTGCCGCACGGCACCATCATACATCAGATCAACTTTTGCAGGTTGCTCAACAGCTCCCTTGTTTGACGATTGAGGCTCTGCCTCGTGATGATTTCTTGAGCAAGTGAAAGCCTACTCCTATAGCCCACAAACCTTGAGTGGGCATCAAGAATCCATGATGGTTTGATCGGTTTCCATTTCCTATAAATACCCGATCGGTTTGCAATGAACAGGGCATTCAAAATCATGGTCAATCTCTCCCAAATTCTGCTCACAAATCTACTCACATCCTAAATCACCTATTACAACTATTCTCCACACCTAGAAATACTCTCTAAGCCTTACGAAATAAAACCCGGTTGAAAACCGAGCACTCTGTTTTCAGCCTGAAAATCACGTCCCGGTCATCCCGTATTCCCTTAGCTCCAGAAACCAAGCAACCTTGTTGCCATATCAGAGCAAAGTTTGGAGTACGAAGGAGGTTCAAGCCGCAACAAAGGCTCTAGAAGGTTATTCGTTCCGTGAGGTTTCAACCGAAGGTAAAATTCCGTTTCGCCAAAGTTCATAACTTTGGTACCTAGGGGAAGGATACCAAGTGTGGAATGGTTGTAATGCCCCGATTTTCGGACACGTTAATTAAAACAAGAGATCTAAAAAGATTTATTTAATAAAAGGTTTTCCTTAATAAGCAGCGGAATAACATAAATAGAAAAGTACTTTAGTTTGATACAATAAGAAACAGTACTTATAAGAAAGTTAAATTACATTTGTCCAACACAAAAGTAAGGCAATTACAGAGCCTTCTACAGTTCTAGATTGAGGTCCCACTCCCCATAAGTTCCCTGATTGACTACAGGGCCTTGATACTCGTTGCAATGTCCTCCTCTTCCTCTTCGGTACCTGACATGAAACGCCAGGGCACACAACACCATGAGTTTTGACACTCAGTAGCTAACTCCTACCCACTGACCCTTACATTACAAGGAGCCCATAGTTCAGCATAAGGATTAGCAAAATAAGGAAAGAAACATCTTTATCACGTTTTTCTCAATCTTTATTTTAATACTCTTCCAGAATCTTAATCCTGATTATCCGTCTACTCGTTTAACCGTTAGACTAAGCCATCCTCACAATTCCATTTCTGCCTTCCCAAGGGAACGACTAAACCATCCAGTGTATTAAAGTCCACATAAACGCCACTATGATTCTGTACATTGTCTACCATAGTGCATCTATAATTCAGTATGTCCTCATACCATAGTGCAACTATAATACAGTAGGTCGAGTACCACATTGCAAACGCAACTATCATTCTGTACATTCAGTACCATAGCGCAACTACCATTCAGTACCTCACGTACCATAGTGCAGCTATTATGCATTACATACAATAGTGCAAGTGAACACAAACACCAAACACCCCTTCAAGATAATCATTTCAACAAAGATCTCTTTTTTCATTTACACTCGATACTTGTTCCTCTTTCCATGTACCAATTAACATATATGCATTTTATATGTATGAATAACAACCCCTGAACCAAATCTGTTCTGGTAGTCAAACAATATTATAATCTCTGCAGGTGTAATTGCACAGTAAAAATGATAACAACCAATCTACAAAAAATAAGTTACACATAAGTTATTCACTACCAGCAAAATATTCATGCACAATATCATTACCAATCAAAACGAATATTCCAGGTTCGGGTTTCGTTTCGTTCGGGCTCGTTACAAGCCCTAATATTAAGTTGATCTAATTAAGGCTGTTAAATATACTTAGGGTTAAAGAGTAAGAGGTTTCTACCTTTGATCCGGACGAAAAGTTCGGTGGTGGAATGATTTGACAGCGAGAGTTACCGTTCCAAACTGAAACTTTGGGTACTACTGATATCCCACCCAAAACTCATCCATTTCAGATGATTTTTATGTCTAAAATGAAGCTTCCGAAGTGCTCTACAATCTCTCTGAAGGAATTTAAAACCGAAATTCACTTTAACAAGGAGAAAGATGGCGACTCGTGAAAGGTCAATGAGCTGTCTGGAAAATGTACCCGAGATTTGTTTTTTTTACTGAACTTTGGATGGCTATAACTCACTCAAAACTTAACCGATTTGGGTGTTTCTTGTGTCGAAATACAAGAGCTTCAAACCCTCTACAACGTTGGTGAAGAAGTGTAAACTTAAAAACGATTGGAACTAGGAGCAAAATGAAGATTGACAGAGGGGCAGAGAGCTGTCTGAAGATAGAAACTGAAGAAAAGGTAAAACAAGAACAGAAATGAAGTTCAAGAATCTAGAGAGAGAAAATGTAAATTGATGTATTTCGTTTCTGTTTTTCACGATGCGTTACAAAGAAGAGCTTAGAGCTCTTTTTATACATCCCAAACTAAACTATGTTGTTAGAAACCATAACCGCCTAACTAAACACCCTTAATCGTAACCACCTAACTACGTAGCACCAACCATAGTTAACTTGACTAGTGACCTTGGTTTACAGTCCCATGCAAACTCATGGGCAGGGACACAACCATGAGTTTGGTACTCAGAAACAAAAAACAAGCCACAGACAAAGATTTAGTGAATATGTCAGCCAGCTGGTCCATAGTCCCAACATGTTGTACTACAATTTGTTTGCTCAAAACCTTCTCCCTAATGAAGTGGTAATCAACCTCCACGTGCTTTGTTCTAGCATGGAAAACTGGATTCGAGGCAAGAGCTATAGCCGACATATTATCACACCAGATTATGTGAGGAGGTTGACAAGAGACCTTTAAGTCCAGAAGCAACTGATGGATCCATGATACATCTGCTGCAGTATGAGCAAGGGCCCTGTATTCAGCCTCTGTGGAAGATCTTGCTACTGTGTGCTGTTTTTTTGCACACCAGGATACAAGGTTGGGACCAAGAAACACACAAAAACCTGTCGTGGATCGTCGATCATAATGATCACCAGCCCAATCAGAGTCAGAGAAAGCTGATAAGATCAGAGGACCAGGGACAAACTGTAACCCTTGATGCAATGCTCCTTTAACGTACCTAAGAATTCTTTTTACTGCCATGAAATGCCTTTGAAGAGGATTATGCATATGCTGGCATGCAAGATTGACAGCAAAAGAAATCTCAGGATGTGTGAGTGTGAGATACTGTAATGAACCTACCACAGATCTGAACCATGTATGATCTGAAAAGGGTAAATCAGGATCCAAAACAACTGGCTTTGTAGAGGAAGGAGAGGAACTTGGAGTACATTCTAACATCCCAGCCTTAGTCAACAAGTCTGTAGCATACTTAGATTGGGACAAAAACAAACTATCCCCATGATAATTCACCTCAAGACCAAGAAAATAGTGCAACATGCCCAGGTCCTTCAAAGCAAACTTGGTGCTTAAAGACGAAATCAGTTCTGTAATATAATCTTGATCACTGCCGGTTATGATTATATCATCCACATAAACAAGCACAAAAGTGATCCCTCTGTCATCTTCGAGAATGAACAAGGATGGATCTGCTGGACTAGGAACAAAACCTAGCTGTAATAAACAGCTAGAAAACATCCCAAACCAAGCTCTGGGGGCTTGTTTGAGCCCATATAGGGCTTTTTGAAGCTTGCATACATAATTGGGATGAGTGCTGTCCCTATACCCCTGGGGTTGCCTCATAAAAACCTCTTCCTCAAGAATGCCATGCAAAAAGGCATTTGATACATCCAATTGTCTGAGTTTCCAGTGATAATGAACTGCTATAGTAAAAACAATTCTAATGGTGGGTTGCTTAATTACTGGACTAAAGGTTTCATTATAGTCCATGCCCTCTGATTGTTGGTTTCCATTTGCCACTAACCTGGCTTTATACCTAGCAACACTTCCATCAGAATTATATTTGATCTTGTAGATCCATTGACACCCAATAATATGACCATGTGAAGGTGGGGAAACAAGAGTCCAAGTGCCTTGCTTAATTAAAGCTCCATATTCCTCATCCATGGCCTTTTGCCACACTGAGTATTTAGCAGCCTCTGAATAATGTGTAGGTTCAACAGTAGGTAATGGTAAAGATAAAGAAACAGCAGATAGAGTGAAAGGTATTCTAGGTTTAGTAATACCAAGTTTAGATCTTGTAAGCATTGGGTGAACAGAAGAAGAAGAAGCATTATGAACAGTAGTAGGGACAACAGTAGATGCAGGAGACAAAGGTGATTCTGCAGGAGCAGAGGTAGAGTGAGAAAGAGTGGTGTCTGAGACAACAAAGGGAGAAAACTCAGAAGTTGGTATAGGGATTGAAACAGTCCCATTTGAGCTTGTAACAGGAACACTGAGAATAGAAGCAAAAATAGGAGCACAAGGCACAGAAACAGAAACCACTAAGTCACTGAAATCAGTTAAAGGCATATGAAAAGTAGACACACAAGAGGAAGATGAAATAGAGGAAGAAGTAAGAGACAAGTAGGGAAATTCATGCTCAACAAATCTAACATGTCTAGAAATATACACTTTATGGCTTGTTGGATCAAAACATCTAAAACCTTTGGATGTGTCACAGTAACCCAGAAAAATGCATGAAGAGGATTTGGGTTCTAATTTGTTGGATGTGTAAGGCTTCAACCAGGGATAGCAGAGACAACCAAAGGGTTTTAGAGCCATGTAATTAGGTGTAGAGTGAAAGAGCAGAACATAAGGAACTTGAAACTTCAAAGAAGAATGAGGAAGTCTGTTTGCCAAGTAGACTGCAGTAGAAAGAGCCTCAAGCCAAAAAGATTTAGGTAAGTTTGCTTGAAGTAAAAGAGCAATAGTAGTTTCAATTAAATGTCTGTGTTTACGTTCAACTAAGCCATTTTGCTCAGGGGTATGTGGACATGAAGTCTGATGAATGACACCAGATGAAAGAAACAAGTGAAGAAGAAAATTATTAATGAACTCACCACCGTTATCACTTCTAACAACCTGAATTGAAGAATGAAACTGGGTAAACACATAAGCCTTGAAGTTTGCAATGATTTGTTTAACTTCTTATTTGTAGTGAAGAGGAAATAACCAACAAAATCTAGAAAAATCATCAATCACAAGAAGGTAATAGCGAAACCGTTTATTAGAAGGAATAGGTGAGGGTCCCCAAACATCCATGTGTACCAACTGAAAAGGTGCAGTAGTAGTGGTTTGAGACAAAGAAAAAGGAAGCTTGTGACTTTTGGCCCTATTACATTCAGGACAATGAACAACAGAATGCTTGGAAATAGGCAGATTGTATTGTTTAACAAGAGAATGAAAAAGAGTGTCACTAGGATGGCCCAATCTCTTGTGCCACATCATGGTAGCATCATGAGCTGAAACAAGAGTTGTAGAGCCAGAAACAAAAGAGCCTCCTTGAGAGCCTCCTTCTTTAGAGAAGTTCAGGATAGGATAAAGACCCTGAGTGCAGGGGCCCCTGTAGAGTATTTGGTTGGTTTGCTTGTCCTGGATGACAAGTCCAGAGGAGTCAAAAATCAGAGTACAATTGTTGTCTTTTGAAAAATGATGAACTGAAATGAGATTATGAGTGATACTAGGTGAATGCAAGACATGTGAAAGGTGAAACGTTTTATGAGGTGTAGGAAGAAGTCCAGTACCTGTATGAGTGACTGGAAGAGTAGTACCATTACCCACAAGAACCCCACGATTCAGAGATGCAGTTTGAGGTTGCTCAATGTTGTGTAGATTATTGGTAATGTGGTTTGTGGCCCCACTATCAAAGTACCAAGGTTGAGATTCAACTAGAGTGGATGGAGGAGTTGCACTCATGCCATAACCAGAAAATCCAGTAGGAGCACTGCTGTTCTGATAGTCTGAAGGATACCCTTGAGAAGAGACACCAGGAAAAGTGGTAAACTGTCCTCCAAGATGAGATGAATTCCCAGAGAATTGATTATACTGCCCTTGATTATACTGCCCTTGTGGAAACCCTGTAAAGTGAACTTGTGGTTGAACAAAAGAACCAGGTCTTCCAGCTGGTGGTCCAAATTGTGAACCAAACTGAGGTTGAAAATGAGCATAGGACTGATTAGGCCTCCAAGCAGAATTCATACTCTGTGGTTGTTGAGAAGAAGCTTGGGCTGAAAAATTACCCAACTGCTGTTGTTGAGGTTGAAAAAGAGAGGGTTGATATTGTGAAGATTGATTTCTAAAATAGCAGAAGTTGGTAGTGTGATTGTTGCGTCCACATATGTCACAAGGAAAAGGAAACAAACGCTGAGATCTGCCACCTCTTCCTCTTCCATTTCCATAACTTCTAGTAGAATAACTAGACAATTGATTATCTGAGACAAACTGTTGTTGTGGCATCATGAACTGACCCTGTGAGAGATTTGCACCAAACTGATTTTGTGGCAAAACTTGTTGTGAACTAAAACCCCCTTGTATAGCAGTAGGAACAAATTGTGCCTGAGTAAATTGTGACTGAGTATTCTGTGGAACACTATTGGTAAAGGACTGAGAAGTCTGAAGCTGTGCACCTTGACCACTCTGAATCCCACAATTGGTATTAGTGGCAACTAAAACAGTAGTTGTATCAGAATCCTTTGAATCCTTGGACATTTCTATGTCTTCACCACTAAGAATGCTCACAAGTTCATCAAAAGTAAAGGTCTCAATGCCTCTTGTTCTAACAGCTGTTTTAAAACCCTTGAAATCACTACTTGGCAGTCCATGTAATGTATGAAAAATAAGATCGTCATCTCTCAAAGGATTCCCAGCAACAGCTAGCTTCTGAGCATACTCTTTTATCGTATCAATATACACCTCCATAGTTGAGGTTTTGGTAAGATTATACAGTTTTCCTCGTAGGTCATGAATATGAGTTTTGGACAATGAGTTATACCTATTACTCAATGATTCCCAAACCTGACTTGCATGTTCAAACCCTAGCACATAGGGTAGCGTAGACTGAGAAAGAGATGCGGTTAAACAAGACAAGATTTGACGATCAATCAGTTTCCACAAGGCATACTCTGGATTTGTAACCATATTACCCTCAGCATTTCGAATTTCACTTGTAGGACACACATTACTGCCATCAATATATCCTAAGAAACCATTAGCGTTTAGGACATTCTCAATCTGAGTCTTCCACAAAAGATAATTGCCTCCATCAAGTTTAACATTTACTAACGAATTAAATTTCGAAACCAGAAAAGCTAGGGTTGGAGGAATTGTAACTGATACCGTTGTGGTTGCCATGAATCGAACTCTGAATCTTGAACGAGAATGATTATAGATGAATCGATGATGTAGATGAATCGATCTTGTTGATTCACGAACTGAAAGATGAAATTCAGGATCTGTGACTTTTGTCGAAGTGCTCTGATACCATGAACAAAAGGTAAAACAAGAACAGAAATGAAGTTCAAGAATCTAGAGAGAGAAAATGTAAATTGATGTATTTCGTTTATGTTTTTCACGATGCGTTACAAAGAAGAGCTTAGAGCTCTTTTCATACATCCCAAACTAAACTCTGTTGTTAGAAACCATAACCGCCTAACTAAACACCCTTAATCGTAACCACCTAACTACGTAGCACCAACCATAGTTAACTTGACTAGTGACCTTGGTTTACAGAAACCACATATTCCAACATAAATTCGGGCAAGGATATCGGGGTCATTTCTAAACCGTTTTGGATGATTCTTATATCGAAATTGAAGTACTCGACGTCCTCTACAACTTCTATGAATTAACGTTAACTTAAAAACGACTTGAACTAAGAGAAAAATGGTGTTTTACGATGGGTGTGCATTCTGCCCGAAAATGTAATTGATGGTTTTGAACTTGAGGTTGAAGATGACAATGGAGATTAATGCTAGATTGATGATAAGGATGATAGGTGCTCACATTGACTCCTGGTCTTGGCCTTCCCAAGTACCCACGAAAATGGCGAGAGAATGAGGTGGATTTGGGGAAGCAAGACTTATATGTAGATAAAGGGGTGTTAGTTTTGTTGGCATTTTCCGGGTTATGTCAAGCCTTTCGGAGTCTGTAATTTTGTTATTGGGGATTTGGGAATTAGAGTGCTTAGGAGTTGAGTCTAGTTGCTCCATTCAAGGATTTCAAGCTTCATGATCAAGCCACGGCCAAGTCAAGTGCTTCGAAGCCCAATCCAATGAGGTGTATCCGTGCATATCATTTGTGCATTTAGGCCATTCAAAATAACATGTTTTAATGTGCATTAGGTTGGGTAATTAATGCTTAATTCGGTTCTTACATGTTAGATGAGTTAGACATTGGATTTTAGCTTTGAGCGTGTTGCGTCTGCACGCGTCTACACGCGTCTGGCCTTGTCTGTTGAGATTGTGCCACGTGTCAAAATCCTGACGGAGCGTCTGTGCGCGTCTACACGGGGTTGCAGACGCTTTAAGTTGCCACATGTCTTGTTTTGAGTGGCTGTCTTTGGGAGCACGAAAATGGGCACTATATAAGCCATTTTTCTTTCATTTTCACACACCCACTTGAGAGAAAATCAGCCCTTTTTAGAGAGAGAAAGTCTCATCTTTTCTTCATCCTTCTCTCTTTTGTGAACTTGATGTTCTTGATGATTTGAGCTTGCTCTTCTCATCTTTCTTCAATCTAGAGTCTTCCTCTCCATGGATCTACTCTAGGTTGATTTTAGTTTTCAAAAACTTTCATAAAAATTCAATCTTTTTCATAGCCTCATCTTTTCTTCATCCTTCTCTCTTTTGTGAAATTGATGTTCTTGATGATTTGAGCTTGCTCTTCTCATCTTTCTTCAATCTAGAGTCTTCCTCTCCATGGATCTACTCTAGGTTGATTTTAGTTTTCAAAAACTTTCATAAAAATCCAATATTTTTCATACATCATGTTGTGTTGCCTTGTTTCTACGTGAGTCGGTTGAACCGGTGCCGAGTTGACTCGGAGATCAAGACGGGTGTGCTTGTGGAGTCCATGGAATCAAAGAGGAGTACGGGGTACTACATCAAGAATTGGAGCTAGGTGTCACAAGGGGCTTGTTGGGTAATTCCTAGTCTTGTTAATTCTTGTAAACCTTTTGATTTATGGAATGCATGAGTAGGACTAGGCCGTGGTTTTATGCTTAGGGTGTTTAGACCCTAAGTAGTTTCCACGTATATTGTGTGTTTTGTCTCATTAGTTTAATTACTCTATATTGAACTTGTTGAGTTGTTTGATTTGCCATGGTGAATGATTAAATTGGTTGAAATCGAAGCGGTTTATTTTTAAAGTGGTCGTCCTATTCACCCCCCCTCTAGGACTTGTAGTGCTTTGCATAATTTCAATTGGTATCAGAGCCCGTGTGCTCTTTGTTGGTTTGACTACCTGAGTTGATCCTGTTTGCACTATGGATAGGGGTGTTCCAATGGAGGGTGGCTCGTATGCTCGACCCCCTTACTTTGATGGTAGTGACTATTCGCTTTGGAAATCCAAAATGAAAAATCACTTGATTGCCCTAGGTGTTAGGGTTTGGAGGTCCGTGCTTTATGGTTATAACGAACCCACGATTGAGGATCCTAGCTCTAAAGAGGTAATAAAGAAAAATGAATCGGAGTGGAGTCCGGCGGATATTGAGAGATGTGAGATGAACTCTCGTGCTTTGAGTGCTATCTTCAATGCCTTGTCTAGATCCGAGGTCAATCGCATTTCTTCGTGTGTCACGGCGAAAGAGGCTTGGGATATCCTTTGTACCTCCCATGAGGGAATTGAAACCGTGAGAGTCTCTAAACTCCAAATGTGCACCACTAAATTTGAGGAACTTAAAATGCTTGATGAAGAGACTTTTGATAGCTTCATAACTAGGCTCACCGAGATCATTAACACATTTCATAGCCTAGGTGAACCTCTTTCAAATCTTAAAGTGTGTCGTAAGATCCTTAGGTCTCTTCCCTCTAGGTTCTTGACCAAAGTGACCTCCATAGAAGAACGATTGGATGTTGATGACATAACTTTTGTTGAGTTGGTTGGTAAACTTCAAATCTTTGAACTTAACCACTTGTCGGACTTCAAACCTTCGAAGTCCGTATCCAAGACCGGTAGGGATATTGCTTTTAGAATCGATAATGAGGAAAACACCGAGGCTAGCGACACCGACGAGAGTCTTGATGATGAGGAATTGACTTTGCTCATTAAAAATTATAAGAGATTTGCGACACTTCGGAAACCTAGAGACCTAGGTGAGAGTCCCAAGCTTTCGAGTGGCTTTGGAACTAGTGGTAAGAAGCTTTTGTTTTACAAGGATAAAACTTCACAAGGTATCCAATGTCGTGAGTGTCACGGTTTCGGGCACATTCAATCCGAGTGTGCTAATACTCTTAAAAAGAAATTTAAGAAGGGTTTTAAAGTGTCATGTGAAGATGATAGCGACAATGAGGGTAGTGAGTGTGGGGCATATGAGCTTAGTGAGGGAAATCCTAACGTCAATGTGTTGGTTTCTACCATAGATCATCCTACCTCTCCTAAGTCTCCATCCGAATCTTCCTCTTCTAGTGTTGGGAGTGTTGTGAGCAAGATGTCTAGTGCCAAAGTTAAGTTAGCTCTTGAGGTTGAACAAAAAGAAGAAGTTTGTGAGTTTGAAAACATTCAAGAGGCCTATAATCAATTGTTCCTTGATCTTGAGAAGCTAGCCAAGAGTAAGTTGAGCTTAGAGTCAACCCTTAAAATTGTGGAGAAAGAGAAAGTTTCTCTTAGGGAGGATCTTGTTGCTATCTCTCGTGAGTTAGAAGAGCTTAAGGCTTATAATGGCAAATTAACCGATAAGCTTGCCACCATTGAAAAAGAGAGGATTGAGGGTTTGAAAGAGGTTGAGAAAGCTAAGTCTAGGATTAGTGAGCTTGAGAGAGATCTTGGTGAGGCTAGTGAAGCCATTAAGAGGAATGAGTGTGGGGCTACACGTTTAGCCGAAATGACTAGGTCTTTTAAAGACAAGAGTGGTCTAGGCTTTATAGATCCTCCTTCACTTCAATCAAAGTCTAGTGAAGAGCCTAGTAAGAAGATCTCTTTTGTGAGTGTCGGGACTACTTCTAGTCCTTCTTCCTCTAGAATGCCCATTCCCGTGGTGTTGGAATCCTCTAAGAAGAAAACTCCTACGTGTCGTCCTTGTGGTGTGGAGGGTCATGTTCAACCTCATTGCAATCGGATGTTTGTGAGTTCTAAGTCTAAGGTTGGTGATTCTCTCTCTAGCAAGACCAAGCCAATAGGGGGTGAGTCTCCTAAGAAGAAAGTCTTAACTTGTCACCATTGTGGGGTTGAAGGACACATTCGTCCTTTTTGTTATCGGTTGAAAAGAGAAAGTGTCGAGAATGGTCAAACTCAAAGACCCATGAACCGTTTTGTTCCACGTAGTGTGATTCTTGGTCAACCTAATGTTGGAAGACCTCGTGGTGCTACTCCTTCGCCACCTAAGTGTCAAAATGATGAATTTCTCACCAAGTTGTCTCTTCTTGCTACTCAATCGTCATACATTGTTGAAGAGATAAACAAGTTGTCTTTGCATGCTAAGAATTGGAATAATGCTTCTTATGTTCAAAACAAATCGAATCATGCTTGGAAGAAAGTTAATCATGCTTCACATGTCTCACAACCTCCAAATACTCTTAGGGAGTTTGGGGGTTCTTCTTCTCTTCATTGAGTTTAGTTGGTTGCATGTCACTCTTGTGTGCTTCATGTCATGTTTGAGTCTAGAGTGGTCATGTGTTTTTTGTTTAGTGTTTGCATTGATTTTCATTTTGTCTTTTGTTTTCATTAGTTAAATGCATTTGGGGTCATGTTTTGGTCTTTTTGTTTGTGTGATTGCTTGTCGAATGCTTGTGTGCTTGTCGTGTGGATGCTTCTTTCATCATGCATGAGAATAAGTTTGATGCACTTGTTGGTTGGGCATTGAGATTTGAGCATAACCATTGGGATCATTGAAGTGTGCATTCGTGTTGATATCATGTCATGTTCATTGTCTCGGGTGAATCTCATGCTCTCCTCTATTTGCACACACTCTTTTGGGGCTTGATCTTTGTGGTGTTTAAGGGTACTCATTCTTATCTTGGTTACACTCTACTTGACTGGACTTTTGATTGACCAAATGCTTGAGTTCACCTTTAGATGCTTTCCCCCATTGATTTTTCTCAAGAGTTGCCGTCTAGGGAGTAGTGTGAAAGCTTCCTTGGTGCATAAAAGAGTGAGATCCTTGTTCAAAAGAAATCATGCTTGTTGAAAAGAATCCCAAACAAAGTCAAAAAAAAAAAAAAAAAAAAAAAAGGGGTACTCATTGTGTAGCTTTTATTGATCTCGCACCTAGGCGAATGGCTACCTATTCATTGCACCATCCTAGATTTGTGTGTACCTCTTGGGTCATGGAAATTAAAATGGGGTTTGTGCGTGAAGTCTTTAGGTCTAAGTGCCTTATGGTTTGACTTCACTTGTCTATCTTGTGTGAGTTTCTCTCGAGATTTGGGTGAGTGTCCCTTGATATTTTTGAGGATCTTGCACCATCTTATAAGAGGTCACCCACTCACTTTGATAGTAGAGAGCATGAAATTCTCTTGTTGATCACTTGAACTCATGATATTGTCATGTCATGCATTGCTCTTGATATCTTGGTTGTGTTTGAAAATCGTGTCTCAAAGCAAGCTTGTTCATCTTCTTCTTACTCATGATGGGAGATGTACATTTTGATTTCGAAATGCTTGACTTTTGTGACATTGTGTGTTTGATAGTGTGCATTCATTTGGAGTGCATTTTGTGAGGGGGAGTCACATTTGTGTTTTCATTTGCTAATCACTTCATTATTTGTGTCTTCATCATTGGGAAAGATGCATTTTCTTAGGGGGAGTGTTGTTTTTCAAGAAGCCTTGATTCTCTAGGGACTTTTAGTGTTGAGTGGTTGTTCTCTTCATATAGACTTTTTGTAAGGGGGAGAAGTGATTTTTGGTGCCTTAAATTTTGATTGCAAGTCATCTCATTGTGTGTGCTTGAGTTCATGAGTGAAGTGCATTGGTGAGGGGGAGCAATTTTCTTTATTAAAATGCATTTCTTTAGGAGGAGTTTTAATTGTCATATGCATTGCTTGGGCATTTCATAAGTGCATCTCATTATACCTACCTAATCATGTCATGTGCTTACTTGCGTGTTTGCATTGTTATATGTGCTTGTCTAATACATTGGTCTTGCATTCATTCACTTTAGCAGTGCACTGTTTTGGGGGGAGTTTCAACATTTTTCATGTTTTTAATCCTATAGTGAGAAGTGCGTTTTAGTGATGGGAAGTTGTTTTTAGTGCTTGAGTGATCTTTGGTTTGGTGACTGTTGTTAGTGGCTCATGGATCTGTTTAGTATGCTTGGAGCCTGTTGGTTCTTACACTATCTTTGGTAACACTTCTCATTGTCTACACTTCTTGTTCATCAAATCATGCCTAGAAATTAGTCTGCTGCCCCTTTTACACCTTGGAAACGCTCTCCTCCACCATGTGGTGGATGGAAGTATTGGGTTTCTCCTGCTGCTAAGGATTATCATGATAATACTTGTCTTCCTTTGGTGATTATCTGTTTAAACGTGATGTCTTGCTTGTTGTGTTATAGCCCATATGCTTCAGCTTCCCTTTGTTGTTTCCGTGCCAAAAAGGGGGAGAAGGTTTTTGCATCTGTAGCCTGCTTGCTTTACCTATGCCTTGGTCTCGATGCTACGTTTAGTCTTGCATGCTTTGCTTCATGGATGAAAGCTATCATACGTTACCCATGCTTGGGGCTTTGGACTATGCTTCTTCTCTTGATAGCATCTCTGGTCAGTTATTGTCTTCCGTTGTGCCATATTGTTGTTGCTATCATATTCCATATATATGCATGCTTGTGTTGGATGAGCTTCTTTTGCAGGTTTGTAGCAAGTGCCCATGTTTGGGGCAAACATGGAACTTACATATGTATGATACTTTGTGCCCATGCTTGGGGCAAGCATGGTTTTGGTTTGTGTAGCCTGCTGCGTTTTCATTGTATCTATTGTTATCATTTGGGTATCATGGCATAGTTCTTGTGTTGAAGTATCCTGCAGGTTATTGGCTCTCTCTTGGGATCTTGGTTTTCTAGTTGGCTCAAGTTTTAGAAAAGTTCTTGAGTTAGTTAGTTGTTGTTTCCTTGTATTGTTTCCTGTTGTGAAAGGTTTTGTCCCGGAAAAGCCAAAGGGGGAGATTGTTAGTTTTGTTGGCATTTTCCGGGTTATGTCAAGCCTTTCGGAGTCTGTAATTTTGTTATTGGGGATTTGGGAATTAGAGTGCTTAGGAGTTGAGTCTAGTTGCTCCATTGAAGGATTTCAAGCTTCATGATCAAGCCACGGCCAAGTCAAGTGCTTCGAAGCCCAATCCAATGAGGTGTATCCGTGCATATCATTTGTGCATTTAGGCCATTCAAAATAACATGTTTTAATGTGCATTAGGTTGGGTAATTAATGCTTAATTCGGTTCTTACATGTTAGATGAGTTAGACATTGGATTTTAGCTTTGAGCGTGTTGCGTCTGCACGCGTCTACACGCGTCTGGCCTTGTCTGTTGAGATTGTGCCACGTGTCAAAATCCTGACGGAGCGTCTGTGCGCGTCTACACGGGGTTGCAGACGCTTTAAGTTGCCACATGTCTTGTTTTGAGTGGCTGTCTTTGGGAGCACGAAAATGGGCACTATATAAGCCATTTTTCTTTCATTTTCACACACCCACTTGAGAGAAAATCAGCCCTTTTTAGAGAGAGAAAGTCTCATCTTTTCTTCATCCTTCTCTCTTTTGTGAACTTGATGTTCTTGATGATTTGAGCTTGCTCTTCTCATCTTTCTTCAATCTAGAGTCTTCCTCTCCATGGATCTACTCTAGGTTGATTTTAGTTTTCAAAAACTTTCATAAAAATTCAATCTTTTTCATAGCCTCATCTTTTCTTCATCCTTCTCTCTTTTGTGAAATTGATGTTCTTGATGATTTGAGCTTGCTCTTCTCATCTTTCTTCAATCTAGAGTCTTCCTCTCCATGGATCTACTCTAGGTTGATTTTAGTTTTCAAAAACTTTCATAAAAATCCAATATTTTTCATACATCATGTTGTGTTGCCTTGTTTCTACGTGAGCCGGTTGAACCGGTGCCGAGTTGACTCGGAGATCAAGACGGGTGTGCTTGTGGAGTCCATGGAATCAAAGAGGAGTACGGGGTACTACATCAAGAATTGGAGCTAGGTGTCACAAGGGGCTTGTTGGGTAATTCCTAGTCTTGTTAATTCTTGTAAACCTTTTGATTTATGGAATGCATGAGTAGGACTAGGCCGTGGTTTTATGCTTAGGGTGTTTAGACCCTAAGTAGTTTCCACGTATATTGTGTGTTTTGTCTCATTAGTTTAATTACTCTATATTGAACTTGTTGAGTTGTTTGATTTGCCATGGTGAATGATTAAATTGGTTGAAATCGAAGCGGTTTATTTTTAAAGTGGTCGTCCTATTCACCCCCCCTCTAGGACTTGTAGTGCTTTGCATAATTTCAAGGGGAAATGCCATTGGACAAAGGAAACTTATATGTAGATAAAGGGGGAATGCCATTGGACAAAGGAAAATGGCAGGAGGTGTGGGAGATCACATGGGGCATTTGTCCAGGAGATAAAGGAAACTCCCCCATGGTGTTGTTGGCTTGTGAATGGCTGAGATAAAGTATGTGCCATATTTGGTTAGACACAAAATGACTAGGAGAGGTGATGGTTTTAGTCTCATTGGACTAAGGGAGAATTTGGTTCAAGAGTAATTCGGTTAGGACAAAAAGAAATGGTTAGGGTAATTGAATACACGTATACCTATTTATATGCGCGAAAATAAAAAATGTCTGTAATCAATTGAGCTAAGATAATTTAGCTAATTAGTAAAAGATTTTATGAAATCAAAATTTTATTCGAAAACAAAAATGGGCAAAATTCTAGGTTGTTACAATGGTCTTCCATATCATCTCCGCATTTGGTAGGCCTACATTTCAATGAAGATTAGTTGATCCAAAGACCTCTCGATTGCGCCTTACGATAGAAATATCGCGTCGTATGGAGCAATCCAATAGGGAGGGACATTTTCTATTCAAAAACATGATTTTCCAATTCCAAAATAATCTGTTTTGATCAAGTTCTAGGCACTGAATATGCTCCCATTTCCTTTCTTGTTGAAAAATCAAGTTCTCCAACTGTTTGCAGAATAAATAGTGCCGCACGGCACTCCTCCTGTATCGCACGATATACTTGGAGTGCTGCATGACATTCTTTTAAAAATCTGACCATTGGTCGAATAGACAGCACCGCACAACATTCTATCTATACCGCATGGTACACATGGAGTACCGCACGACCCTCTGCTTTGAATTCAATTTTTTTAAAATCATTTTCCTTTAAAAACAGTTTGGAAAATTGATTTTTCTTATTTACTGTTATTTCGTTTATCATATTGTGCATTGTCTTTTTCAATATTAAATTACTTGTTCTACATGATAAATTGTTTATTTGATTAAAGTTTTGCATTAAAATATTTTCTAAAAATCCCACAAATATTTAGTAAAGACCGATTTTTAATCGGGTGAGCGGGGTGCCTTAAAAATCTTTTCCCCGCTCGTAACTTGGCTTCAGAATCTAAAAGATCTCTGGTTTTCAAATTCTTTTTAATCGTGAGAGTCACATTATTTTTTAAATCATTTTCAAAACGGTTTCTCAGGTATTAAATCCATTTTCCAAAAATAAAAACCCAGGTGGCGACTCTTTTCAAAACTACTTATTTTTCCGGTGGCGACGTCCACATACTCCTTAAAAAAATGGGATTTCGAACATAACTTTATACTTTTCTAATTCCTTGTATCGAGATGAATGAATAATCCTTTGATGCGATTGACCAAATGTTTAAAAAAAATGAAATAAAGACAAAAATAATTCGGCTCAATTATTTAGCCAAAACACCTGCGACTTATAATTTCTTAATTTGTTAAATATCTTCCATCTTTAGTGATCAATCTTTTGCCATCTTTTGTTTTATATGACCCTATGTTTTTTACCTTTCGGTTGAAAAAATAAAAAACCTTCTTACTTTTTGAATTCTTCTCATCGAAACCAATTTAAAAAGTAAGGAGAACTCATTTCCTCCATTGTTTTAATTTATCTATTTGCAAGTAATTTTTGGACATATCTTCATTCCTTTTTCAGAAGCTCATGTGAAAAACTGAAGTGATTACTGAAAATCAAAAGAGCACAAATCGAATAGTTGAGTTTAGAAGCTCATGTGATACGATAAATCTACGGGTAGAGACCTAAGGCGTACAGAAAACGTACCGACGCCTTGTGGGACCCACTTTTGGGTCCCACACGAACAATCCAAATCATTCATTAATTTTAAAGTAAATTCCTAAATAGCCCTATAAAAAATCAGCTCAATTGAATATGTGTAAGTGGTTGATCCAATAGTCTTATGTTTTCAGTTCAAAATATAGGTCCCTGAATTTAGACCTTAGACCCCTGAATTCTGAATGAAACGTGATAACATTTTTTTGAACTGAAAACATGATACAATTGGATCAACCATTTACGCATATTCAACTAAGCTGATGTTTTACAAGGACACTCGAAAAAGATATTTTAAAATTTATGAGCGGTTTGAATCATTTGTGTGGGCCCCAACCATGGCCCCCACAAGACGTCGGTACATTTTATGTATTTTTTTTTGTACCTGTAGTCGGGTTCCATGTGATATGCCGAAACAGAGACAGCCAAAAACGTTTTCTAGCTCATTAAATGTCTTAGAGCATCTTCAATGCATCTCTATTTTAGAAACGAGATCTGACATATTGATGGAAAATTTTGTAATTTATTATTCATCTCCTTTTTTCCTCAACTTTTTGCACTTTATAAGAGAATTTTTGAGGGATCCATTGTCTTTTTTAACGATTTGGTCTCCAAATTTACCTTTGAGTCTCAATATAGAGACCCACACCTTCATTTTGTCTCCAAATCTCTAAAAAGTACTCATCGGTATTTTTTAAAGATTTGGTCTCCAAATTTACCTTTGAGTTTCCAAAAATATAGAGACCCGCACCTTTGTTTTGTTTCCAAATCTCTAAAAAGGACGATGAGTACCTCCAAAAAGTATAAAAGTTGAGGAAAAGATGTGATAAATTAGAAAATCTCTCTTTAATAGGTCATATTTATTCTCTAAAATAGAGATATAGAGATTGATAGGGGATGCATCAATTTTTTTTGAACGGCTGGGGGATGCATCAATTGCCGAACAGAGAGTTAAGGATTGGAAATTGAAGGATGGAACTACACCGTTTTGGGGCACTGCATTCCTTGCTGTCCTTCGGGAATGGCAGCCTCCGTATCCAAACGTAGCTCGAGCAAGAATTCTGACCATCCAAAACATGATCGAACGACAGAGGCATGCACCGCACGATGCACAGCTCCACCTGGGTTCCATGAGCAGCGGGAATACAGCATAATATCTACCGCCATTGCTTTCCATTTTTCCAAGAAGTCGTTGTCCTTGATGAATTTGTGAAACTAATGAAGAAGAAAACCCTAACTATCAATTAGTAATGTAAAATGAAGAAGAACACAGTATTGAAGAAGATGCAATAACCGCCTTTCTCATTTCCTTCTTTCTTGATTACAACTGAAGTCTGGATGAGTCTATTTATAGTCTCTCAAACTACCATTAACCGACTTACAATTTAATCACATGTCTAATACAAAAAGACCTTAATACCCTTGCTAATAACCCTTGCTAATACACCCCTGCAAACTCATGGGAGTAGGAACTACCATGAGTTTGGAACGGAGAAACAAAAACCTATCAACAGACAAAGGCTTAGTAAATATATCAGCAACTTGATGAGCAGTACCAATATGCTGAATGACAACTTGCTTGTTCAATACCTTCTCCCTGATAAAATGATAATCTATCTCCACATGTTTAGTGCGAGCATGGAAAATGGGATTTGCTGCCAAAGCTATAGCGGACTGATTGTCACACCAAAGGATAGGAGGTAAGGAACAAGGAACAAACAAGTCACGGAGGAGTTGCTGAACCCAAGTAACATCGGCAGCTGTTTGAGCAAGAGCTCTATACTCAGCTTCTGTGGATGAACGTGCAACTGTATGTTGCTTCTTTGGCACACCATGACACCAAATTCTGACCAAGAAACAAACAAAATCCAGTGGTGGACCTGCGATCTAATGGATCCCCTGCCCAATCTGAGTCTGAGTATGCAGTTAATGTCAAGGGATCAGGAACAAAATATAACCCCTGATGGATACTCCCTTTAATGTACCTTAGAATCCGTTTTACAGCAACAAAATGACTATGCTTAGGAGAATGCATATGCTGACAGGCAACGTTGACAGCAAAAGAAATCTCTGGGCTAGTCAAAGTTAAGTATTGAAGGGAGCCAACTATTGTTCTATACCACTGAGCATCAAGAAAATCTGAATCGGAAGGCAATTTTGCTGGTTTGACTGAAGAAGGGGATGGACTTGGTTTGCATTCCCCCATGCCTGCTTTAACAAGCAACTCACTAGCATATTTGGACTGAGATAATAGAAGACCAGAATCATGATGCAACACCTCTATACCCAGAAAATAACTAAGGTGTCCAAGATCTTTCATAACAAATTGAGACCCCATTTTAGTAACCAACTCAGAGATAAAAGCAGTATCACTTCCAGTAACCAGAATATCATCCACATAAACTAACACCAAAACAATATGTTGAGCAGTTTTAAGAACAAACAAAGAGCTATCTGATTTGCTGTTGCAAAACCCTTGCTGAAGTAAGAAGGTAGAAAAGGTTGAAAACCATGCTCTTGGGGCTTGTTTTAAGCCATACAACGCTTTGTTTAACTTGCACACATAGTGAGGAAAATGAGAATGTTTGTAACCAAGAGGTTGTTTCATATACACATCCTCTTCAATGTGTCCATGCAAGAAAGCATTTGACACATCAAACTGTCGAATAGACCACTGAAAATGCATAGCTAAACTCAACACAACTCTGACTGTGGGTTGTTTGATTACAGGGCTGAATGTCTCTGTATAATCCATGCCCTCAGCTTGTTGGTTTCCATTTGCTACCAACCTTGCTTTGTATCGGGCTATACTACCATCAGAATTCCTTTTGATTTTGAAAATCCATTGGCATCCAATTACATTACCCTGAGAGGGAGGAGACACAAGAGTCCAGGTATGTTGCTTAACAAGAGCTGCATACTCTTCTGCCATGGCCTCCTGCCAGACAGAATACTTGACAGCCTCAGAAAAATGTGATGGTTCAGTATCTGGTTGAGTCATGACAGTCAAAGCAAAAGGAATTTTGGGTTTATGAATTCCCTGTTTAGACCTGGTAACCATAGAATGTGTGTTTTCAGAAGAAGAAACAGGAAGAGTAATAGATGTAGACACTGAAGAAGAAGGAAAAGAAGAAATATTAGACATGGGAGTAGGAACAGGTGCAGACACAGTAGATAAAGGAACACAAGCAGATGAAGCAAGAGAAGATGGAATGTCATTCAAAGAAACAGACTGAGACGAATCAAAAATAGGAGGAGACAATCCACTAGATACAGGAATTTGAAGATCATTAAAAGAAGTCAAAGGAACATGAAGAGTAGTAGGAGAGACAGTAACAGAAGGAGAAGAAACACCAGATGTCATCAACTGTTTATAGGGAAACTCTGTTTCTATGAACTTTACATGTCTGGAAATAAACACCTTATTGGATACTGGATCAAAGCACTTATACCCTTTTGTGGATGGACAATACCCCAAGAAAATACATGGAACAGATTTTGGTTCTAGTTTATGTGCCCTATAGGGCTTTAGCCAAGGATAACAGGAACAACCAAAAGGTTTCAAAAATGTGTAATCTGGGTTGGAGTGAAATAAGAGAGTGTATGGAATCTGAAAATTCAAGGCTGAATGAGGTAGTCTATTGGCAAGATATACAGCTGTGGTCAAGGATTCTAGCCAAAAAGAAGTAGGTAATTCAGCTTGTAAAAGAAGAGCAATTGTGGTTTCAATGAGATGTCGATGTTTCCTTTCTACAACACCATTCTGTTCTGGTGTATGAGGGCAAGAGGTTTGATGTATTATGCCAGTGGAAAGAAACAAATCAAGAAGAAAATGGTTTACAAACTCACCCCCATTATCACTTCTCACATGTTGAATAGTGGTGTGAAATTGAGTACTGACATAAGCTTTAAAATGAGCTATGGTATGCTTCACCTCAGATTTATAGTGTAAAGGATATAACCATGAGTATCTTGTAAAATCATCAATGATCAACAAGTAATATTTGAATCCTTTATGAGAAGAAACAGAAGATGGTCCCCAAACATCCATATGAACAATTTCAAAAGGAGAAGAACTAGTAGTTTCAGACAAAGAAAAGGGTAGTTTGTGGCTCTTGGCCATGTTACAGCACTTACAGTTTACTTGTAAAGAGTGAGAAACAGGTAAACTATGATGTTTGATTAAAGCAGAAAACAGAGAAGAACTAGGATGTCCCAGCTTATTATGCCACAAAGTAGCGGAGGATGATGTGCTGAGAAGAGCAGTGGAAGACACACCAGAAGATGACACCTTAGATGAGTTCAGAATGGGATATAGCCCCTGATGACATGGCCCCTGATACAGGATTTGACGTGTGTCCTTGTCCTGTATGACAAGGCCAGTGGCATCAAAGGTAAGTAAGCAGTGATTATCTTTTGCAAAATGATACATAGAGATAAGATTATGTGTAATATGAGGTGAATGAAGAATATGAGACAACAGAAAACTTCTAGAAGGAGTAGGTAACAAACCTCTACCTGTGTGAGAAACAGGAAGACTTGTGCCATTCCCAACCATGATACCTTCAGACTGAGTTGCAGACTGTGCAAGATCCAAATTTTGCAGATTATTGGTAATGTGTTGAGTAGCCCCACTATCAAAATACCATTGAGGTGTATTAGCTGGAGATGTAGTGCTAAACTGTTGCTGTGAAGAAGCATTAAACTGAGGTGGAAAACCAAACTGAGGATGGCCAGAGTTCACAAATGATGGAGAATAATAAGCTTCTGTGAAATGAGCCTGTGCCTGTGGCATTGAACCCCCACTAGTTCCAGAAGAAGAAGACCTTGCATTACCATATCCAAAAGTATTTCCAGAAACCATTGGCTGTTGAAAACCTGGTTGAACACCCCTGTATCCAATACCATTCTGCCCAGTCTGTAACATTGGAAATCCTTGAGGAAACATAGGTGTTTGTACATACTGATTTGACCAAGGAGAGACCATCCAAGGTGGAACACCTCCTCTCATTTGATAGTTAGAATCAGGAGTAAAAAATGATGTATTCTGAAATGTAGGATTCTGAAATGAAGTTCTGTAGTAACACATATCAGTAGCATGATTATTTCGCCCACAGATGCTACAAGGATCTCTGAAATTCCTAGTACCTCTGTATCCTCTTCCTCTGTCTCTGTTTGAACTCCTATTAGACTGTGAATAATATGGCTGTTGTGGTAGAAAAGAACCAGACTGTGATCCTCCAACATGAGACTGAGGGACAGTATACTGAGAGGGCTGTGAAGCATCAAACTGAGAGGATGTAGGAACTGAGGTATTCATAGGCACCGAGTTGTTCATTTGAGATTGAGAATTCGACTGTGAATGATTACTAGAATTTCCATGTGTAGCAACCAACACAGTTGAAATGTCTGACTCAGTAGAAGTTTCTTGACTCAATTGCAGATCCTCACTTTTCAGCATGTTTACAACCTCATCAAAACTAACATTTCCTCTTCTTGTTCTTAGTGCAGTCCTAAAACTGTTAAACACTTTAGGTAATCCCCTTAGAAGATAAAATATCAAGTCTTCATCGCTCATAGGACTTCCTGCAGCTTCTAGTTTTTGTGCATATTCCTTGACTGTGTCAATGTAAGCCTCTATCGTTGAGGTCTTTGTTACACCATACAATTTACACTTCAAAGAACTTGATTTTTAGACACAGAATTAAATCGATTTGACAATGATTCCCAAACTTGATGAACATGACGTAGCCCTAATACATAAGGCAAAGTCATCGGAGATAACGTAGCAGTTAAGCATGCAAGTAACTGTGTATCAATCAGATTCCAAAGTTGAAATGCAGGATTAGGGCTTGTAATACCTTCGGCATTTCTAATCGTAGCAGATGGACAATCAACAACACCATCTAAGTAATCATAATAGCCATTTGCTATTGTCACGTTTTCCACTTGAATTCTCCACAAGAGGTAGTTAGTTCCATCCAATTTGATGTTTACCAGAGAATTGAAGTTCGAAACCAGAAATGCGAGGGAAGAAGGTAAAGTTACCGAGTTCGATGAATTTGTTGTCATCATCTTTACTGATCTTTGATGAACCGAAACTTGAAATCAAATCGACAATCAAGAACGATGAATTTGAACACAGCTACCACCAACAAAACTTGTTCGATTGATGAGTCAACAATCTCTATCTGGATCGAGTAGACTATTGTCTCTTTAGCTCTGATACCATGATGAATTTGTGAAACTAATGAAGAAGAAAACCCTAACTATCAATTAGTAATGTAAAATGAAGAAGAACACAGTATTGAAGAAGATGCAATAACCGCCTTTCTCATTTCCTTCTTTCTTGATTACAACTGAAGTCTGGATGAGTCTATTTATAGTCTCTCAAACTACCATTAACCGACTTACAATTTAATCACATGTCTAATACAAAAAGACCTTAATACCCTTGCTAATGACCCTTGCTAATAGTCCTAGTTAACCGTGCGAATCCGCAACCTCAAAACGAACTCTCATCCGTCTCTCTCTCTCTCTCTCTCTCTTCTTGCCACTTCTTTGCATGCCTACCATTAGAAATCGATCCCTTTCTTATGTATTTTTCGACCCGAGTATATTCTTTAGCTGTTGTTAATTGGTAAATATATAAACATTCTCCTTCTGGGTCTTCTTCGCCGGCCTCCTTCTTCCATTTCGATCAGGTATATATATTTATACGTGTCTGTGTGTAAATATGGAGTTTTTTCTTTGATCGGCGTGTACATGTATGGAGTTATTTGATAAGAATCTTCTAACTACCCATTTCGGTGATTATTTGTCTACCATGGCCAGCCAATTGAGGTCTTTACATGTGAATTCACCTTGATATATCTGATTTTCCCTTAATTGATTTTAGCAGAAGATGGGTAAGAATTCAAAAGCTGGTGAGGATTCTAGGGTTTGTTCGGAATCGAGTGACGATCAACTCGATTGTGCTTCCAAAGAGGGGAAGGGGAAGAGATTGTGGAAGAAGGTGAGGTACCAGCTGGTGGAGTATCACTCATTGCCTGCGTTTTTGAAGGACAATGAATACGTTATTGGGCATTATCGATCCGAATGGCCATTAAAACAGATTTTGCTCAGCACTTTCACAATTCATAATGAGACTCTCAATGTCTGGACGTAAGATTTTCGCCACACCCCTTAATTTTTTCAGATTGTTATGGTCTTTTTTCTTCATAATATGCTCCAATGCCATAGAATTCTTTGGTGTTCACTAAAAACTATAGGTTTTTTCGTCTTTTAGGTTTAGTTTTTTAGGCCCCATTTGATTGGTATGATTTTTTTGGTGGGGGATATTATGCTTCTATTGATCCCACCAGACTAAGGGTAGGGGGATTATATATAACATGCCATAAGCTATTGCATATCGCAATGTTTTTGTGGTATTAGTTGTCAAATGGGTAGTATAACTTCAGTCCCTCTACCAGTTGTTGCGTTCAACCTCTTGAAAAGCTGTTTCATGGTACATGTAATCTAATCTCGTGTCTGATCCAGCAATCAGACAGGTTCTTTACTTTAGTCCCTCTACCAATCCTTGCGTTCAACTGCTGGAAATGCAGTTTCATGGTATATGGAATTGAATCTCATCAGATAAGTTATTAGTTTCTTCTGTCCTCTAGTTAGTGAATTAGGTAAACCTCCATGGACTCAGTGACCCATTCATTAAAGTGTAATGGGACATTGAACGAAAAGGGTGCAAAAGTCAAAAGACGTGTTATGAAGGGAAGGTGAAGTCGGGTGTAGTTTGGCGAGGACGAAAACAGATGGCTGCTTTTATCACGACTAGAAAACTGGTGGCTGTAATTATGGCAGCTATGACGTGGATTTGGGTTGCTAGCTCACTTAGTAGGGACAAAAGAATTTCATATTTGAGATGTTACTGGCATGCTTATTTCTTAAAAGGCGGTGGTCTTTTTTCTTAATGACGGTTGGCCCCATTAATATTTGAGGTACAGTTCTTTACGGGGTAAGTGGCTAAAAAGAGCAAACCTTGAGGTTGACTCGCCGACTTAAAGGGTATTTTCTGTAGTGCCAGGATTCATACAAATTGGCCTGTCTCAGTGGTATGCCACATATAAGGCATGCCCTGAATGGCCACCTGTTTCCCGGCACCCAAGTAATTGACCTTAAGCTTTTCTTCATCATGTCATAGCAGGGCACCTTTTTGGCATCAAATTAATATGGTTTAGTTTATTGCTTATGTGCCTAGTGCATATTAAACCTCTCTCCTGTCATCCCATAAAAAGGTTTGAAGCTTCAGTACTGCATAGGTTTGGAGGTAGAGTTTCTTAACATGTAACGTAATGGAACTTGTCATAGAAGAGACTCTGGAAAAGTTTCATTTTGGAGGAGATATAATCCAATATAGCAAAAAAAAGAGAAAGGAAACTTGAGAAAAACTACTAGCTAAGGAGATAAAATATCACCAATATAAGAACACTATGGGGATGCCTCTCTCTGGTCAAGACTTCCTCCATTAATTCAGCTAGGGGATGCTTCGTTTGACTAAAGCTTTCCTCTTGTGCTCAATGTTCAAAATCTCTCTGCATTAGTAGTTGCATGTCCATGGGTTGTCATCGCTCGTCTTAGATACAATTAGAAGCTTGGAACAATTCTTCGATCTTGGCATTTCAAGTAACGTATTTAGTTACCCTCTTGAGGGAAGGAGCGAAGCAAAACGAATTTAGGTTGAGATAAGTTACTTAACTGAGCCTTTGAGAACCACCTTTTACTTCACATGGTATCCTTTCAATAATGAAAATGCTATCAAGGAACCCGGCAAGTTGTTGAATCAGTAGATAAATCCTTGGTCAGGTCTGAAGTGAAGATTGATAAATGATAGCAATATTCTATAATGATTTAATATATGGTACCAAAGTTTTATCAGCAGCATTTTTCAATTATGATAGGGTGTTTACGCCTTATGCCTTGGGTTTTGTTCCCAATGAATTTCCTATCCACTTTGCGTACCACCTACTGAACTAAAGAAAAATGATACCGTGTAATGTCAGTTTCGTTTTACGGTTTGCAGAAGCATGGAAGTTTAAGCCACATGATGGGAGTAATAGCAAGAAACATGCCACAAAACACTGCACATTGTTACTTTTCCATTTTGCAAATGCTCACTTCCTATGTTGTGAGCTTTACAAGCTTACCTTAACCACAAAGAGCAATTAAAAAAAGGTCCTCTAAAATGACTTATTGTGCTGATAATAGAATTTTGAGCAATTAGAGGGGTTGGTGATTTTCCTAAGTAGGTTGCACTATTTTAGATTTAGGCTATGATGTTGGAGAATAGTAATGCAACTTGGAAAATTTTTTTTTTTTTTTTTTCGTCTTCTGTGAAGACGATTTATAAGTTGTGAATAAAAATTCATAAGTTCCTTTTATGGGTTATTCAACTGCAGAGCTTTGTTTATGGGGCATTCAGTGACCATAATAGTTAGTACTCCATATGCTTGATCTTTCCTGCCCCATTTTTGGGGGATGGGGTTTGAGTGAGAGTGAGGGGAATGGGTTGGATTTAGAAACTATCTTTGGTATGTTATTCACCGATCATGTTTGTCGGGTGCCTGGAATAGGCGGTAAATGTTTAAGCATTGTAGTCTCGTGAAATTTTTTGGGTCTTCCCATATGGTTTAAAAAACTAACTGATTTAATTATCATTGGAAATGTTTGAAAACCCACTGAGCTATCTCTAGGAAAAGGTGATTCTTTTGTTTTCAGATCTTTTCAATTAATGATGTTCATTTACAAAAGTTGCTTGGGTGTTGTAAGCACACACACACAAACATGTTCTGCTAGTCATATACCCTGATGTTTTATTTGTTGACGCTGGGCCTTTGGGTTTTTTCTGATTGCCTGAGATGTTACCATTCTTGTGGAACTCAGATCGAGGTTTGTTGTCTTGCTACTGTTGGTTCTGTTTCACTACTCTATGCGTAAATGCCTGTAAATAGGTTATTCCAATGATTTTTATTCTCTCTCAGTTCAGAGCAACAATACTCTTTCATTGCTCGAGCATGGTTCATCCGAATAAGGAAATTGCTATGCTTAGTACATGGGTAATTCAGAATGTGCGAACTCTTTAAGTTTTGAGTCGTTTGACATCAGTGGTGGTATTGTGGTAACTTAAACTCAAGACTATATTAACATGCCTTGGAGTTTTAACTTTATTTTCCTACAGGCATTTGATAGGCTTCTTCCTTTTTGTTTCCTTGACAATATACACTGCGATGAAGGTTCCAAAGGTTGTGGATCTCCACACTCTGCAACATATCCCTGATGTGCTGAAAAGAGCTGATCTCCACAAACTGCGTGCAGAACTTTTGGCCTGCCTGCCTTCTTTACCCAATATGCCTGACTTGCACAGGCTTCGTGAGGAGCTCACAAAGTCGTTGCCTTCGATGGGTTTGCTGCCATCACCGTCAACTTGGCATATTGTAGACCTCCTTACAAAATGTTTGCCTGAGAGATTATTTCATGTGAACCACACAGACGTTGGTTTTCTGGTACGATCCTCCTTTAGTTTTGTGGTTGCTAAAAAAAATCTTCTCCAATCAACTATTTATGTTCAAATGCTGCAAATATAAATATCTACTTCATAAATTGGCTTGAGATCTTGGACCATTTTTCCCTTCTGAATCTTACCGTGGGCATTATTCTCTACATTCCTTGTCAATACATACATGTGGTTAATTGTAGCCAAGTTGGCTTAAATAGATGCATGCATATCATCATAGCTTTTGTGTTATATTGTCAGGCTATCAGCACATGCTATTGGGATATTTGTCACTGCTTTTTACCTTAGCAAAATTTAAAACTGGTTTACAATTCTGTTGCAATTTAGTTGAACTTCCCCCTCTTCAGCTTTATCTTTGAGCTCTATTTTTTTGGTTCTTGTCTCGATCATCCAAGGAGCCACGTGGACAACCAAGCTTTTTAATCATGCTATGTGGGGGGAAACCTTTTGTAATGGTGTCCACATTCAACATCCGTCATTCCTTGCAATTTGGGAATTGTCGTCTTGAGCCTTGATTTACTTTACCTAGTTATGAGTGAAGACTCGAAACTTTTCAGAGGCTGATGCTGAGATTTCTTATACAATAGTGATTCTTTTTTCTTTTGGATAATTCGGAATATGTACAATACTGATTCAACACCTATACTTTGTGCCTGATACGTGGATCTTAATATTGGAGGCTGAGAAATTTGTCCAAACTGACTAAAGTTCTTTGCAACATCTTTTTGGTTTTTTTTTTATACACAGTTATTTGTAACATCTTTTGGTTAATCTGTGGCACTTTGAGTTATAGTCTGGGGGAATCTGATATTTTGACAACTTCTCCATATCACTTTAACCAACATGTGATTACAGTTGAAGACTCCTTATCTATGAGTGGCAAATCTTTCTATGTTTGGGCTATCATTGTTTGAGTGAAGGCCTTCATGGGCATGTGAAGCATACCGGGCTTAGAGCATCTCCAAGAGGCTTGCTACTTGCACCTTGTTGGCTACTATGCCTAGCCAAACCAAAAACTCATGTTCCAATAGACTTGCTACTTGGCTATCTACTCTGGCTTTGTCCCTTTTGGCTTGCTACTAGTAGCAAGGCATTTGCCTTTGTAGTCTACTTTTCCCTCCTTTTCTCTCCTTTACCTTCCTTCATTTCCCTCCATTTTTGCCCTAAAAGTAGAGAGTGAAGAACAAAAGTAGAGAGTGGTGTTGAAACCCATAGGTGAAAAAGTGCCTAGGCAAAGTTGAAGTGTACCTTGTGTTGTACTTTTGGCTAGTTAAAGCGCCTAGTAGTGTTGGAGATGCTACAAAGTTGTGTCATTACTCACCAGTCACTAGCTATGTAGCACGGACATAGGTACACTTCAACTTTGCCTAGGAAATATTTATTTTATACCAATGGAAATATAGTTATATGTATAAAAACATGAAGCTTCAATATATATAAACAAGCATCATATATACATCATATCATACTTTTAACCCAAAATATTTGAAGTAATACACGTTTACTCCTTAAAAATAAAAATAAAAAATTCATATTTAACCCATGTCGTGTCCCCAAACTTGTCCCTCCCGTGTCCCCGCCGTGTCCCCCTAAAAAAATAATTAAATTTAATGGACATGCCACGTGACATGTCCCATACGTATTGTGCCGTGTCCTCGGCATGTCCCCATGTCGGTGCTTCATAGCTCACTAGACATACTAAGAAATGGGAGTAGACTTCTATCCAATGTAGTATCCTTTAGAGTAAATTCTAAAATCTAAGTCTAAATATTAAACATGGTTAAGTTTTGATAATCGGTACAAAATGTTTTAGATTACAGCAGTTCTCATCACTACTTGCTGCCAAATGCCAATATCAGGTACTACAAGCTTCTTTGCTGCGATGTGGTTTCAAGACGAACTTCTCAGTTCTTGTAGATGAAACGTTTTTGAGGAGAAAATTTATGCTTAAATAGCATCTGATACCACAATTACTTCCTTCTCCAATTATTTGCTAAACTGATCCCCGGACATAGATGACGATGAAAATTGATGATGTGTAAATTGTAATGCCTTAATGATGACAAATGTATATATATATATTTTCCTATTAATGTTCCTAAATCCTAATACTTTTATTTGCTTAAAATGCAGCGGACTGTGAAAGAAGACGTGGCGAACGCAATAGCACCCCTGATGTTCCGTCCAATCACGCGTTGGCCATTCTTCGTTTTCTTGGGTGGGGCCATGTTCTGTTTGCTCGCCAGCAGCACATGCCACCTACTCGCGTGCCATTCCCAGAGGTTATCATACATCATGCTTAGGCTCGACTATGCCGGAATCTCAGCTCTCATCTCAACCTCCTTCTACCCTCCTGTCTATTACTCCTTCATGTGCTACCCCTTCTTCTGCAACCTCTACCTCGGATTCATCACCCTTTTGGGAATCGCCACGATGTTGGCTTCTCTCCTCCCAGTTTTCCAGAAACCAGAATACCGTAACATTCGTGCATCCCTATTTTTCGGGATGGGTGTGTCTGGAGCTATCCCAATCCTGCACAAGCTTATCTTGTTCCGGAACCGCCCTGAGGCACTTTATACTACTGGGTACGAAATTTTGATGGGGTTATTTTACGGAATTGGGGCTTTGATTTACGCCATGAGGATTCCAGAGCGATGGATGCCCGGGAAGTTTGACATCGCAGGTCAAAGTCACAATATTTTTCACGTGTTGGTGGTTGCGGGGGCTTACACGCATTACTGTGCAGGGTTAGTTTACCTCAAGTGGCGCGATATGGAGGGGTGTTGAAAAGGTTTGTTGGAGAATCCGATGAACCGGTGGGTTAGAGTTTACTTTGTTGTTGGTGCGGTATTAGTAGCTGATAAGTTGTGTGTATATATATGAATACAGTGGGTGAGGAGCTGCAAATTTATAGTCTAAGCTTCTCAATCAATAAAGCATCAGAATCATACAGGCCATATAGTTTAATATGAGGATACCCTTTTCTTTTAATTTCACCATTATCAAAATGATAAATGTTTCATGTTCCCGGATGATATGCAAGTTGGGTGTACTGTATCGGTATTCGTGATCGTTTTCCGGTAGTAAGGTTATGTGGTTTACCACATTTTCATTGATTTTTGCTTGAATTGATCTTGTTTGCATTCGTCCCATCGCACGTTTCTGATTCCGTTCTGATCAAGACTCAATACTTTTCAGATCCGGCGCGCGCACGACTGATGACCGTCTTCCGGCTCCTATTGCTCACAAAAATTGAACCCGTAGCCTGTGATTGTGTACTCTTTTCTTCTTCCTGCTATTCTTCTTTTGTGTAATGTAAGAGTAAAATCATTACTGGTTGGCACTTGGCAGATATAAGCATCAGTATATTTGCCCCAGAATAGCTCTAGTAATAATAGTTGAACGGAACCCATCTGTTTGCCAGTGCCACTGAGAAGGAACCATTATAATCTTCCAACTGTTATATGGTTCTTTTTTTGATAAATAAGGTGTTCGGGTCAAATTTACACGCACCTCGAATAATCTTGGGTTTAATTTATCCGCCCACTTGCCGGGAGCTCAACTAGTATATTTGGTTCATTGTTTTGGTAGTTTTGAATATGTACTTCTAAGAATGTAGACTGCTCTCTGTGGTCTCCAAAGTTCTTTTTCTTATTTTTTATTTTTGTTTTTGTTAACTTCTTTTGAAAATACACTGGTTAACCCAATCCCAATGGTAGTTCTCCCACTCAAAGATGATTGCTCACAACCTATACTCTGTTTAAAATTAAGGGTTTTTTCCCCCCTGTTGCTTGAGAGAGGATGTTAAGTTAGATTATCTAAAGGTATCAATGCTGCTCCAATCAGCTCAAACTCAAGGCCTCACACCGAGCAGTTCACTTTTCCAAAACATTTTTTTTTGTGAAGGGTTTGAAAAAAATAAGCTCAATCGAGTGTGGATAAGGGTCTTCATTTATTAATTTGAAGGAGATGTCACACAAAATAATAACCAACACAAAATAAAACCAAATGAAATGAAATGACCAAAATTTGAACTAATATACTAAAGTTTTACTGATATCTGATTGAGTTAATTTTTTGTGGAGACTCTTAACAATGGAGTAAAAGGTTTGGATTAGTTATAGAGGACCTGATGAGCGTCCCACCCACCCTCCAATTAATTTTTTTTAAAATTTTTTTTCAAAAAAAATAGCAAAATATGGATACGGCACCATTGCCATTTTTTTATTTTATTTTATTTACAAAACAACATTTTTTATTGCCTAAAAATAGGATTGTGTGGCTGACATCCTTGGGAAAGAGGGGGCACAAAAAGAGTTACTTTTGCACCCAATTGCTCTCGTTGAGAGTCGAACTCAAGACCTCCCGCTTACTAAACGGGTGCTCTAACCAACTGAGCTACGAGAGCTTCTTGGTTACACTGTCTCGTATTTACATATTTAATATTACTACATACGAACAAAAATAACAGAGGGACAGTCTCTCATAGTAATAGGCGGCTCCACAGATATGACATGTCATGGGTGTTCACTTGAACACCTCGATTTTTGTTTGTTTGTTTAGAATACATGTATTTTCAAATTTTATTTCAGTTTAGTTCTTTTTGAACCTCCAAAATAAAATAATTTGAAGACATACGCATAAATAATTGAACACCTAACCCAAAAAAACTTGAACAATTAGTCCCAAAAAATCAGCCAACAAAACATCCAGTGTAAACAATTCAATTAAAAGCCAATAAGCCATTGACAGCTCCATAACTTTCATTATCAATTGAACAACCTTAAACTGTTTTACATATTTTATATTACATGCAATAATTTAACCTCGGATTTATTTGAACGGTTAGTCCTACAACATCCATCAATCTAGGAAATTCACAATTGTACACCTAACATATTACCTCAAAACAAAGTACACTCTCCTAATGACAAAAAAAAAAAATTTAAAAAAATTGAGGGACAATAAAATATTTATTGGTATCAATATTCTACTCTGACTTTTATTTGAACAATAATCAACTCTATATAGCATATGTTCAAAAAAGAAATTCGTGTGAACCTTCTTTTTTTTTTTTTGGATCAGGTGTGAACCTATTCGTCACACAAATTTCTACAATAAAAACTAATGTGTCTTTCCGCCCATTTAATTTTGGGCTTAAAATATAGAATTCGTCTAGAACATGCAATTGTGACCTCTCATGTATGTTCGTATTAATTGATCCCATAATTTACGCTAATATAAAAAATTTGTATATATATATGGCTAGTTAGTAGAAATAATAGGGTTAAGGTAAATTTTTGAACACCTTATCCAAAATTTCTGGAGCAGTGACGGCAATCTGTCATTTTTTTTTTGGTGTGGGTGAACTCCAGTCTTAGTCATTGCACATGCTACTACTGAGTACTACGTAGAGAAATCCATTCGTAACCGGGCCACAAGTGTCAGACCGTCACATGGGCCGACCCGTTTACTACTTGAACCGTCACTTAGGGTCTCTCTGTCTGTCTCTGGTAAAACAAGACATCTTGGGTCTACCATTACAATGGCTCGGATTTTACAATCACAAATAAGGCCTCCTTCTGCCAAGAGGTTTTTTGAGATTTTTTTAGTTGATGGTTTTTGAAAAGATGATTTGCCTCGAAAACCATAATAAGCTAAAAAAAAAAAAAAAGTATTAGTCAAATTCATACTTCATTTATCCTAAATTTCTTGTCCACTTTACTATTCATGACGAAAGTTGTTTATATTTTTAAATGTATATTCAATATTGATCTCGTTTGATAGTTTCCGATTAAATCTATTAAACAAAGTTTTTAAAATTATACTAAAAGATATGAAAAATAACACGTATACACATAAATGGACAAGAAATTTGGAACGGGTACTTAAAGTAAGCTCCTTTGGCTTAAAAGTCAAAAATTGGATTATTGGATTTGTCGTTTTGTCTTTATTTAATTTTTTTTTGCATTTGTTAGTTTTGCGTCAAGATTTTGTGGTTTTTGAATTACTCTTGACGAGACGAATCTAACAAGTATAAAATTATGGTCAAAACTCAATTTTTTTTAATAAAGCCAAAATTAAACCAATAAACTGGTTTATTTTCAGCTTTATTCAAAAAACTATTACTTTTGACCACAATTTTATACTCTTTTCTGGATTCGTCTCGACGAGAGGAATAAACCACAAAATCTTGACGCAAAACTTACAAATGCAAAAAAATTAAATAAAGATAAAACGAATAATCCAATAATCCATTTTTTTCATTTTTGCCAAAGGAGCTTAAATGCATTCTACAAAAATTTTAGTGGTTTATGTGCTTTCTAATATGCGTTTTTGTATTTTGCATTTATTAGCCTAAATTTTTTTATATCTCCGTTTGTGATTTCATTCAAGTTTTGAAAATTTTATGGATTCGTTTCGTTGAGATAATTCAACATGGTATAAAATTATGGTCAAAACTAATATTTTTTTGAATAAATTTTTTTGAATAAACCAAAATTTATTGGTTTAATTTTTGGTTTTATTAAAAAAAAAAAAAGTTTCAAACCATAATTTTATACTTTTGGATTCTTCTCGACTAAACCACGAAAACTTTTTCTTCGCGAAACTTACAAATGCAAAAAAAAATTAAATAAAGACGAAACGAAAAAACCAAAAAAACATTTTTTTTTCATTTTTGCCAAAGGAGCTTAAATGCATTCTACAAAAATTTTAGTGGTTTATGTGCTTTCTAATACAAAAAATGATAGTTTTGATACCATATTATCCAAACTTTTGTTTTGTCCACTCTCCCTCTCACATGTGGTGGGTCCCACCGTTATGCCTCAATGTGATGAGTTCCACCACATTAACGAGAGGGGGAGTGGTAGGGAAAATTTTGAACCAAAAAATGTAATGTATCATTGTTCTTTATAGTAATATGCGTTCGAATGTAGAAAGTTCAAACTATAAGCTCTACTACACCTCAAGGGCCCAACCTTAAAATGCTATATCTCAATCCAACACGATTTTGGCTATTGAAAATTTTGGGAATACGGGGATAAATATAATGGTACCCTCTTGGCAGAATCATTCGGATCGTCCAAACAATGCAACCAATGGTCCACATTGAAAGTGTCATCCGGATTTTAAAAAAATAGAAAAGAAAAGAAAAAGTATGTTTTCATCCGAGCCGTCCGTTGTATTTTTGGACGGCTCGAATGTGCCGAAGGGGCACCACATCACCCATATCCTATTTGCACCCAAAATTTTCTCGGCTATTGAAAATTTTGGGTAGGGGGGGCACCACATCACCTATACCCTATTTGCACCCAAAATTTTCTTCGAGGGAGGTAAATGGAATTTAACGGTCTTTAACTGTTTTTTATTATAGTATAAGAATAAATGGAATGGAAAATGCTAAAAGAAGCCTAATGGACTTCTGTTAAGATTTAAAAAGTGTATTGAAATGTGTGAAATTTTTTATAAAAATGGATGAAAGTGTATAATATGGTGTGTGTTTTGTTTTGTCTTTTTTCTGTGCTTAGTGAAATTATGAAAGTCCTGTGAGCTTCCGTTAGAAGAACCGAAATGGAATTTAGAAAATTTTGATACCATTAGAATGTGTATCCAAACTTTTTTTTTGTTTCTCTACAAGAGATTTGGTTATTTGAGCTTAAGTTACTGTGACCCCAATAATATTAACTATTCAAGATCATAACATTAACCATAAGAATGCGTAGAAAGAAACTACGCGCGCGTAACAAAAACCACTCAACGGCGTCGCATGTATTAACCACCCTATATTTTTAGCTTTTGATTTTTAACTTTTTGGCTTTTTGGTTTTTTGGCTTTTGGTCAGAATGAGTTTTGGATGTGGGAAGAGTGTTTGGGAGAAATGTGCAGAATGTGTTTTGGAAAGGGAAAAGGAGAAGTAGAAATCAAAAAACAGCTCCTAACCTATTTTTGATTTCTAGCTTCTATCTTCAAAAACGGAAAAACAGTTTTTGGTAAAACAACTTCTGGGTGTTTTGGCTAAACACCCAGAATGCGAAAAGGAGAAATCGAAAAACTGATAAATAAGCGGCCAAACGGGCTTTATATAAGGGTATAAAATATCTAGAAACCCATAAATTAAGCAAAATTTGAGAATCAAATAAGATTGCATTCTTGACGTATGTCCAAAGCCGGCTCTGCTAGTAGTATGTGTACATTGTGCTGGCCAAGTTGAATTTTGGAAACCAGAACACTTATCCACCGAGTACTAGTTTCCAGCGGTGGGCCGGTAGAGACCGACAACGAACAGAAACAGCGGCGAAGACATTTTCCCAGCCTCCAACCAAAATCCAAAAGCAGCCAAAATACCAAAGCTCACAAGTGTCGGTGCATTACCACGTCGCCAACGCCAACGGCTCACATTTCTCCCGTGTATTCTTCTCTCCCCCACTTTAATAAGACACCCCGCATTTACGCTCCCTCGCTCCCCCTATTTACGGACTCCTTTGGATAGGACCATGAGCTGATTTCATGTGAAGAGAAAAAGAAAAGTGTAATGGTTTCTTCTCAAATCACTCATTTGGATTAGTCATTTTAGTGAGAAATGAAGAGAAAAGTACAAACGTAAAATTTTTAATTAGCTCTTCTCCTTTCTCACCAAATCTCACAAAAACTAGTGGGGCTGTTATCACTATACCAGGGAATCCACGACCACTCGGTAAAACTAGGACTGATAAGTGAAAGGAACGAGTGGGTCTTGTTTCAATTCCTAGCTAACTTAAACTCAGAAGTGACTTATTGCGTTTTACAAGAGAGGTTATTTTCTCATAATACATCGATTTAAAAATTGACGTAAGCTGTTTGACTTTGATTTGTTCATAAGACCAATCGATTACAAACGAGTTTTAATTGAGTCGATTACTAACCGATCTTGACTAGTTTGAATTTTTTAAACATCATCAGTCGAACAAGCAAACGAGCTTTAATTGAGTCGTTTACTACCTGATCTTGACTAGCTTGAATGTTTTAAACATCATCAGTCATTACTCGAACGAGCCGACCAGTTTGTCCGAACCAAAACTTAACAAGCTTAAAAAAAAAGAAGAAAAAGATTAAATTTTAACTTATTTATGTAACAAATTGATATCAAACAAGCTTCCAAGTTCCAACAAACAAAAATCTAAACGGATTTTGTTGGTTTGTCATCTGTCGTCATCAGTCGAACGAGACTTGTGTGTCCTTAAGGCTTGACTCAAACACACACTGACAAGTAAAATTACGACACGAGCATTTACGCTTGCCCACGCTCCTCTGTCCACTCCATCCTCAACGTTAATCCCTCTCCCCTGTCACTCACACGAAATCACTGAATTACGAAATCTCTCTACTAAATTACAAACCCAATTCCAGCAATTTCAGTGCTGGAAGAATTTACCCATATACTGTAACAAGAAAGAAAATAAATGGGGTCTCTCCTCATAAGTCCACCAATGGCGTCAAATTTCCCACCAGTCTACGTAACCCACGTACCGACAACCACCACCTCCTCCTCCAAAACCTCCTTCAAAAATTAATACCCTTTATGTCGTCTGAGCTCTCCCATTCTCCCTTCCAACCACCGCCACCGCCTCTTCCCATGGCGAAACAACCACCAACCAGACCCAAAACGACGTCGGGGGACCTCCTCCGCTTCGCCGGCGCAGCCTTAGTCACTCTCCTAATGGTCTACTCCCTCTGGTCCTTCCTAACCCCAAACCCTAGCTTCTCATCTCCTTTAACCGGCGAACAGAGCAAAAAAACCAAAACAGAGTGTGTGGCGCGGGAAGAAGTTAACCTGCGCCACGACCCACCCGACCCGACCTTCTACGACGACCCGGAACTCACCTACTCCATCGACCAACCGATTCGGGATTGGGACGGCAAACGGCGTGAGTGGCTGAAGCACCACCCGTCGTTTAACGGGGGAGGGGAGAGGGTTTTGATGGTGACGGGGTCACAGGCGACGCCGTGTAGGAACCCGATTGGGGATCATTTGTTGCTTAGGTTTTTCAAGAACAAGGTGGATTACTGTCGGATACACGGGTACGATGTGTTTTACAATAATGTGTTGTTGCATCCGAAGATGCATACGTATTGGGCGAAGATACCGGCGGTGAGGGCGGCGATGGTGGCTCACCCCGAGGCGGAGTGGATCTGGTGGGTGGATTCGGATGCGGCGTTTACGGATATGGAGTTCAAGCTCCCGTTGGAAAGGTATTACGAAACTTTATACTAGTAGATTTAGTGTTGTTGGATCTCGTGTGTGATGTTTGGGACATTCTGTATTTTGCAGCTAATCAGTAGTATAATATTCCTTTGCCTAAACTGTTTAGAATGTGTTTGGTTAGAGGTGCCAAAGGGGCAGGCCTGGCTGACACTGGCACGGCATGATACCTTGGTTAGGCACGATCCATATAGGCGTGGGTCTAGGAATCTTTGTAGTGCGGCTCGGGTACAGCACCCGAGCCGTTGATCTATAGGCGGGACAAGCTTGGCCGTTGTTTTGGGGGCACGGGCATGGAAAAGAACAGGTATGGAAAAGGATGGGCATGGCACTGCAGGAGTAAAAATTGGAAGATTGAAAATAATTAGTAATTGCAAATAACCGGCTACTGGTCAGTGATTAGCTGCAGTTATGCCAAAGTAATTTCATGGTTTTTGAATAAGGTTAATTGTGCAAGAAACATGTAATTCCAACAGTATACAATCTCACCTACTCTTACAGTGATTAGATTAATGATACGATTTACTGTAAATCTGCATGTTGTTGGATTATATATCCGAGGTGGATTTAAGTTGGACATGTTTATATTTTAACTAAATGCTGATATTTAGCCACCTTGGAAATAGAATTGCTCATTTTCGCTCAAACAAACGGCCCTAAAATCTAATAGACATTTGACGCCCTTTCATATGTTTTCATACACTTTTTATTCTTCCCGTCTCCATGTTTTTGTTCATTTTGAGTAGTGGTGTCCTAGCAGTACTTTCGTGAAGGGAATTTTCAGTAGTTTTTATACGGTCTAAACGGTCTAGAAGATCTCAATCAAAACTTTCTGATGATTGTGAAATAGTAATTGCAAACAAATTCACAAAAGTACATTATTTTTTATTCGAATATGAACACAGTTACTTAAAGAAGGCCAACAATTAAGTACTTGGGGGACATGTTTTAACGCATAACCACGCAGTGTGCTTGATTGGCAACTTTTTCTATTTCGTAGCTCGTGTATTGCTCCTTTCAAAGTTCTAGTTACATCTTTCTGGATGGTTTTAAGCATCATTTTGTAATATCTTGTCTGTTTTCGAGTATTAAAACTAACCTTTTTCCTGGAAAATTAAATAAACAGGTACAAAAATCACAATCTAGTAGTCCATGGCTGGAGCAATTTGATCTATGAGGAGAAGAGTTGGGTTGCCATCAACGCTGGCGTCTTCTTGATCCGGAATTGTCAGTGGTCATTGGATTTCATGGAGGTTTGGGCAAGCATGGGCCCACAAACCCCGAACTATAAAAAATGGGGCCAAATCCAAAAATCAACTCTCCCGGATAAGGTCTTCCCAGAATCTGATGATCAGTCGGGCCTGGTTTACCTCCTCCTCAAAGAGGAGGAGAAATGGGGGGACAAGATATACGTAGAGGGGCAGTATTACTTTGAAGGGTATTGGTTAGAAATTGTAGGGACACTAGATAATATAACAGAGAAGTATGTGGGGATTGAGAAGGAGGTTCCCAAGTTAAGGCGGCGGCATGCAGAGAAGGTGAGCGAAGCATATGCGGAGAAGAGGGAGCCGTATCTAGAGGAGGCGGGGTATGGGCGGTGGAGCTGGCGCCGGCCGTTTATTACGCATTTTACCGGGTGCCAGCCTTGTAGTGGGAAACATAATCAGATGTACTCCGGCGAGAGTTGCTGGGATGGGATGCAGAGGGCTTTGAATTTTGCAGATAATCAGGTGCTTCGTAGTTTTGGTTTCGTGCACCTGGATTTACTGGATTCCTCCACGGTGTCGCCTCTGCCTTTTGATTTCCCGGCATGAAAGGTCGTGATAAGAGGTCCATTTTGTTTTCTTGCTACTAGTTTGTAAATCTACTTTGTGCAGTTTTGCTTTATTAATAGTCAAATTTGGCTTATCTATTTGTCCTAAACTACCTTCTTTTACTTGTTTTTTTTTTTTTTTTTGGTTTTGCAACTGTCAAAAGTTTGGCATCTAATTAGAGAGATGTCTTGTATTTTAAAGAATTCAGGCCATGCTTGATTGGATGTAACCTTACTGGCACTAGTTTACGTGCAGATAATGTCAAAACGAGTTCAAACTTTAATCCACATTTTTTACATCTTATATTGTCTCATATTTCTACATATGTTTGACAGTGGCTAAGAGATGTATAGCTTAGAGGGTTCAGTATTGATAAAAACCATTTGTAGAGTTTCGAATATTCCGAATTCAGTCTTTTTGTTTTTCTTTTTTACTACTGTCCGAGATTCTTACATCCTGTCATGTTTTCAAGGCAACTAGTTTGTAGCCTATGTTGAGCGGTGTTGATAAAATGCTAAAACAAATTCATGTAGTGAATTGTTTCGGGGATAGATGAAGTTAAACTATTGTGTCATTAGCTAAGTACAGGGGGATCTGTAAGCTTAGTTTAGCGACCAACATATTTTAACTATTCGCAAGTCATCCAAACCAACAATTTTTGTAGATTTTTTATTACTCCCCTGAGGCCTGAACAAACATATTGTATAAATCCAACTAGAGCTCTTCTACTATTACACACGATTGTCACGCATTGGCTAAGCCATCAAGAAGGAAACAGCCGAATAGTGCATATCAAGCAATTCAATAGGCTAGTCTGTCCAGAGTTGACATTCACTTCAAAGAGTCAAAACATTTGGCATATTGTGTGTTTGGATGTTTTGTTTAAAAATATTCTAGTGATTAAATTACTACATTTACCATTTTATTCTCTACAAGTTCTCTCTTTTGCTTTATGCCTTTATCTTTTCTCCTTTGTCTCTCTTTACATGTAAAAGCAACTTAATGAGTTTACTCTTTTGGGGCTTAGTTGATGCATGATTGAAGGCTAATTTCCCCTCTTTTATGGATATCATTGTTCATGCACGGTTGATGCTTCATGTTTTTGAGTGGGTGCCTTAACCTTTTATATAAGCATCATAGATAAATGGCGATGCTGGTACTTGACTGATCTTGACTCAATCATGGTGTTTTCATTGTCTTAAGCATTAGAGGTACCACTTCCCTTTTGTTCAAAGTGGAATAATAATATGGTGGTCCCCTTCTAGCCTAGTGGTGGACATCTAAGCAGACTATACCATATTGCGTGTGTATAATATATGTGCATGTATACTTTTGGGGGGTGAGGGGTGTTGGGAATCAAAAAAGAAAAGTAGGAAAAGGGGTAGTATATGTGATTATGAACACAGAATGGGAGTGGTTGGGGCCTATCGTATGTTACCGACACGACATCACTTTTTCCTGCACACTTAGCTTACTTATTGTGCACCCAAATTTCAATAGGATAGTTTGGTTGTTGCTTATAGTGAGAACTAACCTATGGATGGAACAAAATAGGTGATTACAACAAGAATAGAAGCTTCCTAACTTCTGTTTTTGCGTGAGTTCATGCATCAATTTGTATTTACTATTGCCTAAGCACCTTTGGGAGTTTTGGTCATTCTTCTTCTTATGTTTGCGTTTTCCCTTAGGGACTTGTTTGGATGATCCCCAGCTGGGTTTTAGATGGTTTTCATCCCACGTGTCTAATCCCTGGGCCTGGAGTATGATCTTTGTATTCTTGTTCAGTTTCCCATTTGTGTTGTACATATTAAGACTGACCGGGAAAAGCTAAAAGGAACAGACCCTTAAACGACGTGCCAATGTTGAGAAATGATTAGTACTATCTCAATCCTAGATTTTTGGAAGAGAACAAGGACAGAAATTTTGTCAAACCTAATATTGGGTTCTAGAAATCAATACTTATTGGCCTGGCATAGTTTGTTGTTATCAATAGGTTAAATAGCTGTCTTAAGTACTCAACAGTCTCATTTGTATTTTTGAGTTGACTTGTAACGAGTATCTCTTACATTTGAGTCCAGTTGAATTTATGTCTGAAGGTAATATTTCAAATTTCAATAGTTCAGTCTGTGATTATCATATTACTTTTAACTGGATTCTGCTTGATGCATGTAAGTTTTAACACTTTGTAGATGGTAATGGAGCGCACTGTTGCCATTGAAGCTCAGTATGACCTCCTGTATAGCAATCCAATAGTTTCCGTTGGTATGTGATTTTACCTAGGAGCCACCTCTATGCATTTGCATCTGTTATTTTCCGAGTCTGCCTTAGTTAATCTATCCGGTTATACTTCATAAATAGTCGATTCCTTCATTAGAAAAAATAATTCATTTATAGAGCTGCTGTTTCTTCATTTCAGACTTTTCTTTTCCTCTGCTGTAAATGGATTTCCTTTGCTGGCCTAGGGTTTTCTTCTTGTACTTCAACACCTACATAGGTTCGTAAGAAAGCCCAGGTTTGATGGCACAAGCATGCTTAGAATTAATCTCTCTCTGTTTTCACTTATCTGAGCATGTTGTGTCTGGATTGCCCAAGGAAACTGGAAAACTTCTTGAAAATGTGCATTGGAAGCTGGAGAACAGCAAGGATCACTTAGAAAATGAGTTGTTTTGAATGTGTCCATACACGTCCGGTATGGACTTAAACTTTGGATCTAACCCTGCTAGTAGTGTTTGTTTTTTCCTCTATCGAGAATGAAAGAAGAGATGCCGGTTTTTTTATTCAATTACCTGGGCATGAAAGTTTAGGTCGAGAAAATTATCGAATGCAATGAGAACAATATCCAAATGCCCCTTGGTGTCGCACAATTATGCGAGCCCTGAATTTGGGTGTAGCCGAAAGAGTATCCTGGGCATTGTCTATGGCGTCTGAACTAGAGGGGGTCTTTGATTTTACATTAGGGGCACGTTCGATTTTTCCTGCTATTATTGTTCGGCTTCTCTCCGGTCTCCTACTACTAATGTTTGGCTTCTCTCCGGTCCTAAAATTGGAACAACTAATGGCCGAGAATAATTGGCTCCTCCGCGTGTATGGCTATTTCCTAATGACCTCCCTCTTCCCTTTCTCGTCTTCATTGGTGAGCCATCACCACGAAACATCTCATCGAAACTATCAACACCACCGCAAAACACCTCATCGAACCCCACTATCAACGGCAGCCGCCACTGCCCCTTCCTGTAGCTCCATCTAATTCCATCTCCTTCACAAACTCACCAATCTCAAATCAACCCACCATCGGACCCAACAAATTGACATGAGTCATTCTTAAACATCGATGTTAGAAGATTTAGGTGGAGAGGTCAGTGCCGGCTCAATGTTTTTTTTGGGGTCGAACCAAACTTCTAAGCCTTGGCCTATATCCATTTTTATAGAGGAAACATAACCCTCAAAAGTGATCGAGATGAAAACACAACCCTCCTATGTTGGAGGATCAATATTAAGTACCCCAAAAAACTAAAACCTTGAGAGAAGAAAAAAATTGATAAAATTCCAACACAGAACAAGGAAAAAAAAAAAAAATAGAGGAAGGAAAAACACAAACCCAAAGTCTACAGTGGGTTGGCGAAGTGGTCTAGCCTTGGGACTTAGGGGTTTGCTCCCACCTAAGGTTTCAGATTTGATTCCCCTTGCCAGCAAACTCTTGGGGCCACTGGGAATTATGCTCAGTCGTTACCTCCAGGGCTTTGGAATCAGCCGAGGTCGGCGCAAGCTGGTCTAGACATCTGGTAATCCAAAAAAAAAAAAAAAAGATAAAAAAGAATCAACTACTCCCTCCGTCCCATAATTTTAGTTTCTTTTATGGAATCCCACTATTGAAGGAGACGTAATCATTATACCTCAAAAAGTGGATTCGGGAGGGCGCCTCCCGCACCTCCCCACGGTTGCACGGCGGGCCCTACCATCCCCCAAAACAATGTAGTTTTGGGGGTTTTAAAGGGATCCTATGTGTGTTTCTAAAGTCTCGTTTGGAACTCAATAGATTTATTGATTTTTTTGGGCCCGTTTCGAGTCCTGATTTGAATGCTCATTATTCTTAAAATATTTTTTTAGGGGTTCTTGCAAAAAATTAACTCAATCCGAAATCGGTAGGGAATTTTTTAGAATTCGTAGGGACCCCTATGAATTTTTTGAAAAAGCACCTACCAATATCGGATTGAGCTAATTTTTTTTGCAGGAACTCGTAAAAGAACATTTTAAGAATAATGAACGATTTGAATCATCTTTATGGGACCTGAAATGGCCACAGATAAATCAATAGACAATTGAGTGTTCGCTATGCCAAACGGGGCTTTAGCCTACGAATTCTGAAACAGCCCTTACTGATATCGGATTGAGCTAAATTTTTTTCAGGAACCATAAAAAAGCATTTTAAGTAGGGGTGGGAATTTTCGACATGACACGAGAACCTGACACGAAGTTAGCGAGTTAGAGTTGGCTATTTTTGACACGGAACACGAGTATGACACGACACGATAACACAAAAAACTAAACAGGTCGGGGTAGGGTTGAGAGAATTCTTGACATGAACACAACACGGCACGACACATGAATTTATGAAAGGACACGATAACACGACATGAACCCAGCACGAAATTAGCGGGTTAGGGTCGGTTATTTCTAACATGAAACACGAAAATGACACGACATGATAACACGGAAAGTTAAATACGCCGAGTTAGGGTTGAGAGAATTCTAACAAGAACACGAGATGACACGACACGATGCCCACCCCTAATTTCAAGCATAATGAGCGGTTTGAATCATCTTTGTGAGATATGAAATGGGCCCAAAAAATCAAAATCAATTGACCTTGTTCTCGAATGGATTTTTATGAGATAAAATCTAGTTTTGTTTGGAGGTGTGATAAAATCACATCATTTTCCCAATTGATAAAATCTAGCTTTGATAAATGTATTTTCCAAATGATTTTACTAGATAAAATCTAGTTTTGATCTGGTTTTGCTAAAATCCGTTGAGGATCTTAGATTTTATCAAAACTAGATTATGAGATAAAATCCATTGATATATCACATGAGACTTTAGCAACACACTTAGGGACCCCCTCAAAACCTCCAAAATGACGTCGTTTTAGGGGATGGTAGGGTCTGCTGTAGGGGAGGCGCGACAGGCTCCCCAGTCCTAAAAAAGTCCAAGCTTTCAAAATTACCCTCAATTTTCAAAATATCCTCTATTTGAAAATTGAAAGCTATTACTTCACTTCAAAATAGCAAGGACAAAAGGTAAATTCATCAATTTTTACTCTTTGACTAATCAAATCAGACATTTATTTTGGGTCATCCAAAAAAATAAAAAGATGGGCTAAAATTAGGAAAATGCTATACTTCACACCCCTTATATGGGTGTGTATCATACACACCCCTCCAAAAGTTACGATTTTTTTTATAAAAGTTACGAGACACACCAAAATGTTATTTTATCTCCTGATCTGATAATAACGATAAGTGCATGTATAATTGTTTGCACCTTTAATGGATGTGTCTTTTTTCCTAAATTTTTTTTTGTTGATGTTTTAATAAAACTATGTACACGACAGAGGGAGTACTAAATTGTATACCCCTCTTCTATTGTCAACTCTTTAAATTTAGTTTCATTCATTTCCTTGAAACTTCAAATTATTGGGAAATTCTCCTATCAATAAGAATAACCTACATAGCCTAAAATTTTTGGGGATTCTCGAGATTAAAAAACAGCTCAATGTAGAACTAAATCATACCGTCCAAGGAATATTTCAATTCTAACACAAAAGCTCCATAGACTTGTACGAGGGTTCTCATCCTTTGCAGAAGGTTCATATCTTTTTTTTTTTTTTGGAACTGCCAGAAGGTTCATATCCAATTAAGAAATATCTAGCTTTGAGATTTTCTTGAGGAGGAAAAGATAAGAATAAAAGATGCCGAACACAAATTATTCGACTCAATGATTGCTTCTGGTAAATGGAGGCCTCTTTTTTCTACTTCAACTAATGCTGCAGCCTGCACAAACCCTACATGTAAAATCAAACGGGAGCGAAGTAGGGGTGTGCATGAGTCGGATTGGGCGGGTTTATGGTGTATTTTTTAACCAACCCGTACTTGGCAGGTTGACAAATGTTTAACTCAATGTCAACCCATTATGATGTTTAAATAACGGATTGTTTGATTTTTTAGCGGTTTCAACTCGGCAGGTTAGACGGGTTGGAAAAAAAAAACCTCCACTATTTGACCAAATAATGAAACGAGTAGCATAAAAGAACAATAAGAATAAAAGATGCACACACACACTTTCGCACACCTTTTACATAGGGTGGGTCCTTTTTTAGTGGACCCCACATGTGGGACCCACCCCTGTGATGGAGAATTTATGGAATTTGTCTCAATGTCAACCCATTATGTTTTTTTTTTTTAGCTTTTTACCCGCAATCAAAGCCGACCCGTTTTTTATTTTCAGCACACTCGCCCAGTGTTTCTTTGATCCTAGTATAAAATTGGCGCAAGGTTTGGGGGAAATGAATAATGGGCTCCATTTATTCGGCCCTACTTTTCGTAAACTTTTATTCGGCCTTTCTACTTATGTATGTGGACCGCTAAAATTGAGGCTTAGGGCTTCGTTTGCTAGCATTTGTAATTTAGATATTTATTAAGAAAAGATAATGATGAGTGTCAGTAGAAGTGGCAAATGGGTGGGTTGAGTTGGGTTTGAATGGGTTGGTATGGGTTATGGGTTGAATATGAGTGGGTTGAATATGGGTTGAAAGTGAATGGGTTGAATATGGATCAAGCAAAACCCGACCCGACCCGACCCAACCTGTTCTTTTTTTTAAGATCGGTACTGGAAAAGGGATTATATATCAATACAAAAGTCACAATCAAAACGTCTACAAATCAGACACCTCCTGATCCTCCAGTAAACATTTTCGTAATATTTCGGGCAAGGATGCTGAATTGAGTTTTTATTTTTTTTATTTTATTCCCAATGAAAATCAACTTCAGTTGGGTTCCCATGGGCTGTTTATGAGAAAAAAAAGCACACATAAAGAACTGTGATTTTGCTTATTTTGACTTTCTTCCCTGTTGGATGAACGAAACGGATAATCTTTACGAGAGGATATTACTCATCTACTTTTTTGCAATTTTCTTCGGATAAACTAATAAATTAAACTATTAATATTTGCAATTATGTCGCGAAGTATGAATGAGGGAATGAATCTCAATTAGTTGAATGGTCCAGATGCGTCGAAGGGGTACCACGTTGGCACCACCAATTAACCGATTTAGTGAATCATTAATTAAATCGAGGCCTAAAATAATTCCCAGACTACGTGAACTCGAATTTGCTAAATACATTTTTCCTCGGATTCGTTTCTGAATACTCTCACTCTAGAAACCAAAGAGATACTAATATTGAATATTTCTCTATATTTCTCAAAATAAATATATGTATAGTATATATGTATATATAGGAGTAATATTTTTGCAAATAGATGTGTTGCAACGACAAATCCACCTAATTATATAATTGTACCAAATAACTTCAATTAACAATTGGAGAGAGAAGATTGGGAGAAGAGAGAGAAGCCTTAAATTGATTTTCACAATGGGAATCAAGACTGCCGTGCCAAACTGCCCACGTTGGGAATTAATTATCCAGATTGTCGTCTCTGCTTCTTAGAGAGAGCGGGGAGGTTCAATCCCACTGATACTATAGGTTCAACTTCAACTCATTTTGAACCCAGATAAACCCATCTAAATATGGACAAATATGGGTTCACCCATTTACAACCCACATTATAAATTGGGTAGGTTGGGTTGGGTTTTAGGTGGGTGGATTTGGATGGGTTCATGGGTTGGGTTGAAAATTGCCACCTCTAAGTGTCAGCTAACAATTATGAATAATCACTTATTTGACTAAAAAAAGATAAGATTATTTTAATCTCCAATTTGATTTTTTTTGGTTGATTATTTTAAGTTGTTATAACATGAATGGACAAAAGAATCATAAACTGAATAAGTTTTTCTTACTCAAGTTTTAAGGGTAATCCAAATATTTGGTTTATAAAAAGCTACTTGACGGCTTATTCAAGCAAACAAGTTAAATTTCTTTTAGAATTAATAAAAAAGCTATGACAAATAGTTTTTATAGCTTATTTAAAAAAATTTAGCCGATAATTAAAAAAAAAACTAATAATCTAAGGCTAATTAATAAGTGCTAGCAAACAAGGCCTAAAATTTGGTCAAAATGGGGGCCCGAATCGGTTTCTTCCTGAACATCCCCTTAGAGTGTGCACATACACCGGACTGGGCCGGGTTCAGGACAGGCTTATTCTTGATAATAACGAAATTTGTGCATGCTTAAACCAGCCCACCCCCTTTCTACGGATCTAGCTACTCCCATTTCGCTCGCTCCTACTACGAATCAAAGATTTGAGTTCATAAGTTGTTAGTGGCTTCATTGAGAAGTGCATGAGTGGGACAGAAAGATTTGACTTCATCAGTTCTAGACTTGGTTTGGGTCCTCCCCTTTTCTTTCTTCTTATTTAAAAGGAGTGTCTCGATTCTTTTTAAATTTTAGTATGCCCAAGCCCAATCAATTAAATTTTAGTTTTCCAAGTCCGTTCAAAAAGTCCATTTAATTTTTAAAGCGTTGTTAAAATAAAGTTGTAAGTTCTTACAAAACTACTCCTAAAAACATACTCATAAAACTATGTAGTTCTAGTCTCCCCAAAAAATAATAAAAATGCTTAAAAAGTTAAAACTGTCCAATAGTTATGGGTAACAACACACGCGCGCACACACATCCCTTATTATCATAAAAATACTACAATTTGTAATCGGTCCGGGCCGAGGATAGGCCTCAAGGGATTTTTTTAAACCCAACCCAGTTAGTAAATGGTTAAAATTTTCAAATCAGTCTAGCACTATGGGCTTAAATATTTATCTCGAACTCTAAAAAAATGGATTGGATTGAGCGTGAAAACGAACTGGATTGAGCGGGCTTGGCAAACTTCTGGGCTGGTGTGCACTTCTAGTAAATGGGCTTAAAATTTCAAAATCAGTCTAGCACTGGATTGTTCACCACTTCTCATTTCTCTTCCCTCATTTCCTCTCTCCAAAAGCCTAGGCTAGGCTAACCCTAACCTAACTCTAATTGCTGAGATTCCAAATACTATATCTATTCTATCTATTCTAATCTCTATCTCTAATATATAAAGGGGGAGCACCAGTTTGGTGTCTCTCTTTTTTGAAGCCCTGTCACAAAACTGATTGACACTATTACCCCTGGGAAATTTTCTTTTCATTTCTTCTTTCTCCGTAGCGAGTCTAGCGACTAATCAAAAGTTTTTTTTTCAACAATTTCGTAACTAACACTGTATACTTCAATTCAAAGATTGAATTGAATCCAAAGGTAATGCGCTTTCCACTTGGCCTACTCCATACTTTTTTACTCTGTACCTCTTTTTTTTTTTTTTTCCCTGATCGACCAAAAAAGACTAAAAGAAAAAAGTTAATGTGACTACTTTTTCCTTCACGATATCTCAATTCCCAGTAATTTCTAACTGAAGTGTGTTAATTTTGAATTGTATTAATTCTGAAATACAAATTCACATTGTTGGGTGAAATGGTAGGAGATCATAAAATTAACCTAATAATTTTTACCTTATCTGATTACATATTTTTTTCATGCTTTCTTATCAATTTGCTTTTACATGATCTCACATCAAATTTTCCTTCTCTGATTACATATTTTTTTCATGCTTTCGTATCCAACACTGTATTCCTTCCATTCAAAGAGAAAGGAATAGTCACGGAGAACAATTGCGACTCCAAAATATGACAACTGATCAAGTTGCCCACAGACTAGAATTTTTTTTTATAGAAGAGTATTCAGGTATTCGATCGTGGAAAAATCGGAGGTGACGGCGGCATTAGCATGGTAATGTATTATTTGATTATGTTCAATCTGTCACTATATATTGCTTAAATATGAAGTATCTAAAATGTAGCCTATTACCGGAAAAAAGAGTATGCAAATGCACACATGATCAAACGATATGCCGGATACTTTTGTGCATACTTTTTGGTTAAAGTCTGACTTGGATACGCATTGCGTGTGCCCCGGCTTCTAGTAACATTGAAATGGTGATCAAAGAACTAGATAAGTAATCTGGTGTAGCTCTAATTGCCGACGCATGTAGACGACAAACAACCTAGAATGGTGATGGAAGCTCATGGAGGATCAATTATTCCATGGTTCTGGGACACCGTTATGTGGTGCTCAACACACTTATCCACTACACATTTTTGTGAAGCCCAGTACAATATGTGGTGGAAAGTTTGTTGGGTACCACATGGCGGTACCCCAGAACTATGGAATAATTACTTCTCAAGGAGTGTTGGGGCAGTGAATAATTTGGGAGGGATAGAGATAGGGGTGATATAGGGGTGTTCAAAAAATCGACCTAATCGCATAACCGATCCGGTCTGGACCGAACCGTCCTATTTGGTTTGGTTCTACGATACATTGATCTGGTTATGGTTTTGAAAAAAATAAGAACCGTTGATTTTGGTTCGGTTACTGGTTATCAATTCAAGAACCGTGATTAGAACTGAACTGGATCATTTTGTATATATATATATATATATATACAACCCAACCCCGATCTGGTCAGGATGCCAGGATTTTAAGAAAAATCCTAACTTTCCTGTAGGCCGTTGGATCGCATCCAACGGCTGATAAAAGATGGGGGAGCTCGCGGGTAAAACAAACCGGGTTACTTCTATCCGGGTAAAAACATAACGCGGGTCAAACCCACCCCCTTTTCATTCCAGATCTCAAAACTTTTCAACGTTCATTTTGAAACAAGAGAGAGAAGGAGAACAGACGATTTGGTGAAGAAGAAGAAGATTGAACCAGAGAGTGGAAGTCGACCAAGAAATCGACATCGAAGAACAAATCAACAGTCAAATCGGGAAAAAAAAGTTGACTACGGGTTTGAGAAGAGCCTTCTTGTAGTCGCTCGTAGTCCGCTAGCACGAAGACGAAGAAAGTTTTGTCTTCGAGCAAAATCGAACCAGCAGGTACCTCTCTCTATCTTTGTTTCGATTTGGATGAATCTAGTGTTAGCAGTCATTTTGATTTTTGGATGAAAAATTAGGGTTTTTTTTTAATAATGAAATTAGGGCTTTGTTTCACAAAACCAATCTGGTACATGGCATTAGTTGGATATCATGTTTGATGACTTGGCATTTATTAACCCTAGTTCTTATAGTTATTTTTCAATTTGGATTTTTAGAATGCAGTGTGTAGAAGACATAGAAATACTCTCATCTGGTAATTCGTCGCAGCAAGTTTACACTCCTCAGGTTAAAAACCAGTTGGTACCGAAAATTGGGCAACATTTTCACAACTTAGATGAGGTTCAGGAGTTTTACAATAATTATGGTAGAGAAGGTGGATTTGGAATGCGATTGAATTCTAGTAAGAAGAACAAGGATGGTGAAATAATTAGAAAAGAGTTTGTCTGTTATAAAGAAGGGTTGAGAAGAACTAAAGTGAACAAAACTGAACCTTATGTACAGCGACAGGGGCTAACTAGGGAGGGTTGTGGTGCGAGATTGGTAGTTGTGAAAGAGCAGTCAGATGGGGGGTTGTTGTCAGGCAATTTGTTGAGGGTCATAACCACGCTCTTACGACCCCAAGGAGGGTGCATTTGTTGCACTCTCACCGTTCAATCACACTTGCCAAAAGAAATTTAACATAACAACTAGGAAAGCTAATGTGCTAACGTGGCAACAAATGAGTCTCTTAGAGATGGAAGCTGGAGGTCTGCAAAATGTTGGATGTACACAACAAGATCTTTATAATGCTAAAAGGGATAGGAGGAAAGAGTTAGAGGGACATGACGCTGCTTTGTTGTTTGAGTATTTTAAGAATGAGCAAAAAAAGAATCCCGATTTTACTTTTGGGTTCGAGCAAGATGAGGGTGTGATGATTCATTGTTTTTGGGCGGATGCAACCTGTAGAAAGTCATATAAATATTTTGGGGATGTGGTGGTTTTTGACACAACTTACAACACAAACCGCTACGATTTGATCTATGCACCTATTGTCGGGGTTAATCATCACGGGCAGACAACTCTTTTAGGGTGTGGATTCTTAAGTGGTGAAAAGAATGATGCATTTGACTGGTTTTTCAAGCAATGGTTAAACGCGATGCCTGGTAGCCCGCCCAAAATGATCATAACGGATCAAGATCCGGCCATACAGGCAATTGCTAGGGTTCTACCAGATACATTTCATAGGTATTGCATTTGGCATATATTGACTAAATTTTCTGAAAAAATAAGTGCAATTTCCTACAAAGAACATTATGATGAATTGAGTATGTGTATATGGAAATCTGAGAGCCCGGAGGAGTTTGAAGTAAGATGGACAGAGGTTCTAGCAAAAGCAAAATTGGACACCAATGAATGGTTGCATACAATGTACAAAATTCGTGAGAAATGGATTCCGGCATATTCGAGACATATTTTTTCTGGTCACATGACTAGTAGTCAAAGAGCTGAAGGGGCGCATGCCTTCTTCAAGAATTACGTGTCTCGTCAAAATTCAATGTTGGACTTTGTCACGCGGTTTAATAGGGGACTTGCAAGAATGCGACATAATGAACTTGATTTGGATCACAAGGATGTCAATGAAAAACCACAAACAGTAACTGGGCGGGTGATGGAGTTGACAATGAGTGAGTTGTACACACACACACTATTTTTTACAAGTTTCAAGAGCAATTAGTTGAAAGTGGCAAGTACGTGGTGAAGAGTATATTCAAAGATGACCACCGTTCTTTGTACAATGTTCAGAGGGTAACAGAGAGTGATTCAAAGGCTTGTGAGCTTTCGGTAGAAAAGTCATCAAACTTTGTTAAATGCAGTTGGCATATGTTGGCATACTTCACGAAAAAACAAGTTATGGATTTACCTGATGATTACATCTTGTAGAGGTGGACTAAATCGGCAAAGGCTACCAGAGTTATGGATGACTTGGGTGGGACGGTGAATGAAATATGTGACATTTCTTTGTTACTTAGGCGCAATAGTCTCTTCCAAGTTGCGTCTGATGTTATTGATGAAGCTGCATTGAATGAATCTGATACAGAAGAATTCAAAGAATTATTGTTATCTGCTGGAAGGAGGTTTGCAGCCAAGAAGCGTGGAAGGGAAGATGTCGAAGGGAGTATCGAAGTGCCTAATCCTCTGCCTAATGGTATTGAGAGCCAACTGAGCCAACTGAGTCTAAAAGGACCCTTTCCAGTTAGGTATAAGGGTTGTGGTAAACGGCTAAAGGGTGGAAAAGAGAAGGCAATCAAGAAGGCTAGGCATTGCAATGGTTATGGGTTAGTAGGGCAGTCCCACGACAAGAGAAATTGTCCAAAACTTCTTGGAACGTACGTGTATGCATCTAATTATGTTCATTTAATTGTTCGAAACTTATATACTCCCTCCGTCCCATTTTAAATGCTCCCTACGTATATCCGTGCCATTTTCAAACGTCTATATCTTTTTATTGGTAAGGTTTCCAAAGTTTTTAAAAAATTTGTCTAATAGAACTAATTGAGATCTATGAAATAAGATCCATATTGCATATAAAATATATTATAGAATGAAAACTATAAGAGTTTTAAAAAAACACGCATAACCGTAGGGAGCATTTAAATTGGGACGGAGGGAGTATTACTTGTTGTTTAATGTTAATTGTTGAATTTTTTCCCTTAGTTCTTCGCAAAGTGTTAGATTGAATGATGATGATGAGTTGAACAATGAGGACGATGAGGAGATTATTAACCCTATTAAGAGATTATTAACCCTATTTCTATTAAGCGATTATTAACCCTATTTCTATACCGAAACAGAGATTGAAAATGATTCAATGAGCAGATCGATTATTAACCCTAGCAGCAACATCAACATGTGAAACCAAATCGATCCCAACTGTTCCGTATGACAAAACTAAACCCTAGTTTCTGTACGAAATCGTCATAGATAAAAAAAAAAAAGGATTGAAAACTATTCAACGAGCAGATCAATTATTAACCCTAGCAACAACATCAACATGTGAAAGCAAATCGATCCCAACTGTTCCGTACGAAAATAAACCCTAGTTTCTGTACGAAATCGTCATAGATAAAAAAAAAAGGAGGAGAGAGAGTTGTTACCATGGACGTCTGGTTCGATCTTCTTCTTCTTTGCCAAATCGTTTGTTCTCCTTCTCTCTCTTGTTTCAAAATGAACGATGAAAAGTTTTGAAATCTGGAATGAAAAGGGGGGTGGGTTTGACCCGCGTTATGTTTTTACCCGGATAGAAGTAACCCGGTTTGTTTTACCCGCCTTTTAAACCCGCGAGCTCCCCCATCTTTTATCAGTCGTTGGATGCGATCCAACGGCCTACAACGAAAGTTCGGATTTTTCTTAAAATCCAGACATCCTGACCAGATCAGGGTTGTATGTATGTATGTGTATATATATAGCAAAAATTTCTAGTCCGGTCCTCCCGGAAACAAGAAAAAGTGTTTTTCTTTTTTTTTCAAATTGTTTTTGGAAAATTCGAGCCGTCCAATGTTTTCAGAAGGTGTTTTCAAGGGTCCAAGCGGAAAATCTTCAAAAAAAAAATACCGGGAAGGGCTTGATCCAAGCAGTTTTTCGCAAAAACTGTATATTCCGCTTGGACCCTTGAAAACACCTTCTGAAAACATTGGACGGCTCGGATCATCAAAAAAAAATTTGGATCATGGAGGTCCGGAAACGGGATTCCCGTTTTAGAAGCTAACCCATATATGTGTGTATATATATATATATATATAGGGAAATTTTCTTATCCACACTCCCGGATTTAAGGAAAAATGGGGTTTTTTTTGTGTTGCAAATTTTTTTTGGAAAATCCGATCCGTCCAATGTGTTCAGATAATATACATTTTTTGCGAAAACTGCTTGGATCAAGCCCTTCCCGGTATTTTTTTTTGAAGATTTTCCGCGTGGACCCTTGAAAACACCATCTGAACACATTGGATGGATCGGATCGTCGAAAAAAAATTTGGATCACGAGGTGCGGAAATTAAAAGTCCGGATAAGAGCCGGACCCTATATATATATATATAGGTTCCACTTCTAGTCCTGGACTCCGGACTCCTTCCGGACCTCCGTGATCCGAGCATTTTTTGACGATCCGATCCGTCAATGTGTTGAGAGAAGGTGTTTTCAAGGTCCACGCGAAAAATCTTCAAAAAAATACGGGAAGGGCTTGATCCAAGCAGCATTATATATTTACAGTTTTTGCGAAAAATGCTTGGATCAAGCCCTTCCCGGTATTTTTTTTTTTGAAGATTTCCCGCTTGGACCCTTGAAAACACCTTCTGAACACATTGGACGGCTCGGATTTTCCAAAAATAATTTGCAACACAAAAAAATCACTTTTTTCTTATTAACGGGAGGGTTTGGACTAGAAAATCCACCTATATATATATATATACGCCAATGATCTAATAAGGGATCCCTTAACCAAATTTGGTGCGGACCTCACCTTTCCGAGCCAAATTTTGACGATCCGAACCGCTCAATGTTTTTAAAATGCATTTTTAAGGGCCTACGCGAAAAATCTTCAAAAAAACAATACCCGGAAGGGCTTGATCCAAATAGTTTTCGATAAAACTGTACATTCCGCGTAGGCCTTGGAAAATGCATTTTAAAAATATTGAGCGGTTCGGATCGTCAAAATTTGATCCGGAAAGTTGAAAAATGCCTTGGTCCGCACCAAATTTTGTATGAGGGATCCCTTAAGAGATCGGGACTCTATATATATATATATATATATATAGAGTCTTGATCTAATGAGGATCCTCATTAAAAATTCCGCACGGACCTCCCCCTTTTCAACTTTTCGGATCAAATTTTGATCGATCACCGCTCAATGTTTTAAAACGCATTTTCCAAGTCCACGCGAAAATCTTCAAAAAAAAATACCGGAAGGGCTTGATCGGATCAGTTTTTGTTAAAAACGCTATATGCATATATAGCGTTTTTAACAAAACTCGATCCAAGCCCTTCCGGTATTTTTTTTTTTGAAGATTTTCCGCGTCGACCTTAAAAATGCATTTTAAAACATTGAGCGGTTCGGATCACAAAATTTGGCTCGGAAAGGTGAGGTCCGCACGGAATCTTGTTTTAAGGGATCCCTTAAGGGATCACCATCCGTATATATATATATATATATAAAAAAACTTCCAATCCAAACTCCCGATTTTATAACGTCCGGACCTCCACCTTCCCAATATTTTTTGAAAATCCGAACCGTTAGATGTGTTTAAAACGTGATTTTAAGGTCAACGCGAAGATTTGGCAAAAAAATACCGGAAGAAGGGCTTGATCGAAGCGATTTTCATAAAATCGTTTTTATAGCGTTTTTGTGAAAAACTGCCCCGATCAAGCCCTTCCGGGTATTGTTTTTTGCCAAATCTTCGCGTTGGACCTTAAAAACACGTTTTAAACACATCTAACGGTTCGGATTTTCAAAAAAATATTGGGAAGGTGGAGGTCCGGACGTTAGGTCCGTAAAAAGGGGTTTGGATGTGAAGGGGTTCCTATATATATATATATATATATAATTACGTTTGATTTGGTAAGTAATTTTTTTTTCTTATGAAGCTAATTGTGGACGTCCGTCGCGGGCTGCCCACGCGTTTTGGTGTTGTGTTAATGAAAAGGGCGACCCGGGAAAAAGAAAAATTTAGAGTCGCCACTCGGGGTTTAATTTTTGAAAAATGTTAGGTACCCTAGAAACCGATTTAGAGAAAAGTAATGACTCTTATGCCGCTGAAAAAGGGTTTGGTCTGCAAAAAATAGAGATTTCGGTTCGGGAGCCAGGTTATCCGCAGGGAAGGTTTTGTTCAAAAAATGTACCCCGCGTGCCCGGAATTTTCCGGTCTTTACTAAATCTTTGTGAGATTTTCTTTGAAAATATTTTATTGAAAACTTTATTTCACATAAACAATATATCAGGAAATAACGAGCTTAAAATAGACAAATAATAACAGTTAATCAAAATAACACACAATCAAGCATATAAACGCGAGAAAATTAACTAAGAGGAATAGGTGCAAGAAACAGAAAGTGAAAGGGGGAAAACTGCAATTTTACCCACTGGTTTTAACAAAAAACAGAGCATCGCGACCAAGAAAACAGAGCATCAAAAATGTTTTGCCAGTAATGTCGTACGGTGTCCAAAGTTACACCGCGTGGTGCCTCAAGCCCGATAGAGACCCCCCTCAGAAGATTACGGTTTGAAAACGAATTGTTATTCCTCGAAACAGAACTGAACGGACTGGATTAGTTGATGACGGGTAATGGGCGCTAGGTTTTCGGATTCTCGCGAAACGGAGGTTCAAACAATAGGTGGATATGGATGAAATAATCAGAACTTTTCACTGGTTTTGTATGGAATGAAATTGGGTCTTCCTTTCGGTATGATCTGATCGAGCTCTTGAAACCGTTTGGACGGGGTTGGATTTTATAGACGAAGGTGAGCTAGCATCATTGCCGAATATCATCATTGTTTCTGAGCTGCTGGAGCAACCCGGGAATCCTGTTGATGGGACATGGGTGCCGTACGACGTCAAAGAAGTGTCGTACAGTGCACAAAGCAACACCGCACGGTGCAAATGGAGTTTCAAGCCGTACGGTTATGGGATTCAGGCCGTACGGTTCAGGTGGGTTTGGGTTTTTTGGCTCATTCGATCCATCCGACTCAAGTATCCATTCCAATGTACATTTTGCGCATTCTTCTGTTCATCATCGGGGATGCACAGGGATTAAAATTGGGGTGTCTACACTAATCTATGTAGAGGGGAACTTGAACAATTAAAAATTCTTAGATTGTTAAGTATTCAAAACCCAGACCCAATTTTATTCTTTTCTTACTCCACTACTTTTCCAAGTTGTTTTGGAAATTAATAAAATTCGTATAATTATTTTATATGTTCATATTCTGTGAAAAAAATGTTTGGATGCTAATCGGATAGAACCAAAACTGAACTAAAACCGGAACGGTCTGGCTGTTTAGTTCTGGTCAGGTTCTGCACATATAGTGGTTAGGTTTTGACTCTCAATATTTTAAAACTGTTTAAAATGGTCCGGTTCTTGATTTACAAGAGAACCGGACCAATCCAGACTGTGAACACCCCTATGTGAAATTAAAACCAGCCAAACAAATAAAATTGGACCAAAATTTTGGTTTGGTTTGGCTTTTTTAAGTATTAGTATGGTTCGGTTTTTAATTTTTAATAAAATTTGAACCGGTTCTGTTTCAGTTTATTGAAGTAAAAACCATTGAACGAGCCGTTGTATTAATATATTAATATATACTCCGATTATATACATGTATAGATAGGGTAAAAAAACAAGAACTCCTTATCCATATTACCATATTTGGCTACAATTATTGTTAGGCCTGACTATTGTTGTACTAGAATTGTTATTTAAATTATTATACATGTTTAAGATGGAGTTTTAATCCAAATTTTTTAATATTTTGGCCAATAATAGAAAAAATATATATCTAAATTCAAGCACAATTAACATTTTCGGTCCAAATTTATAAAACCAAAAAACACCAGTCAAACTAAATAACTCCGAATCAAACCAAACCGAATGTCAAAAGGTATGGTTTCAGTTTATGTATTGAGAAATTGAAATATTTGCTTCGGCCAAAAACTGGACTGAACCTGACTGATTACACCCCTATATATATATAGATTATAGAGTGAGGTGGACGTATTGTTAAAATCCTAACCATTGGATCTCTGCATAAGTTACATGCCAATTTATTTGTTCTTCAAAGGGATGCTAATTTCCTCCCTCTCATTCTCGCCCCGGGTATTTAGGAAACAAGGTAGGAATGATGTTTGTTCTCCATCTTAGTTCATTCAAACCTCCTCCGATTCCTGTGTCATTTTCAGTATTGTGTTTTCTTGTCAAAATCCTCTCAACAAAATAAAGTTTGTGCAAATTGCAACAGAACTTGAAGTCTCCCAACCTTATCACTTTCTTGATTTCTCTCGCTCTGACTCAGCCCCGATAAAAAACTGGGCAGGGATGGATGTCATAAATCTGATTCCGACCTATCCTATTTCCATCCCTACATCTTCAATCAACTCATGGAATTTCATTAACCTAAATCTCGTTAGTATACATTCTTTACCCAAAAATCTCGTTAGTTTTTTGACGTACTTTTTGAAAACTCCTAAAAGATGATCCGATTCAATAATTTTTATAATAAAAAGTAAACATCTAAATTCATTTTTATAATAAAACAATTAATATAAAAATTAATTACAATTAAATCTTATAGCTTAATTAGTTATTGAGTTTCAATAATAAATAAATTAATTATTAGATTTATCTAATTAAAAAAACATATAACTAATACGAATATTCACACAAGGGCAAAAAAGTCTTTTGACAGCTTTTTACATCATCCACCCAAATTTAATCCTGCTTCTTACAAAATCATCCAAACCAAGTACTACTTAATCCTCCCTCCATAAATGTCAGATCATTGTGGGGCCACCCTCCATATATATTACGAAAAATGATACGTTTACAACAAATGTTTCCAAATGGTCTCCAACTGCTGATGTGGCGGTGGGTCCCACCCATGGGTCCCCCCTACTTGACCTAGGAAAAAAAAACTCAATTTTTTTTGAAAACCCAGATTGCTGGTTCTGGTTCCCTCCCCCGCCCACATTTGGTTCCACAACAGAGAGAGAGAGAGAGAGCAGCAGCAGCAAGCACCGGCGACCCACCTTCTCCGGCATCCCTCTCCACCTCGTTGGTTCTCTCCCCCGCCCACATTTGGTTCCACCACAGAGAGAGAGAGAGAGAGAGAGAGAGAGAGAGAGAGAGAGAGAGAGAGAGCAGTAGCAGCAGCAGCAAGCACCGACGACCCACCTTCTCCGGCATCCCTCTCCACCTCCGGCGACCGCCGCCGCCACCCCACCCAATAGCTTCCAGCTATCTCCTTTTCTTCCATCTATCGATCGAAGCTGGTGCCGGTCGTCAGTTTCCAAGGGTTCCTTGTGGCGATGGTGGTTGCTTGAGGTGGAGAGAGAGGCGGGAGGAGCTGGGTTGCCGCCGGTGGTGGTGGTGGTGCTCGCCATTCTTTCTCTGTAACTCCCGAACGAAATGGAGAAGAGAGATGCACGATCTGGGTTTTCAAAAAAATTGAGTTTTTTTTTTCCTGGGTCAAGTGGGTGGGACCCACCGCCACGTCAGCAGTTGGAGACCATTTGGAAACATTTGTTGTAAACGTATCATTTTTGATATATTACCCCCTACGATCTTATACTCCCTCCATATTTAATATCCCTACAACTAATCCGGCATCCAATCGGACCGTAAAGGGCACTAGGTACCATACCAGATGGAATAAAGGATTCTTTATTCCTAAATTCTTGATTTGAAACTCTGGGACGCAAAGAATAAAAAGGCAAAAGCTAGGAACCACCGTGGTCAAGTTTGATGTCCACACGCTTACCAAAGAGAGTCTTGGCTGTCCTTCCACTGAGATCTGAAAGGACATGGCCTTGCTACTCTTTCTTTTTACTCCCTCCGTCCCATTTTAAATGCTCCCTATGTATACTCGTGCCATTTTTAAACGTCTATATCTTTTTATTGGTAAGGTTTTCAAAGTTTTTAAAAAATTTGTCTAATAGAACTAATTGAGATCTATATTGCATTAAAATACATTATAGAATGAAAACTATAATAGTTTTAAAAAAAACATGGATAACCATAGGGAGCATTTAAATTGGGACGGAGGGAGTACCTTTTTTCTGACAATGCTTAACTAGTACAAGTTCCCACACACTTCAAATACTGTAATACTACTACTTGGGATCCCATACTACTTCGGTAAAGTAAAAAAAAAAGAAAGGGACTTTTAGTTTTCATACTCCTCTTATTGAGTGTTTTCTAAAACGAAAAAGATAAGGGAACCGACCAAAATGCACCGACGGCGTACCGACGGCTTCGGTGCCGCCGTTGTGGGTCCCATACGATCGATCCGAGCCGTTCATCGTTCTCAAAATCAAATTCCGAGTGGGCCTACGCGGGAATCGAGGCAATCGGACGGCTGTATGAGCTCGATCCAAAATCACCCCCATTTCACTCAACTGGGCCTACGCGGGAATCGAGGCAATCAGACGGCTGTATGAGTTCGATCCAAAATCACCCCCATTTCACTCAACTGGGCCTACGCAGGAATCGAGGCAATCAGACCCCCATTTCACTCAACTCAGAATTTGATTTTGAGAACGATGAATGGCTCGGATCGATCGTATGGAACCCACAACGGCGGCACCGACGCCGTTGGTGTGCCGTCGGTGCATTTTGGTCGGTTCACGTAGAAGGGTTCTTTCTAAAATGAGAAATTTAATAAAATCAATTGTGGGATTTCCTATTCAATCCCATGTGCGTTTATAAGAAATTAACTAGGTGATTTTATGAAATTTCCATTTTAGGACATGGGAAAGAATGCCTTAATTGTCTACCCTTTACGAAAAGATGTGTAATTTTCTGACCAAAAAATTGACAACTTGAGAGAGAAATAGCAAGAAAGAAACAATAAACCACTACTTTCACTAACTGAATCAAATGAGTTTTTCAATGCAGATACAAGAAAGGAACCAAGGCTTATATACCACTGCCTTGTGCAACAGAAAAACAGAAAGATAACGGTGAGATAACAGAAAACCAAGACTCATACACTAACTGCCATTCTATACTAATAATGGAACTAATCCGTTAAAACTAACGGCACCTCTAGTTATTCTGTTAATAGCCCCTTGCAAACTGATGCTGGAAGTATTGTAAGCTTCAGTTTGTCCCTTAGGAGAAGAAACCTAGCCACTGTGAGAGGTTTAGTGAGAATATCTGCAACCCGAAAGGCAGAAGGAACATGTTGAACACATAGTTGTTTTTGAGCAATCTTTTCCCTCACAAAATGGAAATCAACCTCAACATGCTTTGTGCGAGCATGAAATACTGGATTAGTGGCAAGTGAAAGGGCAGAAATGTTATCACACCAAATTTTAGGAGATGGTATTAAATGGGACACTAACAAATCTTTCAACAACTGTAACAACCACACAAGCTCTGCAGCATCATTTGCCAAAGCCTTGTACTCTGCTTCTGTAGAGGAACGAGCAACAGTTGCCTGTTTCTTGGTAGACCAAGATATCAAGTTAGAACCCAAGTACACACAGTATCCACCAGTGGATCTCCTATCAGTAACATTACCTGCCCAATCAGCATCAGAAAAAAGCGAAAGGACAAGTGAACTCTTAGAAAACTCAAGGCCATGTGTTAAGGTCCCTTTGATATATCTCAAGATACGTTTAACAGCCGTAAAGTGACACTCCAAAGGGTTGTGCATATGCTGGCAAACACTATTAACTGCAAATGATATCTCAGGTCTAGTGAGGGTAAGGTATTGTAAAGACCCTACCAAGGACCTATAAATTTCAGAGTTAGACATAGGCACTTGACTATCTGAAGTAACAGGTTTTAAAGAGGAAGGAGAGTCACAGGGCCTGCAGTCCTGCATTCCAGCCTTTTGGAGTAAATCCAAAGCATACTTGGCTTGAGATAACATTAGGCCTTGAGGAGTGGAAACTGCCTCAATCCTTAAAAAGTAATGCAGCTGTCCCAGATCTTTCAGAGAAAATGTAGTACTTAGTTGAGTGATGAGAGACTTAATCAGAGTTGAACTTGAGCCAGTGATTAAAATATCATCAACATATACTAAGATGTAGACTAGATCAACACCTTGATGTAGCACAAACAAAGAAGAATCAGCTAAGCTATTCTGAAAACCAAGACCCAACAAGGACTGAGAAAGCATGTCATACCATGCCCTAGGAGGCTGCTTTAAGCCATACAATGCCTTATGAAGATGACACACATGATTAGGCAGTTGATCATTCACATACCCCTGTGGCTGCCTAATGTAAACCTGTTCCTGAAGAGTACCATGCAGAAATGCATTGGAAACATCAAGTTGGGTAATTATCCAGTCAAATTTAAGAGCTAAAGCCAAAACTACTCTTATGGTTGGTTGTTTGACGACTGGACTGAAAGTTTCAGTATAATCAACCCCCTCTGTTTGCTGAAACCCTTGTGCTACTAATCGTGCCTTGTACCTAGCAACTGACCCATCTGGATGTCGTTTGATTTTGAAGATCCATTTACACCCCACAACAAGTGTATTAGGAGGCAAAGGGACAAGAGACCAAGTACCCTATGTTTGTAAGGCCTGATACTCCTCTGCCATAGCCTATCTCCATTCAGGAAAAGACATTGCTTCCTTGAAAGTATGTGGTTCACTAGATGGTGGAGTATGAACAAGTAAGGAAAGAGGTAGTTTGGGAGTGGAGATACCATTTTTAGATCTTGTGACCATGGGATGAAGAGAATTAGAAACAGGGAGATGAGAAGATGTAGAAGTAGATGGAGCATCAGATCTAGGAGGTGGCACAAATGTGGTAGCAGTGGCACCTGGTGATGATATAGAGGAAGACATAATAGGAGAAATAGTAGAAGAGACAGGTGTGGGATGTGGAGGTAGGGAAGGAGTATGGTAAGGAGTTGCAGGAAAGGGAATAGAAGTAGGAACACAAAATTGAGGTGTAATTTTAGAAGTAGAAGAAGACTGAATAGCTGGGGAAGAAGATGTCAAATGAGGATAAGGAAAGTCATGCTCAATAAACTTCACATGCCTAGAAACATAGACCTTCTGAGTAACTGGATCAAGACACCTATAACCCTTTACATTAGCACAGTAGCCTAGGAAAATACAGGGAGTAGATCTAGGCTCTAACTTGTTAGAGGTATAAGGTCTCAACCAAGGAAAACAACAACACCCAAAAGGTTTTAGACTATGATAATCAGGAGGAGTGTTATATAACCTATGAAAAGGAACATCAAACTGAATAGAAGAGTGTGGCAACCTGTTAAGGAGATAGAGTGCTGTAGTAATGGCTTCAAGCCAGAAAGATATGGTAAATGAGCCTGTTGTAGAAGAGTGATAGCTGTTTCAACAATGTGAGCATGTTTTCTTTCAACTAGACCATTCTGTTCAGGGGTATAAGGACAAGTGGTTTGATGAACAATACCAAATTGGGAAAAGAAATAGAACATTACTTTATTAAGAAATTCTCCCCCACCATCTGATCGAAATGTTTTGACAGAAGTGTTAAACTGATTAGTAACAAAAATTTGAAAAGCTTGAACATGAGATGCAACATCACTCTTGAATTTCAGAGGAAACAACCAACAATATCTGGTATAGTCATCAATGAGTAACAGATAATATTTGAAACCAGAAAATGAAGATATGGGAGAGGGCCCCCATACATCCATGTGGATAAGCTCAAAGGGTGCTGTGGTGTGTGAAGTAGAAGTGGGAAATGGAATCTTATGGCTTTTGCCCTTATTACAAGCATAACAATCAAACAGAGAAATAGAAGAAACAGGTAGACCATATTTTTTAGCTAAGTGATGAAGAAAATTGGGGTGAGGATGACCCAACCTTCTATGCCAGAGTTCAGGAGAGGAAGTAGTATGTAGAGGAACAGAAGCACTTGGTGGATCACCTGTAGATGGTCTAGAAGAAGGAAGAAGGGGATATAGCCCCTGATGACATGACCCTTGATGAACCACTTGGTTGGTCAGAGAGTCCTGAATGGTATAGCCAAAGGAATCAAAGATTATTTTACAGTGATTATCTAAAGCAAATTGATGCACTGAAAGAAGATTATGAGAGATTTTGGGAACATATAGAATTTTATTGAGAAGGAAAGAGTGATGAGGAAGAGGAAGAACACCTTTACCTGAATGAGACACAGGAACTGTCTGTCCATTGCCAACTGTAACAGATGATGGTGCATTATTAATAGGAGCTGAAATCTGACTGAGGTTGTTGGTTACATGTGTTGAAGCCCCTGAGTCAAAGAACCAAGGTACTCCTGAGTTTGATGCTGAGGAAAATGCTGCAACAGGTTGTGTAGGGAGTACAGCTGGATAAGACACCTCATTGAGCTGAAAAGCAGATGGTGTAGTAGGATAATGACCCCCTGTAGTAGGATAATGAACCCCTGGGTTTGATGAACCAACTGAGACACCACTGTAAGAAGGAGCAACCAGAGATGTAGTAGGATATGCCATAAAAGCTTGTGGCTGTAGTCCTTGAACAACATTATTACCCTGAGGTGCAGATATGCCAAAACCTTGTCCCTGTGATGGAGCACCAAACTGAGTACTAAATTGAGTCCCTTGCACTCCATTTTGACCATATGGCACAAAATTATACCCTGGCATACTCCCCTGACCACCAAACTGTCCTGGAGAGACATTTTGATTTTGTTGAGAAGTAAAACCATATTGTGGTGGTCTGCAACTTAAGTTTTGTCTGTAATAGCAGCTGTAGGCTTGATGGTTATCACGACCACAAATCTGACATGCTCCCACATTAAAAGGAAACCCTTGTGGGTAGTTACTTTTTGGTTTAAACCGATTTCCATTTCGGTTGTTTCTATTTCCTCCAAAGTTATTGCCATTGTATGAATTCATCTGAGGTTGCATAGAAGCAAATTGTGGCATAGGAGAAAATTGAGGATAGGAGACCTGTTGAGTCTGGGTTTGTGGAACAGATGAGGTCATTTGTGGTCCAGAATGTGAGGACACAGAAGACACACTATTCTGATGATGAGCAAGTAAAATGTTAGTAGTATCCACAGGATCAGTATCAAGGTATAGCTCCTCTGCCAGCAACATGGTGGCAAGACCATGGAATGTGAGAGGTGAGGTCTCAAACCTTGTGCGAATTGCTTGTTTAAAAGAGCGATACTGCTCATTAGGCAGACCTTTCAATGTATGAAAAACTAATTCTTCATCATCCATATGAGTTCCAGTTGCCTCTAACTTCTGAATTAGAACCTTAATGGAATCCACATACTGTTCCATCGATGTGGTTTTCTTTAGACTATAGATTCGACATTTGAGATCATGGATATGTGTGCGGGACAAACTGCTAAATTTTCCTTCCAAACGAGACCAAACTTCACTAGTATGTGTAGAACCAACAATATGAGGCAACAAAGAAGAACTAATAGTTGCGATGATGCACGACATAAGCATACGATCAATTGTCTTCCAAAGGTTATACGCAGGATTAGGGCTTGCATTTCCATTTTGATCTTGAGCTTGAACAGGTGGTACAATCACAGTACCATTGGCATATTCAAATAACAAATTTGCTAATAAAGCATTTTCAATCTGTGTTTTCCAGGCAAAGTAATTTGTCGAATCTAACTTCTCAATAACAAACGATTGAAAATTTGCAATAAGGAAAGTAAGAGCAGGAAGTAGGTACTCTGTTGTGTTTGTTGTTGCTGCCATTGAGTTGGATAAAAGAGAATCGAGAATTTGGAGTCACGATGCAGAAATCAAGACTTTAAAAACCCTAATTCACCAATCAAGAACACTTCGCATGATCGTCAACACAATGCTTCGTGAACTATCAGTTGCAGAAGACTGAATCGTAACTTGTATTGAAACTGAGAAGAATCTCTGAATTGATGTCGATCGGAAACCCTAAAAATGGCTTTCGCCTTGTAGTAGCTCTGATACCATGACAACTTGAGAGAGAAATAGCAAGAAAGAAACAATAAACCACTACTTTCACTAACTGAATCAAATGAGTTTTTCAATGCAGATACAAGAAAGGAACCAAGGCTTATATACCACTGCATTGTGCAACAGAAAAACAGAAAGATAACGGTGAGATAACAGAAAACCAAGACTCATACACTAACTGCCATTCTATACTAATAATGGAACTAATCCGTTAAAACTAACGGCACCTCTAGTTATTCTGTTAATAGAGAGTAGTTTTTATTTTCAAATTTACACACTTATGGTCAACTGAAAAAAATGAAGGTCAAAAATCCTAAGGGAACCGATGGGTTGGGTACACTGATGGGCTACAGATGGCGTGCAAGTAGGGACGGAGTCGGGAATTTCACTACGGAGGATGAATTTTAAAAAAAAATACTTTGCAAGGGAATATTTATATAATTCATAGGAATATGTTTATTTTTCTACATAATACTGGACATTTTTATTTTTCTTGCAAGGCGACCGCCCTTGCTGGAAAAATGTTTTTCCATTGATGGGTCAAGACAGCTCCTGACTCGTCTAAACAGTGGCCGCAAACCCACTGTAGCTACAAAAAGAGAAAAAAACTAGACTTAGGTACTGTGAAAATTATCAAGGCTCTTGTTAACGTGTGCCTAATGGACACACCTTAAACACACAAACAAACAAAAATAACACATACTTTAATACACTTTTTACACTTTTCAATATACTTTCACATATTCCTATACATTTTTTATACATTTCAATGCACTTTTTCAACCTTAACGTGTAACACACGTTAGCATTTTCAAATTATCAATAATAGAGGGTAAAATTGTGGTAATTGAGAAGCCAAAGTACAAGAATGAATATTAAAAAGAAAGGTGACTCTCAACCTTCACCTGTTGGGCTAACATGAGCCGGACCGAATTGTCTATTCTCATTTTGGCACACCCATTGAGTGGTTACTAGCAAAACCCATAATAAAAAGTAACGATTTTGAAAGAGGTGGGGACTACTTCTGAAAAATGTACAGTACTACGAAAAAAGGACAAAGCAGGGGGGTGGTGGGGGACCTGTCCTTGCATTTTGCTAATTTCAATTCATGAATAAACAAGATTTTTAAATTCTTGCCATTCAAACATGTGGTGCTGCGCAGCGTGCCGTGCAACCAATTTCAGTATCGCGCTGGCATTGTTATAATGATCGGAGACGTCCATCATGTAGAGATCGTCGAATACTACAAGTTTACCAAAAAATAATTCGATCGGATATCGTTAAGTGACTCATCGAAACACATATAAGTTTAAAAAATTGAAACACTAGATGAAAACCATTGAACCCATTTTTTTCAAGTTATTTGTGTTCCGGTGAGGCACTTAACGTTATCCGATTGAGTTAATTTTTGGGACACATGTAATACTTGACGAGCTCTACACGATGGACGTCTCTGATCGTCGGAACAATTGCGGCGCAGCGCCAAAATCTACCGCACAGCACGTTGCATAGCACGGAGTTGCACACACTACAAGAAATTTCACAATTGCCGACTAACGTTTGGTTGGCAAAAGTACCGTATTTGGTCGGGAAAAGGAATCGCCGACTAAAATTTTGGTCGGCAAATTTAGTCGGCAATGTGTCGTAGGCAAATGTATTTCCCGACTAAAATAAATTTGGTCGGCAAAGGTAACTTTTCCCGACTAAATATTTAGTCGGCATAGGTAGCTTTTCCCAACCAAAACAATTAGTCGGTAAAGGATTTTAGTCGGCAAAAAATCCGGCCACATCCCTCCTCAATTAGAAGACGCTGACATCATCTAGCCCTTAGGCTGACGTCATCTACGCAATTTAATTAGATTGACTCCGCCAAGTTTCGAACCCACGACCTCTTGCTTAGTACTCCAAGCACTTAACCACTAGACTACCTAATGACTTGTGTTGTATTCGATCAATAAATATATATATACTATATTTCATGAAAAAAATTAGTACATAATTTTTTTTATATTTTAGTGTAAATCGTAACTAAAAATATTAAAAAATTTAAAATAGTATATTTACATATAAATTAATATTATATAAAAAAATTTCTAAAATAATCACTAATTTTTTAACGGCTTTTCCCGACTAAACTATATTTGGTAGGCAATTGTATGTTTTGCCAACAAAAGTTTAGTCGCCAATGAGTGTATATGCCGACCAAAAAATATTTAGTCGGCAAACATTCAACTTTCCCCGACTAAATAAAGGTAGTTGGCATAAGTACCAACTTTTCCCGACTAAAGCTCCATTTTGTCGGGAAATGCTATACATTTGCCGACTAAATTATTTTAGTCGGGATTGGCCATACATTTTGCGACCAAAGTTTTTTAGTCGGCAATGGCTATACTTTTTGGCAACTAAATTTTTTTGGTCGGCAATTTTGGTCGCCAATTGTGTAATTTCTTGTAGTGACAGCACATCCCCGACACCGTTGACATCACAATATATTTTATTTCTAGTGCTTACACTAGATAATGGATCCGGGGAATTGGGAAACCCAAACTTCCCTCCATTTCATCTCCCATTTTCTCATCGGGGCTTGGTACAAAACATGAAAGAAAAATATGAAACAAAACATGAAAACACATCTAACGTATACGATTCATCTGGTACACTAGGCAAACAATGTACCGGATGAATCTCATCCGTTAGATATGTTATCATGTTCTTTTTCATGTTTTGTTTTCATGTTCAAAACCTTTTCCCTTTTCTCCCCTTCTCTTCCTTGTCATCTTCTTACAAAATGTAAAAAACTTTCTTCTTCGCCGTATTATCAAAATGAAGGAGGATCCTCCCTAGTTCGGTTGGCTTTTCGGGCCCTTCTCTGGTTCTGATCGGGACCATTGATTTTTTAGTCCTCGTCGAAAACACTAAGCACGCCAAACTTTAAGTTTATTGAAGATCGTTTAATAATTTTTCGAAACATATTTATCTCTTGAAAATGGGTTTTTATCTAGTGTTACAGTTTTTTTAAACCTAATTTTCTCAAGATAAATGTGATTTGAAATCATATTAAACGATATTTAATTAACAAGAATTTTGGTGTGCCTAAAGTTATCGACGAGGTTTAAAATGTCAATGGTTCCGATTATCAAAATAGACCTGGATAAGGCCCGAAAATTAGGTCCCAGTCCTATTCAAATTTAAAATCTTCGTGTGTGTCCTTTATCTCATTAAGAATAAATTTGGTGATATTAATGCTCCTGTTTACATATAAAATTAACAAATCCAATAATTGATTGACACGTAATCAGAAACGCCAAACGTTGGCAATTACTTGTCAATAGAGATACACTGGATTATTGAAGAAGACTTGAATTAATACGATATCGTATTGTTTCTCAAATCAAATTAGCAGTTATTGGCAGTTACGAGTCAGGGACGAAATAGAAACTGACTTCGAAGCCATGATATTAATTGCTAGACAGATAAACTCCACGTGTAAATCTATAAAATGGAATTGTTGGCAGTTAGAGTACGTGGAGTATTTTTCGAAAAGCAGTTATCCTTTTAACATGTGATCATTTGAATTAGTTGGGCAGTTATGCAGATTTCAAATCAAGACTTCAGGAGGAAGAATCTGAAGAAATTCAAATTCAGACGTGGGGAAAGGAAGAAACTGCCAACTCAAAGAACAGAAGTTAGAGTTCGAAGCAAGCCAAGTTCAAATTCATTGAGCGGGAAGTTCAAACTACAAGCAGCGTCTATAAATAGAAGAAATTGAAGAGTGAAAAAGCCCCCGAACAAATCTTCAACAAACAGCTATCAAAAAATGATGCTTGGTTTGTTCATTGGCAAAGTAGTTTAGGATTTCGAACTCAGTTCGAAGTAGATTAGGAAGTAGATTAGAAAGTAGTTAGGATAATTTTGATTGTTTTCATAAAACAATCACTCATTCTCGGTTGTTCTTGTAACAATCACCAGTTCGAAGTTCTGTTACATTTGTATTTGAAGTTGAAGACAATTTCGAAGTAAGTTTATCTTTGATTTATCAATCGAAGTACCTTGTTTCTTTATTGTTTCTTTAATTTCCTGAGTTATTGGTTTGCATTTCTTCACTTATAAAGAAAAATCCTCTTAATTGAGGTAGTTGAACCAATAAAACACAATCGCCTGATTAGACTTGGTTTTTCCAAAGTTAATCTGAGGGAGGAGATTGAAACTCTCTCTGGCACGCTCGCACACGATTATTTTATCATAAAGAAGTAAAAGAACCAGTAAACATTTTTTGGCACGCCCAGTGGGACCCCTGAAAGTGTTGAATGGCTCCAAAACTTAGGAAGCAAACAGATGATTCTCAAATTGGCCAAACGCCAGAGGATGAGAATAACGTTAATCCTAGAGAGAATGAACAGGTCGAAAGACCCCAAATAGGTCAGGAAACTTGTATTGGTCAAGATACAAATGTTGGAATTGGCCAAAATTCTCGTATGAACACTAGGAACAATAGAACAGTGCAAATTGATGACCCAAAGAATCCAGATATTGGAGGAAGTGTGTTGTCTAGCCAATTTGCTGAAATGATTGCTACATTTAAGGAACTGGCTCAAACCCAGAAGCTTATGTTACAAAATTAGAAGAGCAATCAGACTTAAAAATAATCCTCTGCCTTCATTTGAGAAGGACAAAGAAGAGGCTAGCACAAGCAAATTTAAGTCAAGACTGGAAAAGAGCCTATCAATGTAGATGAAATACTGAATCTTGGTACGAACCTCGCAAAGGTTTATGACTCTCAAGCCCCCAAGCCTAAGAAAACATACAAACAAACCACTCATATCCCATTCGAACCTAGTTTTGATGGTGTAAATGAGGCTAAAGGTTATAAAAATAATGACTATGGGTTTGAAGGATATGGTCATTCCACAGAAATCATTTTATTGAAAGAGAAAGGTCAAGGAGGCTGATGTAGAATTTGGAATTCCTAAACGTCCAGAATACCGAGAAATGGGAAGAGTGCATTCGAATCACCTTTACGAACCTTTTACAAGGCAAGAAGGAGATTACTGATATGCCTCAACCTTTTGAAAACTCTTTTGATGGTTTTCCGAAAGATTACATGACAAGAAATGTGAATAGGAACCACACATTAACTCAAATGTGCATTTTAAAGGAAATCCCACCCTTAGAGATGAAATATTGGGCCTTATGCAGAAGCTTATGGACCTCTAAACCGGGGGTGCAAACTCGGGCTTATAGAAAACCTTATCCGAATGGATAGATAGGCGATTCAAGTCCCTAGGGGTTCAAAATTCCCGATTTTACACTGTTTCATGGGGATGGGAAACAATCAACCACGAACACATTGCTAGATTTATCGCTTAGTGTAAGGAATTAGGTAATAATGGCTTCGATAAGTTGAAATTATTCTCTAATTCTTTGACAGAACCCTTCGAATGGTATTCGAATTTACCACCGAGTCGGGTTCCAAGTTGGCAAAGGATGGAAGAATTATTCCATGCACAGCTTTTACCTAACCGAGCCTCAAGTCACTATGGCCGATTTAGCAAGGCTAAAACAAAACCCGATGAAAAGGCCGCCCAATTCATTACTAGGTTTAAAAGGGCTAGAAACAAATGCAAACTTCAATTACTGAAATTGAATTTGTTAGAATAGCACAAGATGGCTTAAGTAGAGAACTTAGAAAGAAGTTCGATTCTACCGAATTTAGGGACTTGGTTGATTTAACCTATAAAGCATCTAGATATGAATCTTTGTTAGAAGAAGATGTTGATAGGAACAATTCTTCTTATTCTACTTATTACAAAGAGCCCACTTATGAAATTGATGCTGCTGAAATTATTGAACATGATCCTTGTGTGTGTGATTGTTTGGTTCGAAAGGATTCTTCTATAACACCAAGGAATAATAAGAAAGCCATTAGTAAAGTATATTCATTTGATGTTTCCAAAGCGGATGAAATTTTTGATTACCTTTTGAAGAAAAAGTTTATCAAACTTCCCGATAATGTTAGACTTCCAACTTTGGAAGAAATTAGAGGAAGAATTACCGTAAATGGCATGCTTCTTGGAGTCATTCAACTAAAAATTGTAATGTTTTCCGTGATAGGGTTCAAGAACAGATCAAGAAGGGAAGGATCATGTTTCCAGAAAAGGCTATGGGAATTGATACTGATCCATTTCCAAAGATTGAAGAAGTAACTGCTAACACTAATGTGCCAACATCATTGGCTAAAACTGCTTTGAGAAGTGTGGCGTAATAAACAAGTACATGTTGAAATGAATTCGGTGCAAAGTGGTAGAGGAAGGCCAAATGTTGGTCAACTTCGAAATGAGGCTTACGAAACAATAAGCCAAGACATACACCCGAGAGTTCGTCTCAAAAGGGATTCAAGCGCCTCATCTTCCTATGCTCAAGCTTCCTTTTTGGAATGTTTATGCATGGGATGCAGAGCCAATTATTTGGTTTTTAAAGATTTGGATCGACAGGGGGTAGATTTCTTTCCAAAAAGGATGGAAAGAAAAGCCTTAGATCGAAATAATGAAAGAAGACCCTGGGTAAGCCCAAGTCAAGGAAGAAATGAGAAGCCTTGGTTGGTTTCTAAAAGAAATGTACCTTCTAGCCCAGTTCACCAACTTCAAGAGAGATTATCCTCCTTTGAAGAAGGTTAACACTGGGAAGGCCCCTATGGGCCAGAAAACGAAGGGCAAGGTGAACAATTTTCCTTGGTAAAGGGGGTTCCCGATTGGTTTTTAAAGAAAATTAAACCAGAACTCTTCCAGGGACACAAAGCTCCTTCTAAGGTTGGAAACAAAATGGTCAAGCCTCCAAATACTCCTGCTGGTCAATGGATAGTGGTTCGAGATCCAAAGACCAAGACACCTCAAATGATTCCTATGTTGACAAGAACTCAGAAGAGGAAATTGCAAAGGAGGTATACTAGTTTCCAAATGGAAGAATATGCCTCTAAGGAAAATCCTAATGGGGATGATAAGGTCAACCCAAGATTTAACAGACTTCGAAGAGAAGACTCTGAGGAATCTCTTCGAAGAGGGTTTACTCAAGCTGAAATACAAAGCGCAGGAAAGTTTGAATATGTAATGAAGACGTTTCAAGCCCTAAAATTTATATGTGCTGATGAAACAGGGTAGCATTTCGGGTCAAGTATTCATGGAGAATTAATTGGGCCTATTTTATATCAGGCCCAAATTTGAATATTTTACCCATGTTTAACGCTTCATTTCCGTTTCGAATTACTATACGTTCGAACCATTTTTTATTGGTTTAATATCACAAAAGATACCTCATTATTGTTGTTCTGTGTGAGTTCGAATTGGTTTAAAATGCATTGAAATGCTTCGAAAAGCATTTAAAGGAACCAATTAAACCATAGAAAAGTTGAAATTACATTGATAAAGAGAAATTACATGCTGCTAAGAAGATCTTGTTACATTTAAAGGAGGACTAAGCATCTACTGATGATCAAGCAGTTGTTGGAGTAGAGATGACTTGGAAGTAATGAGGAAAACTCCAAGTCACCAAAGCATGAAATCTTGCCCAGGAAAAGTTGAAGAATTCTTTTTCTTTCATCCTAATCCTTTCTTCTTCATCGAACTTGAGTTTCTTCTCAATCAATGGTCCGATTTTTAGGACCGATTTTTGGCTTTGACTTGATTTAGCCAACTTGAAGGTATTTCTTTTAAGACAACTTTTGAATCTGCCTTCAAGCCTTTTAGAAATTCCGGATGAGGTGTCGAAGGAATCTTCCTTCGATGTTCAATCTTATTATGAAGCCTAGTGATTCGATCATGAAGTATTTCATACTCATGAAGGTCTTGATTGAACACAAAAGCAAAGAAGTGTTATTCTTCATCCACATTCGTAGGAGAGGGAGTTGACTTAGGAAAGAATGGATGAAAGTACCACTTGCTCGGAGGTGGTACATTGAAGAGTCTCGCAAGCCCACAAGAAGTTTTTGTATGGGATGTCTTCTTCAAGAATCCCTATCTCCAAAAAAAAAATGCACCAACGCTTCTTTGGCTTTAATAGAGTTAGATTATGGATAAAGAGAATAAGAGATATCAAAGATGATAAATAATAGGATCAAATTTGATATTCTTTAGCTCTTGAAACCAACTGGGTTTTCTCGGAAGAGTTCAAGAGAGAGGTTAGCTAGATCAACGAAATTTTCTTCAAAATGAGGCTTTCGAACTTCATTTAACCAATATATGAATTGGCTACTAGCTTTTTGCTTAAGCTCTCCATAGCCGTGGCTTTGATCTCTCTTCTTCAAGACTTTGAAGAAAGCAGGAGTAAGACAGTGGCAAATAGACCATGTCAAGTATCACTATGTTAGGATCACGTCTAATAAAGGGAGTTAAATACCTACTCATAGCCAATGAACGGTATTTGCTCCAACCTTTGTAACCAAAGCAGATCATCCATTTTTACCACCACTATTTCGGATGGTAAACCCCATAAGAAGGGTTTAGGAGTGGAAGAAATTGGAGGATTCCATGGATCGAGGCTCGGGGTCCTCCACTTGAACCACCACGAAAGAACGGTCCCTTCGAATCTCACCAATAATTGGTGTGACGGTAGTACTAATATCAACAGGATTGGGTCATTAAGAACCAAGTTTTCAAAGCATTTTGGGTATTGGAGAAGTCACCATTGTTCGGTCGAGGAAGGAATCGGTTTATAATGAAGAATGGTGATTAATTTTACCAATAATTAAACCCTTTTTATAGGCAAGTTTTAAGTTGGAAACGATTTAAATTCTTGAAGGTGGAGAACGTGGGTAATAACTACCCATTATCTTTCACCCATAATCCTTAATTTTCTCACAGAGAACGTAAGAATAATCAGATTATTGGAAGTATCAAGAATCGCCAATAACTTTTGCTTTGGAAATTTACAGAATTGCCGGCAAAAAAAAGGCACAATAACATTTATTCAAATCCCTTGAACAACGATGTTAATGTAGGGGGTATGTTTACATATAAAATTAACAAATCCAATAATTGATTGACACGTAATCAGAAACGCCAAACGTTGGCAATTACTTGTCAATAGAGATACACTGGATTATTGAAGAAGACTTGAATTAATACGATATCGTATTGTTTCTCAAATCAAATTAGCAAGTTATTGGCATTAGCGATTCTGAAATCGTCGGGACGAAATAGAAACTGACTTCGAAGCCATGATATTAATTGCTAGACAGATAAACTCCACGTGTAAATCTATAAAATGGAATTGTTGGCAGTTAGAGTACGTGGAGTATTTTTCGAAAAGCAGTTATCCTTTTAACATGTGATCATTTGAATTAGTTGGGCAGTTATGCAGATTTCAAATCAAGACTTCAGGAGGAAGAATCTGAAGAAATTCAAATTCAGACGTGGGGAAAGGAAGAAACTGCCAACTCAAAGAACAGAAGTTAGAGTTCGAAGCAAGCCAAGTTCAAATTCATTGAGCGGGAAGTTCAAACTACAAGCAAATCTATAAATAGAAGAAATTGAAGAGTGAAAAAGCCCCCGAACAAATCTTCAACAAACAAATATCAAAAAATGATGCTTGGTTTGTTCATTGGCAAAGTAGTTTAGGATTTCGAACTCGGTTAAGTAGATTAGGAAGTAGATTAGAAAGTAGTTAGGATAATTTTGATTGTTTTCATAAAACAATCACTCATTCTCGGTTGTTCTTGTAACAATCACCAGTTCGAAGTTCTGTTACATTTGTATTTGAAGTTGAAGACAATTTTGAAGTAAGTTTATCTTTGATTTATCAATCGAAGTACCTTGTTTCTTTATTGTTTCTTTAATTTCCTGAGTTATTGGTTTGCATTTCTTCACTTATAAAGAAAAATCCTCTTAATTGAGGTAGTTGAACCAATAAAACACAATCGCCTGATTAGACTTGGTTTTTCCAAAGTTAATCTGAGGGAGGAGATTGAAACTCTCTCTGGCACGCTCGCACACGATTATTTTATCATAAAGAAGTAAAAGAACCAGTAAACAGCTCCAAGGGACTGGAGAGGATCCCAGTCCTATCCAAATTTAAAATCTTCGTGTGTGTCCTTTATCTCATTAAGAATCAAATTTGGTGATATTAATGCTCTATACTTTCTAATACTTTAAATTATTGCATTAGAGTTAAGAGGTGTTCAGCTATGGGTGTTTTTAGAATAAATTGGCTTTTCACGGATTTTTATGTGATGTATTGTAGGGGTGAGCAAAATAACCGTCAAACCACGAATTCAGTCAAACCAATCCAAACCGAATGGTTTGTGTGGACGCCCCTCCGCGGTTCTATCGATTTGGAATCGCCACCCGGGTTTTAGCAGATTGTCCCTGAGGAACCGAACTCGATTGACTCGTGCCTCATTTTTAGGATAAGGTTAGGATACCGATCCGTCATCACCATACTATCTTAGGTTCGGAGCTCGGTTACGAGAGGGAAAGGTTTTTACGGCATCCCCCTCGCCCGGTTCGAAGACCGGTCTCTACTAAACATTTTGTGGGATTATATGAAATGTTTGTAATTCAACTTTGAGCAAATAAATGAAGAATGGGGAATGGGAACCAACCAAATGATAATAGACACTACACAGAACTATGGTGTATGCATGTGCTCCGTGAACTACATGAGTGATGATGCGCAAATAAGAACTACTAAAGACATCCAAATAGTAAGAAACAATGTTAGTATGTACTGGATGACAATAAGATAACCCGGAAAGACACGACAAACTACTTCTAGACTAAATCAATCTGATCCCCTGCTAGGGGTTTGAGCGCTCAAAGTGAGGGTTTGAGCGCTCAAACCCTTTTCTCCTAAACATGCTTTTGATAATTCTGGTTTACTAAAAACAAGGTTTGCACAATGTTATTTACTTAAGAACAAAACTTTGATGGCTTAATAGAATGTTATAATCATGCAAACATGAACTTGAAGCTTATTAATGAACCAAACAAGGCAGTGAATACAAAAGGAGTGGAAACATGACATTGTAAGACATTCCAGAACACTCAAAGCACAGTGAGTAAGCTTAAATGATGAAAATATTTGATAAACCAAAAAACAATTTAAGCGTTCAAAGGGGGTGCTTTGAGCGCTCAAACCCTCTACTCGATTTTAGTGTTCACATGCCTTCCTGCCTTCATTTGGATCATAAACAATCTCAAAACAGTATACAATGATGCAAAAGACACTGATATTCCATAAACATCATGAAATAGGCTTGAAATGTTTGCATGAGTGAAGGATGAACCATGAACCAACCATAAGCATGGTTAGATTGAGAAAAGAGGTGAGGATCAGACTGATAACACAATATCAACACACACACCCCATAATAAGTTTAAGACATGATTTGGAACTGAAACAAGCAAGGAAATGAAACAAAGCAACAAGAGGTTTGAGCGCGCTCAAAGCATAGGGTTTGAGCGCTCAAACCCTTTCTGGCTCTCAAGTTTTTGTGGTTTTTAAACCACTGAACTCCGAGCTTCTGATCTTTGTTTAAAAGAATGAAATACCCCTGTTTGCTTCACAAAACATGCTAGTTTCTTGTTTGATGATAATAAACATCATTTCCATGGCTTTTTGGGGTTCATTAATCTATGATCAAGAGAAGAACAGATTGATTTAAAGCCATATGAACCAACAAGAAGCCATAGAATGATGATATCAACATAAAATAACATGAAAAACCACAAAAATCACAACCTGGCCAAAACAGTTTGAGCGCTCAAAGGGGTTGTTTGAGCGCTCAAATCCTTTTGACTCACTATTTTCAAAACTTGTTTTTCTTCATTTCACAGATCTTGTGAGCTCATAGAAGGTATATAGAACTTCCATGAACTCACTGGTCTTCCTCCGGTTGACCAACCCGTAGCCATTTGCATAGTTTTCTACCTTTTTAACTTTGATCAAATCTTGAACTTGATGTTTTGATAAATGGATGAACAATGGCTTGTGGTATAGGCTTGAAAGGTGACGTTTTGGACAGAATAGTGAGAATGTAGGTCTGATTGAGTGGTTGATTGAGTGAACAACGGTGTATTGGAGCTTGAATGGTGATGATCAAGTGGGTTTTGTTGATTATAGTGGATGGAGCTTCAATGGAAGGATGATAATGGAGGAGAAGGACTGGAAATGGATTTCTAGAGTGAGAGGGAGTGATAATAAGTTGGTCCCCTTGAAACAATGGGTGAGAGGGTGCTTATATAGAGAGAGAAATGGGAGGGAAAGTGGGTTTTGAGTTTGAAAGGGTAATTAGGTTCAATAGGGGCCATATTAGGGGCTATTATATGTGTATATGCAGAAATACGCTGGCTTATACAATCCCATATCAGTTGAATCTCATGATTAGATGCTCTACAAAAAGCTAACTGGACAGGGTTTGAGCGCTCAAAGGGTGGCATCATGGTTTGAGCGCTCAAAGGGATTTGAACACAGTGGGTTGGCTTGGCTTATTTTGGTAATTTGAAGGGTATTTTGGTCTCTTGGCTTGGTTTAGGGTTGTTCTAGGAGGGTTTATGGTGGTTTTGGGTGGTTTTATGAGTTCAAGCCTTGTTCTTAGCCTTGGGGCATGCACGGTTGGTCTATTTCATCATTGGGAATGCTTGAGAAGTTTCCCGGGCAAAAATCGGGGTGTCTACAGTTTGGTTTGGTTTGTTTTTTTTTTAGTAATGTGGTTTGGTCCTGGTTTTTAAAAATTAGAAACCGTGTTAAATGGTTTGGTCTATTGATTTACATTGACGGTTTTGGTTCCAAACTTATCCGAACTGTATACTATATACATATAGAAGTTAGATACACTAAATAAATTTTTTCCAATAGTCAATAAATTTCCTAATCTAAATGCTCCATTCCACCACCTATTCTTCTACTTCTATGAATAATTCTTAAAATTGCATATCTGTGAACACCCCGCAGAGGTGTGTCCACGAAATTGATTGCGGTTTGGAAAATGGTTTGATTGATTGAATGAGAGTCGCCACCCGGGTTTAAGGACCGTACCCGAGAACCCAATTGAAAATGACTTTTTTGCCCTTGGAGTAGAAAATGTTTTACTGGTCTCCCAAAATGAGATTTCTCAGGTCCGGGAGCTAGGTTACGAGAGGGGAAGGAATTCAAAGCAACTCTCTCGCTCGACACAATTGCCGGTCTCTACTAAATGCTTAAGGGACTTTAGAAAACATTGTTTGAGATGGACTTTATCACAAATTCATGCAATAACACATAAATACATAAAGAAAATTCATGAAATGAAGGTGGATGCTTGTGCTTATGTCATGAAAGGATGTTCTAAATGCATAAGACACTGGAACTTGACCAAATCATCTTCAAATTGCCCTGAGATGCTCCAAAAATTGATCACAAACATCACATTTGCCACACCCGGATGGCAATTTAGGCACCTGGACTAAGCAAATCCAGGCGCCTGGATTGAATGCAGGCGCCTGGAATGGGTGAATGCAGGCGCATGGATGGCTTACCAGACAACAAACTCAAAATTCCAGATTTCTCAATAAACATCAAGTGCAATGCTTACAACTTGTTCTAACACTCTTAGAATGATGTTTGATGACCCCATGAACAGAATGTACCTCAAAATCATCCTTATAACATGATATAAGCTTAACAAACCATGATTTTTATATGCTTTATGGATGCAATGAAACATGTCAAACTGATTCTTAGCAAGCACTATGATCTTCTATGCATATGATGAACTATTGAACAGGTTTATGACCATAAAATAGAAAGAAAGAATGCAAAATGATCGTAATCTTTGGTATAATGAATATGCTAACAATGAGCTTGAATGTCATAGAAATGCTTGAATGCAATAAAGATCTTCCCACACTTATTTAGAATCCCAATGATTAGATTCGAGAGTGATTGATTAGCATATGCAAACTTTCTTTTTACCCATAATTACCCCTTTGTTGAACATGGTTTTTACCTTCAACACACTCCAAATGTACATTATGATGAAGATTTAAGCATGAGAAATGATTAACCCAGTATCAATGTATGCAAATGATCTCCCATGGACTGATTGAAATGCAACAAAAAGCAGAAAATATGACAAGGGGGAGGGAATCTAGGCACCCACATTAAGAGAATCCAGGCGCCTGGATTGAATGCAGGCGCCTAGAAAGAGCTAATCCAGGCGCCTGGACTAGACACTTGATACACAAAACAGATTATTTCTTAACATGATCCAGACCTCTCCCTAGTCCTCCACTAGTATAGAAGACTAGTAAGAACTTGGTTGAGTCCCCCTCATGGCCTATTTAAGCACATTGGTAGAAAAATCTACCTCTTTAGCTTGATTGATGAACTTGGATTGTGGGTTTAGATGATTTTTGATTGTTGAATGGACTGATGGCTTGATTTCTGAAGTTAAAAAGGGCTAATTGTGGGGTCTTTGATTGGGGTTGATTATGGATGGTGATGATATGGAGATTTTGAGTTGCAAAAAGTGGGTTTTATGGTTGAAGATGAAGGGAATTGAGAGGGATCAGTTGGGGATGGAGTTTCTAGAAAATTTTCAGCAGCATAACAGTTAGGGAATGGGTAGGATTGAGCCCCTTAAAATGAAGGAGAGGAGGGGGTATATATAGGCTTGAGGAGGTTCAAAGAGGGCCATTAGAACCCTTAGGGGTCAAGGTTAGGGGGCAGTAGGGTACCCTATCTTCCCTCCATTATATTACTGCAAAAAAAATCCCAGAAATGATCTTCAAGACGCTCCTCCCCACTAATTTGACCTTGGACAACAAGTATCTGGAGTGAGTCCGGGCGCCTGGAATAGGGGAATCCAGGCGCCTGGATTGAGTCCGGGCGCCTGGAATGGGAATCTAGGCGCCATGATTGAGTATGGGCGCCTGGAATAGGGTAATCCAGGCGCCTGGACTGGGAAACTGCTCAACAATCCAAACTTTGCAGGGCTTTTCCGGGTGCTACCAAACTCCATTTTGCGCATGGTTTGAAGCGTTGGAAAGATTGTCAAGTCTACTTTCTAACCCAAGTAGTTTAAACCCAAGATGATTTGTACATAAAAATATATGACCATTTTACCCTCAGAAGGTTGGGAAAACAAGTCGTTTTAGTAAAACGTGCACATCTCCCTCATTTCAAAATGGATTGGGACATATTATTGTTTACATATAAAATTAACAAATCCAATAGTTGATTGACACGTAATCAGAAATGCCAAACGTTGGCAATTACTTGTCAATAGAGATACACTGGATTATTGAAGGAGAATTGAGTTAATACGATGCCGTATTGTTCCTCAATTCAAATTAGCAGTTATTGGCAGTTACAAGTCAAGGACAAAATAGAAACTGACTTCGAAGCCACGATATTGATTGCTAAACGCATAAGCTCCACGTGTAAATCTATAAAATGGAATAATGGGCAGTTAGAGTACGTGGAGTATTTCTCGAAAAGCAGTTATCCTTTTAACGTGTGATCATTTGAATTAGTGGAGCAGTTATGCAGATTTCAAATCAAAGCTTCAGGAGGAAGAATCAAGAATTCAAATTCGACGTGGGGAAAGGAAGAAACCGCCAACTCAAAGAGCGATTTTGAGTTAGAGTTCGAAGCAAGCCAAGTTCAAATTCATTGAGCGGGAAGTTCAAACTACAAGTCTCTATAAATAGAAGAAATTGAAGAGTGAAAAGCCCCCGAACAAATCTTCAACAAACAGCTATCAAAAAATGATGCTTGGTTTGTTCATTGGCAAAGTAGTTTAGGATTTCGAACTCAGTTCGAAGTAGATTAGGAAGTAGATTAGAAAGTAGTTAGGATAATTTTGATTGTTTTCATAAAACAATCACTCATTCTCGGTTGTTCTTGTAACAATCACCAGTTCGAAGTTCTGTTACATTTGTATTTGAAGTTGAAGACAATTTCAAAGTAAGTTTATCTTTGATTTATCAATCGAAGTACCTTGTTTCTTTATTGTTTCTTTAATTTCCTGAGTTATTGGTTTGCATTTCTTCACTTATAAAGAAAAATCCTCTTAATTGAGGTAGTTGAACCAATAAAACACAATCGCCTGATTAGACTTGGTTTTTCCAAAGTTAATCTGAGGGAGGAGATTGAAACTCTCTCTGGCACGCTCGCACACGATTATTTTATCATAAAGAAGTAAAAGAACCAGTAAACAATTATATATCAAAAAGAGGGTTTTGAATGTACTAGAAGGGGGTGTAGGCCTGGGTTTATTTTGGAGAGGTTTTGGAGGGGTTTCCAAGTTCACAATCAAGCTCCGCGTGCTCTTATCGGGCATTTTCATCATCGGGGTTGTTTGATAAGTTTCTCGGGTCAAAATTGGGGTGTTTACAGTATCTAATAACCTATTCCTATAATTTCCATACCGTAATGGTTTGGGCTTAGTCAACTTATTTCATAAACTTTTTCTTTGGTAACTAATTTCGTAATTTAATACTCTATTCCATGGGTTATTCTATCTAATAACCTATTCTTACAGTTATTCTATTTTTCTTTAGAGGTTGAACTAATGAGTTTTTGTGATTTCAATATAAGTTTTGAAAGAGTACTTTAAGTAATTTTTTTTAAAGAGTACGTTAAATAGCTTATGAGAATGATACCTCAATTTCAAGCAAACCGTGGTTCAAAACCAAATCCGAACCGTATTTTTATGGTTTGGATTGAATTGGTTCTATGAATTATATGGGTCGGTTTGGTACTCCAATTCGTAGGTAGTGGTTTGGTTCTTGGTTTACTACAAAATCGGACCAATCCGGTCCATACTCACCCCTCATGTATTGTGAGAGAATGACCTATCTTGATTTTTGAAAAAAAAAACTATTTCTTGTTAGTGGAACACCCCCTTAAATGCCAACTTATTACTCCAATGTGCTTAATTGAACTCCATTTGGTTTGACTCACCCATCCATAGTCAGTGGTGGCTGCAGAAATTTTTAACAGGGTATTCCAAAATAAATTTAACTCTAATAGCTCTATTAACCAGTTCTATATAAAAAATTCATACATTAATGCGAATTATGAAACCAAAAAATACATTGGTGTAGGCCACAGTTTTTTTTTCTTCATACATTAGTGTGGGCCACAGTTTTTTGTTTTCTTTTTCTTATTGGGCTGTGACATTATCGAAAGGTACTTCTTATAAGATTCTGTTGGTTGGAGTCTATAGAGATGGTTAAGGAAATTTTTTTTTTATCAACAGATGGGTTACAGAATTTTCTTTGTAAAAAATAGTCCAACACTCTTTCCAATTGAAACAAAATTGCTCTAAAACACATCAAAGCTTGCACATGACACACAAAACTCGCTCAAGTTTGTGATATATTTTCCTTCTCCTAAGTCTCCCCCTAATTATAAATTAAAGTATATGGATCCACATGCATCAGAAGATTCCATACATAGATTTGTGCGAAGTTTTATTTAAACACCGTGCTTATGGACTTTTTGTTTTTGGTTTTATTGGATTGCTTTTAGACTTGATAATTTACAGAAGTAAACTTTCCTGATACTCCCTTCGTCCGGATTTGTTGATTCATTTTGGGAATTTTAACTTTTTTCCCATTATCTTTTGAGTTTGTTCATTTCCTATTGTATCTAATATGTTAGTTAATTGTACTTCTTTCGTTTTCGTATCATTTGGGGAAAGGTTTTGAATCCTATATCGGTAATGGTGTTCTTGGTACTGGTGCAATCTTTGGTGCCATTTTGAATTTAGGCTCAGTTTGGATGGCAGTAATCTCAAGAGGGAATGAGAATGTGATGCCAACGTATGGAAGAGACAGGAAAGGGAATGTGATGCCAGACTTTCTTATTCCGACGTTTGGCAGAACAGCAATAAGAATGTGATTCCTGATGACATATTCAACTAGGAATCACATTCACAGACTAAGTGGGAATCTGATCCCTCCCTTATCCCATGAGAATGTCAGATTCCTGGTTCATTCATTAAGAAAGGGAAATGTTGACTTTAATATATTTTCAAAATAATTGTGTCCCGCGTAAGATTACTGAATTAACCCAAACACCGAAATGCAATTCATCTAGGTATCAAATTTCTAGGAATTAGATTCCTAGTAATTGTATTCCTATTCCTACCCAAGAAAATTCCCAGAAATTTGATTCCCGGTAATCATATTCCTATTCCTACTCAAGATTCTGATCATCGAAACATAGTCTTAGAGTTATTGAAAACTAAATATACAATTTTACCCTTAGGCTCAGTGTGCACGACAGCAATCTCGAGGGGGAATGAGAATGTGATGCCTTCTTTTACATAATTCCAATGTTTGGAATAGACAAGAACATGAATGTGATTCCATGTTTTTCTGATTCCGGTGTTTAGAACCGTCAGGAATATGAATGTGAATCCTGATGACACATTCAACCTGGAATCACATTCCCAAGCTGAGTGAGAATCTCCCTCCCTTACCCCATGGGATCTCAGATTCCAGGCTCATTAATTAAGAAAAGGAAACGTTGGTTTTTATAACTTTCTAAAATAATTGTTTTCCGCGTAAGATTACTGAATTAATCCAAATACCAAAATGAAATTACTCAATGTATCAAATTTCAGATTTGGGGCAGCTACTGTGCATGGGATGCACAACAGCTGTTGTGCACCATCCGAGCCGTCTGTTGCTTGGATGGAAGGCCCAGATTTCATCTTGCACGCACAACAATGAACGATTTGAATGCAAAGATGCTGAGGTGAAATCTAGGCCATCCATCCGAGCAACGGACGGCTCGGATGGTGCACAACACTTGCTGTGCATCCCATGCACAACAACAACCCTATGTCCTCAAATTCCTTGGAATTAGATTCACAATAATCATATTCCTATTTCCACCTAAGAAAATTTTCAGGAATTTGATTCCCAATAATCAGATTCCTATTACTTTTTCAAGATTTCGGTCATCCAAACACAGCCTTATGGGTGCTTTAAACATTCAACCAACTTGAAAATACGTTCTAGAAATAATAATTGGGTTTTGTTAATGTCTACCCCCGAGGGACATTACCATGATCATTAAATGAACCTAATTAAATTCATTTTTGTTAAAAGTAATTTGCATTAACTCCTTTATTTGTCTTTGTTTGCATTGGAAATCTAAGTTTGAAATACTAGTCATAAACTACTTTTACTATTTTTAACAAAAGTGCATTTAAGTAGGCACATTTAAAGAACATTATCATGTGCCTTGGGGCACACATTAACAAAACCCGTAATAATAATAGTGATTAGTGAATATCCTATAATAAGAGATAAAAAAAAATATAATATATTTGATGTAAAAGGTTTAACTATATAATTACCTCGCAAAAAAAAGAAAAAGAAAATAAGACTACAGTATGACTGGTACTTATCAATATTAACTCGGTACCGTCTCGTCTTTCATGATACGGTCGGTACCCAATGGAGGAACCACGTTTTGAACTTGTAGGTGGCATCTAAAATGATTAATATATTGTCGTCGCCACAAAAACTTGTTAGATCTGTCAAACCCAAAAAAATATAAATGATACTAACTCTATCTCATATTGCTGGTCATATTTTCTATTTTGGGATGTTTGAAAATTCTTTTCTCTTAAAAAAGTCAAACTAAAAAGTAAAAATTGTGTAGGTTTCCAACATTTATCCCTAATGAATGATGAAAAGTTATTTTTGAAGAAGAGATTAAGGGGTAGCATTGTAAATACAATTATACTTTCCAAGAAAACATGCATTAATTCCATTTCCCCCCACACTTAACAAACAATATGGGAGGAGGGAGTATGTTTTCATTTGAACAAACTAATTTGTTTTAAAAAGTTTAGCAAACTTGTTGATATTCATAGTACCGTAAAAGTAAGAAATTATCTAAAAAAGATTCATTTATTTTTATTTTCGTTTGCGGATCAGGCAATTTTTTTTGGAATGACGAAGTATTTAATACCTAGAAAGTATAGAAGATTAATCATCTAAAAAAAATACATGTGTGGGATGTTGTGACTCGGGAGTAGCACGTGCCACAGACACCCATAATAATTCCTCCCATGTCTATACCATCCGGTACATACTAGTAGTGGAACTAGACAAGAATTTTCACATGAGAGCTCCCTCACATTGCTACGGTGGGGGACTTTCGACGATCTGAATCGTTAGATGTGTTTAAAAAGTGTTTTTCAAGTTTAGTGCGAGGATTTATAAAAGAAAATACCCGAAAGTGCTTGATCTGAGTAGTTTTCAATAAAACTCAATTTCCTATAAAACTGTGCAGTTTTATCGAAAACTACTTGGATCAAGCCCTTTTAAGTATTTTTTTTTACAAATCCTCACGATGGACCTTAAAAACAAGTTTTAAACACATCTAATGGTTTGGATCATCGAAATAGGATCTAAAAATGAAAGTTAAAGTGAGGGAACCTTTGTTAGAAATGCCCTATTGAACTACGAATATAACTAGGAGAAAACCGGTGCCATCCGATACGTACAAATATTTTGAATTGCAACGGAACTAGGAGGATAGAGTTGAGAGTACCGGGTTTAGGTAAAAACGGTACGTACAGTACAATCAATATTCAAACCTTTGGTAAAGTTAGGTTGGTGGTCCCCTCACGTGGAAATTGGATCCAGTGCAATCTTATCCCGTTTCCCCATCAGCTAGAAAACATCCCCATGTGAAACAAACTTACAAAAACTCCCTGTCACCTCAAAACCAAGCGATAATTAGCCAAAATAGATAAAAAAAAACTTACTACTACTACTATACTGAAATTTATGAATTCCAAAAAACTTCTTCATGTGTCCACTAGCACAATCCTGGGGTGCTGTGCAGTCATGACGCAGCTGCACAAGCCTATTTCTGAATATCGGAGACGTTCACCGCGTAGAACTCATCGAGTACTATTAGTGTACCAAAAATCAACTTGATCGGATATCTTTACGTGCGTCATCAGAACACAACTATCTTGAAAAGAAATGGAACACAAACACTGGATCAAAACCACTTTTTTGAAGTTATTTTGTTCCGATGAGAAACTTAAAGATATCCGATCAAGTTGATTTTTGAAAAACTTATAGTATTTGACGAGATCTACGCAATGAACGTCTCCGATCGTTGAAAAGATACCTGCGCGGCTGCTCCATAGGGCTTCACAGCATGGTGTTGTGCATGGGAATGCATAGCAACCCCCGATCCAGCACAGTCTACGGGATTCTAGTCAAGTCAAATTACACTTCAATTACACTGTACATCTTCCAACTCCTTTTGTTTATTCACATCGTTGTCCCATTTGAAATTGATTTTTTTGAGCCCTTCTATACGTAAAGATCCAAGTGGACAGATGGTGTATTTTTAGACGGTCGAATGTATTTTTACACGGTCTAGATGCGTTGAAGAGTTACTACCTCACTCATATCTTATTTGCATCTAAAATTTTTGAGATGGTGTATTGTCGGGACCTACGCAAATGATTTGAGTTGTTCATGAATTTTAAATTAATTTTTCCGTTGAAACTTCAAAAATGGGTTCTTTAATTGTTTTTCTATTGGACAGACAATAGTCAATAAAAAGACACACACACAAAAAAAATACTTATTCTAGTATACACTTTCAGTCTTTCACACGCTTTGATCATAAACTTTCGTGCATTTTAGTAATATATTTCTTTAAATAATAGTTGAATGCAAGTTCTTAATCAATCTTTCAAGGGTAAATTTCACTAACCTCCCTTGAGGTTTCTGACAAATGCAGAAATCTCCCCTGAGGTTTATGAAATGACTCTGCCCTCCCTTGCTTTTGCTGACAATATACAAATTCCCCCCTTTGTTATCTAGCCGTTAGAAAATTGACGGAAAATGCTATGGCATGCTGATGTCACGGAATTCTAACTTTAGATATGCCAATAGTGCCCTCTATCCTTCTATAATCTTCAATCACGTGCACAAAAATACTTCTAAAGTACGTTTTTTTCCTCTAGCTAAAGCATGTCAAATGCAACTCCAATTAATTTAATACAGCTGGGGTGTTTGTAAACACAGCGCACAAAATTTGAATTAGATTTTTTTTATACTAAAAGATAAATGTGGTATGCTAGTATTTGTTAAATTACTATGAGGGCCTATCTCCTATCTATAGGAGTCGAATCCTAGACCTCACACTCCAAAGAAGCGTTACAAACCATTAGGCCAAACAACAAAAATTTTCAGTTAAATTCATTTCGTAAGATTCTTTCTTTCTATTTTGTTAAGAAATACGTAGATATCTAAGTGAGCTTGGGAACGACATTTCATTAATCATTTATTTTTTTATGCATTTTATTTTAACAGAAATTCGATTTACCTTGGTTTTTGGATGTTTCTGTATCCTCATTTTCTAAATGCATGGTATTGGCGTGTCCCTAGACAAAAAGAGAACTCTATAAAGTAAAAAAATTAAATTAAATTAAATCTAATGTATCAATTTTGGACAATAGGACATTGAGTCCCATTTTTTCTCATTCGATTGAGGGTGTGTTCTCCCTAAATTAATTTTGATATATATATATTTTTTTATCTAAATAGTATTTTTGGACTCATTTTAGCTAAACAACTCATTCTCCCTAAAGATAATCAAACAAAGCAAGTAGGAAAAATGAATTGATATTTATTTTCTTTTTAAAACTTGGTTGCCCTGAGCTGAGTTTTTGTGATTATGAAATGCACACTTTTATTGGTGGTATGGGTAGGCGGTGGGTGTGTAGGAGAGTAGTATTCTTGACAAAGGGTAATTTTGTCATCTTATTGGCATAGTCAACACCGTTTGGAATCAATTTAACAGAAGGGGGAATATGTACATTGTCAGTAAAAGTAAGGGAGGGTAGAGTCATTTCAGAAACCTCGGGGGAGGTTTCTGTATTTGTCAGAAACCTCAGGGGAGGTCAGTGAAATTTACCCATCTTTCAATTATTACTTAGAATCCATGTCCCTTAAAGTTAGAGATTATTAGGATCAAGTATTTAGAGTTAACTCAAAATATTAGCTGACTCGTTTTTTTTAGAGTTAGCTCAAAGGAAAATTCTAAAATCAGTCAATTGACTGAAATTAAGGCTTAAAAAGTGTATTGAAATGTGTGAAAAATATATAGTATAAGAATGTGTGAAAGTGTATAGAAATGCGTGAAAAATACATTGGAGTTTGTGTTTCTTTTGTTTTATTGTTATCTTATTGTTAGCTCAGGGGGCTAACATTAGAAGAACCCCAACTTAAAATGTTTTGAAAATTAATGAACGAGTTGAATTATTTGTGTAGAAATTCAAAGTGGGTCATATAAAACCATGAACACAACATCAAATGCAATATTTGGACACAATATTTGAACACAAAATTCGAACAAAAAACTCACGTAGAGTGAAACCCATATGTGGGACCGACCTATGAGTCTCCATCTCGTGCCGTGAGTATTGTGTTCTGATATTATTGTATTACGGAATATCCGTAAACCCATCTGTGCAACGGGACATGTACGCGTAGTTTTATTGTTGTTTATTCTCTCACCTCCTCCTCGTTTGAGTCCACATATCTATCTGGGGAAGACTTTTCTGTTTCACAGCTGTAAATTATCCTTTATTTTCTCACTCATATCTGATGAAAGGTCTCAACAGATACCGCAATCAAAGCACTAGCCTCCGTCCTTTTCCCTCATACCACTGCTTCCTATTCCTGCTGAGCAATCAATTACTAACTTTACTCTCTTGAGTTAACTTTTCACCGGACAAGCCTCTCTGTTTTCAATGATCTTTAATTGAGTCTCAGAATCATCTTTGATTCCTTTCAGAAACTGGGTATCCTCTTTGATTCGTTTTAGAAACTGGGTGTAGCCTGAATAGTCGTCGGAGTTGCAGAAAAATGGTCAAAATCAAAGGGCGGAGCAAACCTATTTTTATAGGCGGAGCTGGGGTGGCTCTGCTGATGCTTTGGACCTTTTCACCTTTCCCCAGTTTTCCGACCAGGTTAGACGTAAGTCATGTAGTAGCTAAGACGACGGTATCGCCGGAAAACGACGGTGCAGCAGCAGCTGTGCCAGATTGTCCCCCCGTGGATGATCAAGGCGTCAGCCTGGGCCAAGACCCGGCGGGCCAGACGTTCTACGACGACCCGACCCTGAGTTACACGATAGGGAACCCGGTCAAGAACTGGGACGAGAAGAGAAGGGAGTGGCTGAAGCGTCATCCGTCGTTCGCCGCCGGAGCGGAGAACCGGGTTTTCGTGTTGACGGCGTCGCAGCCGTGGCCGTGTAAGAACCCGACCGGTGATAATTTGCTTCTTAGGCTTTTCAAGAACAAGGTGGATTACTGTCGGATCCACGGCTACGATATCTTCTACAACAACGCTTTGTTTCACCCGGAAATGAAGAACTACTGGGCAAAAATACCCGTGGTTCGGGCCACGATGGTGGCCCACCCGGAGGCCGAGTGGATCTTCTGGATTGACTCGGATGCCATATTTGCCGATATGGATTTCACGCCGCCGCTGGAGAGGTACAAGGACCATAACCTCGTGGTGGACGGGTGGCCCAACTTGATCTACGAGAAGAAGAGCTGGGTCGGGTTGAACGCCGGGGTGTTTTTCATTCGAAACTGTCAGTGGTCAATGGATTTCTTGGAGGTGTGGGCCGAGATGGGTCCACAGACTCCGAATTACGAAAAGTGGGGCAAGATCCTCACATCGACGATGAGCGACAAGATGTACACGTTGTCCGACGATCAGTCGGCTCTGATTTATTTGCTATTGAAAGAGAAGGAGAAGTGGGGGAATAAAATTTACATAGAGAATCAGTACACTTTGAGTGGATACTGGGGCGGAATCGTTGACTCACTTGAAAAGATCAGTGACAATTACGCAAGGTTGGAGAAGAGGGTGACGAAGTTGCGGAGGCGACATGCGGAGAAGGTGAGCGAGCACTTCGCGGCGGAGACGAGGGAGGCGTTTGCTAGCCAGGGCGGCGATGGCGGAGGAGGAGGAAAGCGGCCGTTTGTGGTGCATTTTACGGGGTGTCAGCCGTGCAGTGGGGAGCACCCGGGGTTCACGGACGAGGCGTGCTGGAATGGGATGGAGAAGGCTTTGAATTTCGCCGATAATCAGGTGCTTCGCAATTACGGTTTCGTGCGCCCGAACTTACTGAATACTTCCTCGGTTTGCCCGCTGCCGTTTGGTTCTGCGTCTTACACGAAGAAGAAATAGAAAGAAAGGGCCTGCCCAAGTCTGCCGTTGAGCTCATCAATTTTAAGCGTGACAAGAAAAAATGCTCTTTTGACTGTTGTAGTTTTGAAATTCTGTCTCTTGCTTTCTCAAATTTTCAGCACACGCTTTAATTTATCTCATTTGTGGCCTTACTTTTTAATGTTGCAGACATTTTTATTGTTATTCGAATTTCTTTTAGTTTTGTATTGGCAGTGGAGTATCTTTTTACATCAGACATTTATCTTCATGCAGTAAAAAACATGTAATAGGTAAAAAAACTTATGATAGAAAGTTCGCCAAGAGTCTGGTTAGCATAACTGGTAACTTCATTTGCCTTCCTCAGTGGAGGCGTGGTTTGGAATCCCCGCGAGAGGGTGCGGTTGGCTAACTCCCTAGATCTACTAACTCCTCTAATTCTGCTAATGTATGCCGTCTGGAAAAAAAAATAAAGAACTCTATTTACATAAATAAATGACACTAACGACATTGCGCTCTTCTGCTATATTGCAAGTTAGCTTGTGCCTATGTTTTTGTTTGGTTAACGAACGACCGTTAACGGAGGGTTTAAAGTTCTACATCTACTTTGAGGTGAGGGGTATCATCAGGATTTCGATTAGCTGAGGGGGTACATGTATAATTTGTGCAAGAATCGTTAAAAGCTGACGCTAAAGCTAAAGCTAATACCACATCACTTTCGATAATGGAGTTCTTTTGAGAACTCGTTTTTTGAGCCAGGATGTCTACGTGTCGGGGGACAGAAGCCAATCACAGAAAAGACTCTTGAAATTATGTCATTATGTCTGGTAAAAATAATTAGGGTTAAATTAACTACTATTTTATTTGCCTCTACTTTTATTGGAAATGTAAATTTGCAATTAGAGTAATAGTAAATGATGTTAAGATCAAGCTCCATTTTTTAGGGGGTGTTCCACTAACAAAAAACTATTTTTTACAAAAATCGAGACGTGTCATTCTTTCACAATACATCACATAAAAAATTGTGAAAAGTTAGTTTATTCAAATCTAGAGTGTCCAAAAAAGTGTTTGGACGGTCCGGATAAGGTGGTGTGCGCGAATATGGGGGCACGTAGCATTACTAAGGGGGTGTTCCGTCCAAAAAACGTTTGGACAGTCCGGATAGAGTGGTGTGTAAATGGCGTGCACACATTTGCAAGCTCCAAGCCCATAGTATGGGGTATCACAAGTCTTCAGAGTTGAAATTCAAGTTCCAACGGTTCAGCATATGGTTTCGGCACCAAAATAGAAAATCATTGTTGCCTTTCTGAGTTTTTCTCTACCCTCTTCATAGATGGTTTAGAAACACTTCGTTTAATTTTAGGGTAAATTACATTTTACCCCCTTTAACTATCACCCATTTTCGAGTTACCCCCTTAAACTATAAACTCGGACACTTAACCCCCTTAAAGTATACTAGTATTGACACTCCACTCTTTCCGTTACCCTTCCGTTAAGATTTTGGCTGGAAAACGGCATGTGCTACGCACATGTTAGGATTAATAAAATCTAATGGCTAAAACATCCTTCAACTCCAACTTTTAGAATAATCCAAACATACCCTTTGGAGCTATGTACATACACTTATGTATGTATCACCACCAACACCAAGCAGCCATAATCATCGTGGATAAAAAATAAAAAAAAAACCAACCATCACTGCTGCTATTGCTTGAAACTACCCGGAAACCATCTCCTCTATTCTTCAATCGTCATCGCTTCCTTTTCATTTCCCCTTTTCAGCTGCTGATATCAACCACCGGAAACCCATCGGAATCGAACACCAATGGAACCATTAGCAACAGAAAACCAAATATCGATCAGAAGGCGAGCAGACGACGGCCGACGACTGCGCGATTAAATGTGCGATTAAGGTTTGACTTCGCCCATTGATCGATGGGAACACATCGTTTAATGGTTTTAACAGGTGAATCGAGATTTAGGGTTTCAAATTTAGGATTTCATGGCCGCAATTTGAGGTTTGATTTTGGGTATGGCTTCGATCGAATTGGGTTTCGAGTTTCGACTTGCTTCAAGTTTTCAATCTGTTATTTGAGTGATAAATGAAGGCGAAGAGGTGTCCGACGACGGCTAGGCTAGCTGGATATAAAGTACGTATGTGTGTGTATATGTATATAGGTTTATGGGTTGCTGTAAGCATATACATTTACACATATGTATATGTGTATATATGTTGTGACTGTAAAAGGTGAATTGAATTGTATCTCTTCTTCTTGGTTGAGAATTGGAATTTGAAGAGAAAAAAAAAAGTGTTGGCCAAGCTTAAGGGTAAAAACGTAAAAGCAAATTTTCCGTTAACGGCATCCACTCCATTTTGGATTCACATACTTTGAGGGGGTTATGATAGGCGCGCAATATCTCAAGATATAAGCGCCTAAATAGGGTGAATTAGCGCATTAGAGGCGCGGTTTATTCCATTTTCCACTTGATTCGGTGTTGTCTCTTGTTTTTGGTGTTTGTGTTTGTTTTGTAGGAAACGGGCCGAAAAGGAGCACGGAAAGTGACACAAGGCATCGGGCATGCGGGGAACCGATGGGACCCAAGCAAGGACGACCAAAAAGCTGAAAAAGTCAACTTAGAGGCTCGGTATCGATACAGGACTTCTCCTGTATCGATACCCAAGCACCATCCAGAAAATAGAACCTACTGGTATCGATACAGGACTTCTCCTGTATCGATACCGAGACCCTTAATTTGCCCGTTTGACTTTGCCACGTGTTTTGACTTCGGGGGTTATAAATACCTCGTTTTGAGGTAGAATTAGGGTTCCAACTTTACTTTGTTTTTCTCCCAATTAGGAGCCGACTTTTCCTTTGGAGATTCTACTTTCCGGGTTACTTTTCCATTGAAGTTTTACAGTTTTATTCGCTGATTCTCGCATCGCATTGGTAATTCTCTGTCTTCTTTACATTAATCTCAGTTCGCGGGAGTTTGTCCGCGTTCTGAGACTCGAATCTTTGTTTTAATTCTTATTCTAGTTTAATAGCATGTTTTATTCCAGAATTTTCTTATCTGTTTTGTTTAATATGAGTGAGTAGTTCCATAGGTATGGTCGCGGGGTGATTAACACGCCGTGGCCAGGGCTGGGTATGTTCTCGCTCCTGTTTTCAGAATTAATAAACGGACAAGCAATTTTAGGTTATTAAAGAACTTCCGTGGACGAATCCGGGCATCGTCGGAGCCCATGTAACGCGAGGTGCGGGGGACCAAAACTCGTTCTTCGCTATACATGGGTAAACGGCGACCACGAGGATTCGCATCTTTCGGGGTATCTTTTTCTCTCTAAAATCAAACGTTTTTAGAACACCGAACGGAGCGAAACTGTCTGGACCTGGTCACCGTGTTATGAACCCTACGACCGTACTTTCTTTTAAATAATTTAATTAAAATCAGTTTTTCTCTTAGGTTAATTAATTCACCAATCAAAACCAAAAGGGTGGCTACCTAAGAGCCGTGTTAAACATTAGCAACCCGAGTTTTTAGTAAACACTTTCCACCTTCTCTGTGGATTCGATTCCGGTCTTACCGGGTATTATGCTACACCGGTCTCCGCCCTACGCTTGGGGCAACCCATCAATTTAGGTATAGGATTTCGGTCAAGCAGGTTAAGTGTCTGAGTTTATAGTTTAAGGGGGTAACTCGAAAATGGGTGATAGTTAAAGGGGGTAAAATGTAATTTACCCTTAATTTTAATATTAAGGGGGTGTTCTACTATAAAGAAACAGTTTTTTTTTGCAAAACCAAGACATAAAAAATCGTGAAAAGTCAGTTTATTCTAAAAACACCCTTATCGGAACACTGTTAATTATCTTTATGTTTATCCCCATGCATTTAGGCCATTCCCCCATGTTGCCAACCATCCCTTTATTCCCCATCCCAGCGGGTTGTGCGCAGAATTACACATTTTATTTTTTTCTTTTCTTTTCTTTTTTCTCTTTTGTCCTTCTTAGGATATGCTCTTTGTAGGCTGTATATTCGCTTAGTCTCTTTTTATTTGAAGCTAATTTACCCAAAAAATAAAAAATAAATGATGTTCTTCCAAGGTTTTATAATTTCAGCATATGACAATAATGCCCCCAGCTTTTAAGAGTCGAATGAGCCATTTGAAAACATAGAAGTTTGTATTCATCAGCAGTGAAACTTTCCTTTTTTCCAACAAATTTGAGAATTAGCTTACTTTTTAGGTTTAAGATCAACGACAGGGAGATACAAAAAAGAAGCCATCAACTTTCTTTTGGCCACTTGAAGAAAATTCTTATATTTTGCTCTTTTATTTTCAATATTTTTATTTGGATGAGTGAAATGAATAGGAAAATATAAATATAGTGCGGCAAAAATAAGTTAAAAAGTTTTAATTTTTATATTAACTTTTGTATATATATTGTTGACCGAAAAGCTGTATTTTTCTAAATACTTTTTCTTTAGTGGTTATTTTTCCAATTATTTAATTTTTATAAATTTCTGTTATGGGTAAAATTGCAAGGGGAAGGTAAAAGGGTATATTGGTCCTACTAGAACAAAATTTTTCTCTTCACTCCACTATTTCTTATAGAAGGGAGTTGGTTTCTTCATTTAATGACCATTAACATGTGCCCCTAGGACATACATTAACAAAAGCCAAATAATTATACAAACTGTCATTATGTTGACTTAAATGGCTTTCATGCAAACTTTAAAACGTGGTCTAAACTGTTCAATTTATTTGTCTCTTAAAATGTTTATCATATATGTAAACTATAACTCTGATCGAATAGCGATAGTTACACGATTTAGATATGTTTTCTTGAGTTTATTCTCAAAATCAAGTTATCAACAAGTGAAATGTGTTTTTAGAAAAAATTATTTCGTTCAGGGACGGCTGACCGATTTGTGGGGTTTTTTTTTTTGTTAACATCAAGTCGAAGCAAATCACTTTTGGACCCGAACAAGACCACAGCAATGGGTTATACCTGAGTTGCCGATTTGTGGGATTTTTTTTGCTAACGTCGAGTCAAAGCATATCACTTTTGGACACGAACAAGACACACAACAAAGGATTACGCCTGAGCTGGCCCGAGTCTCTTTGCCGGTGGACTCTACTACGATTCTCTTTTTGTATGCAAAAATAATCTATTTACAAATTTGTTTTAATATGATTATGGTAATTACATTATTTTCTTATGGTTGTTTTGTAAAAAACTAATTACTCAGCAAACATTTTTTAAAAAAAAAAAATAATTCATTTTTCTTGAATAAGTGAGTAAATTAATATCATTTTTCGATAAAGTATTTTCATAGAAAACGACGATAAAATCGAGGTGGACGTTTACTATTGACTTAAGAATTGGAGTAAAATACACGCGTTATCCAAGCCACTAGAATAGTGTTATACTTGGAAACGTCAATCCACTCCTTATTTCACTCCGCAATTCTATGCTGTAAACCGAGGAATGTGTTATTCAAATAGGAATATAGTCAAAGACGAAATGATATCCTCTCACGCTTCACATATATATAATCAGTAACGGAGTTAGGAATTATATTCAAAGGTGGCGTTATTTAATGGAAATTTATTGGTATTGTTGTACTCCTTCCGTTCCAAAAATGATATTCTCCTACGGAATGAGGTGCAATATCGGATAAAAATAAAGCACTCAGTTCATGGTTTTTTGAATTTTCGCACCAAATTAAAGAGCTAATCGAGATATTTAACATATGAAAATATTTTATTTTTTGATTCGAAAATTACAAGTCTTTTTTCGTAGGGGGACTATTATTTTGGGAAATGAGTAATACTTAAAATATGAAGAGAATATTTCATGCTTTATCATGAACTATCTATTTTGTTAAAGCAAAAATAAAAGTTTGATTCAATTCTCACCCTCACGTAGGTCGTTAAAATGAAAGTCATTGAAATTATTTTGAGAACCGAACCGAAAAACTGAAAATTCGGTTATTTGTTTTTTACTTAAAAAAACCAAAAAGCAAAGAGACATCTCGGTTCGGTTTCGGTTTCCGGAATTTTTGTCGGACCAATTGAACCTAATGGCCTGAAATACCCTAAAATCATCCCAATTTGGATCTTTATCCACCCCTATTTGGATCGAAAACCACCCCTATTTTGTTTCTGAAATTGACCCCGCAAAAATAAAAATCACGACCGATCTCAATTTTAAAGCTCAAAAAACCGAACCACCCAACCGATGGTCCATTATTTTTTCGGTATTTTCAAAATCACCCCGAAACCCCAAAACCGACCGATTTTCACCCCTAATTGAAATATTTTTTTTAAATGATTCAAACCATTCATCTTTTAAAATGCTATTTTTGCATTAGACGTGTGAAAAATCAAGTTGTTTGAACATCGGTAAGTGCCTATTCCATTAGTGTAAAATAAAACCTTTTTTTGGAACCGAGGTGGCATGTGCCACCCCGCCCCACCAACTAGCTCCGTCCCGGTATATAATTGTGGGGTTCACAGAAGATGGAGCCCACGAACCATATATGAGTAATGATGTGCCACTGCTTTCGCGCTTTCTTGCTATCAGAATCTTGTAATGGCAGCAAACCTCGCCCTTGTTGAAATTTAAAAGGAACATACCATGCACATGATAAGAAAGTGAATTGATTTTCGCAGTCGCTGGTTGTATGTTTTATCCTTGACAAATGACATTAGACCCAATGCAAATAATACCATCCTCGTAAACTTTTCCTTCATGTCAGCTTACACGTACGTTAAGTCATTACTACTATGGAATGGTCGACAAAATGAACCAAGAAAAATGTAACATGATAAATTAATTTACTAAATAGAGACAAAAACAGTGATGATGTTAAAAGAGTGTCGTGTGAAAATCACCATAAAGCATAACAAATCATCTTTTGGCATTTCACATTTTGATGTCCACCCTCCAAGAATTGTTTTTTAGTGCTCAAAACTACACGTAACACAAATATTTTAAAAACCCACTAAAAACAAATTTGAAAAATGTGATTATCAAGTAGTACGGTAGTTCTTTTCATGAAAATTACTTTCTCCATAATCAAAGGACCCAAATAGAGATTCCTCTAATAGCAGGGGTCCCCTCATTCTCATTCTCCCCACTGCCCATCATCCCATGGCCAAAACCATCACAATCCTTACCAAACCATTTCTACTTCTCAGAGACAAGTCTCCATTCATTGGAGCAGCAATTGCTTCTCTTCTCTAACACTTTGTGCTCTATGGTCCTTCGTCAACCCTTGGCCTAATCTCTCACCCCTCACAATACCCAAAACCTCACTTATAACCTCCAGTCCAAGAGCCACCGCTGCCATCGATCCACCAGAACTGACATTCTACGACGATCCATCACTCGGCTACTCCATTGGGTCTCCGTTGAAAAACTGGGACGATAAGAGACGAAAGTGGCTGAATCACCACCCTTCCTCCTCTACCGCCGCTGCAGGATCAAGGATAAAACGAGGGGCGGGTAAGTCTGAGTGACCGCTCTATCCAAGTTTCACATTATATTGATAGTCGTATGAGGTTTTTGGTAAGTTTTTTAAAACTACATGGTTCGCCCGCCCAAGGTTTTGTGAGATTATGTAACGCTGGTCTATGACCATTCAAGTTCCTTTATAAATGCATCTAGTATGATATATGAAAGATCCATGAACACAATTTTAGTGACTTTTTCACTGAGTTGAACCAATAAGTTCTGTATTTGGCTTCTCTGAAACATATATGAATGCGCAATATATCATGTAATTGTATAAGATTATATTGTTATAACTTTATCAAAATTCAATAATAAGCGAAGTTTCCACTACCATGTTTTTAGAACTACAAGTTATCAAATCAATAACTTGTTCTCTTCACAACAATTGATTTAACAACTTGTAATAAAAAATACTAAAGCCGCAGTAGAAATTCACCCATAATATAATAATTTTTTGGCAGTATTTTTGCAATTTGTATTGGTAGTTTCAAATTCTTTGGTAATATTCGCCCACCCTACACTCAAATCTTGCGTTGTTCCTTGTGCAGCAGTACTCGACCGGGTAGTCGTCGTGACGGGATCCCAGCCGTTGCCATGCGAGAACCCCGTCGGGGACCACCTCCTATTGCGACTGTTCAAGAACAAGGTCGACTACTGCCGTATCCACCGCCACAACATCTTCTACAACAACGCGTTCCTCCACCAGAAAATGACATCGGTGTGGGCGAAGTTACCGCCGGTTAGGGCGGCAATGGTGGCCCACCCGGAGGCAGAGTGGATTTTGTGGCTCGACTCCGACGCTGTTATAACGGACATTGAGTTCACATTACCCCTTGAGAAATACCGAAATCACAATTTTGTCATTAATGGATGGGAAGACATGATTTACGAGAAGAAAAGCTGGTTGGGTTTGAACAACGGAAATATTCCTTATCCGAAATTGTCAATGGTCAATGGAATTTATTGAAAGTTGGGCGGAATTGGGTCCCACGAATGAAAATCACGAAAAAGTGAGGGAAATAATAAAAGGGTCTCTAACGGATAAGGAATTTCCGGGGGACGAGCAATCAGCTTTGGTTTATTTGATGTTGAAGGAAAAGGAGAAATGGGGGGAAAAGGTTTATGTAGAGAATGGGTACAGTTTTTCTGGGTATTGGGTGGGAATAGTGGACGGGCTTGAGAGAATTGAGGAGAAGTATAGGGCGGTAGAGGCGGCGACGTGTGGGCTGAGGCGGCGGCGAGGGGAGGCAGTGACTGGGTGGTATGGGAAAATGAGGGAGGTTTATTTGAAGGGAACTAGCGACGGTAATGGCGGGTGGAGGCGGCCATTTATTACACATTTTACGGGATGTCAACCGTGTAGTGGACACCATGACCCGAGTTACGGGCATGAAAGTTGTTGGAATGGGATGGAGAGGGCTTTGAATTTTGCGGATAATCAGGTGATTCGGAACTATGGGTTTGTTCACAATAGTTTGGGGAATTCTTCGTTTGTGTATCCTCTAGGATTTGATTCCCCCGCATGATTGATCATCCATTGTACAAGTAGGGTTGCAAACAAATTAAGCTGCTCGCAAGCAGGTAGTGGCTCGGCACGGCTCATTTATTAAACGAGCCAAACTTGAACTCGAGTTTTAGACTCGTTTAGTAAATGAGCTTGGTAAAACTCGGCTCGACTCGTTTATAGCTCCGCTGGTTTAAAGAGACTTGTTAAGTATATCATCTTGGTTCGGCTCGTTAAGGGCTCGGCTCGTTTACGAACGAGCCGAACTCAAGCTCAAGTTTTATAGCGCTCGGCTCGGCTTGGCTCATTTACACTCCTGTGTACAAGTATGGATTTGGTATTGGACTAGACTGTTCGGTTGGGCTAAGTTTAGTTAGGTAATTGTAATTGTTTATCGCTTAAGCTCGAGTGTACGATTACGGAAAATGAGCGGACTATCGCTATTAGGAGATGCAAAGAAAGATTTATTTGTCTTTTATTTTGAACACAATCAGGTTCTCCTAAAATTGCTACCATCTTTCCATCGCTCGTATACTTCTAAGGGTGATACACTTTCGGGACAAAAATATGTAGGAAAAATATTACGTACAAAAGACTACATCGAATATATCTGTATATTTTGGTTAAAAATTTATTGGGCCTAGTTTGCTTTCTTTTATTGAGCTATATGATTGAAAATTGCCGGAAAATGGCGGTAGAGGCAAATTATTGTGTTTTAGCGGTGTACTTTTCGGAATCACATATCAATGAGAGAAGCAATAATAATTGAATATGTCTTTATATTTTGGTTGGTAATTTATTGGGCATAGTTTACTTTCTTTTATTGAGCTATATGATTGAAAATTGCCGGAAAATGGAGGTTGGGGCAAATTATTGTGTTTTAGCGGTGTACTTTTTCGGAATCTCAGATCAATGGAAAGAGCAATAATAATTGCCATAACATGGCATGAGAAATACTGTTGGATGCAACCACACTCGAAAGATATTCTGTTGCACCATTCGTCCAATTTAATTGCACCCTACATAAAAAACGATTGCACTCCGCAAATTCATTGCACCCACACTCCTCAACAATTGTGGTTGCAGTGTGGTCAAGTCACACTTTCTGGAAAGATTTTATGACCATTGCACCCTTCGTCCACAGTCCACTTTTAATGCACTCTACATGGAAAACGGTTGTACTTCTCAACAAATTTATTGCACCATATTGGCCCAAATGTGATTGCAGTGTGTGGTAGAGTTACACTTTCTAGCAAGATTTTCTGACCATTGTACCGTTTGTCCATGTTTGTTGCACTCTACAGGGACAACAGTTGCACTCTTCAACAAATTCGTTGCACCAATGTACGTTGGTCCAACTTCAAGAAGGGTGTGTGTTCAAGTCACACAATCTGAGAAGATTTTCCAACCATTGCACCATTCGTCCACTTTTGTTGCACTCTACATGGACAACGGTTGCACTCATCAACAAATTCATTGCATCCACGTTAGTCCAAATTCAAGAAGGGGATATTTTTTGGTCAACATTATTATTGGTACCATGTATGTGCAATTAAAATTGTGCGTGTCATGTTGGGAGCAATTCCTAAAAAGTTGTCCATTGAATGGCAAAAAATTACTCCTATCACCATTTTACGACAATTCTCCCTATGATCTACTATCTAACAAATTAATTTATGTGAATTTTCATTTATTTTTGACTTCTACAATTGCTCCAATATTGACAATGCCAATAAAAAATTAAATTATACGCAAAAATATAAAAAAATTTAGTGCATTTTTTGAACTTAGGGGAGCTGCTCCTGCATTCTCGGATGTTTGTTTAAATCAGACACGTTGTTTCGGATGTTGGAAAATAGGAAGGGTATTTTAAGAATAAAAATGTAGACAAACATCTAAAACTTGGTGGATTCTATTTGCATCCTCTTAATAATTGCCAAATACAACTCAATCCTAATTTGTACTTTACTAAAATGGCTAAATACAACCCATAAAAAAACCCCTAACTTACCAAACTTACTCTTCCTATCAAAAAACACAATAAAAACACACAAATTGTTTCCTAAAATACCCTTACCCTTAAAAAAATAACAAAAAATTTCAAAAAACCTAAAGCAACTTAAATCTCCCTCTCTCTCTCTCTCTCTCTCTCTCTCATTCTCTTCGTCCCTCTCCGGTCTCTGTTCCCTGTTACCAATTGGGTTCTAACTGGACTGACGACGACTGGGTTCCACCGAACCAACTTGGTTGTACTGTTATCACCACCATGAAGGCCGACGACTAAGGAATGCCACCACCACGAGCGAGGACTGCCCCCACCTCTCTTCAGTATGTATTCAAATCGTTCTGTGTCGACTGACTTTTGTGGACCCCACTAAGCATACATTGCAATAACATGAACCATTCATCTTGTAGGACCTGCAAAATAATGTATCCACACAAAAAACCAGCTCGATATGTATGTCAAAAGTTGAATCGTGGTTTAAAAAATGGGCGATCTGGATTCTGTCAATAGTTTTTAAGTTAAAATGTCCTGGCCTTCCATTTTTTAAACCAAAATTCAACTTTGACATACCTATCGATGTTTGATCAAGCTGATTTTTTGCGTGGATACATTATTTTACCGGTCCTACAAGATGAACAGTTCATATTATTGCAATGATCGCACGGTGGGACCCACAATGGGTGGCGTAAACCATGGGGTTCACGGCACATCCTTAAAAAGGTTTCTCTTATAAGAAGAATACATATTGTGCTTCTAGCATCAATGGGGGATTAATCTTGTACGTTCATTTTGGTCTCTTATTCTTTTATATGGTGCTTGTTCTGTAAATGGTATCGCTTGGCCATATGCCATGCAAATGTTAGAGACCACAGATCAAAGCTAGCATGAAGTTGGACATTGAAACAAAGATCAGTAGCACCAACTCAAATCATAACCATAGGAATCTCCAATGAAAAACCTCTCCACATACCAAGCTCTCATCTCTACTCAATTTCACAAGAGCCACGTTGCCACCATCTTTCCTCAACCCTTCAATTGTTTGAGCTAAATACCATGCATGTTGCAAGGATCGATGGAAGTTTAAGAAGTCAAAGAAAGTTCTATGGGAAGTCTCTCCTTTTGCAGTGTTGTGTACAATATGGGGGTTCATAAATGCTTTAATCTTTGATGGAAAACCATCAAAATGGGAGGATTGAGGTGCAACCACGGGTGGACACAAGGTGTGTAGGCGAGCGCCTGGGCTGCACAACTCCAAATATTTGCATTAATCGTTTCACGTTAATTTGAAAAACTTTTATGGAGTTGGCCCATATAAGTCCAGTGGGTATAAAAAATTTCTTAAAATTGTCAAACATGTTAGAAAACACCACCTTAAAATTTCAAGCTAGTTATCGGACTCAGAGCTGCAATCCTGGTGGAAAGAACTGAGGGAGGAAGGGCATGAGGCGAACCCTAGTGGCCTAAAATGAAAACTCTAAAGGATCTTATTGACACTTGCACCATTATCATTTGGGTGGGGTTCGCTCTCCATGCGGCTGTCAATTTTGGGCAGTACACTTAGGCAGGGTATATTCCAAACCGCCCCACCATTAGCCGGAGGTTCATGTCTGAACCCGGCAGCGCAACGTATGAGGAGCTTAAGGTGAGCCCAGAAAAAAGCTTTCTTCAAAACGATAATGGCTCAAGTCCAGACTCTTCTTGGGATTCCTTCAATAGAGATTTTGTCTAGGCATTCATCGGATGAGGTTTATCTTGGGTAGAGAGACTATAATGCCCCAAATTTTGGAAACGTTAATAATTTTACAATTAATAGAAATAAGTCTGAATACATCCGAATAACCATATTCTCCAAAATACATTTATTCTAATAAGGTGGGATCTATGGCTTCTCTTAGCCCTTGGTCTAGTAATTCCCCATCTCGGCAGCTCCTCCGGTTCCGAATTGCTCCAAGCTGTAATACCCATCCTGTTCATACTGATAGTCTGGTATAATATGTTAGAGTCGCAGAGCAACATCGTAGTATTATGCCAGGGTTACACAAGTGTAACATCGTGAGTGAAAATGCCCAGTAGACAGTTCTACCCAAACCTTAGCTAGCAATTCTAGAACAATATAAATATAACTGATAGAGTAAAATAGAAGTTTATCGAAAACAGTGTATCTCATGAATGCAGATGTGTTAGTGTCAATGCAGATCAGAGTATTTCATGCGTAAGTAAACAGGGTCTCATATCATTTTTCAGTGTTAGCATTCTTCTTCAAATTTATCAAAGTTGGGCACTATTCCGACCACCGGGCCATAGTCCAGTTCACTCGAAAGTTATTGGCCCATTCTTCTTCCCCTTTCTAACGGTCACCAACCTTTCCACTCGAGCTCCCGGCCGCCTTGTATCACGAACACAACATCATGATACGAAGTCCGTTCACCCCGCGACACACACGAACATATCTTCGATCGTATGGTATCACGGACGCAACATCATGATACTACCCGACCATATTGTATCACAGACGCAACAACACGATACAAAACTTTATCCACTATGCTGGTGTACACGCTTAGCCCTAAACACATCACGGACGCAACATCATGAAGGGCGGCGCTACCGTATTCCTTAGTCCTAACCACATCATGGACGCAACATCATGAAGGGCGGTGCTAAAGTTGCACTATTGTTTTTATTTCCATTTATTTAATCAATCCATTCTCATTCTCATCTCCTTTCTCATCAATAGCTATTCAATCATTAACTTGAAAACCGTGTCGTGTCAGTATCGTATCGTGTCGTGAATATGCAACATGATTATAAAACTCGTCTAGTGTCAATGCATCATTTCTTGAAAAACGTGTCAAATAAAATAACAGCTTTCCTACGCGTTATCCTTTTCAAACCAGTCTAGGGTTTACTGAAAAATAGAACCATTCGATTATGAAGTCACTTATAAAATCTACTTTCTTTGGTGACCTTCTCTAGACGAATGAAATAATCAGGAGAGTTCCAGATCGGATGGCCGAACGAGTCCAGTTAGAATCACCATTCCTTTCTGAGACAGCGCAAAGTTTGTCTTTTTGGTAGACCCTCAAGGGTGTTAGCCGCCTTGGGTTATCTCACAGTCCAAATACAGTCAAAATATTTTGAAGTTACTTTAAGAAAAGTCTAATCGGTTACTTTTTCCAAAAATCAGTCGGGCATTATAACTGCGTAATTTTGAAAAGTCAATTTTCATTCGGGCATTATAACTGTGTATTTTCAAAAGTCAATCTTCATTCGGGAATTATAACGACTATGTGTGATTAAGAAAAATGTTACTTAAAGAAACTAACTTTTACCGTAAGCATACTAATTAAAGAACTAACTTTCTGAAAAAATACTAATTAAGCAACTTTAAAGAAAAATTAAAAGTAACACAAGCATTATAACAGTATGGAAATTGACTAGTTAAAATTTGGTTAGGAAGGCTACCTTAATTTCCGAGTGTTAATCGGAACCCGAATAAGCTAGGTTGGTTTCCGGGCTTGTACTACCGTAAGTGAAACAACTTTCTACCGACTAAGTTTCTACTTTATGGATTGGAGGGTGGCTTTGAGTGGTGGAGGGTGGTGGAGCTACTTTGAGTTTGGAAGAACACTTGAGTTTTTCTTGAAAAACTCAAGAAGTTGGCTACTAGAAAACTACCTTCAAGAACAATAAGGAAGAGAGGGTTTTTGGTGTGGTAAACAAGTGAGGAGAGAGCTCTATTTATAGGAAAAAATTGGGCAACCCCTCCCCCTCCTTATAGCCGGCCAACCCACCTCCCATGTGCCACCATTAAAAACAAGATTTTGAGGGATTTGTAAAGAATAAATACTAGGCAAATCTCTAGGTTTTGGTATACCCAAATCTAAGGTTTATTCTCCAAATCTAGGGGTTTTAATGGGGAAAATGTTGGGTCACTTTCTAGGAAATTTCCTAGTGTTCTAGGTAGTGTAGAATTTTGCATGGCCACCTTTGTTTTAGGGAGTTTTGGGTACTTGCTATACACTAATAGCCACAAGTCTAATAAGGCTACTAAATCTATAGGAAATCTAGGGTTATTAATTAGAGAATAAGAATATATTCTCTTATTTTTTTTGCACGGCAAAAAAGATTTTATTAATCAAATATCGAAAGATACAAGATTAAACGGGGCAAGAGAAGACCAAAAAGCCTCTCGAGACCCAAAAGACTATCAAGAAAACAACCAAACAATCAAAACAACCAAAGAGCACCAAATCCCCCCAAAACCACCCACAAGCAAAACCGAAAGCAAAAAACCCTCACAAGCCAAAAGCCAACACCACAAAAACACCTGAAACAACCTCCTAAACAAAACCAATCCAAGCAATTAGTGATTATGAACAGCCTTTGCCTTGTTAACGGCTTCCATCTCAACAATTTTTACTTATCACCTCATTCTCATCACCATCATAGCTAAGATCAAATAGCTTGTCAACTTCCCATATGGCTTGAGCTTCATCTAAAAGAATCCTGTTTCTATTGTTTATATCCCTTGATGAAATAGATGCAGATAGAGCAGCAAATGCCACCGCTGACCTTAAAACCACACACTTTTTTTTGTTCCCTTTTCCTTTGATGTCACCTGTGTTTACTCTAGAGCACCCCAGAATTTCGTTTATGCTTTTCCTGCATCTTTTCCCTTTTATCCCTTTGATTGTTGGTTGAGAAGGCATTTGGATTGCATTAGAATGGGATGCCGCCTCAACAGACTTCTTATTAGTCCCAACTTCTGTATCTTCCACCTCTTTAATATCTTCCAAAGTGTTTCCCAATTGTCTCGCAGCTGCAATATCCTCGAATGACTCAATTTCCTCACTCGAATCGCCTATCAAAGAGTCACAGTCGGAAAGAGAATCCTCGGTTTTTCTCCCAAACGAATCCGGAACCATGAAAAGGTTCTCATTAGCTGGAATCATACCCTCATATTCCTCAACCATCTTGCTCCCAACTGAAGATACCTGATCATTGGAGTTTTCTTGCAACTTCTCGGCCGCTAGAGCATCCACATCATCCTCTTTTTCATCATCTTCACTGGGAACAGATGGGATTATCTCCTTCAAAAAAGAATCATCCTTTGCATCATTTTCCATACAAACAATGGACCCAATAACATTTGGATTGGAGAAAGAAGATTCCTCCGTAACTTTAACATTATACGTTACTCCCCCAACATCAATCTTGATCCATTTCTCAATTTTTGAAATCTCCTTCGTAGCTATTAAAACTCTTCCTCTGGCAAAGATGCGTCCCTCCTAGTTTCCTCCTCCATAGAAATGAAAAAACCCCATATTTCACCAATTTGCTTAAAAGTATTTGTTGACCAAGCATTTAAAGGTATACCTTGACAATTTAACCAAACAAACCTTTCAAGGCTAGCTGCTTCATTGGTCCATGGTTGTACAGAATCAAACCATCTATTCGTCCACAATACTTTGATGAGACTATCTCTAGCTTCTGGACTTTGAAAAGTAATAAGCACTGATCTCCCTCCCATCGCCCTAAAATGAGCCTCGACACCAGTCTCTAAAATGATGCTTGCTTTCAAATATTGCATGGAAACAACATTATGCATCACTGCCACTGCACTTCTTTGTAACCACTCATTTCCAACTGGGTTGATAGTGAGTGTAATACTCTGATCCTTTTGCACCCCTGTATTTGAAATATCCCCACATAATGCCTGAACAAAAGTCTTACGGGAGCCCTGAGCAAAAGTATCGCCACATAATTTGACACCTCTGTCTAGTTCATTACCAAGTATAGGAACATCATCCACTCCCTTAGAGTATCCCTCATTAAGATTGATCTGCTTCCCATGTTTATATGTAGAAAAGCTAGCATATTTAACAAATAATTTCATGTCCTTGCACCTTAAGCGATGGGCTTCAGAGATAGCCATATCCGTTGAAACAGAGCAGTTGTATCTCACAAAGTGTGGACAGTGAGATCCACACGGCTCGGGATGTCTTTTGTGTTTGGAAAATAAAAAAGAAAAATGAGTCGCCACCCGAGATTTATTTTGGAAAATGATTTAGGTACCCGAGAAACTGTTTTGAAAAATAAAAATGACTCTTGTACCGTTTTGGAAAAGGTTTGATCTGCGAAAAAGATTCTTTTGGATTCGGGAGCCAGGTTACGCGCGGGGGAAGGTTTTATTAAAAAAATGCACCCCGCTCGCCCGGGAAAAATCCGGGTCTTTACTAAATAATTTGTGGGATTTTGGAAAACGTCTTATTGAAAAACTTTGACGAGTAATCAGATAAATAATGAGAAATAACAATAAATAAAACCATAACGGAAATAAAATTAAAAAAAAGGACTTAATTGCAATAATAGAAGATTAAAGGAGTGAAAGCACAATAAATAAATTTCAGAAAAACCAGAAAACAGAGCACGAACAGAGGAAAATAGGGGAAAATTTTGTGCTGCTTGAGTTAGCCGTACGGCTTACCCAAGTGGGCCGTATGGTTCACTTAGGTGAGCCACACGGTTAACTTTTTGAAAGATTTTTCAAAAATTGGTTTTTCGAACAGAAACTTATTTTTGCTTGTGAAAACTGATTTTTATGAAAATAATTTGATCACCCGAGTCTAGGAATGACTATTGGAGTCACCCTAGACAAGGGAGGATCCCCTCAAAGAACCAAGGTTTTGAGCCCGGTTATAGAAGTACGGTTGTACCTTTATGAGAATTTTTTGAACGGCCCAAGAACTTCAGAAATTCTGGGTTTGAACTCCTGGGAAACGGATTCGATACGTACTAATGGATCACAGGGGGAGGGGTTTTGAACGAAGGAAATGGAATGGGCTCGAAGTTTCTAAGGAAGTTTGGACGGAATTTTGAACGGGAAAGTGACTGGAGAATTTGTCAGCGTGTTGCCGGAATGGTGGTGTTACTGTGTCTGGAAGAAGGAGGGGATGGAAGCAATTTATAGGATGAAAAAGGAATAAAATCTGTATGAAATCGTTCCAAATGATGAGATGCTTCTGCTGTCAGATTTTTCGAATATTTTCTGATGTGTAACCGCACGACTTCAATGGTTAACCGTACGACTAGACTGGGTGTACCGTACGGCTAAGTTGCAAGAGGATAAACCGTACGGCTAGCATAGTAAGCCGTACGGCTTAGGGCTTTTGTTCAAGAAATTCTGAAGTCTAGAATGGCTGTTCAAGGTGCTTCTGAGTGTTTCTTTCATCATTGGGGATACACAGAGATTAAAATTGGGGTGTCTACACAAAGCTGAACTTTCTGCCAGTGGCCTTGCTTCTTTCCTATGCTTCTTTCCTTAGGAATAAAGGTACCGATCACCACACCATAATTTGAAAACAACTCCTTGAGCCAAGAATTACTAGCATCTTCCGGCAGATTATCAATGAAAAGAGTAAAAAGAGGCCCATTCCCAATGTTAATTCCAAACCAATTATTGGGCATAGCTTCAACCCTATTGTTCCTCCATCCTCCCTTATCAGAAACAACCCTAATGTTCGTAACCATTCGCAGCCCAGAAAACAAACAGTAGACAAGAGGAACAACAAAAGAGACAAACACGGTCTCCCCGCCTGATAAGGGATCGAGAAAGAATACGTACCTTGAGGGCAAACAAGGAGCAAAATGCTTCGAAACAAGAAACACCCAAACGCGCCGTCGCACCGGCGAGCTGGCCGGAAGGTCGCCGGAAAACCCTCGTCGGAAAGGCGGGCGAAGAAAGAAAGCCCTCGGCACAAGGATACCAAAAATGAAGGTAGATAAACTTGGAGATGCTCCGATAGCCGTAGTTCTGGAAAAGAATGGAGGAAAAAACCAAGAGAGAGGTGGAGCACAATCGAGAGGATATTGCCCGAAACGGCGGAGAATGATGAATCAGAGGAGGAGAGGGCGAGAAATGGGTGAAAATGGCGGTGTCCGAGAGGTGGATTGGGGGAGAAAGGGTTGAGAGGTTTGAAGGCTATGGAGAAACAAAGAAAAGGGTGGGTTTGAGTTACGGTCACTTATCTTCGATCTCCGTATCTCCAAAATTTCGATCTCTAAGACACTAAACCACCCCTCCTCATTGGACTAAGAGGGAAGGCAAAACAGGTTATGGAGGAGGCAGTGCAGCAGAGACAGAAAGTATGGAAAGGAAACTCTCCCCTGTAATAATAATATATTCTCTTATTAATGAGGGAATAAGAATATATTCTCTTAATTAATGAGGGAATATATTCCTTAAATAATTAGGAGAGAAAAACCCTACTAAATAGAGTTTTGGGTGCTAGTTATAGACACAAGTGTACACAAAATAGGCATAAGCCGGAAAATCTAAGAAAATCTTAGGTTTCACTTTAAGGGATTCTAGGCATTACGTGTGTGTGTATATATATATATATATACACATACAAGAAGTTTCCTATGAGGGCTCCCTCACAAAAAAAGTGCGGGAAAACAGTTGTGAGCCGTTGGATCGCGTGGAGGGCTTGGGAGATTCGGAAAGGAATTGGGTGAGATTGAGGATGAGATTGTGGATATGGACAGGGATGAGAAATTGAAGAATAGGGTCGGGTCAGTTAAGGTGCCTTACACTCTACTGTTTCCTACTAGTGAAAGTGGGCTCACCGGCAAAGGAATTCCCAATAGTGATTCTATATGAACATATCTGGTTATATTGTGGTTCCTTTGAAGCAAAAGAATAAGATTTGTTAGCATAATATTCCCTCCGTCCCATTTTAAATGTCCCCTACGTAAAGTCGTATCACTTTGACTTTAAAAGAAAATGTATTTCTATTTTTTTCAAAATTTTTTACACCATTCAAAAGTACTCATTGAGATCTTTTGATAGGTGAAGAAAAAAATTTTAAAAGTAATTTCGAAAGAATTTTATTTTTTAAAGTCAAACTAGCCTGGTCTCCCGTAGGGGACATTTAAATTGAGACAGAGGGAGTATTAGGAAATATTATGTTACAATGTTATCGATGTTTTATTATTATGTTTTCAGTTTAGGCTAGGATATTATTCATGTTTCCTAAATAGTCTAGGTTTCCTTATTACAGATGTTTTCCTAATTTGATTGTCTTGTAGCCTATATAAAGGCATCGTAGGGTTATGTTTTAGATACATCGATTACACATCAGTGAAAGCTATGTCTATTCAATTTTCTAATATGGTATCAGAACGATAAGGTCTAGGCCCTAAGGAGACTCTTTGGCGGGCGACCAAGCTTTGCCGCCGTCCGTTGGGCTCTGACATCATGTGATAGACTCACTCTTTCGACTCCTTATTTCTGTTAGCTCGTGTTTTCTCTTGGCTCCTGGTTCTCTCTCCTGGGGCTTCTCCTGATTCTTAGTTTTTTGCTCATGGCTCTTGGTTTCTCTTGGTTCTCTCTCCTGGCTTCTCCTGGTTTTCTCTCCTAGCTCCTTGCTTCTCCTAGTTTCTTTTTCAAACTCAAGTTGGTAGACCTACTTGAGTTTGATGGGGATGTTAGCATACGATGTTATTGATGTTTTATTATTATATTTCCGGTTTAGGCTAGCATATTAGTCATGTTTCCTAATTAGTCCAGGTTTCCTTATTATAGATGTTTCCAAATTTGATTGTCTTGTAGCCTATATTTTTTTTTTTGAAAGGCAAATTTTTTTATTAATCTCTGAATATAACAAAGATTAAAAGGGAACGAGAAAAAAAAACTCACACCCCGTTGGCAAGATACCAACAACACCCAAAGGACCGAAGTCCACACCTGAAGGTCTAAGTCCAAAAACGGACCCTACCCAAATCAAACAAATGAAGCTCAAACATCAGTGGCCCAAGCCTAAGAATAGGCATAACCCGATGAAACAGTGAAGCCCAAAAATAAGAGGCCCAAACCCAGCCAAGGAAACCCTAAACCTCAAACAACTGCCGCCCTCGCCACCACCGTCGACCAGAATCCGCTACAGAGCGCAACCAACAACCCAACATCAGCCAACTCCTAGCCGTTAAGCAAAATCGATCCTCCCAACGGAAAAACTGACGGAGAGACGACGCCAAAGCTGAGAAGAAGGAGGAGCACCACAGCAGATCAACGCCCCAAGCCGCCATTGCCGTTAAGCCCAAAACCGGTTTCACCCAACAGTGAAACTGGCGGAGACCAAGAGAGCAGGAGACGGACAGCAAAGAGCACGGACCGGAGAGAGACCAAGGTAGCCCAGCACCTCCAACGAGCCACAGACCAAGAGGGTGATGACCCACGCCGTCGCGAAGCGGCTGAACACCTTAACGCAGGCCCGCCGATAAACCAAAGCACGCCGCCGCATGCCGCCACCACCAACCACCAGATCCAACCGCCTCACACCTGCAAAAAAAGAAAAAAAGCCGAGAGAAGGAGAGGAGAGAGAGGAGGGGAGAGGATGGAGCCCGGGGGGAGGACGAGAAGGCCGCTCCCCCCCAGGCGGTGGCTGAGGCCCTAGAAGGAAAGGAGATAGAGAGTTTTAGAGAGAGACGCTGGAGAATGTTTACACATATATGACATGGAAGAAAATATATATGACATGGAGAGTTTTAGAGAGAGACGCTGGAGAAGAGGAGGGGGAGAGGATGGAGCCCAAGGGGAGGAGGAGAAGGCCGCTCCCCCCCCAGGCGACGGCTGAAGCCCTAGAAGGAAGGGAGATGTAGAGTTTTAGAGAGAGATGTTGGAGAATGTTTACACGTCTTGTAGCCTATATAAAAGGCACGGTAGGTTATGTTTTATATACATCGATTACACATCGATGAAAGCTATGTCTATTCAATTTTCTAAGACTGATCTTTTTTATTTATTTATTTATTGAAAAGCACAGTTTTATAGATTTTGTACAAGACGATAGTTAGATCACCAAAGTGACATCCTAATCGAACACAAGTCATTTTTTCACAAACCGACCAGTTCCTTATATACCTTCTCTGTACTAAATCTTTAGGGAGAAAATCTTTTTCCCACTTTGGCTTTTTCGAGGGGTGAATAGAAATACTTACAGTTTCATGAGTTGGACTATGTGATAGGGACGACAACGGGTAAAGTATGACTGTAATAACCCGAAATTTCGTAAATAAAAATTTCGATTTAATAATTCGAGTATTTAATTTTAATATCTTTAATTGCAATAATTTATTATATAGTTTAAATAATTCAAATAAAAATTTGTTTATTCAATTGAATTATTTTTCCGCGCCGTAAATCAACACGTGCATGCCGAGTACTACGCCATTTCGCGTCCAGGAAACCCTACAATTTTATACCCTATATCTTGTCCCCTTAAAGTGTATATGTCACACCCCACTCTGACAAGATATAACCTGCACTAAGTGGCAGGACACCTGTCACCACCTGTACGCCTTTCCGGCTTCTCACAAAAATAATACTCAAAATTAAACTACAGTTCGCAGCAGAAGCAACAAAAATAAACAGGTGTTCACACCTCTTCAACAATTGTACAGTCAACAATATTAGACATGTACAGAACCACACCAACCTCACAATATTTATTGTCATTCCACAACACCCTCTAACCGACAAAATTACAAAACTACTATTTCTATGAACACCTGACTGGCACCCTGGCACTGTAGTGGACCGACTTCTAGCTCAACTGAAGATCTGCAACCAAAAAGGTCACAGGAGAATGTACCTTAGCAACATAATAAAAAGAAATGTCCAAGCTCCTGAGATGGATTGTAGATTTTAAAAAAACAACCACTGCATAAATATTTCGACCAACTTTCTTTGTTCACAAAACTCATATCAACAACACATCAAAAATGGATTTTCAATAATCATATTTTCACCCAATCCTCATAACATAAATCACATAAATTTTACCAAGTGCGCCAACGAGTCGTCTACCTCACGACCGGGAGTTAAGACGGTACCGTTACCTTGCTCACAGGCTCACATATAGTGGCGGTGACGAGGGCCATTCTTTATCACCAATGGTAGGTGCAATCCACAGAGTAAGCAAGAACTAAGCTTGCACTCCTCTCATTTGGCACAACCCACGAATGCAAGTTGCCAACCTTGCAAACTAAAATAATACGGCACACAGCCAGATGGCACAGCCCACGAATGCAAGATGCCAACCTTGCAAACTAAACATTGGCACAAAGGCATAAAAATACACTATTTTCACCCATCAAAAATTATTTGATTCATCATAAAAATCATTTGATCCATCCAAGCAGAATATAGTCATCACATACTCGAAAAACATCAAAGGAGCTTACAAGAGCAGTAATAATCACTTAACAACTCAGAAAAACACAACATTTCTATTTATTATAGAAGCTGTACATTCTCACCTGCTACAACAGGACCAACTCCTCCATAGACTTAACTTCTACGCACTGGAAGTGTAATCACGACCATCCTTACGATATCAACACCTATAATGTTAATTATACAACACTCATAAGGCTCTCTACCAAAATTCATACCCAAATGCAAATGAAATGCATGCAAATGCCTCCTACGACCCAACAGTGCTTCATTCTACGAATTTCCAGAATTAATCTACTAATCTAATCCCCACGAAATTTTTACCACAAACTCCAGACTCATACTTAACCATCATATCCAAAATTCAGAATTTTCTGAACTCTTTAACTATTTTTAAACAACCTCCAAACAGACCCAGAACTTGCTGAAAATTCCCCAAAACAGATTTTTCTCCAACTTCAAACTAAAAAATGCTATTCTCTGGAAGGAATTAGAGCACAAACCATACATACTTTCGAAGATACACGAGTCTAGTTTCATAATCAAAAGACGGTGTGCCAAACGGATACCCACGCTAGAAGTTATGACCGTTTTCCTAAGACATGTCAGTGCTGTCTGTACAAACACGAACCTGACAGCAGATTGGTTCACGAATTTTCATATTTTCTGTACTTTGAATTAAACTCTGAAATTTTTACCCAACACAAAGAACATCCATGGGTATCTATTGTAAAAATCTCGTAAATTTCCGACTTCAACAACCATGTCTTAGAATTCGTCAAAACCCATGGCAGATGTGGTTTTTCACAAAACCAGTCAGTGAACCCTTCACCCTAATCCACGAATTTCATAAAAACGAACCCCAAATCACCCTTATGAGATGCAAAATCAGTGATTAACTTGTAAAAGAACAACATATATCAAGAATTTCGGAAATCAAACTCCAATTCGTACCTTAATTTTGGGGTTTCCCCAATTTCCTTCTTCTTCTTCTTCTTCTTCTTCTTCTTCTTCTTCTTCTTCTGCCAACTTCTCTCTCTCTCTCTCTCTCTCTCTCTCTCTCTTGATTATCCCCAATCTTCTGCCCAAATAAACAGAGAAGAGAAAAATATCTCTTGCCTATTTACACTTCACCCCTCCAATTAACACTGTTATTAACTTTAAGCCCAAACTTTATGATTATTCCAAGCCACACATAGGATGAAACACATCAAATATTTGAAATAATCCGGGGTGTTACAGTATATCTATCTATTAATTACCTAAAATGGAATATATGCCATTTTGGGAGCCTTTAATGCTAATTTTGACTTTTACTTTCAATTTTGACCAATAATTCATCACCTTTCCTTCCATTATTTTTGAAGTTTTGAGAGAGAGAGAGAGAGAGAGAGAGAGAGAGAGAGAGGAAGGAAAATTATTTCCTTGCCACATAATTTTACGGGCGTGCTTCACGCACATTTCGGCGCCAGGATTTTTATAAATTCCTGAGATTTGTGTTTTTTGAATCCTTCTAACTACTAGGAAGACTACCTAGGAATTTTTGAACACATCCTTTTGTCTCCTTAAAGTTAGTAGCCCTATAGACATTTTTGAATTACACTAGTTTGTATTTTAGCATACAAAACCAACTTTCAGGGGTATTTTTTCCCTCATAAATAGGGAATATTTTTCCTAATAAATGAGGGAATATATTCTTATTCCCAACTAGTAACCTAGCTAAACCTAGGTATTAATAGCTACTTATGACTATATATATGTATATATAGTTATAACACCCCATGACTACTTTCATGTGTATAACTTGTACCTAAAACCTCCCCACAATAAGGCGGCCATGCACAAACCAATTTTATTAGAACACTTTAAGTCACAATTAGTGAGCTTCCTAGAAATTTCCTAGAGACACAAACTTAAAGCCTATGGAGACAAGGCCTAAACCTACCTAGGATTTTATTCTTGATTTTTATTCCTTGCATTAAAATTAGGAAATTTCCTAGAAAGAGAGGGGAAGGGGGGCCGACCAATGAGGAGGGGGGAGAGCTCAACATTTTGCCTATAAATAGAGCTCATGTCTATCATTTGCTCTCACACCAAAACTCATTCTTCCTTTGCTAGACTTAAAGTAGCTTTCTAGTAGAAAAGTTCTTGAGTTTTTCAAGTAAAAACTCAAAGTGTTCTTCCATAACACCACCACCCTCCACCACTTCGACCATCCTACGATCCTAATGTAGTAGAAAAGTTAAGAGGAAAGAAGTTCGGACTAGACTCAGATTAAGGTAGATACTATATCCTAACCCTAGATTAGTATTTTACATTTACTTTTAAATAATGTCGTTATAATACTTAAACGTGATTAGAAATGACAAGTCTAGATTATGGTGGATAATTAGCGATAATATGGAAGGTTACTCTTTAAAAACACACGTTGTTCTTATAATGCACGATTTGAAATTGACTATTCAAAATGCGCAGTTATAATGCCCGAATGAAGATCGACTTTTTGAAATACGTAGTTATAATGCTCGAATGAAAATTGACTTTTCGAAATTACGCCGTCATAATGCCCGACAAATTTACAGAACGAAAAAGCTTTTCGAATGATACGGAAATTTTCTGAAAGTACTGTACCAATGTTTTGACTTGATTGAGACTGCAGAATGACCCAAGGCTAACACCCTTGATAGTCTGTAAAAAGTTAAGCTTCGCGTTGACTAAGAGCGGATTGGTGATTCTAACTGTAGTCGTTTGACCATCCAATCTGGGATTGTCCTGCTTATTCTATTGTCGAGAGAAGGTCACTAAAATGAAATATTGACTTAAAGTGAATCATTTTTGAGAAAGGAGATTTTGACTTAAGGTAATATGATTTGAATACGGAGGATTTTTACGAGATTCATGGCATGTGCACGATTCACGAGGCGATACGACACAACACGTTTTTTTTTTTTGAGAAAAGGAACGATTGATTTCATGACGAGAAATGAGATGAGAATGAAAATGGATTGATCGATGGAATTGAAAATGATAGTGCCGCTTTAGCGCTGCCCATCATGATGGTGCGTTTGTGAAGTGGTTAGGGCTAAGGTATACGGTAGTGCAGCGAGAGCGCCGCCCCAACTTCGTGGAGTGAACTTGGTGGTTAGGGCTAAGCGTTCACAACAACATAGTGGACGGACCATGTATTGTGTTAGTGTGCGCCATGATGACAAGACAGCTGGGACTATGTTTGTGTGAGTCGCGGGGTGGACCGACCTTGTATCTTGTTAGTGTGTGCCTGGATAGAAGACAACCGCGACCTTGAGCGGAAAGGTTGGTAACCGTCAATTGAAAGGAGACAGAAACGGGCCAATAACTTTCGATGTGGATGAAATTTGAAGAAGAATACTGTTATGAGAAACTGATACGAGATACTGACACTGCATTCTGATTCTGAAAATGATACGAGACACTGATTTTATTACACTGCACTCTGATTTGATTGACACTGATATTTGGACACGCATGAAATTATTGAATATTCTGCTACCTACTATATTGTTCTAGAATTTCTAGTTTAAGGTTTGGGAAGAACTATCTACTGGGCGTCCTCGCTCACGGTGTTGCACTTGTGTGACCGTAGCACAATACCACGATGTTGCTCTGCGACTCTGACGTATTATGCTAGACTATAGAGATGAACATGAGGAGTACTATAGTTTGAAGGCTTACGGAGCAGGATAGGACACCGCTGGGACAAACAACCGTGCAATGGAGTAGAGAAACCCTAGTTATTCCTGTAGTAAATAAATGTATTAGTTGGGAGATCTACGTAATTTCCTTTTTTGGTTACTGTTGTAAGACCTTATTTATTATTAATGTTATATTATTAACGTATCCAAAATTCGGGGCGTTACAATGACGAAAGACTCTAGTGCTTCCCGAGGCAAGAGCCGAGGACTGTATTGCTTTCCATGTTCACTTGGGGAAGCTTTTGAAATTAGATGTTATCGATGAGCTATAAAGAATCAATGATCCGGATCTTCTAAGAGAGCCCAAAAGAGTCTTGAACTTGACCCTCCCGTCCAGTTGAAGGACTAAAGAGGATCTCGCTCGCTGACCAAAAAAAAAAAAAAAAAAGAAAAGAAGAAGAAGAAGAAGAAGAAGAAGAAGAAGAAGAAGAAGAAGAAGAATTTCGCTCCTAAAAAATTCGACGGTGTCAAAGGTGAAGGGACTTGATTTTCGAACTTAATTTTCTTTTTATGTCATCACTCTTTTATTATTGATGTGAATTTACTACATTCCTCTTATATGTCTGAAAAAAGGAACTAACAAAAAGGTATCATCATATATTTACGAGAATAGAGAGCAAAAAATTGCAGATGTTATAACAGTGCAGTGTGTAAGTCACCATTAATTCAAGGAAAATTATTTTAACACTTCATATTTTGATAATGACACTCTAAAATAACATAACACAATTTTCAAAATATTGGATTATCGAAAATGGAGTGCTAAATGATTTCTGAAAATGAAAATTTGTTTTCTTTTGAAGAAAAAAAAATCCCATAATCATAGGACCCATGCAAGTAGATATTTTTCTAATAGAAGTGGTCCCCTCATCCTCATTCTCACCACTGCTCATCATTCCAATGGCTAAAACTACCATTATCGACACCAAACGATTTATACTCTGAGCCGCAGTTGCTTCTCTTCTAATACTTTCTGCCTTATGGTTCTTCATCAACCCTTGGCCATATCTCTCATCCGCCACAACTCTCAAAACCTCATTATACGACATTATACGACGACCATCAGTAAGTACTCAATTACTCCATCGGGCCTCCTTTAGAAAAGGGGACGACAAGAGACGAAACTGGCTTCATCACCATCCCTCCTCCGCCGCGAGAGTACTCAACCGAATCATCGTCGAGACGGGTTTTCCTTTTTGCAATGTGCTAGTACAAGGCATCAAAGCCAAACCACTAAGCATAGATCATTCCATGCCATGCCATGCATTGCCTAGCTTGGAGGCAAGGAATATAGTGCCATCATTTTTTTTGAACGGCAAAATTTTTATTAACCTTTGAAAATGAATTACAAAGATTAAAAGGATCCAAGAACAAGGGCTTAAGATGAAAGAAGGGAAGATCCACAAAGAATACTCCCCTCACATCAAAATACACAAGATGCTAGGAACCAAAAGGGAAAACACAACCTAAAGTTGGCATGAAGCCAACCAAAACCCCCCAACAAGAAAACACACCCGAAAAAATAAATTAAAACCAACGCCCCAAAGAAACCAACTAAACCGCCTCAAACAAAGACCACCAACAGCAATCTCAGCTTGCAATAGAAAAACCACTTATGATCTCATCATCATCCCCCAAATAATCTTCACCCAAGATCTTGCTTATTGACCGAGAAGCCTGAGCCGTATTAAGATGAATCTTGTTAATGCTATCAGAAGAAACAGATAATGCAGCAGCAGCTATAGCAGATCTGAACACAACGCATTTTTTTTTTTTTTTCGTTTTGACCCTTCTTCTTAGCTTTCGGAAATCCCAACCTTTTTTCAATCCTTTTCTGGTTCAATTTTCCTTTACCAATATCTTCCACCGCATTAGCTGGATTGAGATCCACAACTAACTGGATACCTTCGACATCTTTCTCATTAAAAAATTCCACTTCAGCAAGATTCCAAAAACCTTGATCAAAATTCACTACCTCCTCATCCTTGTTAGTAACAGCTAAAACGGTATCCTCTACTTCGAAAGAATTAGAAAGCTCAGAGTTCGCAACAAGCCCGACTGAAGAACTTGGATGTCTCGCATCAACCAAATTACCCACATCATTAGCCATTGAGCAATCCACTTCCTCCTTGGTTTCACCAACCATTGAAGCACTAATAGAAGGTGAATCAATGGCTCTACTCCCTGTCGAATCCTCCTGCCTTAAAATTGCATTATCCTCTAAAGAAGGCGCGCAATATTGTAAATATAAGCGCCTAAGTGGGGGAGTTAGCGCGTTAGACGTGCGGTTTAGTGGTTATTTTCCGTTTAATGCGTGCACAGTGGTGTTCTTGGTATTTCTGTGAGTTTCTAGGTATAATGGCATTTGGCTTGTGTGTGTGTGCATGGCTTGAAGTGGAGACGCGGGAAACGAGGCTTGGAAAATGGATTTTGAAATGTTAGGCTGAAGGAGCTAGGTATCGATACCCCTCACAGCCGTATCGATACCAATTGGTTATAAGGGGGCAATTTTCGTTCCAGAAGGTTTGGTATCGATACCCCTCACAGTCGTATCGATACCTACGGCTTACGGAGTCAACAAGTCAAACATAACAGTTCGGTATCGATACTAGTATAAGGGGTATCGATACCGAAGGCTTACGGGAAGGCAAACGATGGTGTTTTGGTGTATTTTGAGGGTGTCTACTATATAAACGTTTTTCTGTTCATTAATTAGGGTTCGAAACTTTTCATAATTTTCTGCACTTAGAGTTTTGCGGCTACGGTTTTCAGAGTTTTCAACATTCATCGTTTCCGGATTCAAGTTTGTTTTGAGATTTTCTGCTCGTGGATCGGTTTTACATATTGATAATCAAGTTCAATTCTTCTCTCGCAATCTACGGTATTTCTAGCTTTCGTTTTCATATTCCACTCTTTGAGCATGTTTAGATCAAGGTATAATTTGATTGATGTAGTTGTTATAGTTATGAGTGAGTAGTCGTACAGAGTGCGGCTGCGGGGCGAAGGCGCCCACGTCTAGCCTCATCTATGTTTCACCTCGTGGCTGAATTAATTCAATTTTCAAGCAATTTTGGGAACTGGAAACTTTTCTAACAAACAAACCTAGGCATTACCGGAAATTCAAATGCGCATGGAATCTGGTGACAGGTGGTGCGCATTTGTTAGGAAGCCTTTCTCGTTTTCTTAAATCAGTGAAAGGAGTAATTGTGGCCCGAGTAAATATCGGTGAGATTAGGCGTGGACGCTGGGTTCCCTCAGCTGTGCTCTTTTATTTAATTTGCATTCCGTTAATTTAGCTTGGTAATTTAGTTAATTAAATCTCGTCAAATCAAGGGGTGGCTACCTAAGAGCCAGTTAAAACTGAACTTGCACACTTTTGAGTCAAGCACTTAAGTCGTCTCTGTGGTTCGACTCCGGTACTTCCGGAATTATTGTGCTACACTGGTCGAAAGTCCTACGCTTGGGACGCGTCTTTATTCGTCTTATTTTTAGTCACCTGGTCGGTCAAGCAATCTTTTACAACTTGATGAAAGTTATTGGACACACTATCTCCGATATCCAATCTAGCTTCCGCCTTCGCATCTTCCTCATTAGAATTAAACACCAATATTGGAACATCCATAGGTGTCTTATGGAATTTCGGACTCGCAAGAAAACCATCATACTGATTAGAGTGAGAAAGGATGGAAAAAGGTAGATGGCTTGAAGACACTTCTAAGACTCTAACCAAGTAAATATTGCCATCAATATCCAAATTAATCACCTCTTCAATCTTAGAATGGATTTTGGTTGCAATTAGTATCGTGGATATAGCAAAAGAAGAGTATTTCAAAGTATCCTCATCGACTGCAATGAAATCTCCCCATTTACCTCCAATTTTTTTAAAGGTAAGTGAGTTCCAAACATTTAGAGGAACGCCAATAGAAGAGATCCAAACAAACCTCTCCATACTAGCAGCTTCCCCATTCCAAGGTTTTATACTCACGAACCACCGTTCATACCTATCCTTCTTGATCATCTCATCCATAAAAGCTGTACTCGGAAAAGTGATAAGAATATTTCTACCACCCATTGCCCTGATTAGAATGTCTCCACCAATCTCTTTTTGTACTTCTACTCGGAGGTCATCAACTGATATCATTTTGTGCAAAACCGCCACTGCACTTCTGTGAAGCCATCCATTCCCAGAAGGTTGAAACTTAAGTGTAGCATTACTTAACCCGCAATTCCCACTTCCTTTACACTCCCTATGAGAGCATGAGCGTAAGATTTAAGGCTGCCTACATTATGGTTAAGGTATGCACTCATCTCCTTATCCCCGACATTGGTAGGAGCTGCAAAGGCTGCCCTACAAAGAGGTTTGTGCAAAGGTTTGCGTAGGGGCTGATAAGGGGACTGTCTATTGACAAAATCTGCCAATTTCACCACCAATTTTTTTATCTTCGACCTCCATACCATTGGCTTTCAAGAAAGCCATATCTGCAGAGACAGAGCAATCACACCGAACGAAACCAAATTTGCTAACTGTCTTGCTACTCCTTTTGGCAGGGATGAAAGCATCCCTAACCACACCATAATTGCTAAAAGTTTTCCTCAGCCACAAATGGGTGGATACTCCCGGAATATTATCAATAAATAAAGTAACTATCTCTTTCATCACATTAAGATAGAATACAATGAATCAACAACATCAGACAGCCAGCAGAAACAATACAATCGCAGCAAATGGCAGTAGCAAAAACCACAGCAGACAACCAACAGAACCAATCGAAGAAAACGGCCTAAACCAAAACCCGAAACCACCGATCAAAGAAATGAAACCCAATAGTTACCTCAAATAGATGAGAGCACCAGAGAGCAGCAAGAGCGCCGAAAAAAGTGAGGCAAAACTGAGCTCCGGCGAGGTAGCCGGGAGGTCGCTGGAAAAAATCGCCGGGGAATGAAAATGGCCGGCAAAGGTTGAAAGCCCACGGTCCAAGGCAACCAAATAAGAAAGTGGATAAGCTTGGAGATGCTCCAATGGACGTAGATATGAAAAAGAGTGGCAAAAACCCAAGAGAGAGAGGAGGCAAAACCGGGAGAAAGTGGAACGAACTGCCGGAGGATGATGGTCTGGACGAGGAGAGGGAGAGAAATGGATGATCGGGTGGGGATTGGAGGAACAAGGATGAAAGAAAATGGAGGCTATGGTGGGAGGTCGGTGTGAATCGCCATGGTCGCTATAATAGTGCCATCATAACACCATCACAGTTGCTCCTCTCGCAAAATTGCTACTACAAAATCTTGTGGCGAAGTGGCATCATTGTCTACATATGCGTGTGATGGAAACCCATAGGCAGCCCACCCGACCAAGCTAGGCAAGGAGTGACACTACTCGTGCTAGTTTGTTTTGCTTCAATGCCTCTTGGTAGTGCATCCTTTTGATAATTGTTGCCGAAATGTGACCGACGTGTTCGTAAAACAACATTTACTTGTCACCAGGCTAGGCAAGACATGACACCACCGCCGTGTGAGAACCCAGTCAGCGATCACATCCTCTTGCGATTGTTCAAGAACAAGGTGGATTGCTTCCGTATCCGTTGCCACGAAATCTTCAACAAGAACTTGTTCCTCCACTGGAAAATGATGGCAGCGTGGGCGAAGCTGCCGCCGTGAAGGGTGGTCATGGAAGAGACCAAAGAGCTACTCGAACAAATAGATATAAAAAACTTAAAAGCTACGAATTCCTAAAAGTTTTTCATGTGTCCATCGGCAAAATCTACGGGATTCTAATCAACTCCAACACATTTTTCACATCCTCCAAGCCTTTTTGTATATTCAAATGATAGTCCCACTTGAAATTGTCTTCGATTCTCCTCCTCCTCTGCTGATTCTGTTAAATTTCTTGGAGGGTTCCAACCTAAAACCAATTGACAATAGGTGGAGTAACTTCAAGGATTTATTAACCAGGCTTGGGTGGCTTAGATGAGCAATGTGAGATAATTTTAACACTCCCCCTCACGTGCAGCCCGGATGCACGTGGAGGTACGAATTGAGAAGACTAGGAGATTTGACTCGGACAAAGGAGAATTAACCACGTGAGATGAGGTCACCCAAGACCTAGCTCTAATACCATGTTAGAGCATACAACTCAAAACCAATTGACAATGAGTGGAGAGGCTGCTCATGCTCATGTACGAGACTCAGAGGTTATAATTAACCAATGTGGGACAAGCTCTAACACTCTCCCACACGTTCGACCCCCGACCCGCATGTGGAGAGTTAAACAATGGATCCACAACATTGGGATCACAACGAAACAAGGTGCACTTATGACACAAACAACGGGGTAATAACCAAGAGAGTCTTGTTCAAAATCCTCCGAAAGCCTAGCTCTGATACCATGTTAAATTTCTTGGAGGGTTCCAACCTAAAAGTAATTGGCAATAAGTGGAGTAACCTCACTGATGTATTGACCAAAAAATTAGACTGACAACGCCTTCCTCCAATGGACCCATGAACCCCTAGGCAACCACCCTTGTGCCAATCGGATCCAATGCAATTTTTCCCGTTTCCCGACGATCACGTGAAGCCATTTACAAGTCTCTCCAGCTAAAAACCTTAAAAAACCTGAAAAGGAACGAACTCCAAACGGTTCTTCATGAACGTGTCCATCGGCAAAATCTACGGGATTTTAGTCAACTCCCTTAAATTACAATTTACACATCCTCCAAGTCTTTTGTTTATTCACATGGAATTGTTTTTTTTCTCTTCGATCCTCTACTGCTTCCTGTCCCTAATATTAAGCTATCAATTTATAGTCCCTTGAACTTCTTATTGACAGGACAATTCTTGGCCTCTCCGTTTTCTGATTTATAATAGGGTCCCAGAATTCTCTCTGAGTATTTGTAAGAGTTGCGAAAATGGTGAAAACCAAAGGTCGACCCAAACCTGTCTTAATAGGTGGAGCAGTGGTGGCTCTGTTAATGCTTTGGATTTTTTCACCTTTCCCTGGTTTTCCGACCTTTTTAGATGTATCTCCGACGACGATATTGCTGGAAAGAGACGGTGCAACTGCGCAGGATTGCGCCACAGTGGGTGATCACGGCATTAACCTGAGCCACGACCCGGTGGACCGAACGTTCTATGATGACATTGGGCTGAGTTATTCGATGGGGCATCCGATCAAGAACTGGGAGGAGAAGAGAAGGGAGTGGCTGAAGCATCATCCGTCATTTACTGTCGGAGCAGAGGAGAAAGTTCTTGTGTTGACTGGATCGCAGCAATGGCCGTGTAAGAATCCGATAGGAGATAATTTGCTCATGAGGCTTTTCAAGAACAAGGTGGATTACTGTCGGATCCACGGGTACGATATCTTCTACAACAACGCTTTGTTGCACCCTAAAATGACAGGCTATTGGGCTAAATTACCAGCGATTCGAGCCATGATGGTGGCCCACCCGGAGGCCGAGTGGATCTTTTGGATTGACTCGGATGCAATATTTACTGATATGGATTTTAAGCCGCCATTGGAGAAGTATAAGGACCATAACCTCGTGCTGGATGGGTGGCCCAACTTGCTCGAGAAGAAGAGTTGGATCGCGCTCAACTCTGGGGTGGTTTTCATTCGAAACTGTCAATGGTCGATGGAGTTTTTAGAGGCATGGGCACAAATGGGCCCACAGACTCTAAATTACGAAAAGTGGGTTGAGATCGTGACATCTACATTGAGTGACATGACGTACTCCGTACTTGACGATCAGTCAGCTCTAATTTATTTGCTATTGAAAGAGAAGGACAAGTGGGGGGACAAGATTTACATAGAGAATCAATACATCTTAAGTGGGTACTGGGCTGGAGTCATAGACTCGTATGAAAAGATCAGTGACAACTACGCAAGGATGGAGAAAAGGGTGACGAAGTTACGGAGACAACATGCGGAGAAGGTGAGTGAGCACTACGCGGCAGTGATGAGGGAGGCACTAACCAATGAGGGCGGCGACCTCAAAAGTAGGGCGCGACCATTTGTCACTCATTTTACAGGGTGTCAGCCGTGTAGCGGGGTTCACCTAGGGTACACAGATGAGGCATGCTGGAATGGGATGGAAAAAACTTTGAATTTTGCTGATAATCAGGTGCTTCGAAATTACGGTTTCGTGAGACCAAATCTACTGAATCCCATATCTCTCCGTCCTCTCCCCTTTGTTTCTTAACTGTTTAGTTAAAATTCTGTTTCTTATTTTTCTCGGATTTCTACAACCTACATGGTTCATCTTAAGGTTTAATGTATTTCTTTCTAGACGCAATTCATTTCGCCTAATTATGTTGAATTATTTTTATTTTTATTAGAATTTTTGTTTTAGATTGACTTTGATTATAACAGTTTTTGGCTGTGTTAAATTTTGTTGCATTAAGCATTTATCTTGACGGAAAGAATTAAAAAAAACAAATGATAGAACACTGGAAAAAGTTCAAAAAGTTAAATATAATCCAAAATAGATGAACATTGTAGACTACTCTTGTTTTTGTTTTTTGTTTTTTGTTTTTTGAATTTTCGTGGTGCTCGCTGTTTATCAAGCGCTTTATTCTAAATAATTTCTGAGTACAACGCTTGATCAGTGCTTGTAGTGGCGCGCGTTCTGCTATTGAGCGCCACGCATTAATTTTTGCCTTGCATATTCTATTGCGCTCGTTAGCAATTTTGCAAGCGCAACACATTTTTCTTGTGTATGTGAGGTCCTCTTTAGGGCTCTGAACTTGGCATTCGGCATTATGAAATCAGATGTTTCACTCTTTTAGATCATTCCTTCCTTGCATTAGTCCAACTTAGAGAGAGAAACACTTCTCCTTCATTTGTTCATTGGGGTTCTATACATTAAAGGTGATTTCTATTTCGATTTGATCATTTTTATTCATTCTATTGCTACATTCTAATATTTATATATGTATATGCTCTAGTTTGATTCTTGTCAAAATGTTAATTGAATCATCTAGAAACACGTTCCTTTATATTCATTGTAGACGGCCCACTGAGATTCGGTGCGATTCGCGTTCCGAAAAGATTGTGATTATTTGAGTCGCCACCCGGATTTTAGGTCCGAACCCGAGAAACCGATAAAAATATGACTCGTCGCCCGTCAAAAAAAAAAAAAAAAAAAAAAAAGATTTATTAGTCATCATGAAACCAAAGATTTCTCGGATTCGGGGGTTTGGTTACGAGAGGGGAAGGGTTTTACGGCACCCCTCTCGCCCGGTCCGTGAACCGGTCTCTACTCAACATTTTGTGGGATTCTGAAGATATTTGAAATTTGATTTGTTCAACGAAAATAAGGAAACGGGGATGGGAATCACGTAAACAACGAGAAAACATAAAAATATAAATTTAAAGTGGATGCTTGTGCGCATGGTCTACATGAATGATGATGATGATAACAAGTGGAATTATTACAAATATTTACAAGAAATGGGAAATTACAGAAAATATACAACAACCCCAGAAAATGCAAACATAAGACCCAAACAAACTATTTTACAAACTGGATCCCTGGATAAGGGTTGAGCGCTCAAAGACAAAGGCTTGAGCGCTCAAACCCTTCAAGCCAGCTTGAGCGCTCAAAGCCCATGGATTGAGCGCTCAAGCCAGTTCCAGGCTTCGTGATTTTACTCTCTTTTCTCTGACTTCTCTTCTCATTCTTTACAAGATCAACATCGATCAAACATTTTTAAAAGGGAATCAAATAAAACAGACGGATTGATCCTTAAAAGAATGGGAAGAGAGTAGAATCCCCATAGATTAATAAGAAAATATTTTTAAATGGAGACGTAAAAGAGAAATCCAGACTCTAAACACTATGACAACAACTCACACATACTATTAGCATGCCAGACCATGGTCCATCATCGAAATAAGGAATAATCAACAAAATGCCCAAGAACAGCTTGAGCGCTCAAGTTTACGACCTTGAGCGCTCAAGCCATAAACTGGCTTACCAATTTTTGACTTTAAAAGGGATGATTGATGATTCTCAGGACCTTCTGGAATATAAACAGAAGCACATGAACATGATTTCAGTCACTCCTTTGCACCTAAAGATACGATTTGCAAAGATTTTGATTCTTGATCATCATAAATTGATTAAACAATGTTCATGCATATGGTTTTATGACACAAATAAGCTGTTTGGAGAAATCCATGAACATTGATAAGCATTAAATGATGATCAAAACCGAAAGAAGGCACGAAAATCAACAAAGAGGAACCTGTTCAGAACTGGGCTTGAGCGCTCCAAGCCTGAAGCTTGAGCGCTCAACCCCTGTTGTAACTGCAAGTTTGAAAACTCTTTTTAAACGATTTTTAGACCTTTGTGAGTTCAATGCAAGTACAAAGAACTTGCTTGAACTCACTGGTCTTCCTCAGATGAACCAAAACAGTGAGTTCATCACATGTTTTACTACCTTTTGGAAATGCTTGTAGTTTGAACTTGATTCTGGGCTTGAGGATGGATGATTGTGGATGTTTTGGCTTATATTGTAGACGAATTGGACAATGTATGTGGTTGGTTGATGATCAAGAGCAGAATTTCTAGATTTGATGAGTGGTTTTATCAGTGGTTTTGATGGTGAAAGGGCGGTTTTGTAGAGAGAGAGAGAGATGATTGATTTTCTGGGGGAGTTTGAGAGCTGGAGTGTGTGAGTTGTTAACCTCAAAACCAGGGGTGGAGGGTGGATTTTATAGAGTGAGTGGGAGGGAAGAGGAGAGAGAGAAAGAGTGGGTTTTGTATTTCAAGGGTATTTTTGGTGTATTTCTGGAGTTAGTGGAGCTTTGAGCGCTCAAGGTGCTTTCCCAGGGTTGAGCGCTCAAGGACAGAGGCTTGAGCGCTCAAGGTGCTTGATGGCAAATTGTTGGTTTGGCTTGGTTCAACACTGTTTGGGTTGGTTTGAGCTGTTTTGGTTGCTGCTTGGTTAATTTTGATCAAGTTCAAGTCAAACTCACAAGTTCCAGGTAGTCATGATTGGTCCGCTTCATCATCGGGAATGCTCGAGTGTATCTCGGGTTCAAAATTGGGGTGTCTACAGTTGCCCCTCTTGGATGAGACTCAATGCCATTGGTTTGGTATGAGTGACGTCCAAGATACAGACAGCCCAACTCGTTCCCCGTAATATACTTCAAGCAGAAAAAGATTTAAACGAGCATGTGGCCCTCAGAAAATGATTTAAACAAGCACAAAGCTCTCAAAATGATTTAAACGAGCACGTGGCCCTTAGAAAATGATTTAAACAAGCATAAAGCTCTCAAAATGATTTAAACGAGCACGTGGCTCTCAGAACGCAATTGAAATACTTCGCGCGTACGCTAACACAATTAACAAACAATGATTTGGAATACTTCGTGCATACGCTAACACAAAACACACGTACATAACACGTTTCGATCCAGCACAATTAAATACTAAGATTTTAAATTCATGGATAAAAAAGAGCATTCGATTGATTGGGACCAATGAGTCCAAGGTATACCAACAAAACACAAGGGACGCCTGAAATGCCCCTGCAAAGCTTGCAAGAGAAGCCAAAAACCCATGCCAGAATTGGCCTTGAGCGCTCAGGGTACACCTTTTGAGTGCTCAACCCAACCTTGAGCGCTCAACCTGAGAGCATTGAGCGCTCAAACCTCGGTTTGGTCCTCCAGCGCTCAAAGGGTTCAGCTTAAGCGCTTGAACCTCTGAACGGGGACGACGGTTCAGAATTGTAACGTTCAAAATTAACTCTGATTTTACTCCGATCAACCTTCATAACGTTTCACAAACTTCAGAGATCAAAATCCTACACCCCTCAGGCGATTCCGAATCAAACCCAAACATTTTCTCACTCAAACTTCTGCAAAATCGAAAATCCTCAACTCTTAGGGTTTTCCCGTACGATTTTGGTCCTATTCCAGTCAATTAGGGTTCGATTGAGAGCTTTTGATCGGTTTCTATGGAAGATACTAGTGACTCACGGCCTTTGGTGGCCTCGCCGACGGTGGAGAGGGGCGGTGGAGACGGTACGGTGGTGCCACCACCATCGAGCTCGAGCGCTCAAGGTGCCACAGAGACAGAGAGAGATGGAAGTGGAGAAGGAGAGAGAGAGAGAGAGAAAATGGCAGTGGTGGTGGTGATCAATCGGAGGAGAGGGGCGGAGGCAATGGTAGTGGTGGCGAAGATCCAGCCACCAAGGCAACGGTGGCTGGTGATGGTAATGGTAATGGTGGTAGGGATGGTAGTGGTAATGGTGGTCCGGCAGCCTCCGGCAGCGGTGTAGATCTAGCCACCAAGGCTGCGGTGGCCGGTGACGGTGTTGGTGAAGATAGGGGTGGTGACTTAGGCAGTGGTGTCGACGCACCGGCGCCGGAGAGGGTAGAGGAGAGGGAGGAGGAGTTGGTGGAAATCCAAGACGTGGACAGTGACAGCGGCAGTGATGAGACGGCCGAGGGTGCCCGTTGGAGGATAGAGCCGAGATCCAGTCAGCGGTCAAGCGAGGGGGACAAGGGGAAGGCGGCGATGATTGGTGGTGATTCGCCGACACGGGGTCAGAGTAGTAGGCCGGCGACTCAGGGTCCGGTTGGGATCTCTCGGGGGGATTACCTTGAGCACGCGCCGCCGGAGGTAGTGATGGCGCCTGCAGTAGATGTCCCGGGGATTCTTGATGTGGCAAGGGCGGCTATGCTTGAGAGCAGAGAGAGAGAGGCGGTGATGCTACGGGAGGCCGCCGCTGAGGACGAGGCGGCGAGGGCCTTCTGTGAGGAGTTTGAGACGGAGCAGGCAGCGGAGGAGGCTAGGCTACGAGCCGAGGAGGAGGAGAGGGCAGCTGGACGGAGGGTGACGGTGGTCCAGGCTGCCAGACACTGGTTGAGGAGAGGGAGGCCGGCTTTCGAAGCGGCGACTTACGCCCCACCGGTGCACCTCTTCGTGCCTTCCGCTGCAGACGATTACACTCCCCGACGGGAGTTGTACTTCGGAGAAGAGGTGCTACTGGACCCCGAGGTCCACCTCTCGACCGACTGCTTGACGGTATGCTTGCCTTTCTTTCCTGCTTAATGCTTTCGCGCACTTTCAATAGCTATCAAACCTGATTTGCATTGAATGATTGAATTACTGCATGATTGATGGTTGAATTGAAATGTTGGACTAACGCCTGATTGCTTGTTTGTTGGTTGATTGCTTTGCAGAGGAAGTTGAGCTTGAAGGCTCACGGGGGAATGGGTTCCAGCTGGGAGATCTACCAGCAGCTGCATGCCTCGGTGAGGGCTCTGGTGGACTTGGCAGGATTCGGGAGGTTCATCCCGACTCTCACGAGCACACAGCACGACCATGCCGTGGTGACGGCATTGGCCGAGAGGTGGAGGGACTCTACGAGTTCTTTCCATCTCGTCATTGGAGAGGCGACGATGACCCCGCTGGATTTCTCTGCGATCACGGGATTGAGGGTAGGAGGAGACCCGATCCCGTTCGACTCAGGGATTGGCAGGGATGAGGCTGCGCTGAAGTGGTTCTTGGGCTTCATGCCCAACAAGGAGGGGGAGACGGCCACATATGGCCAGTTCAAGCTAAAGGGATTGGGGGAGCCGACTGACGAGGAGGATGGAGCACAGAAGGCGAGGTGCTACTTGTTATACCTATTTGGGGCTTCACTGTACCCAAACAGGCGTAACAGGGTGCACCTCTCCTACCTCGGAGGGTTGAGGGACTTCACTGTAGCAGCGAGGTATAACTGGGGCGGGGCGGCGCTCGGGAGTTGCTATGCATTCATGAATGCTGTTTCGAGACGGAGAGGGACTAGCATTTCCGGGCTATGGAGCGTCTGGGAGGTAAACACCGAACTTTCATTTCCATTTTTCATGCATGCATTTCAATACTTGTACTTGATTAACTGACTCGCTTATTGTTTGACATGCAGCTTTGGGCCTACGAGGTACTGGGGTTGCATCCCCCGGAGACGCGACACCAGGATCCGGACGTCATCCCCCGAGCACTGTGCTGGGGTGAGGGCTTCCGCTACGGCGGCTCAGCGCGAGGGAACATCCACGTTCTCCGCGCTTCGCTGGACAGGCTCCCTGCTTCCTTGGTAAGAATCAGATTCTCACATGCATTCAAATTGCTTTCGATTTGCTTACTACCATGCACTTGATCACTAATGCTCGAACACCTTTTCGCAGGTCCGCTGGAACATATGGGATGCTATCGACGAGCCCTACTTGGCTCCGAGCAGGAGGCTCACGAGGGGGAGGGTCTTGCTCGAGTGCCAGTACGGCTGGTTCTGGTACCTTGGCGACAGGGTGGTGCGCCAGTCGACACGGGCTGACGGACCGCAGGTGCCAGGACGCCTCCCTCCTCGAGTGTTGATGACGTCTCGGTACACACTGGCGGAGATCGAGCGTTTCACAACGCCCGACTTGGACCTGAGCCAGCACTTGCGTCCGGCCTTGAGCTATAGAGATTATTTCAAGAAGTATTTGGCTGGTTCACTGAGGTCAGAGGAGTGGAGAGACAAGGTAGAGGAGGAGAAAGCCGCGAAGGCGCGGGCCTCAGCTGGAGGGGTGGCTGGAAGCAGAGCCGAGGGTGCTGGCACCTCGACTCAGGAGGCAGTGGCAGCCAGGTGGTGGGTGCACGTCACTTCTGCCGGCGGAGAGGCAGGGGATATAGACATCCCGAGGCCACCGGCAGACTTTCCGCGACTCTCGGCACCGGTAAGAAATACTTCAATTATTCAGATTTGCATGCTTTGATTATAAATGCCCAAATGTACTGATGACTCAAATTTCTGACTTGCTTGCAGGTTTCACAGGAGGCGGCGCAGACTTTGCACGAGCAGAATCGAGGACTACGCGTCCTGATTCGCCGCCTCATTGCCGGGGAAGAGGTTGCTATCCGCCGGGAGGGCGAGCCAGCACCTCCTGCTGCCCCTGGACCTTCTCGTCTGAGAGTTGCACCGGTACGTAATTCACATTGCTTGCACTTTGAATTGCTTGACTATACTGTGTACTAATTCCATTTCCTGTTTTCTTGTTGATGTAGCCGCCCGTGATCAGAAAGAGACCTTATGCTGGAGTCGGCGGTCCTGGAGACACGACCGTACGACTCGGTCGTTCAAAGCCAACGGCGGCGGGACTTGAGGAAGAGAGACCGCGGAGATCGTCTCGCCGGAGGGTGGATACAGCACCTGAGGGGATAGTTGAGACTACGAGTTCGAGCGATGATAGCGTTGATGACGCCAACTACCCCTCTTCCCGGCTGGAGCGACAGGAGCAGCGACGCGGAGATGAGACCGAGAGCACCGACGAGACGATGGATGAGTCGGAGTAGTACATAGCAGACATAGAGTAGTTATAGAGTTTTGCTTTTGCTTTTCATCTTTTCCTTTGATTGGGCCTGCGTGCCCCGGTAGATAGGTGGATTGGGCCTGCGTGCCCCGGCTCTGCAGATTTTCTGATTGGGCGTTGTGTGCCCTGGTAGATAGTGATGATACTCGGTTCGGCATTTTGCTTTCCATGGATTTTGATCAGATTATACATGATTTGCACTTTTCATTTGTTCATTGCGTTATTTTCTGCTTTTGATGTTTCGAATGAACAAAACCGTTGTAGAATGTACACAATTTATCTACTAAACTTTGAATTCAAACATCCAAGAATAAAGCCTTAAAACTTGACTTAAAAGAAAAGCTAACATGTTCGGGAATTTGGACGAAACATGATTATTTGAGTGTATGTACAACCGGAATATGTATTTACAAGCCGCACATCTCGACACACTTCTTGTATGTAAACAAACTATACAAACTATACAAAACAACCTCCGAACGGAATTTGATGTTCATAAGGCATATTTGAAAATAAAATGCTTCGCGAGCCTGTTTAGATGTGAAGAACCGCCATGTCGTCATCTCGACCAAGTCACAAATGACATAAATGCCCCTACGATCATCATCATTTAGCAAGGAAATCTCCTGACCCATTTTTGATATGGCGACGGTCGCCACCCCATTGCTTGAGTTGGCCATCGATACCCCAAAACCTTGTATGGTAGAAGAAATACCTCAAGAATCGCTGCGACAAGTCACAAACATCCATTGACACGTGCCTCGATGATTGGAAATGGCTAGCATGGTTAGAAAATAGATCCGGATGTCCGATGGCCGTTTCTTTGTTTCAAACTTTCTTACATATGTACCCAGTGTCCGAACGCGTATCGGCTTGTTATCTCGGGGAACGAGATGCTCCGTGAAGTCACAAATGTCTGTTGAGACTTGGTTTGGGTGTTGGTTGAGGGTTAAAAGGCTTAGAAGAGGTTTCGGGTATCAATCGGGCAAAAGTGCAGCTGCTGCTATTTCTGCTGTTTCTGCAGGCCTTGAGCGCTCAATGGGGTTTGAGCGCTCAAGCTCAGCACCTTGAGCGCTCAATGGGGTTTGAGTGCTCAAGCTCAGCACCTTGAGCGCTCAAGGTGGTCTCAGGGGGTTGAGCGCTCAACTGCACAGGTTTGAGCGCTCAATGTCTGTGCTGGGCAGGCAGATTGTGTTGCTTCCCAAGGCATTTTTGGACCCTTTTGCATGGTTCTCTCTGCCCCAAATGCCTTGTTGCTCTGTTATAACATTTCCCAATCTTTGAACATCACCTTCCCAAAGTCTTTCACATTTTCCCCACAAATGCCATGCATTTCCAATGCACTTTCAAACTTTCCAACAAAAATACTTTGTAAGTATGCATTTGACCATCTTGAAAATGTAATCTTTGATTTCCAATGTTGCATGGCAAATTTGTAAGGTTCCTCCCAAATCCTCTATAAATACCATCCATGATCAAACCTTTCCCACACACCATTTCCATATCAAATTTCATTTCCTACCCCACGCATCTTTCTTATCAATCTTTTATCGCTTCCCATGGCTGCCCTTGACCCTTCCGTTATCAACACTTGGGTTGCCAGCTTCGAAAACATTGATTGGTTCAATTTCCGAGGTCTTGGCCTCAATGCTCTTCGCCACCTCCATACTTTTCCTATCCGTCAAGACATCTTGCGTGCCGCCGTTCGTTGTTGGGATTCGGAGCTTCAAGTGTTCCGTTTTGGGATGCAAGAGCTTTGCCCGACTGTCGAGGAGTTTCAAGCCTATCTTGGCGGTCGTGCTTTCGCCGATCCCGTCATACCACCCATTCGTGAAAATTACGCCAACATTCTTAGAAGGAAGCTTGGTCTTCGGAATGGCGCTGCGCGCTTCTTGATTCGCAATGGGACTCTCAACGTTCTCCGTCTCTTTGCAGATTACGGTCCAACAGGCGACCTTTTAGATTTTGCCGTTCAAAACCGGCGCATGTTTGCACTTTGCATGTGCCTCTTGGCATTGTACTTGTTGGTCCCTTGTGATGGCCATCCCAGTCCTGCCATTGTCGGCGCTGCCGCTCAGATTGAACAACGGAGGGATGTAGTTCCTTTAGTTTTGGCCGAGACAATCATGGGCTTGGACGCGGTTAAGGCTGGAAGGACGAACACTTTTGCCGGATGTCCGCTTTTGCTTCAGGTTTGGTTTACTTGGTTTGGATGCTTTGGTTTTGGGGATTTTTGGTTGTTTGGCTTTGGCTTTGGCTTTGACTTTGGCTTGTATGTTTTGGTTTTGTAGATATGGCTGTGTGACAAGATTGGGCTTTTGAGGGAACCGGCGGGTGATTGGGTTTATGAGCCACGGACTTGGGTGAGCAGGGCATTTGTGCATGATGAGGTTGATGAAGATGAATGGCTTGACTTCTTCAGGTCATTAGGAGAAGATCATATCATTTGGCGGTGCCATTGGTTGCCTTTGCCGGACATGACGGCCAACCACATGGGAGACACATGGGTGATTCTGGCGGGATTGCAAGGGTATGCATATTATTTCCTGCAACGTATTCTTCGCCAATATTGCATCCGTCAAGAAGTGGAGTACTCGGTTCCTGCTACCTTCAGCCTTCCCACATTCAAGCACTCCGTTCTCAAGTACTATCGTTCTTCTTGGAGAAACAGGGTCACTTGGGCTCCTGATCCCTACCCAACTATTCATTTGAATGGACATTACAGAGATTGGATGAGGGGGCAAATGGAAACACGACGCCGAAGAATTTAGCACAATTTGACCCCCGACTCACTAGGCTGTTTCCCAAAATAAATGGTGTTTTTTTTATTTTTTTATTTTTTTTATTTATTTAGGCTGCTCAGTTTATGTAATCGAAGAAGTGATTTGAATAAAATTGAACGATGAAGGGTTTCCCCCTCTTGGTTCATTTGGTTCCATATGCTATCTCCTTTGAAAACCGTGAAAACATGGGCCAACTCATCAGATTTAGACCGAACCCCAAGATAGGGTTGCCTACGTATCCTTTTTTCAAGGAATCAGGTCATGGCGTAGTTCAGGCAAAGGTTCACTCGGGTATTAACACTCTCCTTTTTGCGCCCTAAATTTTGCCTGGTACCGCCTTTTCAGGTTTTCGGTCCAGCGAGCTTCTTTGAATTTTTGCCTTAAATTTTGCCTAGACTGCCCAGTGTGGGTTTTCAGACTAGCAGGCTTGCTCTAATTTTGCTTGGGTCGGCTCGCCCTTGCGATTTTCCGCCCAACGAGCATCTCTCAGGGGTAATATCGTTTGAGTTGGTCCAAATTGACAAGATTGCTGAACTCGTTACCATCCAGATCAAGGATCACTGCTGCCCCACCATCGAGGATAGTCTTGATGATATACGGTCCCGCCCATTTCGGCCTGAATTTTCCCCGTGGATCAAATATTGGTGCCCGAATCTCTTTCACCACCATGTCTCCTTCGATCAGATCCCTGGATTTCACCTTCTTGTTGAAAGCGCGAGCGATTCTTCTCTGATATCCCTGAATGTGATACAATGCCCGTAGCCTCCTTTCATCAAACAACATCAGCTCTGTGAACCTGTCGCTCAACCAATCAGCCTCATCAATTTCACTTTCTATCATCACCCTTAATGAAGGCACTTCAAGCTCGATGGGAAGTACTGCTTCCATACCATAAACCAAAGAGTATGGTGTTGCCCCTGTTGGAGTTCGGATCGAAGTGCGGTACCCCCACAATGCTAATGGTAACTTCTCATGCCAATCCCTGGATGATTCGATGGTTTTCTCTAAGATGTTCTTGATTGACTTGTTGGCCGCTTCCACTGCTCCGTTAGTTTGTGGTCTGTACACTGTTGACTTGTGCACCTGAACATTGAATTCCTCGAGCACCTCTGCTGCCCTTCCTTTAAAATGCACACCATTGTCTGATACGAAGGCGTTGGGAACCCCATATCGGTAAATGATGTTTTGTTTAATAAAATGAGCCACCTGTACTGCAGTTAATGTAGCGTAAGAAGCTGACTCGACCCACTTCGTGAAATAATCAATCGCCACCAATATGAATTTGTGACCATTCGATGCTGGCGGCGTGATTTTCCCAATCACATCTATTCCCCATACTGAGAAAGGCCAAGGCGTTGCCATTGTATGGAGTTCAGACGGCGGAACATGCATGAGGTTAGCATGAACTTGACACTTATGACATCTCCGCACATACTGAACACAATCCGTTTCCAAAGTTAACCAGAAATACCCTTGCCTCAGAATCTTCTTTGCCATCATCAATCCGCTCATGTGGGGACCACAAATTCCTTCGTGAATTTCCTCCATTACCCTTTTCGTGTCGTCACCGTGGATGCATAATTTGTGCATACCACAGTATGACCTTTTGTATAATCTTCCACCGCAGAGGATGTATTGAGACGCCAGCCTTTGTAATGCTATCCGATCTTTCTTGTTTGCTCCTTCTGGATATTCTCCTTTCTCAACCAAATTCCAGATATCATGGCACCAAGGCAGACCATCGTCGATTTCACCAACGTTCATCACATACTCATAGGCTGGCCTATTCCTTTGCTCGATCATGATCGGTCTCATTCTCACTCCCACAGGTAATTCCACCATAGATGCTAAGGTTGCAAGGGCGTCGGCAAACTGATTCTTCATTCTTGGGATGTGCGTGAAAGTAACTTGCTCAAATCGATGAATCAGATCGTCAAGGTCTTTGTGGTATGGCTTCAACTTTTCTTCTCGCAATTTCCAATCACCGTTGGCTTGAGAAACTACCAGATTCGAATCTCCGACCACTTCCAATTTCTTTACCCCGATTTCAAAAGCAGCCTCCATTCCCACAATGCATGCTTCATACTCTGCTTGATTGTTGGTAACTTCGAAATTCAACTTGAAAGAGAGGGGAATGTGAGGTCCTTCTGGTGAGACCAACAGTATGCCGATCCCGAATCCTCTCTGATTTGCAGCTCCATCGAAGTATAATTTCCAAACATCTTCCGCTACCGTCATAACACTTTCATCGGGAAACTGGAACTCCGTATCCTCAGGCCCTTCGATCGGATGATCTGCCAAGAATTCTGCCATAGCCCTGCCTTTCACCGATTTTCGCGTCATATATTTGAGCTCAAATTCAGCCAACAGAAGCAATCACCGTGCTAACTTTCCGGTGAGCGCTGGTTTTTCAAACAGATATTTGAGAGGATCCATTCGAGAAATCAACACCACCGAATAAGCTAACATGTAATGCCTTAGCTTTTTAGAGGCCCACACGAGAGCCCAACAGGTCTTCTCCAATGGTGTGTATCTTTCTTCAGCTCCGACCATCTTCTTGCTTAAATAATACACCGCCTTTTCGATACCTGCTTCACCTTCCTGTGCCAACATGCAACCCATTGCAGACTGTGTTACTGATAAATACAGAATCAAAGGCTTTCCGGGTGTCGGTGGCAACAATACTGGGGGGTTTTGTAGATACTGCCGAATTGATTCGAAGGCTTTCTGGCACTTGTCCTCCCATTTGAATGGTACTCCTTTCTTGAGTAGATGAAACATCGGCTCGCAAGTTGAAGTTAACTTGGCGATGAATCTGCTGATGAACTGAATTTTTCCCAGAAAACTCCGAACCTCTTTTTCTGTCTTTGGGGGCTCCATTTCTAATATTGCTTTGATTTTCGATGGATCGACTTCAATTCCCCTGGTGGTAATCATGAACCCCAACATTTTCCCTGCAGTGACTCCAAATGTGCACTTTTGCGGATTGAGGCGCATCCGGTACTTCCTTATCCTTTCAAAGAACTTGGCAACGCCGGGAGATGTTCTTCCTTTTCCTTAGCCTTTACAATCATGTCATCCACATATACCTCAACTTTTTGGTGCATCATATCATGTAACAGAGTTGTGGCCGCTCGTTGATAAGTTGATCCTGCATTCTTCAATCCGAATGGCATGACCCTGTAACAAAACGTTCCCCATTTAGTGGTGAAAGTTGTTTTCTCTCGATCTTCTGGCGCCATCAGAATCTGGTTATACCCCGAAAACCCATCCATGAATGATAGCAGTGCGTGCCCTGCCGTGTTGTCCACTAACACATCAATGTGAGGCAAGGGAAAATCGTCTTTCGGACTGGCCTTGTTCAAATCTCTGAAATCTACACACACCCTGACTTTTCCATCCTTCTTGGGCACTGGCACGATATTTGCAACCCACTGTGGATACTCAGTTACCATAAAAAAGCCGGCATTGAACTGCTTGGTAACTTCCTCTTTGACTTTTTCAACCCAATCCGGCCTGATTTTTCTCAGTTTCTGCTTTACGGGTTTTGCATCGGGATACAAGGGAATGCGATGTTGCACAATTTCAGGATCAATTCCGGGCATATCTGCGTGGGACCAAGCGAAAACATCTTCAAATTCTTTGAGCAAATCAACAAGTAATTCTTGTTCCTTTGAAGATAGCCCGGAACCGATTTGAACCATGCGAGGATTTTCCTCATCTCTCAATTTAATTGAAATTACTTCTTCTTTTATTGGCTGAGCATGCCTTTCATTTTCCCTTTCAATTAGGGACTTAAGTTCTTTAGGTATTTCTCCCTCGAACTCAGTCTCATCATCGTCGGGGTCAACACAATTTATTTCGGGAACAGCAAAGTAAGCGAAATCACCATTCATTTCATTAACAAAGCCCTCCGGGGCACAGTACATGGCATCAGACTCAAACTCAAAACAGAAATGACGACGTGGAGGGCCATGAGGCACAAACTCCGACTCACAGTCAAATTTAAGCTTCGACTCAGACTCGAACTCTAGCTTAGCGAATGCATTAGTAAATTTTACAACAGGAGTGAAAGTGCAATTCTTGTATTCACCGACTGCATCCACTATCAGCACGCTGGGATCTTCAAAGGCCTCTTGTCCGAGCATCATCACTGCTGGCTCTTCTTTATCCTTACCTGTTAAACTGACCTCATCGAACATCGACATCAAGATCCCACCATCCAAGGCTTCCATCCAATCCGCTTTAAGGTCTTTCACCAATTTCTCGACCTTTTCATGTTCGTCTTCGCTATCCCAAGCATCGTTAGCAAAGATCTCGAATCCGGGGTGCACCTCTCCGCTTACTTCATTCACAAATGGCTCAGGCTGGCCGTGATATGGTGCGTTTGACCCTTCCCCAACAAAGCGGATCCGACGGTTTGCACTGCTGCTTGCTCTATTAGCTCTCCCCTTTTGCATCTCTTTTAATGTAGGTTCATATCCTAACCCATAACGGCCTCGCTGAGAAGGGAATTCTGGAAACTGAGCCACCCCCTGATGAGTTCGACCTAAATCGGTGCCTGGTAGATAGGACATCCTCCTCATCATCTCAAGAGCTGTGGTGCTGATTGAAAAATCGTCATCTATCCGGAGCGTGAACACACCTCCGGATGTGTCAAAAGCAAAGCCCCCAAGCTGAACATCATTTTCGTCATGCATGATTTCTAACAAAGGAGCATTATCTTCAGCATGAGGGCGAATGCCTGTGTCTCCATAGAGGGCAACTGTTCCACTTTCCAAGCCAAGCAGAACCTTTTGATGCAGAGTGGATGGAACTGCCATGATGTCGGATCGATGCATCCAAGGACGCCCTAACAGCAAGTTGAACGAAGCTGGGATCTCGAGCACATGAAACTCAACTGTTGATTTGAACCCTTCCGCAGCGATTTCCATTTCAACAGTCCCAAGTACATTGCGGCGGGTGTTATCGTAAGCTCGGACAGTGAGACTAGATGGCGTGAAATCCTTCGGTTTAAGCCCCAAGCATAGAGCTGTTCGGAGAGGGCATACATTGAGTGCGGACCCATTATCTATCAACACAACCGGGATCCATTTCCCCATGCATTTCATGGTGACATGCAAAGGCTTGTTGTGGTCAGTTCCCTCAAGCGGCAGATCGGCTTCGGTAAAGGTTACGACATGTTTGGTTGGTTTGGTGGTAATGGTAGGCTTGGTGATAATAGCGGCTACCATGGCTTCGGGGGTGATGTCTGGTGCAACTTCCATACAGGACAATGCTTGAGCGAGCTTCTGGCGATGCTCGCTGGAGCTCATAAGCAATCCCCAAATGGTAAGTGCGGCTGGAGTTTTCTCAAGTTGTTTCTGGATGGGATTTTCTTCGTTGGTTGGAGGGGGTTTTGGGCGAGGGACACGGCTGTTGGCTGCGGAGGTAGCTTGGGATTGGTTGTTTGTTGGGTTAAAGAGGTTTTGGAAATCGATCGGGTTAGCAATTGGGTCGTTGAGATTGTTTGGATAGTGCGGCATGGCTAGGTTGTTTGGTAGAGCTGGGTTGTTTTGTGGAGTTGGGTTATTTTGTGGAACTAGGTTAGAAAGTGGCTGGTATTTGGTTGCGGGTTAGATGTGTTACCGGTGAACATTTAAGGTGGTTGATAAAACCGACCACTCCGAAGAAGGTGAAGAACCGAGTCGATATCATCCCCCCACAAATCAGTGTAGTCTGTGTAGAAATCAACAAGGTCCCCCTCAGCCTTTCTCTTTCCTTTTGCAATTGTGGCTTCTTCCAAACCCTTGGTAATCCCTTTGACAGTCGCTTCGCTCCATATATCTCCATTCTCCATGGCGGCTTCGTTAACAGCCCAAACCTCGTCGTTTCCAACCCACAGCGGTGCTATGCCCTCATTCTGATTGGCCCACATGTTTGCTACCACATTTTCCTCCATTTGTTGCCCCCAAACATCGAGTAAACCTTTGTTCAACACCATGACATTGCAATCCTCCGAATTCTGCACTTGTGGTGCCGGAAGATTCTCATCAACTATGTAGTCATAAGGTGTGAATTCTATCCCCTCCGTCATTCGATTTATGGCTTGCTCACTCATCATGGAGAAATCGGGGCGACCCTCCCACAGTGGTGGCATCGGAAAATACGATTCATCAAAGAACATGGGGAGCGTGGACCCATCCAAAGGATCGTTAGGGTCCATGAGCTGCCACTCGTTTGGTGTGGGATCCCACTCATCTTCTTGTGCACTGCTGATTGCTACAACCTCCTCTTGCCAATTTTGCCCTTGCCCTTCTTCCACTGGCTGTATTACTGGCAATGGTTCAAACAGATTGGGAAGTGCAAATCCATCAAGCGGATCTGCCAACATCGGGTCCCAAAATTGATTAATCATGGCACCAAATGGGGGTCCTTCATTTAACTGTTCATTCTGTGGCCACGCTTCTCCATTTGCCACGTTATTGGCCACCATCTGTTCATACTCGTGAGCTTCCATGGCCATTATCAAATCACCCCATTCTTGCCAAACATTGGGGTTCAGGTGCACATCAAGAAGACATGCTTCGCATTCATCGGGTATAGGCACAATGGGCTTAGGATCCGTTTCGGGTATGATATACTGGCTTGGGTCAAATGGAGTGGGGTTTAGGCCTTTTTGAGTGGAGCTAAGGGTAATCTGGCCTATGTCACCATTTCTTTTGTGGGTTGGCAAAGGATTTGTGAGGATGTTGGGCTTTTCAGTGGGATCCCGGATTTGTTTGTTGTCAATGAGATCTTGAATCTCATGACGCAGGCGTTGGCATCTTTCAGTGGGATGGCCGGGTGTTTGGTGGAATATGCAGAAGGCGTTTGGGTTATATGTTGGTGGGGGATTTTGTGGGGGTGGAGTTGGCTGAAGGGGTTTGATTTTTCCCTGTTGCACGAGTCGCTCGAAAGCAACAGGTAGAGGTAGGGGAAGAGGGGTGAAGACACGCCGCCCTCTTTGGTTTTGTAGTGGTTGAGTTGGCTGAGTAGGTTGAGACAGGATGGCATTTATGGGTTCAGCTTTATGGGGTTGGTGATTTGTGGTGTTGGATGAGGTACCGGCGGTGTAACTGGGGTTTGCGTATAGGGAAGAGGTGTTGCCGATGTAGTTTCGCTTGGGTTTGGGGAAGGAGTCTCCTTTTTTCAATACCCCGCTCTGCAGAGCTTCTTCAATTGACAGACCCATCTCAAAATAGGTCTCGAAGTTATGTGCTTGGGCCATGACCATGTACTGAGCCAAATCGGGTTGGAGGTTCTTGGTTATAATGCGCATCTGATCTTTGTCACTAGGACGATCGGTCATTTGCGCAGCCTTGGCTCTCCACCTTTTCACAAAATCAGCGAATGACTCCCTTTCCTTCATCTTGATACTCTCAAGTTCACGAGTTGTGACCTTGAGCTGCACGTTATACTCATACTGCTTAATGAAAACAGCCACCATTTCTTCCCAAGTTTGTCTCTTCGAAATGTCAAGAGACAAAAGCCATTGGAGTGCAGGTCCTTTTAGGGTTTCATGAAACATCTGAGCCATGGTCAACTCGTCAACTTCTTGCAACGAGAGGGAGCTTACATATGCCTGAACATGTCCTCTCGGATCCCCAGTCCCATCAAACTTTTCGAAGTCCACATGCTTGAATTTCTTAGGGAGTTTAGCGCCCGGAAAGATGCATAGCTTACTCATGTCAAAACCGGTGATGGCTCGCTTCTCACTTTTGGCCACCGATTCTTCTAGCTTGAGTATTTTAGCTAGCATTTCAGCCAGTTGGGGGTTCTCAGGGGGAGGGGGTTGTTCCGGATGTTCTTCATTAGGAATCTCTTGATCCCGAGCGCCTGCGTCGGGCATACGCTGTTGCTGAGGTGGAGGGAGTCGGCTTTGTATGTTTACCATAATCGCCATGAGTTGGGCAATTCGGGTATCATTCCGGACCCTCTCATCATGCATTTCCTTTCTCATCTGTTCAAACTCATTCGGGGGATCCTGTTCTTGTTCTGCCGCCATATCTGACTCAGCCTTTGGTGATAAGGATCTAGACAATCTCTGTCCGGGAGATCGAGTCCAAACAGGTAAGGTCTTCTTCTTCTTTGCGGGCCCAATGATTCAAGAACTGATCAAAAGCAAAAGCCGGACTCAGATGCGTACTCGACGTGTCTACTATGCACAAAAGAATGATTTACAAATGCTCTCAATCGTCTCGCCGCGACTCAACTCACAGAGTTAGCCCTATTTCTAGCCTTAAGAGTTAGTCTACCGGTTTCGGAACTCACTTGGAATCATTTGCACAACAGATTGTATCAACACCACGGGTAAGTCGTTTTACTCGGCAATTACGGTTTCAACCTACAACCTAGGTGTTGAAACCGCAACCGTTATCCTTTCTTTGACCATCCGAGACAAAGCAATGAGGTGTCGCAACCCAGTTACAATCGATTCCAAAGCTAGTCCGAAACACGGGTGACCGTTTGGGCACGGTCAACACCGGAGGTATCTCAAACTCCGTGGATTTAAAGTCTCCTAGACTGAACTCCACAATTTTGGAAGATTGCCCCAATCCTCAAGTTTTCTTTTAAAGCAATAAGTCCTTAAAATTGGATAATCGGATTTGGGAAACTCTAATTCACACGAATTCCGACAATGATCTAAGATCAGAAGCCTAAGGGCGATTGATCCTTCTCGGGCCAAGGTCCCTTAAACCTGTTTAGATCAGTGTTTAGGAATTTGATGATCCAAAGTTTCCCATGTCCGGTCATCCTAAAGGCCAACTCACAAGAACAACGCGCATATGGGATGCACGACTCATCATCGGGCCAAGGCAATCTCCTACTAACCGCAGAGACTCTAAAAACTAAACTGAAAAACAAAACGGACTAACGCTCGCGACAACTATGTATAATGCAAATGCATGAATGCAGCATGGCATGGCGGGGAAAGCGGTAACAGATAGCACGTTAACATGGTGGAGCACATAAACTTTACACACGGGTAAGCTGCTAAACGTGGGGTTCTATGGCTAATTATATGCAAAAGGCTGGTTTTGGTCACTGAGGGTACCCCGGACTCAAAATCAAAACCGCCTCCTACCGTCAAAGACGAGAGTGACGATATGATTTATCACGGTCGAGGGCTGCTGGGCATTTCGGGATTCCCTGTCACCGGCAAGCCGGGCAGGATTGCCAAAACACGCCAGCGGGGCTAAGAACCATGCAAGTGCAATGCAAAATCAATTTTCAAATATTTGAAAAATCCCACAAAACATCTTTCAAATTAAACCCACTTTGATTAACACATATTTCAATAAAATTACACAAGTGTAATAAAAATTGCACAAGTGTAATTAAATAAAATATACATTAACCAAAAATCCCCAGCAGAGTCGCCAGCTTGTAGACGGCCCACTGAGATTCGGTGCGATTCGCATTCCGAAAAGATTGTGATTATTTGAGTCGCCACCCGGATTTTAGGTCCGAACCCGAGAAACCGATAAAAATATGACTCGTCGCCCGTCAAAAAAAAAAAAAAAAATTTTACTAGTCATCCTGAAACCAAAGATTTCTCGGATTCGGGGGTTTAGTTACGAGAGGGGAAGGGTTTTACGACACCCCTCTCGCCCGGTCCGTGAACCGGTCTCTACTCAACATTTTGTGGGATTCTGAAGATATTTGAAATTTGATTTGTTCAACGAAAATAAGGAAACGGGGATGGGAATCACGTAAACAACGAGAAAACATAAAAATATAAATTTAAAGTGGATGCTTGTGCGCATGATCTACATGAATGATGATGATGATAACAAGTGGAATTATTACAAATATTTACAAGAAATGGGAAATTACAGAAAATATACAACAACCCCAGAAAATGCAAACATAAGACCCAAACAAACTATTTTACAAACTGGATCCCTGGATAAGGGTTGAGCGCTCAAAGACAAAGGCTTGAGCGCTCAAACCCTTCAAGCCAGCTTGAGCGCTCAAAGCCCATGGATTGAGCGCTCAAGCCAGTTCCAGGCTTCTGTGATTTTACTCTCTTTTCTACAGCTTCTCTTCTCATTCTTTACAAGATCAACATCGATCAAACATTTTTAAAAGGGAATCAAATAAAACAGACGGATTGATCCTTAAAAGAATGGGAAGAGAGTAGAATCCCCATAGATTAATAAGAAAATATTTTTAAATGGAGAAGTAAAAGAGAAATCCAGACTCTAAACACTATGACAACAACTCACACATACTATTAGCATGCCAGACCATGGTCCATCATCGAAACAAGGAATAATCAACAAAATGCCCAAGAACAGCTTGAGCGCTCAAGTTTACGACCTTGAGCGCTCAAGCCATAAACTGGCTTACCAATTTTTGACTTTAAAAGGGATGATTGATGATTCTCAGGACCTTCTGGAATATAAACAGAAGCACATGAACATGATTTCAGTCACTCCTTTGCACCTAAAGATACGATTTGCAAAGATTTTGATTCTTGATCATCATAAATTGATTAAACAATGTTCATGCATATGGTTTTATGACACAAATAAGCTGTTTGGAGAAATCCATGAACATTGATAAGCATTAAATGATGATCAAAACCGAAAGAAGGCACGAAAATCAACAAAGAGGAACCTGTTGGAATCGGGGCTTGAGCGCTCCAAGCCTCGAAGCTTGAGCGCTCAACCCCGTTGTAACTTGCAAGTTTGAAAACTCTTTTAAACGATTTTTAGACCTTTGTGAGTTCAATGCAAGTACAAAGAACTTGCTTGAACTCACTGGTCTTCCTCAGATGAACCAAAACAGTGAGTTCATCACATGTTTTACTACCTTTTGGAAATGCTTGTAGTTTGAACTTGATTCTGGGCTTGAGGATGGATGATTGTGGATGTTTTGGCTTATATTGTAGACGAATTGGACAATGTATGTGGTTGGTTGATGATCAAGAACAGAATTTCTAGATTTGATGAGTGGTTTTATCAGTGGTTTTGATGGTGAAAGGGCGGTTTTGTAGAGAGAGAGAGAGATGATTGATTTTCTGGGGGAGTTTGAGAGCTGGAGTGTGTGAGTTGTTAACCTCAAAACCAGGGGTGGAGGGTGGATTTTATAGAGTGAGTGGGAGGGAAGAGGAGAGAGAGAAAGAGTGAGTTTTGTATTTCAAGGGTATTTTTGGTGTATTTCTGGAGTTAGTGGAGTATAATGTACGTATAGAGATCGTAGAGGATCATCCCCAGACGCTCCCATGCAGAAAATCTCATGATTAGATATTCTGCAAGTTGTTGACTGGATCAGAGTTGAGCGCTCAAAGCCGTGGGCTTGAGCGCTCAAGGTGCTTTCCCAGGCTTGAGCGCTCAAGGACAGAGGCTTGAGCGCTCAAGGTGCTTGATGGCAAATTGTTGGTTTGGCTTGGTTCAACACTGTTTGGGTTGGTTTGAGCTGTTTTGGTTGCTGCTTGGTTAATTTTGATCAAGTTCAAGTCAAACTCACAAGTTCTAGGTAGTCATGATTGGTCCGCTTCATCATCGGGAATGCTCGAGTGTATCTCGGGTTCAAAATTGGGGTGTCTACATTCATGTGTTTATATGCATTAAGTATGAGGAAATATATTCCTTCAATAATTAGGAGAGAAAAACCATACTAAATAGAGTTTGGGTGCTAGTTATACACACAAGTGTCCACAAAATAGGCATAAGCCTAATAGGCTAGGAAAATCTAAGAAAATCTTAGATTTCACTTTAAGGGATTCTAGGCATTACATATATATATATGCATAATGTACCTATTCTTAGTGACTAAGTAATTTGGAAGCTTCCAAGGAAATTGCCAAGCAATTTCCTCTCAATCTTTCTATTTATGGAGAGAATCCTAGAAAGGCAAGGTCGAAATCTAGGAATTAATGGGAGGAAAATATAGTAGTATAAATATACTAGTATACTAGTACAAAAATAACTATTGACCCAAAAATAATTTAAGTAAAAGTAAAATCAATTTAATTAACTAATTTTTATTTTGAAAAAAAAAATTAGGGTCATTATAGAGACACGACAGAGTGGATGACCGACGTGGAACCGTTGGAGGGCTTGGGAGATTCGGAAAGGAATTGGGTGAGATTGAGGATGAGATTGTGGATATGGACAGGGATGAGAAATTGAAGAATAGGGTCGGGACAGTTAAGGTGCCTTACACTCTACTGTTTCCTACTAGTGAAAGTGGGCTCACCGGCAAAGGAATTCCCAATAGTGATTCTATATGAACATATGTGGTTATATTGCGGTTCCTTTGAAGCAGAAGAATAAGATTTTTTAGCATAATACTCCCTCCGTTCCATTTTAAATGTCCCCTACGTAAAGTCGTGTCATTTTGACTTTAAAAGAAAATGTATTTCTATTTTTTCAAATTTTTTTACACCATTCAAAAGTACTCGTTGAGATCTTTTGAACAGTGCAAAAATTTTTTTATAAGTATTTTATTTTTTAAAGTCAAACTAGCCCGGTCTCCCGTAGGGGACATTTAAATTGGGACGGAGGGAGTATTAGGAAATATTATGTTACCATGTTAATTATCGATTTTTTATTATTACGTTTTCGGTTTAGGCTAGGATATTATTCATGTTTCCAAAATAGTCTAGGTTTCCTTATTACAGATGTTTTCCTAATTTGATTGTCTTGTAGCCTATATAAAGGTATGGTAGGGTTATGTTTTATATACATTGATTACACATCAGTGAAAGCTATGTCTATTCAATTTTCTAATATGGTATCAGAACTATAAGGTCTAGGCCCTAAGGAAGGAAAACTCACTCTTTGGCGGGCGGTCAAGCCTTGCCACCGTCCGTTGGGCCCTGACATCATGTGATAGACTCACTCTTTCGACTCCTTATTTCTGTTAGCTCGTGTTTTCTCTTGGCTCCTGGGGCTTCTCCTGATTCTTAGTTTCTCGCTCCTGGCTCCTAGTTTCTCTTGGTTCTCTCTCCTGACTTCTCCTGGTTTTCTCTCCTAGCTCCTTGCTTCTCTTGGTTTCTTTTTCAAACTCAAGTTGGTAGACCTACTTGAGTTTGATGGGGATGTTAGCATAATATTAAAAAATATTATGTTACCATGTTATTGATGTTTTATTACTATTATATTTCCGGTTTAGGCTAGGATATTATTCATGTTTCCTAATTAGTCTAGGTTTCCTTATTATAGATGTTTCCGAATTTGATTGTCTTGTAGCCTATATAAAAGGCATGGTAGGTTATGTTTTATATACATCGATTACACATTAATGAAAGCTATGTCTATTCAATTTTCTAATAAGACTGATCTTTTTATTTATTGAAAAGCACAGTATCATAGATTTTATACAAGACGATAGTTAGATCACCAAAGTGACATCCTAATCGAACACAAGCCATTTTTTCACAAACCGACCAGTTCCTTATACACCTTTTACGTACTAAATCTTTAGGGAAAAAATCTTTTTCCCACTTTGGCTTTTTTCGTGGGGTGAATAGAAATACTTACAGTTTCATGAGTTGGACTATGTGATAGGGACGACAACGGGTAAAGTATGACTGTAATAACCCGAAATTTCGTAAATAAAAATTTTGATTTAATAATTCAAGTATTTAATTTTAATATCTTTAATTGCAATAATTTATTATTTAGTTTAAATAATTCAAATAAAAATCTGTTTATTCAATTGAATTATTTTTCCGCGCCGTAAATGAACACGTGTATGCCGAGTACAACACCATTTCGCGTCCAGGAAACCCTACAATTTTCTACCACATATCTTGTCCCCTTAAAGTGTATATCTACCTATTAATTACCTAAAATGGAATATATGCCATTTTGGGAGCCTTTAATGCTAATTTTGACTTTTACTTTCAATTTTGACCAATAATTCATCACCTTTCCTTCCATTATTTTTGGAGTTTTGTGTGTGTGTGTGTGTGTGTGTGTGAGAGAGAGAGAGAGAGAGAGAGAGAGAGAGAGAGGCCGGTTGGAGGGAGGAAAGAGTGGAAGGAAAATTATTTCCTTGCCACATAATTTTACGGGTGTGCTTCACGCACATTTCGGCGCCGGGATTTTTATAAATTCCTAAATTTTGTACTTTTTGAATCCTTCTAACTACTAGGATGACTATCTAGGAATTTTTGAACACATCCTTTTGTCTCCTTAAAGTTAGTAGCCCTACATACATTTTTTTGTATTACACTAGTTTGTATTTTTAGCACACAAAACCAACTTTCAGGGGTATTTTTCCCCTCATAAATAGGGAATTTTTTTCCCAATAAATGAGGGAATATATTCTTATTCCCAACTAGTAACCTAGCTAAACCTATGTATTAATAGCTACTTATGACTATATATATGTATATATAGTTATAACACCCCATGACTACTTTCATGTGTATAACTTGTACCTAAAACCTCCCCACAATAAGGCGGCCAGGCACAAACCAATTTTATTAGAACACTTTAAGTCACAATTAGTGAGCTTCCTAGAAATTTCCTAGAGACACAAACTTAAAGCCTATGGAGACAAGGCCTAAACCTACCTAGGATTTTATTCTTGATTTTTATTCCTTGCATTAAAATTCGGAAATTTCCTAGAGAGGGGGCGGCAATGAGGAAGGGGGAGAGCTCAGCATTTTGCCTATAAATAGAGCTCATGTCTATCATTTGCTCTCACACCAAAACTCATTCTTCCTTTGCTAGACCTAAAGTAGCATTCTAGTAGAAAAGTTCTTGAGTTTTTCAAGTAAAAACTCAAAGTGTTCTTCCATAACACCACCACCCTCCACCACTTCGACCATCCTACGATCCTAAAGTAGTAGAAAAGTTAAGAGGAAGGAAGTTCGAGCGAAAGTCACGCAGTCGTTATGCCGCCGGAACCAACCTAGCTAACCGGCTCGGACTAAACTCAGATTAAGGTAGATACTATATCCTAACCCTAGATAAGTATTTCACATTTACTTTTAAATAATGTTGTTATAATACTTAAACGTGATTAGAAATGACTAGTCCAGATTATGGTGGATCATTAGCGATAATATGGAAGGTTACTCTTTAAAAACACAAGTAGTAGTTATAATGCACGATTTGAAATTGACTATTCAAAATGCGCAGTTATAATGCCCGAATGAAGATTGACTTTTTGAAATACGTAGTTATAATGCTCGAATGAAAATTGACTTTTCGAAATTACGCCGTCACAATGCTTGACAAATTTTCAGAACGAAAAGTTTTTGAAAGATACGAAAATTTTCTAAAAGTACTGTACCAATGTTTTGACTTGATTGAGACTGCGGAATGACCCAAGGCTAACACCGTGATAGTCTATCAAAAGTCAACATTCACGCTGACTAAGAGCGAAATGGTGATTCTAATCTGGGATTGTCCTGGTTATTCTATTGTCGAGAGAAGGTCACTAAAATGAAGTTTGACTTAAGGTGAAACATTTTTTAGAAAGGAGATTTTGACTTAAGGTAATACGAATTGCATACGGAGGATTTTAATGAGATTCATGACATGTGCACGATTCACGAGGCGATACGACACAACACGTTTTTTTGAGAAAAGGAACGATTGATTTCATGACGAGAAACTAGATGAGACTGAAAATGGATTGATCGATAGAATTGAAAATGATAGAGCAGATTTAGCGCCGCCCATCAGGATTGTGCGTTTGTGATGTGGTTAGGGCTAAGGTATATGGTAGTGCAGCGAGAGCGCCGCCCCAACTTCGTGGAGTGAACTTGGTGGTTTGGGCTAAGCGTGCACAACAACATAGTGGACGGACCATGTATCGTGTTAGTGTGCGCCATGATGACAAGACGACTGGGACAATGTTCGTGTGAGTCGCGGGGTGGACAGACCTTGTATCTTGTTAGTGTGCGCCTGGATACAAGACAGCCGGGACCTTGAGCGGAAATGTTGGTAACTGTCAGTTGAAAGGAGACGGAAACGGGCCAATAAATTTTGAGAGATGTTGATGTGGATGAAATTTAAAAAAGAATGTTGTTATGAGAAACTGATACGAGATACTGACACTGCACTCTGATTCGGAAAATGGTACGAGACACTGATTTTATTACGCTGCACTCTGATTTGATTGACACTGATATTTGGACACGCATGAAATTACTGAATATTCTGCTACCTACTATATTGTTCTAGAATTGCTAGTTTAAGGTTTGGGTAGAACTATCTACTAGGCGTCCTCGCTCACGGTGTTGCACTTGTGTGACCCTGGCATAATATCACGATGTTGCTCTGCGACTCTGACGTATTATGCTAGACGATAGAGATGAACAGGAGGAGTACTATAGCTTGCTGGCTTAGGGAGCAGGACAGGACACCGCTGGGACATACGACCATGCAATGGAGTAGAGAAACCCTAGTTATTCCTGTAGTAAATAAATGTATTAGCAGGGAGATCTACGTAATTTCCTTTTTTGGTTACTGTTGTAAGACCTTATTTATTATTAATGTTATGTTATTAACGTACCCAAAATTTGGGGTGTTACAATGACGAAAGACTCTAATGCTTCCCGAGGTATGAGCCGAGGGCTGTATTTCTTTCCATGTTCACTTGGGGAAGCTTTTGAAATTAGATGTTATCGATGAGCTATAAAGAATCAATGATCCGGATCTTTGAAGAGAACCCAAAAGAGTCTTGAACTTGACCCTCCCGTCCAGTTGAAGGACTAAAGAAGATCTCGCTCCTTGACCAAAAAAAAAAAAGAAAAGAAGAAGAAGAAGAAGAGAATTTCGCTCCTAAAAAATTCGCGGTGTCAAAGGTGAAAGGACTTGATTTTCGAACTTAATTTTCTTTTTATGTCATCACTCTTTTATTATTGATGTGAATTTACTACATTCCTCTTCAATGTCTGAAAAAATGAACTAACGAAAAGGTACCATCATATATTTACGAGAATAGAGAGCAAAAAATTGCAGATGTTAAAATAGTGCAGAGTGTAAATCACCATTAATTCAAGGAAAATAATTTTAACACTTCATATTTTGATAATCACACTCTAAAATAACATAACACAATTTTCAAAATATTGGATTATCGAAAATGGAGTGCTAAATGATTTTTGAAAATGAAAATTTGTTTTCTTTTGAAGAAAAGAAAATCCCATAATCATAGGACCCATGCAAGTAGATATTTCTCTAATAGAAGGGGTCCCCTCATCCTCATTCTCACCACTTGTAGACACCCCAATTTTAGTCCAAGTGCATCCCCTATGACGAAAGGAACGTGAATGATTACCTCGGAACGATCGATCAGAGCTCACAAAAAATCAATAAAATAACCAGTTTGGCCGAGCGGTCCAGTTTGACAGCCGAGCGGTCTTCTTGCCTTCATGTTGGCCGGGCGGCTAATTTCTTTGGCCGGGCGGCCAATCTTGGTTGTCAAATCGGCCAGCTTGTTTCTGCAGAGATTCTTCGCAGGCGAATATATTCCCCGGCGCAGGGAATATCATTATCGCGAAAATCTTTCGGAAGATCTTCCTCATCATACCTCCTCCCCCTCCACGGTTATAAAAACCTCCTCCGGCCTCCACTCCAAAACCCGACAGACACACACAAGACCAAAAAACCGAAATCCGTTACTCCGCGTTTTGAAACACTGTCAAACTACCTCCTCTAAAACCTTCGACTTCTATCAATACTCCTCTCTTTATTCCCATTCTCTCATCCACCCAGCATCCAACAATGAACCTGAAGTTTTTCCCTCCCGAAGCAAAGAAAACCGAAAACTCTCGCAGCTCGATCATTTCGTTCCGAAAAGGTACAACGCCGCTCGTTTAATCGATCATCCAGCATTCTGAGGGGAGTTATTCTGAGCTTGGGATGATTCCCGTAATCATCCTCGGGTTTGGATAATCTTATTTCAAGCAAAACCCACCCCCACGGCTCCGTATCGGGCGGTATCCTCCGTTATCGCACGATACGACCTTATCGGGGGAACAACTTTCTCAAAATCTACTTCTCAAGTTTATTTTGAACTCAAAGGAACCGGCTTCTCTCAAAAGAAAGGCTTTCAAGGCGTCTTTTCCAGTCTGCAAAATTTTAAAAAAAAAGTGAAGAAGGTTGGCCGGGCGGCCAACATGATTGGCCGAGCGGCCAACATGGAATGGCCGGGCGATTGACTTTTGAGAGATGAATTCCTCCCCTGTTTCAAACAGAATCGTGCTCTGTTTTCTGGTTTTCTGGTTTTAAGCCGCTGGTATTACGCCGTTTTCCCTCAGGTTCTGCTTATTTATTATCAAGTCCACGCATTTCTTTTTATTCCCGTTATGGTTTCATGAATTACTTGTTTATTTTCTTTTATTGTTTATATTTTGTATTTTGTTAAAGTTTTACAATAAAATGTTTTCTGAAAAATCCCACAAATATTTAGTAGAGACCGGAAATTGTCCAGGCGAGCGGGGTTCTTTTTAATAAAACCTTCCCTGATCGTAAATTGGCTTCCGAATCCAAAAGAATCTTTTCGCAGACCAAACCTTTTCCGAAACGGCACAAGAGTCATTCTTTTCAACGGTTTCTCGGGTACCATAATTATTTTTCTAAATAAATCCCGGGTGGCGACTCTATTCATTTCTATTCAGCTTTACTCAAAACTTTCCGCACGAGCCGCGTGGATCCGACCGTCGACACCACTGCTCATCATTCCAATGGCCAAAACTACCATTATCGACACCAAACGATTTATACTCTGAGCCGCAGTTGCTTCTCTTCTAATACTTTCTGCCTTATGGTTCTTCATCAACCCTTGGCCGTATCACTCATCCGCCACAACTCTTAAAACCTCATTAACCTCCTGTCGCAGCGCTAACGCCTCACATGGTCGCGCTACCGCCACCAACCATCCAGAAATGACATTATACGACGACCATCAGTACGTACTCAGTTACTCCATTGGGCCTCCTTTAGAAAAGGGGATGACAAGAGACGAAACTGGCTTCATCACCATCCCTCCTCCGCCGCGAGAGTACTCAACCGAATCATCATTGTGACGGGTTTGCCTTTTTGCAATGTGCTAGTACAAGGCATCAAAGCCAAACCACTAAGCAAAGATCATTACATGCCATGCCATGCATTGCCTAGCTTGGAGGCAAGGAATATAGTGCCATCATAACACCATCACAGTTGCTCCTCTCGCAGAAGTGCTACTACAAAATCTTGTGGCGAAGTGGCTACGTATGCGTGTGATGGAAACCCATAGGCAGCCCACCCGACCAAGCTAGGCAAGGAGTGACACTCCTCGTGCTAGTTTGTTTTGCTTCAATGCCTCTTGGTAGTTCATCCTTTTGATCAATGTTTTAAAAATGGGACAGGACCGGCCGGTTCAACCGGTTGGCCTGTTGACCGGTCACTTGTCCGGTCCGAATCTAACTCAAAACCGCTTCAATATTAGAACCGGTCTCTAAAGTTAAAATCGTTCTGAACCAGCGGTTGAACCGCCAGCCCGTAAGAACCGGCCACAGGTCAGTCGAACCAGTGAGAAACATTTGTACTGATTTTTAGTGTTACTCTACTGAAAAGTGCACGCATTAATGCTTGTGGGACCCTCAGAAGTCCTTGCAAACGCCTTTACAGTGGCAATTTGCCCAAGGAAAGCCTTTTATAGAACCAAAAGCTATGCAGGAATCCAAATCCACCGATGTGGGATTGAGAAAAAAGAGCCCACAGTACATCTCCAGCCCTAATCCTTCCTTTCTCACTAAATTATAGACTTCTTTTACATGCAAATTTTTACATGGTCTTAGTTACGGAGTATATATTTTTAATATATTTTTTATATAATTATGACGTCACGGTTTGACCGCGGTTGAACCGGTGACCCGTCCACTCGGTTCCTTTTCCGGTTCGCTTACCGGTCCGGGTTTCAAAACATTGCTTTTTGATAATTGGCGCCGGAAATGTGACCGACGTGTTCAAAAAACATGTGCTTGTCACCAGGCTAGGTAAGACATGACACCACCGCCGTGTGAGAACCCAGTCAGCGATCACATCCTCTTGCGACTGTTCAAGAACAAGGTGGATTGCTTCCGTATCCACTGCTACGAAATCTTCAACAACAAGTTGTTCCTCCACTGGAAAATGATGTCAGCGTGGGCGAAGCTGCCGCCGGGAAGGGCGGTCATGGAAAAGACCAAAGAGCTACTCGAACACATAGATATAAAAAACTTAAAAGCTCCGAATTCCGAAAAGTTTTTCATGTGTCCATCGGCAAAATCAACTCCAACACATTTTACACATCCTCCAAGCCTTTTTGTATATTCAAATAATAGTCCCACGATAAATTGTCTGACCTCGCCTTCCTCCAATGGACCCATGAACCCCAAGGCAACCACCCTTGTGCCAATCGGATCCAATGCAATTTTTCCCGTTTCCCGACGATCACGTGAAGCCATTTACAAGTCTCTCCAGCTAAAAACATTAAAAAACCTTAAAGGTACGAACTCCAAAAGGTTCTTCATACACGTGTCCATCGGCAAAATCTACGGGATTTTAGTCAACTCCCATACATTACAATTTACACATCCTCCAAGCCTTTTGTTTATTCACATGGAATTTTTTTTTTTTTTTTTCTTCGATCCTCTACTGCTTCCTGTCCCTAATATTTATAGTCCCTTGAACTACTTATTGACAGGACAATTCTTGGCCTCTCCGTTTTCTGATTTATAATAGGGTCCCAGAATTCTCTCTGAGTATTTGTAAGAGTTGCGAAAATGGTGAAAAGCAAAGGTCGACCCAAACCTGTCTTAATCGGTGGAGCAGTGGTGGCTCTGTTAATGCTTTGGATTTTTTCACCTTTCCCTGGTTTTCCGACCTTGTTAGATGTATCTCCGACGACGATATTGCTGGAAAGAGACGGTGCAACTGCGCAGGATTGCGCCACCGTGGGTGATCACGGCATTAACCTGAGCCACGACCCGGTGGACCGAACGTTCTATGATGACATTGGGCTGAGTTATTCAATGGGGCATCCGATCAAGAACTGGGAGGAGAAGAGAAGGGAGTGGCTGAAGCATCATCCGTCATTTACTGTCGGAGCAGAGGAGAAAGTTCTTGTGTTGACTGGATCGCAGCAATGGCCGTGTAAGAATCCGATAGGAGATAATTTGCTCATGAGGCTTTTCAAGAACAAGGTGGATTACTGTCGGATCCACGGGTACGATATCTTCTACAACAACGCTTTGTTGCACCCTAAAATGACAGGCTATTGGGCTAAATTACCAGCGATTCGAGCCATGATGGTGGCCCACCCGGAGGCCGAGTGGATCTTTTGGATTGACTCGGATGCAATATTTACTGATATGGATTTTAAGCCGCCATTGGAGAAGTATAAGGACCATAACCTCGTGCTGGACGGGTGGCCCAACTTGCTCTATGAGAAGAAGAGTTGGATCGCGGTCAACTCTGGGGTGGTTTTCATTCGAAACTGTCAATGGTCGATGGAATTGTTAGAGGCATGGGCACAAATGGGCCCACAGACTCTAAATTACGAAAAGTGGGTTGAGATCGTGACATCTACATTGAGTGACATGATGTACCGCGTACTTGACGACCAGTCAGCTCTAATTTATTTGCTATTGAAAGAGAAGGACAAGTGGGGGGACAAGATTTACATAGAGAATAAATACACCTTAAGTGGGTACTGGGCGGGAGTCATAGACTCGTTTGAAAAGATTAGTGACAACTACGCAAGGATGGAGAAAAAGGTGACGAAGTTGCGGAGACGACATGCGGAAAAGGTGAGTGAGCACTACGCGGCGGTGATGAGGGAGGCACTAACTAACGAGGGCGGCGACCTCAAAAGTAGGGAACGACCGTTTGTCACTCATTTTACGGGGTGTCAGCCATGTAGCGGGGATCACCCGGGGTACACAGATGAGGCATGCTGGAATGGGATGGAAAAGACTTTGAATTTTGCTGATAATCAGGTGCTTCGAAATTACGGATTCGTGCGATCAAACCTACTGAATCCCTCATCTCTCCATCCTCTCCCCTTTGTTTCTTAACTGTCTAGTTAAAATTCCGTTTCTTTGTTTTCTCGGATTTCTACAAGACTACAACCTACATGATTCGTCTTAAGGTTTAATGTATTTCTTTCTAGACGCAATTCATTTGGCCTAATTATGTTGAATTATTTTTATTAGAATATTTGTTTTAGATTGATTTTGATTATAACAGTTTTTGGCTGTGTTAAATTTTGTTAGCATTTATCTTGACGGAAAGAATTAAAAAAAAAACAAATGATAAAACACTGGAAAAAGTTCACAAAAGTTAAATATAATCCAAAATGGATCTTTCTACTGTCCGCCCATGGGCGGACAATAAAAACACATTATGACCGGTCATAATGTGTCTTATTGTCCGCCCATTGGGCGGACGGTAGATTTTTCCATCCAAAATAGATGAACATTGTAGAATACTCTTGTTAGTACAGTGCTTGCAGTGGCGCGCGTTCTGCTATTGAGCGCCACACATTTTTGCATTGTATATTCTATTGCGCTCGTTAGCAATTTTGCAAGCGCAACACATTCTTCTTGTGTATGTGAGGTCCTCTTTAGGGCCTTGAACTTGGCATTATGAAATCAGATGTTTCACTCTTTTAGATCATTGCATGTCACTAGTCATAGAGTACCATAACATGGTATCGGAGCTAGGTTTTGGGTGGCCTCACCTCGCGTGGGAGAATCTCGTCAATCTCATCTTTCAGCCCGAGTCGCTTCTCTGTCTCTTGGTCTGTCACCTCCACGTGCATCCGGGCTGCACGTGAGGGGGAGTGTTAAAGACTTGTCCCACATTGTTTATCTAGGCCACCCAAGCTTGGTTAATAAATTCTAGAGGTTACTCCACCTATTGCGATTGGTTTTAGGTTGGAACCCTCCAAGAAATTTAACATATATGCTCTAGTTTGATTCTTGTCAAAATCTTAATTGCATCATCTAAAAACACGTCCCTTTATATTCATGTGTTTATCTGCACTAAGTACAAGATATAAATCTGATAGTGGGGAGGATGTGGTATAGGAGAATAAGGCGGGTAACGGCTTAGGTTGATTGGTAGTTTAGTTTAGTTATCTCTTACAAATTTTACTGTTTCGTCATTCGTGTTTTTTTTGTCTTTATTGATTTTTTATCAATTTATTTATTTATTTTTTACTTTTTGGATATATATTGCGTATCTCTATTCAAAAAGTAAAAAAGTCTATTAAAATGTATAAAAAAAATTTGACGAAAGACAATGAATTACACAACCCTATAGAAAACTATTACTGGGGGGGGGGGGATGACAATTTAAAAATTAAGTAATTAAGAGAATCACAATCACCCAAGCTTCATGCCAATTGCTACAATTTAATTTGCAAGATATAAAGCAATTAAATTAAAGAGACAAGACAAGAGATTTACGTGGAAACTACTTAGGGTCTAAACACCCTAAGCATAAAATCACGGCCTAATCCTGCTTATGTATTTCCATAAATCAAAAGGTATACAAGAATTAACAAGACTAGGAATTACTCAACAAGTCCCTTGTGACACCTAGCTCCAAATACTCCTCTTTGATTTTGTGGACTCCACAAGGACAACCGTCTTGATCTCCGAGTCAACTCGGCACCGGACGCATCCAGCTCACGTAAGAACCAAGGCAACAATCTATGATGATAAAGATATTATTTTTATAAAGATACTTGATAAAAATAATCAATCTAGAGCAAATACATGGTGAACAAAAACATTACACTAGATTGACATGAAAGATGATAAAACACTAAGTTTAAATCATACTTAATGCATATAAACACATGAATATAAAGGGATGTGTTTCTAGATGATGCAATTAAGCTTTTGACAAGAATCAAACTAGAGCATATACATAAATATTATAATGTAGCAATAGAATGAATAAAAATGATCAAATTGAAATAGAAATCACCTTTAATGCAAAATCACCTTTAGAGCATATACATAAATATTAGAAGTGTTTCTCTCTCTAAGTTGGAAGTTATTACCTCGCAAAATCAAATAGAGTGTTACTTGGCCTCGTTGGTTGCAAAATTTAAGCTCTCACAAATGAGGACTGGAACTGAATAGTATATCTTTCAATAATTATAATTAACGCTGCAAAATTATAGATATTGTTATCTTTGCCTCTTTGTTTGCAAAGTTCAAACCCAAACAAATTGGAGGAATGAAATTGATTGGAGTAATTTTCTTCTTTTGAACTTATAATGCTGAGATTCATAGAGAGTGCTATCTTGGCGCCATTGGTTGCAAAATTTAAGCCACACAAACTTGAGGAACTTATAACTTTGCCAAATTATAAGAGAGTGCTATCTTTGTCCCGGTGATTGCAAAGTTTAAGCCCGGTAGATTCGAGGAACAAATTCGAATGGGATGTTTTTTCCCTAACTTATAAGGCGACAAATTAATACCATAGAGACTGCTATCTTGGTCTCGTTGGTCGCTAGCTATATAGCAAGTTTACTTCTTGTGGATACTAGCCATTGCGATCCAGACTCGCACACAATGAATTGGCGGAAAGTGCGAACTCATGACACTTGTTGCGGCGTGTCATATATATAGTGAGAGTGCCCATTGAACGGCACTTAAACATTTTAAATTCGCCACTTAGTTTTACTTTTTAAGAACGAAGAAAGCGGACAAAAATTCTAGATTCGGAAGTTGAGGAATCAATAAGGGAAGGGGTTAGACATCCCTCTTTGCCTAACCTAATGGTTGACCTCAACTTTGCTTGACATGAGGTCTTTCAATCATTTATTTAACCTGCATAACTTATTTTTAACCATTAAGCAAGATATGGGTGATGACAGGAATTTAAAATCTACGCGGAAGGACTGAGAGCATAAATTGTTACATAGGATGTTAGAACTGACTCATATGGAGAGGTACTGAGAAGTTCTAGGCAAGGCCAGATACGGAGTAGAGCGATTAATCAAATAACAAAAGACTCTCTTTCGCTCTCGTGGAGGTACCAGCTAAGCCAGATGCGGAGTGGCCTTTCGGTACGGTATGGTATTTTTAGGGTTGGAATAGAGTAGGCGTATGAATACTCCCTGTTGTAAAAACCTTGGACGACTAATCAAATAACAAAGACTCGCTCCCGTGGAGGTACCCAGTTTTGGGAACCAAGTAAATTATGTGTTGATTTCTTTACTGTTTTTCATATTCCTGTATTGTGTGTGGTGATTACGCTAAACAGGATAAAGATGAAAATAGGAAACAACAAATATTCCCAGCAAAATAATCTATTGGCTGGTAGATCGCGTGGGGTACGATGTGGAGACCTGTAAATTTGAAATTCCTTTTCTCTTGATGTGTAACATGCAAAATGTTTAATTAAAGATGAGTGTCACATTTTTTTTTTCGGTGTGGATGTGTGTGGGTATCTTGGTATACCGGAAGTTCAGTGGATGGTTGGAATTTGTGCTTTATTGTTGTGAAATGGTTTAGGGGCGTAGGTGTTGTGTTGGTCGCACTTGGGGGTCGACTCGGTGAAAAAGGATGAATTTTGGAAATTTACCCAGGCTGACCCAGTTCAAGCTTTTTCCTTGAACCGGTACCTTGTAATCAGTAGCTTCTTCAGCATATCTTGAACCGGTTCTACGAAAACCTCTGAACCGGTACGAACTGATAGATTTCAAAAAAATTAGGCCGCGTATCTCTATGAAGGATTGGTTCAACCTCCTTGCATAAAAATGCTTTTGTTATTTCTGGCATTTTTCTTGGTTCAACTCTTATGGACCAGTCTAACAACTTTGTGCAACTGGCGGTTTTTGTATCCTAAAGAAAACACAACGATAGTGGTAAGGCGCCTGTTCTTCCTTCAATTGGAATTTATGCTGACTTTTTTGTGTGCAACTATTTCCTCACCCATACATTCCATCAGATTCAGCTCTCCATTAATAGATCCCTTCACTCGTTTTTCACCCCAAAACTCACAAAATGAACCCTACATTCGTCTCTCTCACTCCTCCCTTCAAAACCCATTTAAATCTTGGGACCTCTACCTCAATCCACCACCAATCTTCAAGATCTACACGTCTAGTGCTCAAATTTGTTGTGGGTGTCCAGTTTCTCACTTGAGGAGGTAAACTTCATGTTTCTTGGGCTTATTTCTCTCTTTGGGCTGATTTCTTTCTTTCCTCTTGAATGTTTGATGATCTTTGCTATTTTAACTCGTTTTGGGATGATCTAGGCTTAGATCTAGTAACGAGATCATGGAGGTAGGTTGTTGTTGATGGATTCTAGCTCAATCACTTGGTTTTTTTTCTCAAAACCCTATGAGGTAGGGATTTCTCTCCTCCCTCTACATGTTTATGTGGTGTTAGGAGTTCAATCTCCCTATTTCTCATGTCTCTTGACTTTCGTATTGGTTTCATTCTTGACTAAGCAATTTGGTAAACTAGTTGAGTTGAACTTTTGATAAATCGATGTGGAGATGGTTTTGTGGTGGAATGATAATGATGGTTTTGGTAGTTGATCGTCGTATTTGGCGTGGGTGAAACTTGGTTGAACCGAAATTGCATTTTTTTTTAAAATGCCCAGGTGGTACCGATACCTATGTTTTCTTTGAACCGGTACCATGGAGAATCGATCATGTCTATTTCTCCCTTTGATTGTTATGCTCATGAGGTTGGAAGTATACGTGTTTTTGATATATAAATATGTTTGTGGCGATGTAAAGAATTGGTTTTGATCGACGAAGGATTTTGTGTGAAAATGAGAATCGATAGTTGTGTTTAGGATTTTGGAATTTAATGACCGAACCAAAGAATGGGGGTACTAGGTCTTCTAGAAGGTGAGATGCTAGGAAGGGTTCCACGAGGCCTATAAGACTCAGAAAATGTTCCACGTGGCCCATAAGACTCGGAAAAGGATTGAGGGTTCCCAAAAACTTGGATGTTATTTGATGAATGAAACAAATATGAATTGAATAAAACAATGGAAACAGAACTCTATCAGTTGATTGGGCATTGTTACAAATGACTTGTGAACGCGTAAGTGTGCCTTTGTTCCCAATGATGAATGTATGTCGTTTTTTTTTTGTTTTTTTTGTGTGTCTTGTGCTTATACCTTCTTGGCCTCCTTGTGTTCATATCACTCTACATGCATTTAAAGATTTAGAGAAATCTCGTACTGAGCGAAGTGAATGCCCACCCCTTCATTTTTCAGGTACAAACCAGGGTGCATAGCTTGACGTGCATGCATGAAAATCTTTTGAAAACTAAAGGAAGAGTTACTTAGTCATCTCATGTAAATAACATCTTGGTAAATGAAAATGTAACTTTATTTATTCATATCTTTTGACTACGGACGAATGTACCTAACTTAACTACCTTTTGCGTATTTCCATTTCAAGATACACTAGTTTATAATCCAATGAATATATTTTTGGGAAGTGCAATTAAATAAAGGGGAACGGTATGATTTTTGGATTATGGAACTATACATGAAAATATTAATAATGTAACTATGGTAAAAGGTATTTCTATTATGTTGAAAAGAGAGGGTGTGGCATACGATGTCCTGGCTGAGGTTCCTCCTAACTCTAGAATGATAAATAAAAGATATAGAAAACAAGGGTTAAAGATATGATTGAAACGGTAAAGAGGCAGCCTAGAGGCTTTGGTAGGATCCCACTTTGGACGTTCACCTATTCAGATCGATTGATTGAACTCGAATCATGAAGCATTGAGGGGGTATTTGAGAGTAAGCCAACCAAAGGGTTTTTGGGGTTTTGGATTGCTCGGGTAGGTTGAGGGATTTTTCTAGTAAGGTGTAAGAGAGTGTACATGAGGGTGGATTTTGCAGAGAGGGTGATTGATAGTCTTTAATTCTGTCACACCTGATTTTCTACATAGTCATACACATTTTTCAAATAAAATGACCCGATAGCTCATAGCAAATGTTATAGCAAATGTTATAGCTCAAACACATTTTCCAAATATTCCTCACATTATTACCACGTCATAGCAAATGTTCAATTCTACGTCGGCCACCCATGTCCCATAAAAGTATATGAATAAGGAGTTGGATTCATTACATTCTTCCAATAGTAGAAAAGGATCGAGTAATTTGAGTTACAAATTTATCCTAAAAAAAATATAAAGTTTTACAAAATGATATAGATCTCTTTATGCAATGCTCTCAATAGTCGTGCATATCAAGCATTCCAATTCATGCACCTCGACTAGTACCTAAAAACAGGGACAAAATGGGCGAGCAGTCACTTCGCCCAGTAGAGATTTGTTTGACAAATTTATAGATGTATAAAGAGGATAGAATAAAATGGTGGATAATGCATTATCAATGTTCCCAAATAAAGATCAAGACACAACACTTTATTTTATCTAATAGGGTAATAAATCTTCACACACCCAACCTATTCGAATCCACACGACAATAATGTCAGCCTATCTATTATTGGATTTCTGTCATTCTACTTAACTTGTCGCAATATCCCCACCAAACACAAATCTTTACCTTTCCATGAAATTGTAAAGGGGAAAAATCTGGGTATGCTATTTCGACGCCTCTATGAGATCAACAATATGCACTCTTCGCCGGAATCCTATCCCTGCAAGACAATAAATGGTTAGAGCACCTTTGCCTCTCGTCTCCCTCCGATGCTTAAGTTAGTAATGCGTTACTAAATAAGCCAAATTCACACAATGCATATATCTACGAGATATAGCGTACCTTTTTCATGTGTATGAGGTCTTATTTATACGTGTAGGTTACTTGTTTACCAAGTGTCCTCGTTGCCCTAGGATCCTATTCTCATTAGGAATCCTTTCCTATATGGGACTTGTTCCACATAGCAATATAATCTTTATTCTGCGAGGATTCAATTCACGTTAGGAATCCTTGCTCATATTCACGTTAGGATCCGTAATCTAGAACCTTCTAGAATAATTTACTGCCCCTTCACTTGTTTGACGCTACTCCCATGCACCCACTTGTGGTGCTACAGACCAAAACCAACATCACATGGTGTCATCCTAACCGTGCACGTGGCACACCTTGCTCGACAATATCCTGCGGCACCCTCATGTGGACCCCCAAAACTGAGCCACCCTCACGTTGTGTTCAGTCTAAGCACGTGGCTTGCTACTTTGTAATTGGATTTTACCCACTCCAATTGCTCCCCAGCTTTAACTGTTATTGTAGCGTGTAAATGACAACATAAAGCTTATTGTTGCCTTTATGATAATTGCGCTATTTGTCATAATCTTATGTGTTTGGCGTCTGTGATATTCAACACAACGGCTCAACCGACTAGGACTGCTGCTTGTACGGATTTCTCCTCGGCATCCATGTTACCAGGCTCGCGCAGCATGTTTGCACTAGCACCCACACGTAGGATTGGGCGTGATTTCCCCGAATATTCTTTTCTCAGTGGGAGACAAGTTTCGTCCTGCATTATATTCTGATTGATATTTGTCTTTCTAGATAAGGCTGGAATAGCCTTTAGGGTGACGTTTCACATACGTCACTCCTACTTTTTGTTTGTTTGTTTTTGTTTTTTTGTTTTTTTAAACATTCACACCGCTATACAATAATCATCGTAACACCCCGCATTTCGTGCTTGGTGATGGTCCCTTGCACCTTCATGTTGTGCAACTGACCAAACATATGTTTCCTACAATCCAAATTCGTCTAGCATCTATGATATTCGTCATAGTACTCTGTCATTCTATTTGCCTTGTTCTTGTCCGGTTTACCTAGCTCTGTAGCATGTTGATTGGAAAAAGACTTTAATTTTTCCTTTGCGAGTGCTCGTACTCCATTCGAACTTCATTTTGAGCCTTTTGTTTCTACTTAGATTTTGTCTCAATTAAGACCTGTCATCCTTGATCAAAGTCAGTGCCGATTTGGAAGGCATCAAATGAGCCATGTCATGCGATGACATCCCTGGTATTCATGGTCCAAGAGATATGCGCACGTTCTGTTAGACTATGTCCTTTTATACATAAGGGTTCCTTGGTTGGTAAAAAGCGTCCAAACCAAAAACTCAAAATCTGTGGCAGAAACTAATCCCTAGATCTTTCTTCAGTCCAACCTTGTTCGGCATCTCTGTGCACTCTCACGTGGTGCTACCGACCAGAGTATTTGTTCGGCGTCACTACTTGTGTTACATACATTATAAAGCACACTAACCGATGTGCATATGCACTGTCCGTACAGCATCGTGCCTAGCAACCTCACGTGTTGTACACGAGTTTGGCGTAGTCCATAACGCTCAAGAGGTGTTATGATAGCTGGTCAAAATTTTATTTGACAATTCACCTTTCGTGGCACTTAATTTGTTTGGCACAACCTTCATGGTGCTGACATAATTTTAATTCGGGTTGCTGCACAGTAGTTGCCCGTATTGTCAGACTTCTATTGGGCTCTTTAGCCTCCAACTTTTCCATTGCTATTATTCTTTGCCCAAGTCTCTTCATACATGGCACAATGTCTCTCTAGCTTTATCCACTATTGTGACCTAAGTTTTTGTACTTAGTTTGGCCTGGGCTTCTTCATGCTAAGCAGTTGCCTAGGGTTTACTTTAGCAATCTTTGATTGCTATGTGATTTCATATTTGGCATTACTCATTGCCTTTCAGCCCAAGTTTATTCGTATTTAGCGACCTTTTAAGCATTGCTCACTATTTATGCTTGAGTTTCTTCCTATTCAACAAATGTCAAGCAGTATTTGTTGCTTCGCATAAGTTTCCTCATGCTTAAGTGTCTTCGCGCTCACTTAGCAAACTGGCTGAGTATTTTCGTACTTAACAAATCACAAGCAATGCTCGTTGCTTATTGTCCAAGTTTCCTCGTACATAGGAATTTTCAAGCAATACTTGTTGCTTATGCTCAAGTATGTTTGTACTTAGCAATATTTGTTGCTAAGGCTAAGTTTTTTCGAGCTTAGCTCTTTCCCAGCATTACTCGTTGCTATGGGATATTTCAACCAATACTTTTTTCTTACTGTCCAAGTTTCTTCGAGGTTTTTGTGTGTGTGTGTGTGGGGATGTGGTGAGTGGGAGGGAGAGTATGGCTATGTAATTAGCGTGTATCAGAGTGTAATGGTTTGATATGAGGTGGAAAACTAGAGTGTAAGGTGAAAATTAGGGTTTATGTAGGAGATGTGAGTGGACTTTAGGGTAATTAGTAGATTTCTGGTGTGTTGCAGACAATCCGAGCGCTTGGATAGGTATCCAGGTGCTTAGATTCCAGGGTACCCAGTGCCTAGTCAATCGTGGGGCCCAGACCAAACCTCGCGGGGCTGCCCCGGGTGCTACCAAACTCCATTTTATGCGTGGTTGGAAGCGTTGGAAAGCTGGTTGAGTCTACTTTCTAACCCAAGTTGTTCGAACCCAAGATATTTTGTACATTAAAAGATGTGATCAATTTTACCATCAAAAGGTAGAAAAAAAGTCATTTGAGTAAAAGGCTCGCATCTCCCTCATTTTAAAACGGGTTGAGACATATTATAGATTGATAAAGAGGGTTTTTGAATGTACTAAAAGATAGTACTCCCTCCATCCCATTTTAAATGCTCCCTACGTATATCCGTGCCATTTTCAAACGTCTATATCTTTTTATTGGTAAGGTTTCGAAAGTTTTTTAAAATTTTGTCTAATAGAACTAATTGAGATCTATCAAATAAGATACATATTGCATATAAAATACATTCTAGAATGAAAACTATAAGAGTTTTAAAAAAACACGCATAACCGTAGGGAGCATTTAAATTGGGACGGAGGGAGTATATACTAAGGTTTGTTTTGTTATAGTTTTCGTTTGTGTTTTTGAAAAAGAAAGAGCATTGTTCTAGTTTCCAAGGGTGTTTCGATTCATTTCGTCATCGGGGAGCTGACATCTTAAGGACATCGAGAGGGTCAAAATTGGGGTGTCTACACCCTGTTAGGGATTTGATTTTGATGATGATGTTTTGCTAAAATGATTTCTAATTACGTTTGAGAAATTTAATATTTACTGGAATTGTTGAAGCTAATATAATTTACTAAGTACAGGCTTGATGGATCAAAGTTACGTTTGATGGATCATATTTCGTGATGGGCCACAATAAAAATTAGTATATTCTTTTGGCCCATAGTTGTAGAATCATTTGTTGAGTAAGGTGTTTTGGCCCACTGATGCAATATGGGGTCGTGTAGTACATGTAGTACTTGGGTGGGAGGCCTACTAGGCTCCCATGCGTCATACACAGCCGGGCTCCCATGCATCATACATAGCCGGCCTTCCAAGTGTGATACACACCCGCCTTCCTAGTGTAATACTCAGTTGGACTCCAAATGCAACTAAAAAAAAACAGGGCACTCTGTTTTTTCGTTTCTCTCTCTCTAGATTCAATCTTGGGACCACGAAATTTTCTATAGATTTTTATCATTCAAATTGTGCCAAGTATATTATTATGCTTGTATTTATTATTTGCGGCTCACAATTTGAATTTTGTAGGCTCAATTTTAAATATTCATATTCTTTTTCTTGGATACTGAAAAAAGGGAGATTTGCTACTTTTGAGAGATTTGCAATTACTGCAAATACTCGTTGGGCTATTTGAAATATGAGAGCATATATTTTTAACCAAATATTTGTGTGCACATATATTGATTTTATGCGTAGGAGCCGTAAAGGAAAAAGGTATGGGATTAAATGAGATGAACGTTGAAGCGGCTCAAAAGTGAAGACTTCTGAAATCATCAATTATCTATTTAAATAGAACTTTTCCATTGAAGATTTGAACCACTTTAAGTCAAGCCTTCAGAGAATCAATCGTTCAAATACACAAAGAATACAAGTCTGAGCTATACATTGTAGATTATCTTCTCCAGACTAAAAGAGAGTTTTTCACTGTAGATTTCTATACTCTGTGTGTGTGTGAGCCTACACTTGTAAAATCACCCACTACTTAGAGGGATTGAATCACACAACATAGAAACCCACCTTGTGAGAGAGAGAACCCAATCCACTGTGTTGTCAGTTAGGATTTTGTTTTTCTATTTTGAATTACCCATTATATTTGGGAGGTTATAAACTGGTCTGCGTGTACCAATATTGAACCGGTCTGCGTGTATCAATTAATGTTGTGAGTTTTTGAACTGGTCTGCGTGTACCAGTGAGTTGTTGTAAAGGGGTGTTGGCTCCTGTGAAATCCAACCCAGGTGTAAGTACTGAGAACATAGTGGATACCCGTGAGTGTTCACAAATAATATCACTGAAGAGTGGACTAAGCAATTAGCTGAACCACTATAAAAATCCTCTGTCTCATTTCTTATTTATTTTCAGTACTTCATTATTTTTATTATCCGTTTGATTTGCTAATCCATCTGTTTGGAAAAGAAAAATTGTGTATTACAGGTCCACTAGGTTGGAATATCACACCCGATTTTATCTATTTTATTACTAGATGCAATCAGGTTTTCCTCCGGTAGCGTTTCATATATTGGTTGTACCCGAGACTAAAAATGTGATTAAAACCATTCAATTTGTTCATCCCGTTGAGTGTATGTTGCACGTGAAATATAGCAGTATAGCACAAGGCCTCATCGTTTTTGAACCCAAGCTCTCTGCTACTCTCCCCACACCTCTGTTTTTTCTTTTCAATCTATGTGTTTCCAGCAGCATAGCAGTACATAGCTGTAATACCTTCAACAATTTACTCCCTTTCTTTTATCTGTCTTTGAATCCAACCGGTTATTGAGAGAAACAGAGTGATAATGAACCGTCATTATGTATTTTATTCAACACAACCGAGCTAAAAAATGTAATCTAAAACGTTGAGTTTTTCATCCTCTCAAGTTTTGAAGCACGTAAAGTATATAACACTGACCAGATATCGATAGACGAGTTCCTCAGGGGGGAGGGGAGGGGAGGGGGTGGGTTATGGAAGAGACCAAAGAGGTACTGGAACATTGCCACGCTTCTTATGAGAACAAAAATTTAAGGGGGCGTGGATCCTTTGCCTCTTTTACTAACCAAACCACCTGGAAGCCATGAACCTAGGGGCGGTTCTACTGGGGTTTCAGGGTGGGTGACAGCATATTTCCCGGACAAGGGGGTGACACAGTAGAAGCTCCCAATAAGGCAGAATCTGACATAATGGAAGCTCCCAACAAATAGATATAATGAAAAACTTAAAACCTACGAATTCCAAGAGGTTCTTCAAGTGTCCATCGGCAAAATCTACGGGATTTTAGTCAACTCCCATAAATTACACATCCTCCAAAGCCTTTTGTTTATTAACATGGAATTGTTTTTTCTTCCTCGATCCTCTACTGCTTCCTATTTCTGCTATTCAGCTATCAATTTCTTGGTCCCTAGAATTACTTGTTCACAAGACAATTCTTGGCCTCTTCCTTTTGTGATTCATAATTGGGTCCCGAAATTCTCTCTGAGTATCTGTAAGGGTTGCAAAAATGGTGAAACCCATAGGTCGACGCAAACCTGTCTTTATTGGCGGAGCAGGGGTGGCTCTGTTAATGCTTTGTATTTTTTCACCTTTCCCTAGTTTTCCGACCTCGTTAGATGTATCTCCAATGAAGTTGTTGCTGCAAAGAGACGGCGTAACTGCACCGGATTGCGCTGCCGTGGATGATCAGGACATTAACCTGGGTGACGACCCAGTCGACCATACGTTCTACGATGACCTTGGGCTGAGTTACTCGATAGGGCATCCGGTCAAGAACTGGGACGAGAAGAGAAGGGAGTGGCTGAAGCATCATCCGTCGTTTATTGGCGGAACAAAGGACAGGGTTTTTGTGTTGACTGGATCGCAGCTGAGGCCGTGTAAGAATCCGATCGGAGATCATCTTCTCATGAGGTTTTTCAAGAACAAGGTGGATTATTGTCGGATCAACGGGTATGATATCTTCTACAACAACGCGTTATTACACCCGAATATGACTGGCTGTTGGGCCAAATTACCAGTGATTCGGGCCACAATGGTGGCCCACCCGGAGGCCGAGTGGATCTTTTGGATTGACTCGGATGCAATATTTACTGATATGGATTTTAAGCCACCGATGGAGAAGTACAAGGACCATAACCTTGTGGTGGACGGCTGGCCAAACTTGATCTACGAGAAGAAGAGTTGGGTCGGGTTGAATGCCGGGGGTTTTTTAATACGAAACTGTCAATGGTCGATGGATTTTTTGGAGATGTGGGCTGCAATGGGCCCACAGACCCCAAATTACGAAAAATGGGGTAAGATCCTGACATCGACGATGAGTGACAAGATGAACACAGTATCAGACGATCAATCGGCTCTAGTTTATTTGGTATTGAAAAAGAGGGAGACGTGGGGGAGTAAAATTTACATAGAGAATCAGTACATCTTAAGTGGGTCTTGGGGGGTAATCGTCGACTCATTGGATAAGATTAGTCACAACTACAGGAGGGTAGAGAAACGGGTAGCAAGGTTTCAGAGACGACATGCAGAGAAGGTGAGCAAGCACTACGCGACGATGATAAGGGAGGCATTAACTAACGAGGGCGGCGGCGAGCTCAAAGGCAGGGCGCGGCCATTTGTCACTCACTTTACGGGGTGTCAGCCGTGTAGCGGGGAGCATCATCCGGAGTACACGGACGAGGCATGCTGGAGTGGGATGGAAAAGGCTTTGAATTTTGCTGATAATCAGGTGCTTCGAAATTATGGTTTCGCACGACCCAACCTACTGAATTCCTCATTTCTCTCTGCCCTCTCCCCTTAAGTTTTTCTTCTTACAAAAAGGAGAAATAGGAGGAGCTTACCACGTCTCTTCTTGTGCTCATCCAAGAAAGATTAGAAAATGCTCTTTCTTTTGACTGTTTTATTTTAAAAATTCTTTCTTTTTGTTTCCTCAAATTTCCATGATTCTTAATAAGGTTTACTGTAATTCTAGATGCTTTAATTCATTTGCGATGCAGAATGAGAATTTATTATTTATTTTTAATTTTTCTTTATTTTGGTTTTAGTAATACTGTTAGGGAGTCTTGCAATTTAAGAAATAAGTTTTCTACAGTATTTAATTTCCTTGTTTCTTTTTGACTGAGATTTCCTATTTTGTAGGTTATTTGGTCAAGAAGCATTTGGGTAGAAATTTTTCCTTATGTTTTATTTTCCTTTATGGTAATTTAGGAATGCTAAGTTTAGAAGTTCTACTATTATAAATAATTATGTAAGTATCAGGGCTACATGATTCTGATGATCAATGAAATTATAGAGAGTGTTCTATTTTATTCCGAATCAACCCATTGTTGTTGCCTTTATTCTTGTATTATGTGTGAATCAAACAAGTTTAAGAAATAGTTGTTGCGATCTTGTGGCTCAATCTCTTTTTCATCACGCTGCGCTGCATCAATTTAGCTGGACTTTTTATTTCGACTTTAGTTTTATTTTTAATTGAATTTTTGTTATAGCTTGATTTTAATTTTGAGTTTTTTTTTTTTTGGCTTGTTGAACCTTTTTACATTAAACATTTATCTTGAAAGAAAAAAAAACTAAACAATTTGATAAAAGAACTCTCAAAAGTTAAATACTCCATAATAGATTACTTTTGTTTTTGTTTTTTTTTTTGTTTTTAATTTTCGCAAGTTACATATATAATTCACTTTGGATACCTCTTGTCGAGGTGAAATATTTTGGCACATAACTAAATTAATTTACTAATACCGAAAAATAGGTCACTGATTTAGAAATAAGTAATTAAGTCCAAACTTTATTCAGATAAATTACTCTGTCACCCGCCGTATCCTCGTATACCACATTCCTCCCTAAATACTATCAGATTTATATCTTCTGCTATATAACAAGTAATTTTTATTTTTTTAAAACTTATTACCCTGAAAAATCAAAAAGTCTTGGCCTTGTTGGTTGCAAAGTTTAAGGTCACACAAATGAGGACTGGAACCGATTGGAATTTTTTTGGATAATTATGACACTGCAAAATCATAGATATTGGTAGGCCTTGTTGGTTGCAAAAAGCCACACAAATTTGAGGAATGAAATCGACTGGAGTATTTTTCTTCTTTTGAACTTATAATGCTGAAATTCATAGAGAGTGCTGTCTAGAGATGCACAGGCCCGGTAGTACACCCAGTCCGCCCTTTCCAGTCCGAATTTTTTAAGATTTGGGATATAAATTTAGACCCATTGGGTTGGGCTGAGATGATATTTTAAGCCCGATTAGTTAATGGTGTAGGTTTGGAAAAATCCTCAAACCCCAGCCCGGCTCGAGTATAATACTATTGTATATATACTTATATGATTATGTTTGGTCCCGTAGAAAACTAGAAGACTCTGTTTGGGGTTTTCTCTTTTAGGGTTTTCTTTCTCGAAGAGCGGCACATCTCTTCTTATTATTGAAGAATAAGTTTCATGTTAGTTTTATTCTCTTCAATTTTTTAGTCTTCTCCTTTTATCTTTTGGGAGATATTTAATTAGTAGAACTCTATAGTTTTATGGGTTTGTTTTTATAGTATCGCGAGCACACAAAACTTGTAGTGTAATCGGTTGTGACTAATTTGTGATCTTTATGGTTGATTTCTTATGTTTGTGATACTACATTTTAGAAAAATAAATGGGCTTGTTGGGTGGGTTTGAGAAATAAAACTTTAATTGGACTGGGTTAGGGAATATAAAATGAAGCCCGATTATTATTGGGCCGGGCTTGGGCAAGCACGTTAGTATATAGTATAAGCCTGACCCGAACCCGGCCCAACCCGAGGTACGTGCACCACTAGTGCTCTCTTGGCATCATTGGTTGCAAAGTTTAAGCCCACACAAACTTAAGGAACTTATAACATTGCCAAATCAAAGAGAGTGTTTTGCCTTGATGGTTGCAAAGTTTAAGCCCACCAGATTAGATGAACGAATCCAAATGGAATATTTTTTTCCCTAACTTATAAGGCTACAAATCAAAGAGATTGCTATCTTGGTCTCGTTTGTTGCTATATTGTTGCAAGTTTACTTCTGCTGATCCCCATAACACATTTTGGAATTTTTGGTTTCGGCATTTGGGAACTGATTTGTGACGACCCGGAAATTGTAAAACCACGAAAGTAAATAATGTCATCAATATTACAACTAATGGGCCCTAAAACCACAAAAGTATATATACAATGATCTTAAAATTCTCTTAAATAAATTAATGCTCCAAATATCTCTAGACAACAATATAGTCCTCAAAATGCTCAAAATCGGTCTCCACTATCCTTCTCCGAACTTGCCACATAAACTACACGGGAAGTATACAATACAACGACAATAAAAGGACAGTACAGAATCAATAAACGATATTTACAACTTTAACCGAATCAAACTTTCACAACAATAACTTAAGCCTCGTACCCGGCTCATCTCGGTAACATGCCAAGCATCACCAGGGTCAAAATAATTTTCAAATGACTGCAGGCCACGTAAATCAATAATACCCTAATACCCCGTAGCACAATCAATTAATCGCAATCCATTTAAGTTTTTCGGATTTGGTGAGCTTGCACATTTACCAATCTGCTCCATGATAATCAGCAGCACAAATATGATATGCCACATTTCACAATTAGAATGGTATTAATAGAATCAATAATGAGATCAGAATAACAAAAGAGTACAAATAGGGACGATGAATAAAAATTACTCCGGAGATTTAGAATATATTGTATACTTCCGGTACCTCAAACGAAGATGTTGGCCGTTGGATAAATGAATTGTACTAACGCCCCGAAAATTTGGGTACGTTAATAAATTAATTTTATAGTTTATTTAAAAAGAAAAGGAAACTTTATTAAAATTCTAAGGAAAACTTAATATATATTTTTTTAACGGAAAGCTAAAAGTTAGCTAACTTATTACAACTGAAAAGAAAAACAATCATCTAAAACTTTTAAACAATACTAAATGTTCAATTTAAACAAAAGACAGAGCCATCTAAACAAACAGACTATTGATAAAGCCACGGCTCCACCACTTCATATCCATCTTGCTGCCCTATCGCCTCGAAATTACTAGGCGGCTCTTTTTCTCCTTCTGTACCTGGCGTTGGAGACTCCAGGGCCACAAAAGTAGCACCGTGAGTCATAAATTACACTTAGTAGGACACCCAAAACTATCTCTTTACAAAAGCATACTCATGCAGCATTTAAAAGTACAATAATATCAATGAGCAAGAAATAACAGAATTAAAGCAAAGATCTTCAAAACAAAAGATCCTTACGGTTACTATTCATCGTATCACTATTAACCATATTATCTTTTGACAACCTCTCTCTAAATTTTCGAATGGGGTTCATCATTGTTTAAACAACCCATGTCAAAGACAATGCCACAACACTTGAATATACTCTACGGTTCCAATTTCCAACCAACACCATGATAATCGGCATTGATTCCAATCAACAATATATCCCAGTACGTTTGGTTTGCCCCTTACATCAAGCCCACTCACGGCTCAAAACCTCTGGAAATATATTGCACTTGGCTCACGACCCATACCGATTAGAAATGTCCCAACCCACAATTTTCATTAACAACTACATTTTTTTTTTTACTTACTCGCACAATTCCAACATAATATTTCAACACAGTAAAATTTAGGTTTATCCATCACAAAAGCCCAACAATCACGTAAGTCTAGTATTTTGACAAAATGAAAAGCACAATACAAAGAGTCAATATTTTCCACATAAATTGATCAAACAAATTTAGTTTATTAAAAATAGTAAATTAACTCCATAAATCTGGAACAAAGGCTGTATTTTATGAAAACTCTAATTCCTTCATTAAAAGGGTTGAAAACGGGTTTTAGAACAGTTAGTTAAATCTGTCTCGAGTTCACTATAGCAGAAAATTTGAAAAATCATATCAAATTCTACGTAACTCGGATCGAGATGAGTTTTACATGGACTCCACCTAATTGTTTGAGATCTACAACTTCATAGTTTTAAGTTTTTTCTAAATCCGAACAGAAATACCCGAAAAATAGCCGAACAGAAACTGTGTGCAACAAAACATGCAGCTTTCGCCTCTTCGGTTCCATTTTAAGCTTACAAAATCTTATCAGTTGGAAACACAACTACAACTACCAATTTCTCATCATATATCACCACTATATTTAGGTATACACAAAAAATACGAAAATGCAAAAGCAGTAAAACCTAAGTAAAAAGTAAGTTTTTGAGAGAGAGATAGGGACGGATGGGAGGGAGGGAGAGAGAGAAAGTGACATTAATATAGGGAGAGTTATGTGTAGTAGCTAATAAGAGATAAATAGAGGTAGTTAATTAAGAGATAAATGTAAGAGTAATTAAAAGAAGAGAGAGCAAGGGGGGGAGAGAGAGAGAGAGAGAGAGATACCCGGATGAGAGAGGGAGAGAGAGATTTTTGTGGGTAAGTGGTGGAGTGGTAAAGGGTTATTAGGAGTGTGGGTGAAAAGATTGGGGCATAATTCATAATTATCTCTATATCTATACACTATATTTATCCACTAGCTAAGGAAATTCAAATTAAAATCTTATATTTTTGCGAAATAAAAATTATTAAAAGTCCATTAATATAATTAATAAAATTCGGGCCTTTGCATGTACCACCATGAACAACACCCTAAAGTTGGACTTCCATCTGATCTAATCTTCTTCCTTGATCTCCACAGTCACATTTTACTACAAACATATTTTTCTTGGCCTCAAGCCCACTGTCCAAACTATATAATGTCTAGCTTAAGAGAAAAAGAACTTCAAATTCTCCTTGTCGAACCTCACGAAACATGCATATATAGCCATAATTCTATCCTAGCTCCTTTAGAGCAAATCCAATGGGGGATGGATATCCAGTTGCATTGCTATTATATAACCAAAAAATGCAAATCTTCAATCTAGTGCATAGCTATATTCAGTTGCAAAATGCATCGGTTGGATAATTGGTTGCAAATATAGAACCAAGGATGGCTATAGCCATCCTTGCCACATCATCAATCTCAACTGTCATCTTCCACAAAACCAACCGGAGAGTTACCTGAATATTGCCGGAAAATCACCGGAATCTGCAGCGGTCGCCGGAAATTGCTCCTGTCGCCGGAATCAACTTTGATCGCCGGAATCTGCTGCTGTCAGCATCACTGGAGCACCGGAATCTTGCTATGGTGACCTCGGTTTCATGATTTAGCACCGGAATCTTGAAATCATGGCCGATCGACTTAGGGTTTTGGTGAGAAATATATGGGTTTTGATCGACAAAGAGAGAGGGGTGGGTTTGATCGACATAGAGAGAGAGAGAGAGAGAGAGAGAGAGATGGGTTTTGATCGACGAGAGAGAGGGAAGGTCATCCGATCGGCCATGGTTGTTCCCTTTCGATCGGCCATGGTTGTTCTGAAGTGGGAAGAGAGAGAGAGATGTTTCCAGAGAGCGTGAGAGAGAGAGAGAGAGAGAGAGAGAGAGAGAGATATGAGACCTATGAAGCTTTGACTCACCCAACGAGTATTTCAACGGTCTGATTTGCAACGGGCAGAAATTTTTTTTTGTATAAATATAGGCCTCACTAAATTTTTCATTCATCCCAAATCCTCCCAGGCATAGATTAAGGGAAAAAAAAAATCATTCATCCAAATTCTCCCATCCAAATTTTCCTCACTTTCCATTAAGAAAAAAAATTGTTTGACTGATTATGGCTTCGTCAAGAGGAAAATCTTTCACTCCCGAGCAAGACGAAGCGATTTGCCGAGCTTTTTTATGCATTACTAAAGACCCGATTATCGGTAACTCCCAGCCACGGAGTCAGTTTTGGCAGCGGGTGCTACAACAGTATCAAGAAAAAACAAATGACGTTCAGCGAACTGAAGCAAGTATCAAAGCTCGTTGGCAAAACATCGAGAAGTGTTGCAACAAATTCCGTGGATGTTTAAGAAGTATTGAAGCTCTAAATCAAAGTGGAATGACGCATCAAAATGAGGTAATAAATTCGTCTTCTTTCTTTTGAACTTGTACTAATAATTTTTTATTTAATAATTAAATCTTGTTATCCAATATACAGTATGATATGGCAAAGCAAACGTACTATGAAGATACTGGAAAATATTTCAGTGGTATGGATGGTTGTTGGGCCATCTTAGAACATGCTATTAAGTGGCAGGATATCACTCCTAGTGGGAGGAAAGCAAAAACTCCTGAACCACCTCAAATTCCAGAGGGGATGTCATTCCCTTTTTCCCCTGAAGCAAGTCAAATTCCAAGCACTTATTATGAGTCTCTAGATGTAGAAACCACTCCTTCAAGTGGAGGTACTGGTAGTGTGTCCTCGCCAAGGAAGAGGCCTGGTGGAAAGAAGCTAGCAAAGGAAAAGAAAGCAAAGAGCAAGGTTCAAAAAGTTGAGAATGCGAGACATATTAATTTGTTGGAGACACTCAAGAAAACTGTATCAGATAACCAATCTAGGAGGATTCAATTGGAAGAAAGGAGAGTTGCATCTCTAGAAAGGCAGACAATATGTGAGGAGAGGGAGACGGCGAGGAAGGAGAAAGAGACGGAGAGGAAGGATAGAGAGATGGAGGAAAGGATTATGCAGATGGACTTGTCTGTCATTCAAGACCCCCAAATGAAGGCTTATTATGAGCATCGCAAGGCTGCAATCTTGGCAAAATGGGCCCACTCAACTTCCACAACTTATTATACTGATCTACCCGATTATTGATTATTGTATTTTTTTTTAATCTATTAATGTAATGCTTTGAAATTGGTTAATGAAATGCATTTATTTAGCTAATTTCCACAAAACGGGAAACGTATTACAATGCAACACTCAAACTGAAATTATTTAGCTAATTTCCACAACACGGGAAACGTACTAGTACATTAAAAGTACAATTAATCGAAGCTCATGCTTCCTCTCCTCTGCGGGCCCAGAGGTGTTCAACAAGATCATTGCGAAGCGCGTGATATGTCTCACTAGATCGTATCTTCTTGTTACAAGTCAGGAAGTCCGTGAATGTGGATGTTCGCTCTCGTGAGACTTGAAGTGGCCTCTCACGAAGTAGTTCAACAGCTTCAACATCTTCTTCACCACGTTGGAACTCAATTGTCATAATATGCAAGATAACACAGGTTTTCATGATGTAGTATAGATCTACCTGGTCCCAAAAACGAGCCGGGCCTTTCACAATTGCAAAGCGTGCTTGTAGCACGCCAAATGCCGTTTCAACATCTTTGCGACGTGCCTCCTGCATTCTTGCAAAGTGAGCCTTCTTTCTGTCACTGGGCTCTCTAATGGTTTGGACGATAGTTGCCCATTTTGGGTAGATACCGTCAGCAAGGTAGTACCCCATGTCGTATTGTCGTCCATTTATGACAAATTGGGAGGGAGGGGCACGACCGGCACGAAGTTCATCAAAGAGAGGAGACTGATCAAGCACGTTGATATCGTTAAATGAACCAGGCATGCCAAAGAAAGCATGCCAAATCCACAAATCATGTGAGGCAACTGCTTCAAGTATGATGGTGGGCTTTTCAACGTGTCCAGTGTACATACCGTGGTAAGCAGTTGGACATTTCTCCCATTGCCAATGCATACAGTCCAAGCTGCCTAGCATCCCAGGGAATCCACGATCCTCGGCCACACGTAGGAGCCTTGCAATATCGGCTTCATTTGGAGCCCTCAGGTACTCTGGTTCGAAGATCTCCACAACTCCTCTACAGAATCTCATGAGCGATTCTATAGCAGTACTTTTTCCGATTTTGACATACTCATCAACGCTATCAGCTGGCATCCCGTACGCAAGCATCCTCAGAGTTGCAGTCATCTTTTGGATACCAGATAGGCCAGCAGCACCAACAGCGTCGGGCTTTTGGACGAAATAATCGTCGTGTTGCTGGAGTTGAGTCAAGATCCTCTCAAACAGGGGTTTAGCCATCCGAAAACGTTGGCGAAAATTTTTTTCATTGAAAAGGGGATCTTCAGAAAAGTAATCCGAATGGATTCTTTCGTTTGCAGCAGCCCTATCACGGCGGATGAAAGCCTGCCCGCTGACAGAACCAACATAACCCCCTTGTTGTTGGTTATGACGCATTTGCATTTGTTGATAGCTGCTCGCCATTACCATCTGCAGCATTGCAACTTCATCTTCATCGGAGGAATCTCCGTCGAAATCTCCCCGCAGTACCCTTTTGCTTAAGTTGCTCATGATTAGTTTGGATAGGAAAATCTATATGGTTGATGAGAATGGTGTGGCAAATATACTAGTTTAATTGTGTATTTATAGAAAAAATTGGGTAGAATGTTAGATGAGAATGTTAGGTGACAAAGTTAGATGAGAAAATATCTGGGGTAGAACGGTGGTTGAAACAGTGGAGGACGGGAACAAAAATAAAAAATTTCCGAATGGGGGTTAAAAATTAGATCACAACGGGGTTGAAAATAACGTACATAGTTGAATTGGGGTTAAAAATGTAATTAAAAGTGAGATAGTGGGAAAGTTAGTTAAATTTGCAACTGTTTGGTTCTATTTTACAACCAGGCATTGGAGACTGGGTTGCATTTTAGCACCAAAAACCACTTTTTGGTGCCAAATTATTGCAATGGCTATAGCCATTTTCCATTTAGCATTGGATTTGCTCTTAGTAACTCCACCAACTATATTACCGATCATCATTATTCTCATGTAAACATTACACAAAACCCATACTTTACACTGCCCTACTATTCGACTCTCTCTCTCTCCCCAAACTTCCATGGTTTAACCTAAGGCCCCGATTGGATGAAAGATTATTTTCAGGGGCATAAGTTATGGAGTGAGGATAAGATAAGAGGGGGTATTATTTTTGGAGGGTTGACCCACATTGATGTGATGTTTATGGAGGGGGGATAAAAAGGTAGATGGTTTGAATGATGGATTAAATAGGGGGATAACTTTTGACTTGGTTTGGATGTTTTACAAAATAAGGTGGATAATGGAAAAAGCTATCAAATGACTCTTTTGCCCTTGTGTAGTGTTATATTTGATTATGTATTAAATTAAGTATATAAATGCAAAATCCAATATATTTAATTAATTTTTGGGCAATATTAAGCTATAATAAAATAACTAATTGGAGAGGGTAAAACCTAATTACCCTTGGGAAGGGCAGAGCACGTGCCCTAATTAATCACCACGGGAGGGTGAATAACTCGGCACCACATAGGGAGTCCTTAAGCCTTGTGCCGAGCTAGTTTGGCCATGAATAAGGTCAAGATAATAAGAATGAACTAATAAATCAGGATGCACTAGCTCGGCGTGAGTCACAAAGAGATGCCCTTGACATAGCCGAGCTAGGTAGGCTACGAATATAGCTTGAACAGCATTCTGGAATACATAATTCAGCTCGGCGATGTGGGCTGAGCTATGTACGTGTTACGCCGAGATACGTGGAAGCACGGCACCGCTACAAGTAAGGCTGTGAGACATTCCAGAATGACCTAGGACGGTTCCTTATGAGATAAGAGATAATCACGTGAATCATGGGATTGACATAAGCATTCTTAATGTGATTAGGAATGTTTTGCATTTAGGGAAGAATCCTATATGGTAAGAAAGACTGCTGCAAGAAGCACTTGGAGATTGGCACCCAATAGGAAATTCCTATTAGGAAAATGATTCCTAAAGAGAATGGGAAACAAGGGCAACGTGATGCCCTAATGAGCAGACTATCCCCGCCTATAAATAGGACATCAAACCCATGAAGAAAGGTACATTGTGAAACCCTTTTCATACGCACTATGTGATTTGAGAATTTGACTACGAGATACTAACTTAGACATCGGAGGGCCTTTGCCGACGAGAGGCAAAGGTACTCTAACCCTTTTTCTGTCTTGCAGATGTAGGGTTGAATCAAGGAAGCACGTGATCCAGGTTTACGTGGATTTTATCCCCGTACACTAATTAAGAAATTCAATTTTTAAAGTATATTTTTTGAAAAATGATTTTTTTAACTAAAAAACCCAATGAAAAACTAGTTACTGCTGTAAAACCCAATGAAAATCTAGTTAAAGCAAAAAAATACAATCTATTATTAGACAACTAATATCATTAAACGGACTTCAAATTAATGAACAAATGGTCCAACTTATATTACCATAAAGCGTGATGGAAAATTAAAAAAAAGTACTATAATTTGTTACCATACAACTGTTTTTCCATAATACAAATTATAAGATCAGTTGACATTTACTACTACTATTATTTTAAAACCAATGGCTTTTACTCATATCCACGTGGTAGACCGGTTCAAAGAAAAACGTGATGGACAAATGCTTTACCCTTTTTCTAACCCGGTCATCTTCTTCTCTTTTGTGCCCCAGATCCGACCAAACTCTCTCTCTCTTTCGAACCCAACCCTACCCCAAATCCATGTGTTATAGCTAGGGAAGAAGAACAAGATTTGTAACATAAAAGAAAGAGAAAAAGCTATTATTTCCACAAAATTACAATGAATGGAAAGTATCTTATGACCCCTCTTCTTATACACGAGTATATTCTCCACTATCTCCTAACTAACTTTCAATCAACCACTGTCAGTTTTACAACCGATTAAATGGAGACACATAGCTTATTATAGCTAAAGCACTATGGCTAATACAATTGACAATGGCTACCTATAATAGCTAGCTAATAGCTGAAATGATTATAACATTGCCCTCCTCTTGAAAACAGTCTTGACCTCAAGGTTGGAATTGAGGGTATTTGGCCCTGATTTCAGAGTGATCAACCTAGGTTGCATCTTCTGGAGAAAGAGTTGAGCCACTGAATGAGCCACTGCACTACAACCTTGTTCCCACGTTTCACCATCCTCCTATCCAATACAGCCATTGGTTCCAATTGGAAATTTCTTTCTGGACCGACTGGTGGTAGAGTTCGTTGAGCTACCACATTGGCCTCTATCTTCTTTTTTAGTAAAGAAACATGGAAAATGGGATGGACTTTTGCTGTAGCTGGAAAGTGAAGTCCCAATCTTTTCAACCACCTGAAAAGGAACATAGAATCTCAGAGCTAACTTCAGGTTCCTGTGCAAGGCCAGTGTAGTCTGCTTATAAGGTTGGAGTCTCAGATATACCCAGTCATTGACTGCAAATTCCCTTTCTGACTTGCCTTTATCTGCATTAATCTTCAACCTTTGCTGAGCATGAGTAAGATGCTCTTTGAGTTTTCTGAGAATGGTAGCCCTTTCCATTACCCTTTTGTCCACCTCAGCTACTCGGTGTGGACAGAGAAAAAGTGTGATCAGGTGGTTCCTGCCCATAAACTACAAAATACGGGGTGATTTTGATAGCAGAGTGGTAGGTAGTATTGTACCACCATTCTGCTAGTGTCAGCCAATTAACCCATTGCCTTGGACTGTCCCTAGTCATACATCTAAGGTAGTTTTCCTGACATTTGATCAGAATTTCGGCATGTCCATCAGCCTGTTGGTAGTATGCAGTTCTAAGGAACAACTTGCAACCTTGTAGAGTGAAGCGCTCTTGCCAAAAACTACTAGTGAAAACATCCCTATCAAAAAATAAAAATAAAAAGGTAGAAGGGAGTCCATGTAACCTGAATACCTGATCAAAGAAAACTTTAGCTACATCCTTAGCTGTGTAAGGATGAGACAAGGCCATGAAATGGCCATAATTGTTTAACCTGTCCACCACCACAAAAATTGTATTTTTCCCATGTGAGTTAGGCAAGCCTTCTATGAAATCCATGGATATGTTAGACCAAACTTTGTCAGGAATAGGAAGAGGTTGTAGTAGACCTGGGTATTTCACATTCTCAGTTTTGAACCTTTGGCAAATATCACAAGCTGAAAACTGAGCCACATCTTGGTGTACTCCCTTCCAATAAAAAATCCTTTGCAGTCTCTTGGTCGTCTTGTGTATCCCTGAGTGGCCCCTTATGGAAGTAGAGTGGAACTCTTGAATAAGTTGCAGCCTAAATGGTGACTTCCTAACTATCAATTTGCCATGGTGAGTCAAAAGTCCATGCTCCCAAGTGTACCCATCATGAGCCTTATTATTCTGTAACTTAGAGATGAGATGTTGAATCTTTGCATCAGTCTACCAACTATGTTTAACCTCCTGCAACCAACTAGTAGAAACACAAGTGCATGTAATGCAGCTATAGAATCTGTAGCATTTGAAAATTCTTCTTTTCTGGATAGAGCATTAGCTGCTTGATTGTCCTTACCACATTTGTAGACTATAGTTTAATCAAAATCCAACAGTTTAGTAACCCATTTTTGTTGAAATGGGGTTCCCACCCTCTACTCCAACAAATACTTGAGGCTTTGATGATCAGTTTTGATGTAAAAATGCCTACCCAGTAGGTAATATCTCCATTTAACAATTGCCAATACCACAGCCATTAACTCCTTTTCATAGGTAGACAAAGCTTTATCTTTATTTTATAGACCCTTACTCCAATAAGTTATTGGGTGGCTTTCTTGCATTAATACAACACCCAAGCCAGTGCCAGAAGCATCTAACTCCAAAAGAAAAACTTTGGAATAATTTGGTAGGGTCAGAAATGGAGTGGAAGTCATAGCTGTTTTCAGTAGTTGAAAGGCTGCAGTAGCATCACTGGTCCATCTAAAGGCATCCTTTTAAGCAAACTGTGAAGTGGGGTACATATCTTGCCATACCCTTGGATAAATCTCCTGTAGTAACTAGTAAGGCCAAGGAATCCCCTCAACCCTTTCAGAGTTGTAGCTAAGGGCCAAGATTTTATGGCTTGAAGTTTGGTAGGCTCAACAGAAACTCCTTTAGCTGAGACCAAATGCCCCAAGTATTCCACCTCAGTTTTACCAAACACACACTTGGACATTTTGGCAAAAAAATGATTTAGTCTCAATAATTGCAGTTTGTGTTGTAAGTGCTGCAAATGCTCATCCCAAGACTTACTATAGACTAATATGTCATAAAAAAAGAACAAAATGAATTTTCTCAAAGAAGGACTGAAGATCTCATTCATTAAGCTTTGAAAGGTAGATGGAGCATTGGTGAGCCTAAAAGGAATTACCAGAAACTCATAGTGTCCATCATGAGTTCTGAAAGCAGTTTTATCAATATCTGTGGGATGGACTCTTATATGATGATATCCAGACCTTAGGTCTAGCTTGGAGAAGTACTTAGCCCCACATAATTCATCTAGAAGTTCATCTATGACAGGAATAGGAAATTTATCTTTAATTGTAACATTATTCAATGCCCTGCAATCCACACACATTCTCGAAGTCTCCTCCTTCTTCTTGACTAAGAGAACTAGAGATGAATAGGGACTGACACTAGGTCTAATTAATAATGCCAGAATTAAGCATTTCCTTTACTTGTTTCTCAATTTTTGCCTTTTGGAAGTATGGATACCTGTATGGTCTGATGTTTGTGGGCTGAGCTCCAGGCTTAAATGGAATGCAGTGGTCATGTTCTTGTTGGTGGAAGGCCTTTGGGTTCTTGGAACATATCTGAGAAATCTGACAACAGGGCTCTCAATTTAGTTGGTCCCTCTTCTTCCTTGTCTTGGCAATCTGCTTGTAAGAAACAAATTTGTGCCACAACCCCTTTGAGACTGTTTCTGAAGCAACTTCTGCATTTTTCCTGATCTCACTGTCTTCAATTCATCCATCTTTCCCCCCCTGAGCACATGTCTCTTGCCATTTAAATGGAAATCCATTATGAGAATTTGGAAACCCCATTTGACTGGTCCCAAGGTTGCTAACCACTGGATTCCCAACACCATGTCACACCCTTTTAACTGCAAGACCCTCATGTCAGCTTGGAAAATGGTACCCTGCATCTCCCACTGGAAATTTCTGCACATGGCAGAGCTCAACATTCTTGTTCCATCAGCAACACAGACTGGTAAAGAATCTGTATTTTCAGTTGCTATACCCACCCTCTTAACTATTTCTGGACCTAGGAAATTATGAGTGCTTCCTGAGTCGATCAAAATGGTGATGAGGTTTTTCTTAACATTCCCTCTAACCCTCATTGTCCTGTAAGAAACAGATCCAGTCAATGCATTCAAAGCAATCTACAACTCTTCTTTAGGTACTGAATCTACATTTTCCTCCTCATCTTCTTCAAGATTTGGGTGATCCTCCTCCTCTCCCTCAAGTGCATACAGTTGTTTCTTTTTACACACATGGCCTCTAGTGTATTTCTCATTACACTTGAAACACAAACCCTTAGCTTTCTTTTCCTCTAACTCCTTGGGTAGCTCTCTCTTGTCATAACCACCAATACTCAAACTAGGTCGTCCAGAGGACCAAGAAAAGCAAACCTCAGGTTTAGTTCCAACCCTAGTTTTCTTTGTAATTGCCTCAATACTGGTTTCTTGCAATTTTGCCAATCCAATAGCTTGAGTGATAGTAACCGGTTTGAACATCAATACTCCTGCTTGAATCTCAGTTTTTAACCCACTTACAAAGCAACTAACAAAGAATGATTTAGGAAGATTATGGGTTCTATTAGCCAAGATTTCGAATTGTGTTTGATAATCTCTCACAGTGGTAGTTTGTCGCAACTTTGTCAATTCTCCTGTAGCATCTTCATATGAATTAGGCCCAAATCTTGAAATGAGACCTTGTTTAAACAGATCCCAATTGACATGTCTATGTCATTTTTCAAACCACTGGAACCATTGGAGGGATGAATCCTCTAGGTGGAGAGAAGCTATCTTAACCCTATCCTAAAGATTGATCCCATTATATTAAAAAAATCTCTCACATTTATAAAGCCATCTGTTAGGGTCTTCTCCCCCAAATCGTGGGAATTCAATTCTTGCATATTGATAGGCGCGTAATATCACAGATATAAGCGCCTAAGTAGGGCGAATTAGCGCATTAGAGGCGCGTTTTATTTCATTTTCCGCTTGATTCGGTGTTGTCTCGTGTTTTTGGTGTTTGTGTTTGTTTTGTAGGAAACGGACCGGAAAGGAGCACGGAAAGTGACACAAGGCATCGGGCATGCGGGGAACCGGTGGGACCCAAGCAAGGACGACCAAAAAGCTGAAAAAGTCAACTTAGAGGCTCGGTATCGTTACAGGGATTGTCCTGTATCGATACCCAAGCACCATCTAGAAAACAGAACCTACTGGTATCGATACAGGACTTCTCCTGTATCGATACCGAGGCCCTTAATTTGCCCGTCTTGACTTGCCACGTGTGTTGACTTCGGGAGGGGTATTTATACCTCGTTTTTACTCCGAATTAGGGTTCGACTTTTGCTCTAGTTTCCTTAGTTTTTCGCAGCCGTTTTCTCCTTGGAGATTCTACTTTCCGAGTTACTTTTCCATTGAAGTTTTGCAGTTTCGTTCGCAGTTTCAAGTATTGCTTCGGTAATTTCTGTTTTATTTACATTAATCTCAGTTCGCGGGAGTTTGTCCGTGTTCTGAGATTCGAATCTTTGTTTTAATTCTTATTCAAGTTTAATAACATGTTTTATTCCAGAATTTTCTTATCTGCTGCGTTTTTAACAATGAGTGAGTAGTCGTATTGAGTGCGGCCGCGGGATGAAGGTGTCCCGTGGCTAGGCTAATTTACGTTCCACCTCGGTGCCGAATCATTTTAATCAATGTGCAATTTTTGAATACGGAAGTTTTTCTAGCAAACAAACCCGGGCATTGCCAATTCCGAATGCGCGCAGAAATTGGTGACAAGTGGTGCGCATTTGTTGGGAATTATTTTTCATATTTCTAAATCTATTGATTGAATAATTGTGGCCCGAGTGAATGTGAATTAGTCTAGCTGCGGACACCGTAGTGCCCACGGCTGTGCTCTCCTTTTTAAATTCAGAGTCCAGTAGTTAAATCAGTTTAATTTAGTTAATTAATCAAATCATCTGAGCAAGGGGTGGCTACCTGAGAGCCAATTACAAACGTAGAGCCGACATTGTTTGAGTTAAGTACCGTAGACCGTCTCTGTGGTTCGACTCCGGTACTTCCGGATTTATTGTGCTGCACCGGTCGATAGTCCTACGCTTGAAACGAAATTCTAGTTAATTATTAATCACCCGAACGGTCAAGCATTTTTGGCGCCGTTGCCGGGGACGGTGACGTGTGTTCAAACGGTGTTAGTTTAGTGTTTGTTAAATTTGTAGTTGAGTCATCATAGGTAGAGATAAGCAAGTCGTACGTAAACCTGATCCTCTCTATTACCGTGATCGTACTAATCGCTTGATTAGGATAGAGAACAGGTCAGAGTCAGTAGAGAGTCGGTCGGAGTCCATTTCCATTAGTGGACTCTACATAGATTTACCTGTCGAGTCAGTTAATTTCAATAATCCGCTTTATCAGTCAGAGTCAGAGTCAGAGTCAGTTTCCAAACCAGAATCTTTTGATGATTTGACCGTTCGGGTGATTAATAATTAACTAGAATTTCGTCCCAAGCGTAGGACTATCGACCGGTGCAGCACAATAAATCCGGAAGTACCGGAGTCGAACCACAAAGACGGTCTACGGTGCTTAACTCAAACAATGTCGGCTCTACGTTTGTAATTGGCTCTCAGGTAGCCACCCCTTGCTCAGATGATTTGATTAATTAACTAAATTAAACTGATTTAACTACTGGACTCTGAATTTAAAAAGTAGAGCACAGCCATGGGCACTACGGTGTCCGCAGCTAGACTAATTCACATTCACTCGGGCCACAATTATTCAATCAATAGATTTAGAAATATGAAAAATAATTCCCAACAAATGCGCACCACTTGTCACCAATTTCTGCGCGCATTCGGAATTGGCAATGCCCGGGTTTGTTTGCTAGAAAAACTTCCGTATTAAAAAATTGCGCATTGATTAAAATGATTCGGCACCGAGGTGGAACATAAATTAGCCTAGCCACGGGACACCTTCATCCCGCGGCCGCACTCAATACGACTACTCACTCATTATTAAAAATGCAGCAGATAAGAAAATTCTGGAATAAAACATGCTATTAAACTTGAATAAGAATTAAAACAAAGATTCGAATCTCAGAACACGGACAAACTCCCGCGAACTGAGATTAATGTAAATAAAACAGAAATTACCGAAGCAATACTTGAAACTGCGAACGAAACCGCAAAACTTCAATGGAAAAGTAACTCGGAAAGTAGAATCTCCAAGGGGAAAACGGCTGCGAAAAACTAAGGAAACTAGAGCAAAAGTCGAACCCTAATTCGGAGTAAAAAGGAGGTATACATACCCTCCCGAAGTCAACACACGTGGCAAGTCAAGACGGGCAAATTAAGGGCCTCGGTATCGATACAGGAGAAGTCCTGTATCGATACCAGTAGGTTCTGTTTTCTGGATGGTGCTTGGGTATCGATATAGGACAATCCCTGTATCGATACCGAGCCTCTAAGTTGACTTTTTCAGCTCTTTGGTCGTCCTTGCTTGGGTCCCACCGGTTCCCCGCATGCCCGATGCCTTGTGTCACTTTCCGTGCTCCTTTCCGGTCCGTTTCCTACAAAACAAACACAAACACCAAAAACACGAGACAACACCGAATCAAGCGGAAAATGAAATAAAACGCGCCTCTAATGCGCTAATTCGCCCTACTTAGGCGCTTATATCTGTGATATTACGCGCCTATCACACCCCCCAACTTGAGCGTTGCTAGTCCCTAGGAACGAACGAAAATAAAACAATGAAAAGAAACTAGAAAAACACCAACGGGGGTACGGGGGTTATAACACCTGTAGAAATAATCAATCATAGCGATAGATATTTGCCTCTAAATATGCCTGTAACTCAAATGCATGCATGCTTTGACAGAAAATTGAACATGGTTAGCATAGCGCCACATGCGCGAATAAATATCCCTACAAAAATAATCGCGTCGCACAACTCACTTGGAACACTCAACATCCCATATAAGCGTTTGGCGAGATGCGTGGAACCGAACAACTGGTGTCCACGAGCCAATCAAAATCAACGCTTAACAGAAACAACCGCACGATATGCACAATATGTCCAAACATGATTCCACAAAATAAGTAACATCATTATTAATCATGCATAAGTGAGGGATAGAATACGAGCACACGATCGACTAAGGACTTTTTGGATTATATTGACCTTGGTTAGACAAAAATAGGAAATTGCAAAATCAGGTGACGGCCTATAGAAGCTCAAGGTTCACTACCCCGACTGGCCGCACCTGTCATGTCTAAAACCTGCCGATGCGCCCATCGGCGCCACCCAAACCAAATCCTAAACATCAAGATAAAGCAACATCCATGCGAGTTATATTACGAACCCCAAATGAAAAAGAGAAACACGAGTTCCACATGAAATAACAGAAAACCCAACATAAAATAACACCTCCAACTATCACTACCTACCCTCAGCCAGCCCCATGCAACACAAGTGCCTCAATCAATCCGACTCTTCCTCCTCTGGTTCAGCCTCATCAGCGAAATCATCGCTGACCTCCAACTCCGGTAACTCAAGAGGAACATATGGATCCGAAGTCGACCCCTCAAGTCGCCCTACCATCCACTCTTCCCTGTGATTCATCCGCTGCAGCATTCTTGCATTTTGTCGCACCTCCCTCTTAAGCTTCTGATGGCTTCGAATGGTAGCGACCCCTTGACAAAAGATCTTTTGCAGCCAAGTGGTATTGGATGAGCTGGGGGGTGGCTCTGTAGTAAAAAATGCTCCTCCTCTAGCACCTCGAGACTGAGCTCTGCTCTTGGTAAGAATGGTGATGTCTATAGGCCCAGGGACTAGTGGATCGTTGTTGAACCACTTGGCCCCTTGCAATCCGGAGTCTCTAGCAATGGCCGAAATCAGGCAGGGAAACGGCATTCGGGTCTGTGTTGGGGCATCGCGAAAATCAATGATCTTAGAGTAAATGAACAATGCCCAATCACACACAGTCTCCTCATCCATAAAAGCTGTCAGCATATTCCCAGTATCAACAGAGGGCTTATTTTCAGTTGCCCTCGGATCCAGATTATAACAAACCACTTGGTTCACGAACCGATAGGCTGCCCTAAACTTGCCCGGCCGGTGAGGGATACTAGCATCCCTACGTTTTTCATACAAAATACCCGTCACTATGTGCGAGTCAAAATCTTCAGCGGGACAAGGGTAGTTAATATCAGTTGGCCTCCTATATCGCAAACTCGCGGCAATAATATCGGGGGTGATAGTGATGTGGGTTCTAGCCACTCGTGAGGTTATCTGAGTCTCGGAACTGAATGCAGTCCCGGATGCTGGTACATGAATGTGTTTATAGAATTCCCTCACAAGTTCTAGATTATACCCGGGGTTTGGATTGAACCAAAATGACATACCTTGCCGCACAATGGCTCGTATGGTCTCGTCATTCTCGAGAAACCCATCCCGGATAACGTGGCGCTCGTTCTTAACGCCCCTTTGATCAATGGAAGCCTCCCACTTTTCTCGTTCATCCCGGGCAATCTGATCCTTCGACCTCCGTCCTCCGGCCGCTTGCTCTGGAGCGGCACTCGAAGAAGCCGCCCCTTTAGCCTTAGCACTCGCGGGAATCCTTTTAGGTGCCATGTTTTGAAAGAGGATTTTGGAAATTTAGGGTTTTTTTAGATCTGGAGGGATAAGGGATTTCGGAAGGAATGGAGAGGTATATGTGGTAGAGGTGAAGAAGAGGAGTGTTTTGGTGAAGTTTGGTGGAATTTGGGTAAGATTTGGTGGAGTTATGGAGGTTTGAAGGTGGTGGTTATGGAAGAATTTCGTGGGTTTAGGGTTAGAGAGAGAGAGAAGGTTGGGGAAGAAGATGAGAAGTGGGGAGGAATGACCGGTCAAACCCTTTAAATTCGCGTGTTAGGGGCATCGGTATCGATACAGGGAAAGACCTGTATCGATACCCGTACGTTCTGTTCGCGAATTGGGAACCCGGTATCGATACAGGACAATTACTGTATCGATACTGAAAGGCCTTTTTTTTTTTTTTTTTTTTTAGGCTGGGGTTTATGGGTTTTGGTTTCCAAAACATGACACCTAATCAGACTTCTTCAATTATTAATCCCTCACAAGCACATTGCTTCCCAAATTTCCACAACAGCACGACACTTATGGTGCACGGAACTTGACTCACCCCCCCCCAACCTCAATCCAACCAAAAACACCGGTTTCCTAAGTTAGACACGGGAACTGACTCGGACTGGTTTAAGATGGGTCAAAGGGACTCGTATGTGGTTTAATCATGCAAAAATGCCTTGTTTCATCCCCTATGCACGTTATTCATTCTCACAAATGCATGAAAAATAACTAGTCTCTTACTTGCAAAAGAAAAGCCTACTATTTTATACGATTGCAGAACGGAATACAAAGAACATGAGAATGTTATTCAGGATACGCTATTATCAATGTGGGGACACTTATTCACATGCTTGACAGTGCATCATGCTCAATGTAAATAGTCAAATATATGCATGCATTCAAGTTAAACGGGCATATATTCAAGTTAAATATTCGCTCGATGATACTCACAAAATGCATAACACCCGTATCCCCGAAAACTAACTAGCAACGCTATATAAGTACAAAGTACACCCTCCCCCCAACTAGAATCATGCTATGTCCCCAGAGCATGGAGACAGAAAAATTGAAAGAACAAGGGGAAGAACTGGACCTCCGGGTGGCAGCCAACCACCATGACCTCGGCCGATATACGAGGAATTTCAGGTACGCTCACCTTGCAACCTGCAAAACACGTCAGTCCAGCCCGGCACGTGGTATCCGGGCGTACACAGAAAAACCAAAGGAAAAAAACAATAACAGGACAAGAAATTACTCCACCACTTCCGTCATGTGAAGACACGGGTACTACTTTTCTCCCTAATTTCTCACTTAAATTTGTGTAGAGAAGGTCATCATAACAATCCCGGGTAAGTCATGACTCAACAGGTTAAATTACTCAAGGTTCTTCCTTAAAGCAATCAGAGCCAATCGTCTTTAATGACTATCCGAGACACGGCAATAAGATTGTTTGAAACCCAGATACACAAATTTAAGGCTAGAACTTAGGTGGCTATACCGGACCGAAAATATTATTATTATTATTTTTTTTTTTTTTAAATTTTTTTTTTTATGTTTTTCCGAAAACGCCCTTACTAACCGGAGCTGGGCACACGATCCTTATTTTAATAGCGGCGTGCGAAGCTATAAATACCCAAGTCAATGATGGGTACCCCTATGGTTAGGGGTCGGGTCCACACTCAACGAAGAGCGTGGTACGCGTGAGCTACCCGTCAAAATAAGGCGGAAAACGCCTACACAACTGGGTCGTCCGAATAAACAGGATCGACCAACTCCTCATCCGGTTCACCTACCTCCAAAAATTCCAAATAAAGTTTGAGACGCTGTCCGTTAACTTTGAACACATGATCATCTTTAGGGTCACGGACATCGACTGAACCATTTGGGTAAACATTGGTTACTATGTAGGGACCATCCCAACGGGACCTCAACTTGCCGGGAAATAGATGTAGACGCGAATTATAGAGCAACACTTTCTGACCAACTCTAAAGGTTTTGCGCTGAATATTCCTATCATGATACGCCTTCACCTTAGCCTTATAAATACTAGCATTCTCATACGCGTCATTCCGAAGCTCCTCGAGCTCACATAACTGTAACTTCCTATGTGCACCCACCACATCTAGACTCGAATTGATTTCCTGGAGGGCCCAATAGGCCTTCTTCTCTAACTCAACTGGTAGGTGGCAGGCCTTACCGAAAACAAGCCGATAGGGTGAAGCACCCAACACGGTCTTATAAGCAGTGCGATAAGCCCACAACGCATTATTCAACCTGGTGGACCAATCCTTCCTAGTCACACCTACAGTTTTCTCCAAAATTCGCTTGATCTCTCTATTTGCTAACTCGGCCTGCCCATTAGTTTGGGGGTGGTACGAAGTGGACACCTTGTGAGTGACGCTATACTCCCCCATTAACTTTGCAAACGACCGACTTGTGAAGTGCGTGCCCTGATCAGAGATAATGGCGCGTGGCACGCCAAACCTCGACAAAATATTAGACTTAATGAACTCTAGCACGACTCGCGACTCCATAGACTTAGTGGGTATCGCCTCTACCCACTTGGACACATAGTCCACCGCTACCAAAATATACTCGTAACCATGAGACATAGGTAATGGACCCATAAAGTCAATGCCCCAACAATCGAAAACCTCTAGCACAAGAATGGGCCGGAGGGGCATCTCCTGACGTGAAGACAATTTGCCAAGCTTTTGGCAACGGTCGCATGACCTACAGAATACATGAACGAGCTTAAACATATCAGGCCACCAGAATCCACACTGTAAAATCTTGGCGGTGGTCTTCTTCGCAGAGAAGTGACCACCACACGCCTCGCTATGACAGAACTCTATAATCCCCTTCTGATCAGACTCGGGGACACATCTACGCACAATCTGGTCCGCACAGTACTTAAACAAATATGGGTCATCGAATATATACTGTCGGACACTCCTCAAAAATCGCTGCTTCTCTTGGGTAGACCAATGGGAAGGAATCTGCCCAGTCACCAAATAATTGGCGATATCAGCATACCATGGACACTCATTAGCGGCGAACAACTGCTCATCCGGAAAAGAATCTCTAATGGGAAGATTCGAGGTGGGGTCCTCGAATTCCAGACGAGACAGATGGTCAGCCACTACATTCTCTACCCCTTTTTATCCTTGATAATCAGGTGGAGCTTTCGCGTCCTGCTTAGTCATTAAGTACTTTAGGGCCGCATGATCGGTAAAAACCGTGATCTGCGAACCTATCAGGTAGGACCGAAACTTATCTAAAGCAAACACCACCGCTAACAACTCCTTCTCGGTGGTGGTGTAGTTCATCTGCGCCTCATTCAATGTCTTACTAGCGTAGTAGATCACACATGGGTCTTTCCCTCTCCTCTGCCCTAACACAGCTCCGACTGCATAGTCAGAAGCATCACACATCAACTCAAAGGGAAGACTCCAATCCGGGGACTGCACAATCGGCGGAGTTGTGAGACTCCGCTTTAACATCTGAAATGCCCCCTCACAAGCATCGGACCACACAAAAGGTGTGTCCTTTGCCAACAACTGACACAACGGACGGGAGATAGCACTGAAGTCTTTAATGAACCGCCGGTAGAAACCAGGGTGTCCCAGAAATGAACGCACATCCTTAACGGACTTAGGTATTGGGAGATTTCGGATTAAATCTATTTTGGCCTTGTCCACCTCAATACCCTTAGAGGACACAATGTGTCCCAACACGATTCCTTGGGTAACCATGAAGTGGCACTTCTCCCAATTTAGCACCAAGTGCTTCTCCTCACACCTCTGTAAAACTTTTCCCAAATTTTCGAGGCATCCATCGAATGAATCTCCGAAAACCGAAAAATCATCCATGAACACCTCTACTATCCTTTCCACCATGTCGCTAAAAATTCCCATCATGCACCTGGAAAAGGTACCAGGTGCATTGCACAACCCAAAGGGCATGCGACGGTAAGCATAGGTTCCATATGGACATGTGAAGGTGGTCTTTTCCTGGTCCTCTAAGGCGACCTCAATCTGGTTATACCCCGAATACCCATCCAAAAAGCAATAAAAGGCCCGACCCGCTACCCTCTCTAAAATCTGATCAATGAAAGGAAGAGGGAAGTGGTCTTTCCGGGTGCTCGCATTGAGCTTCCGGTAGTCTATGCAAACTCTCCATCCTGTGGGAACTCGGGTCGGCACTAAAACTCCCTCATCGTTGGTCACAACGGTCACTCCTGCCTTCTTAGGCACCACCTGCACTGGGCTCACCCACTCACTATGGGCAACTGGATAAATGATACCCGCGTCTAACAACTTAAGCACCTCAGCCCGAACCACGTCTTTCATGTTGGGGTTAAGACGCCGCTGAGGTTTCCTGGAGGGCTTTACACTTTCCTCAAGAATAATGCGGTGTGTACACACCGTTGGGCTTATACCATGCAAATCCGCTATGGTCCAGCCAATCACGCCCATGTGCTCTCTCAACAAATTTAGCAGTTTCCTCTCTTGATCTTCCTCGAGGGATGAGGAGATCACAACCGGATAGGTATCATTGCCTTTCAAAAAGGCATACTTAAGCGTGTCCGGTAGAGGTTTTAACTCTGGTTTAGGCGGCTGGACAGATGACGGGAGAACCTTGGGCGGAGGGTTGCCCAATGGTTCAAACATAGGGTTATGAGTGACCCCACACACCTCTGCACACAACTCCTCAATATCTAGTAACTCTAACAAATTCACAACCTCCGCTGAGTCTAAAAATGATATTCCCTCGGAGGTAAGAGCAACCTCCAAGGGGTCCTTATACAGGACTGTATCAATATGCTCCTGGACTAACGTGTCAATCAGGCACAACTCCTCAGACTCCTCCTCATCATCCTCTAATGTACTGACACTGAAAACATCCACCTCCATTCTCTCCTCACCGACAGATAACTGGACCTTGCCAGTTTTGCAGTTCATAACAGCATTGGAGGTGGCTAGGAAGGGACGTCCCAAGATGATGGGAGTCTTCTCTAAAGCCTCAAGACCGGGACTAATGTCTAGAACAATGAAATCAGCGGGAAATTGAAACTCCCCTACCCGGATCAACACATCCTCTACCACTCCCTTGGGCACTCTAATACTCCGGTTAGCCAGCCAACTGTAGAGTGACTGGAGTCTCACTGAGGTCGCCTAAGTCCAATCTCAAGTATGCTGAATAAGGGAGCAAATTAACACTCGCTCCCAAATCCAACAATGCCTTGTCAAAATTCTGACCTGCTATGGCTATGGGAATGGTGGGACACCCTGGATCCTTGCACTTGGCAGGAATCTCAGTCTGCAAAATGGAGCTCACTTGCTCCGTCAGAACCACGTTGTTCTGACTCTTGCGCTTTGGTGTGCAAAGGTCCTTCAATACCTTAGCACACTGGGGGAAGGATTCAATTGCCTCCATCAGGGTGATGGGGAATTGAACCTTCTTAAGCAACTCAATTATTTTGTTGTTCATGGTTTGCTTGGGTCTCACCGCCAGTCTTTGGGGAAATGGAGCTACTGGTACAGCTGGCGGTGGTGGAGTCGTGGGGGCTGCAGCTGCAGGCACCACCACTTCAGGTGACTCCTCTCTCTCTTCTACTTCCTCCCGAGGCACCTCAGCAGTATCAAAAATGACCTCAGGCTCAATAACTGGCTCCGGGGGTGGAGCCTGTCTTAGTGTTGGCTGAATGGTCTTATCAATCGTTTTCCCACTCCTAAGAATGGTAACTGCTTTAGCCTCTTCCTGATTTTGCCCTTGAACATTGGGACCTGAAGAATTTCCCACATAATGGGCACCTGCCTGACTACCTTGGGCCGGAAACCTACCCTTCTCCTGTTGCATTTGGCTGATCACCGCAGTGAGTTGCGTCATTTGGGCCGTAAGGGCCCCAATTTCTTTGCTGGTATCGATCCAAATGTCGATTGAGACTGCATTAGGGAATTCATGGAATCCTCAAAACGGGGTGGTGCGATGCATTGCATAACTGAGGGGCGGACCACGAGTGGATGGGCCTCCCCCACCTTGCTTGTGTCTGGTAGTTGTAAGGAATGACTTGGCCTGCGGAGGCCAGGTGCTTGGGGCCCGATGAAATGTTGCGGCGGAGCGGCGCAAGGAGTTGCGCTTGACCTCCACCTGCGGGTCTAGGTCGACCACCCAAGTTGGGGTGATCTCTCCATCCCGGGTTATACGTATTTGAGTATGGGTCCCAATTCCTCACAACATTTACCTCTTCCCGATTATTCGACTCGCTCCCTTAGCGGCTAAAAATCCGGGGCATGCGGTTGCAATGTGCCCCTTACACTCACACCACACATGAGACTTCCTCTATACTACCGGACCTCATGCCTTTGGGCGTCCGCCTAACTTCTAATTCCTCTAGCTTCGAGCCATCTTTTCAACTTTGGGCACGGAGTCGCCGGTCACGTATGGTAACGGGGGATAACATTGGACCCGGAAGGTCGGACCGATCAAAATCGAGGGTTCTAACGCCCCTCCTGCCTCTCTCGCTAGGTCATCCGAGAAAATCCCAACCCTCATCCATGATTTTGGACAAGAAGTCGTCCCCTTTACACGAATACTCTATGTCTTTGGATTGTCTCGGCGTTGAGACCCGGTGAAAGAATTCGACCAACCGTATCTCTTCTCAAAACCAGGGTGTGGCATCTTTAGGAGCAAATCTTTGAAACGCTCCCATGCCTTCACAAAAGACTCTCCCCTCTCTTGCCTAAAGCCTTGGATTTGACGCCTTAAACTATTAGTTTTAGCCTCAGAAAAAATATTTTCTGTAAAACGCGTCACTTACATGCGCCCATGTGGTGAAGGACTGAGGCTTTTGCATTCTGAACCATCTAAGTGCGCCATCTTTTAAAGTTGCCTCAAACAGCTTGAGGCAGGCATTGTCGTATTGGGTAGTAGACGCCAGGTTGCGCACTAACCCCTCAAACGTCCGCACATGTTCGTACGGATCATCAGACTCTCTCCCATAGAAGTTAGGGAGGTTATTCAGGACACCAGGTTTTACAGTGAAGGCATTGCGTGCCTCCTGTGTCTCTCGAGGAAACACAATCGGCCCGGGAGGAGTGGTCCTCTCGGGATTCAAGTGCTGCCTCAACGACGGTTGTTGAATTACCTGCTGGTCTCCCATTTCAAAAGATTCTGGTTTGGAAACTCACTCTGACTCTGACTGATAAAGCGGATTATTGAAATTAACTGACTCGACAGGTAAATCTATGTAGAGTCCACTAATGGAAATGGACTCCGACCGACTCTCTACTGACTATGACATGTTCTCTATCCTAATCAAGCGATTAGTACGATCACGGTAATAGAGAGGATCAGGTTTACGTACGATTTGCTTATCTCTACCTATGATGACTCAACTACAAATTTAACAAACACTAAACTAACACCGTTTGAACACACGTCACCGTCCCCCGGCCACGGCGCCAAAAATGCTTGACCGTTCGGGTGATTAATAATTAACTAGAATTTTGTCCCAAGCGTAGGACTATCGACCGGTGCAGCACAATAAATCCGGAAGTACCGGAGTCGAACCACAGAGACGGTCTACGGTGCTTAACTCAAACAATGTCGGCTCTACGTTTGTAATTGGCTCTCAGGTAGCCACCCCTTGCTCAGATGATTTGATTAATTAACTAAATTAAACTGATTTAACTACTGGACTCTGAATTTAAAAAGGAGAGCACAGCCGTGGGCACTACGGTGTCCGCAGCTAGACTAATTCACATTCACTCGGGCCACAATTATTCAATCAATAGATTTAGAAATATGAAAAATAATTCCCAACAAATGCGCACCACTTGTCACCAATTTCTGCGCGCATTCGGAATTGGCAATGCCCGGGTTTGTTTGCTAGAAAAACTTCCGTATTCAAAAATTGCGCATTGATTAAAATGATTCGGCACCGAGGTGGAACATAAATTAGCCTAGCCACGGGACACCTTCATCCCGCGGCCGCACTCAATACGACTACTCACTCATTATTAAAAACACAGCAGATAAGAAAATTCTGGAATAAAACATGCTATTAAACTTGAATAAGAATTAAAACAAAGATTCGAACTCAGAACACGGACAAACTCCCGCGAACTGAGATTAATGTAAATAAAACAGAAATTACCGAAGCAATACTTGAAACTGCGAACGAAACTGCAAAACTTCAATGGAAAAGTAACTCGGAAAGTAGAATCTCCAAGGGGAAAACGGCTGCGAAAAACTAAGGAAACTAGAGCAAAAGTCGAACCCTAATTCGGAGTAAAAAGGAGGTATAAATACCCTCCCGAAGTCAACACACGTGGCAAGTCAAGACGGGCAAATTAAGGGCCTCGGTATCGATACAGGAGAAGTCCTGTATCGATACCAGTAGGTTCTGTTTTCTGGATGGTGCTTGGGTATCGATACAGGACAATCCCTGTATCGATACCGAGCCTCTAAGTTGACTTTTTCAGCTTTTTGGTCGTCCTTGCTTGGGTCCCACCGGTTCCCCGCATGCCCGATGCCTTGTGTCACTTTCCGTGCTCCTTTCCGGTCCGTTTCCTACAAAACAAACACAAACACCAAAAACACGAGACAACACCGAATCAAGCGGAAAATGAAATAAAACGCGCCTCTAATGCGCTAATTCGCCCTACTTAGGCGCTTATATCTGTGATATTACGCGCCTATCACATATCTAGGGCTAAACATAAACGCATTTTGGGGATCTAACCTATTTACAGGAGGGGTTTGGTAGTCGTCCCAATTGATTAGAGCTTTCTGGGATTTCTTGCTGCCTTTTGCCGTAGACTTGCCCAGCCAGTTGATCATACGTGGTACTCATGGCAGCGATCATCTCCTTAATTTACCCCAGATCCTTAAGTGAATTCTTGATTTCTCCAATTTCTTTTGCATGTCTCTCGTTTCCCTGTCTAAGAGACTTCAATGCTTCCTCCATTCGTTTGTTTTCTTGAGCTCTAGTTCCTTAGGCCATGGTGGTTACATATGATAGGCCAAGAAAAGCCAGGCTCTGAGACAAATGTTACAGCTAGGGAAGAAGAACAAGATTTGTAACAGAAAAGAAAGAGAAAAAGATATTATTTCCAGAAAATTACAATGAATGGAAAATGTCTTCTGACCCCTCTTCTTATACACAAGTATATTCTCCACTATCTCCTAACTAATTCTCAATCAACCACCGTTAGTTTTACAACCGATTAAACGGAGACACATAGCTAATTATAGCTTTATGGCTAATACAGTTGACAATGGCTACCTATAATAGCTAGCTAATAGCTGAAATGATCATAACACCATGGCAGTGAGAAAACCATGTTGGGTGATTTCCGGCCATGGAAAAACATGTCGGATCTGGGTTATCAAATTTGGAACAAAGTCTGTATTTTGTGAAAACTCTAATTCCTTCATTAAAGGGGTTGAAAACGGGTTTTAGAACAGTTGATAAATCTGTCTCGAGTTCACTACAACAAAAATTTTGAAAAATCATATCAAATTCGGTAACTACATGGCCTTGAATGGAACCACGACGTCCCAATCGTCTCTTTTTACTGAGAGTCTCTCTTCTTCAAGACCAACTATCGCCAACATCTCTAATTCATTATCAGAGTCAGAGTCGTCTAGAAACATGTTGAGTATTCTATTGCTAGTCTTTTTTTTCTAAAAAGAATAAACCCTAGCAATATTTTTCTTGAACAAGAAATAAAGTTAGATTAAAAGATAGTAGAGAATGGTGATGAAGAGAAGTGAAATTCTTATCTATAGATATTGATTATGGCCGTTAGAATATGGCCAAGTTATTGCCTCGTCAACATTGTTTTTTTTTTGTTTGGCATTTGGCACATCACCTTCTGTATATGCCATATTTGCAAATTAACTAAATTATTTTCATTGGATAGCAACAATAGAGAGCAGTGTTGGAAGTTGAAATGCATAGGTAAAAAAGTGAATAGACAAACTAAAAAGATATATGTATATTTTTTTTTGTACTTTTGACTAGTTAAAAACTAGAAATGCCTAGTATTGTTGAAGATGCTCTAAGCTATCACCGTGGTGCTCCCCAGTGCCAATTTTTTGTCTTTCTGAATAGCATCCACGTGGGAAACCATTTGGGAATGTTCAAAAACCAAAGAAAAATCACCATGTGGGAAACCATTGACAAGTCCCTCCAGCTCACAAAGAAAGCTAAACAGGGAAAAAATAACCAAAACCTTCAAAACTGAGTATAAAAAACTATTCCTATAAACAGGGAAAAAAAAATACTGTAAAAATAGATATGGAAAAACTCAAAAGCTACTCCAACGACATTCCTCCACTTCCCATTCTCTGGATCAGGACCCTCTCTGGAGATTCTCCCCTAGATTTTTTTGCTGTGCGTGCGCAAACACATAGTAATAAAAAAACTCGAATGTAAGTGCTGAGTTTCTATTATGATATTTTCCTGTATTAAACTAAAAATCGTTAAATCATAAGTCATTCTTATTATATACATTAATTGGTTTTAACAACTTGTAATTTAAAAATACCAAAAATATAAAAAAAGTCGTAGGAGAACTTCAGCCTATCTCAACACAATTAAACGGCCTGGTTGGAACTTATAGAAAAGGCAGGGAAAAAAAAAAGATTAAGAAAGAAACTTTTAGTAAAGTGTGGAGGACAATTTCGTTAAGTTCTTCACTTTTTCGTCTCAAACCGACAAGGACAGAGGGAAATTTTCGATGTCTTCCAAACAAACCCAAATAGAAAACGTCTTCAATCAAATGACTGACTTTAAGAGAAATTCCAACACTACAGGCTACAGCACTTCTGGATGGGTTGATTTCATGAGAAGAAAAAAAAAGAAAAGAAAGAATAATGATTTTTACACAAATCACTCATTCATTTATTATAGTTATATTTTGGTAAAAGTAACCTAATAACAGCAAATTTGTTTACCCTCGCGAGGGTGTACTAATTCTGTGCTCTCATCAAGAATCTAAACTGTTAATTTTGTCTAGATTTATTTCTTAGGAGCTCATGCAAAAAATGAGTTCAATCAAATATCGGTGAGCTCTTGATATAAAAGTTCAATTTGTTAACAAGAATCTTAAAGAAAAAAAACAAAACTCTAGATGAAATAGTAACCTATGATCGTATTAAGATACAAAATGAGTTAACGAAGGTGAACAAATTTGCTCTATATTCTAATTGCTGTCTCTCTTCCCTCGCCAAAATGGTGAAATTGAATGACAAGGGGCCCCTTTATTTTCTCACAAGGAGCTGTAAACAGCAGGAAACGGAGACATCCATTATTGTAAACACCGACAACACACTCTCTCTCTCTCCACTCACTCCAGTCATTCTGAGTTCTATTGTCTTCTTCATCGGCGAGATAACTGGTAGGAGGCGATTGGGGGTTTGTGGAAAAAAGAAAATTTGGTAGACTTGAGACAGATCGGAAAAAGTTTCAACTGATAGACTCCATCTCTTTCCCCTACTGATTCCTATTACTCTTTAAGGTATGAATTACTCCACTTAGTCTCTAGAATTACTTATTCATAGCACAATTCTTTGCCTCTCTGTGGTTTATAATTGACTCCCAGAAATAGAATCCTCTCAGATTTTGTTTTCAGAAATTGGGTATGGGTAGAGTAATTGAAAGAGCTGCTAGAATGGTCAAAATCATAGATCCGAGCAAACCCATTTTTGTAGGAGGAGCGGGGATGGCTCTGTTAATGCTTTGGATTCTCACACCTTTCCCTACTTTTCCCAAATTGTTAGATGTAGCTAACACAACGATACTGCCGGAAATAGACCGTGCACCTACGATAGATTGCGTCACCGGTGGTGGTCAAGGCGTTAACTTGGGCCACGACCCGGTCGACCAAACGTTCTACGACGACCAGTCCCAGAGTTATTCGATAGGGAATCCAGTCAAGAACTGGGATGAGAAGAGAAGGGAGTGGCTGAAGCATCATCCGTCGTTTGCCACCGGAGTAGAGGATCGGGTTATTGTGTTGACTGGATCACAGCCGTGGCCGTGTAAGAATCCGATCGGGGATAATTTGCTCTTGAGGCTTTTCAAGAACAAGGTGGATTACTGTCGAATCCACGGCTATGATATCTTCTACAACAACGTGTTTTTGCACCCGAAAATGGTCGGCCTTTGGGTCAAATTACCCGGGCTTCGGGCAACGATGTTGGCCCATCCGGAGGCTGAGTGGATCTTTTGGGTTGACTCGGATGCAATATTTACTGATATGGATATTAAGCCGCCTTTGGAGAAGTATAAGGATCATAACCTTGTGGTGCACGGGTGGTCCTACAACGTCTATGAGAAGAAGAGTTGGTCCGGGGTTAACTCCGGGGTGTTTTTCATCCGAAATTGTCAATGGTCAATGGATTTTTTGGAGGCCTGGGCCGTGATGGGCCCACAAACTCCTAACTACGAAAAGTGGAGTCAGATCGTGTCATCGACGATGACTGACAAGACACACCCGGAAGTTGATGACCAGTCGGCGCTGGTTTATTTGCTATTGACAGAAAAGGAGATGTGGGGGAATAAGGTTTACATAGAGAATCAGTATGAATTAAGTGGGTATTGGGCCCACTTCGTCGACTCATTTGATACTATTAGTGACAAATACGCAACCATAGAGAAAGAGGTGACGGAGTTGCGGAGACCGCATGCGGAGAAGGTGAGTGAGCATTATGCGGCGGTGATGAATAATGTGTTTTTCAATAAGGGCGGTGATTGGACAACAAAGCGGCCATTTATTACACATTTTACGGCTTGTAAGCCGTGTAGTGGGGTGCACTGGGGCTACTCGGATGAGGCATGCTGGAAAGGGATGGAAAAGGCTTTGAATTTCGCTGATAATCAGGTGCTCCGCAACTACGGTTTCAGGCGCCCGGACCTTCTGAATACCTCCTCTCTTCATCCTCTGTCCTTTGGTTTTTCGTCCGACAAGAAGGAGAAATAGAAATTGCCTCCCATGTATGTATGTTATTGTGCTCATCCATGTTAAGCATGACCAGAAAATACTTCTTTTGACAGTTGTGGTTGAAATTCTGTCTTGTTGGTATGGTATGCTTAAACCGATCCTTGCTACCAGTGTTGTGCTTTTTGTCTCCTGAGAATGGAAGTGATGGAGATAAGCTTGGTTGAAAGAGCGGGGTTTGCTTGAGGTGAGGTTAGGGAACATAAAAGGAGATGGAGTTTTAGAGGTGATTGATTGTGTACTACTATTCCCATAGGTATTTAACTTTGTTATATCTTTGTTGCGAAAACTTGCATCTTTTGCAGATTTGTTATGCAAATTGCTATATCGCATTTTTGTTGTGTTGTTAGTACTAATATGTATGGAGTTTTTGTACTTGATGATATGGTATTTAAGTATTCTTTGCTTAAATAATTATTTAGAGAGCCGTAGCATCAGCACCACAGAATCAACCACCGCAAAATCAAGACAAACTGAATGTCAACAGCCACACATTATAGCAGATTTTATAGCAGCAGCAGAACCATATGATCCACTTGATATAGCAGCAAATCTCCAAGGTAGAATAGCAAGCAGATACAGATATTTCCTCCACCATGAGTGTATCAGTGCTCCAAATGCACATTTAGACTTTCCAATAGCTTCCACCTCCATGAATACATGATTTTAGCATCTCCCCATATTTAGCATAAAGTCCCTACTTGGAGTACCAGAATATCCACTTTCCTTGCAATCAACAGATTCTTCAACTTACCCCTTTCCTTTCTCTTTCTCACCAAGACCCCTCACATTCCATATCATGATCTCCTTCCTCACTGCTTAGTAACCTCCGCTAACCCAGTCTTCAACCAATATGATTCTGACCTTGAACAACTCTTTCTTCATCTTGGTTTTCATGAACATGATTCTACTTATAATCTCCTCACCTTGACCATATAATCTGCCCCTATTAGTTTTGTTACTGACCATGCTGCTTGAGCCTCATTGAGTAAGAACTTATTCCTCCTCGTTATTTCTTCAAAAATTATGACACAGACACATCGGAGACACGTCGAATATAATATGTATTTGTATTATAGAGGTATTTGAAGAATTCATATAAATGACCAAATCTTTATTTCTATCAAGTTTAAGAACAATACAATGAAGATGGGCTGTTAGCAATCCCATATGTTGGGGCAGACGACGCTACAGCTGCTGCAGCTTATCTGAACACCATACTTTTCTGCTTCTTTTTACCACCACAATGCCCATACTTTGAGTTCACTACTAAAAAATATATGCAAATTGTTTGAAGACTGGGTTAAACAGAGGTTACTAAGCAGATTGTCAACCTCCAAGCCTTCAACTTCCCCTAACAGATTCTGCATTCCCCAAAGTACTTATCGAGTCCATCATAAGTCACATCTGGTATAGCTACATTATTTGTTTGTCTTTAGTTATTGGCCCACTTCCAGCAAGTCCCCCAAAGTTTCTGGCACCTCGTCAAAGTCCTCCACATCATCATCCAAGTCATCATCTTCTACAATAGCCTTGTTCTGAATTTTGTCCCTGTATTCCTTGCGTTTGCAGCCAGAGCATGCACAATTGGTTCTTAACACCGTGTTAACCACAATTTGCTCTTCGGCTACCTTGATTTTTGTAATTCTTTCCTTTACTTTCCAATGACAGCACCTGATAGATCTTTTCGATCGTAGAGGTGGTAACTAGTACTTTTCCAACTGAGAAGTAGGATTTCCTTTGATCGCCCAACTCAGTTGAGGGCTTGGGCGCATGATATTGCTTGTTATTGATGCTCTATGTTTGCATTAAGGAATCTGGCTGCTTCGCCTTCCTCCTTTTTTTTTTTCTTTTTTTTTTTTTCTCTTAAAAAAAGGAATTTATTAATCAAAGCAAAGGTTACACAGATTTAAGGGGACACAAGCAAAAGGCATCACAACGAGGAAAAAGCATCACAACTATGTTGGCACATAGCACTCTCAACGATCATGTACCAAAAAAAAAAAAAACACTCTCAATGATCATATGCCATGCACGAGCCCATGAGAAAAGAAGGTTGGCAAGAGGTCAACCTAGCAAGCAAACAAGGTCATTATATAGCTCAAAAAGCCGAAATAGAGAAAGGAAGAGCAAGATGAGACCAAATTAAATTAAAGCAACTCAATAACACTCCCCAGAAAATCAAAAAACGAAAAAAACGGCAACGGTAGCAATCCATAAGCCTTGCTGCCTTGGGAAGTCAAAACACCAGTAGCAGTAGATGGACCCCATGGACCCCTTCAGATTGCAGCCAAACAAAGCTCCGTTGATAGAAGATGAGTAGCAGCAGACTTCACCAAATTTACAGCAGCAAAACAAAATCACTGCAGATGACATAATTCGCAGACCTGCAGCAGCAAAAATGGTATAAAAAAGTCTTGTAGCCAAAATTGTAGTATGAGAAATTCTTGTAGCAGCTTCAAAGGCAACAAAGCCCCATCATTTTCTGCGCAAGACCACAGTCCTCTGTTTTTCCTGTTAATCTTGCAAATTTCACCAGCAAATTGTGATTCTGCCTGTGTCACTGAGTGACTGGATTTCTTTAAACTTATATTTTTCTTGGAGGCACACTTTTTGGGAATAAAAACGTTCACCGAATCACCGCGTACCTTATCTACACCTGTCAAAAGTTGGGCTAACCAACTTTCACCCATTCCTTCAGGTAAGTCAACAATGAACATGGTGATTTTTATTTTTTTCTCTTGATCCGATGAATAAGGTGAAGATGATCACCCTATATTCCTACAACTTGGCTCGAACCACACACAAATACACACACTGCCACAAGCCTTGTGGGGGTGTGTAGTTGTGTGTGGTTATAGCACTTTTGTTCCCGTGCACCATACCTAGTGACTACGGGACTTAACACTGGTGGCCACATGGAGCTTGGGTTGTCAATTGACCACCCAAATTTATTTTTTTTGTTAAAACATATGTAACATTTTTTGTTTTCTTTGAGTTTAGGCCTTTTTGAACACTCAGCCTAAAAATATTTGAAGACCCTACGCATAAATATTTGACACCCTACGCATAAATATTTGAACACCTAACACAAAAAATTTGAACAACTAGCCAAAAAAATCAACCCACAAACCAATGGAATGTAAACAACCAAATTAAATGTCATAGGCGACTCCATAGCTTCTCATAGACGTCAATTGAACAACCTATATTATTTTATATTTTATATTACACGTAACAATTTTATCTTGTGTTTGTCTTAATACTTAGTCCTACACTGTGAACATCCATCAATCCAGAAAATTCACAATTTAACACATTGTATAAGCTCAAACCAAAGCACACACTCTTAATGATTAAAAAAAAACTAGAGACAAAAAAGTATCTATTGGTATTGATATCATGCTCTATACATATGTCCAAAAAAAAAAAGAATCATGGGAACCTATTCGGCAAACAACTTTCTACAATAAAAACTAATATTCTTATGTGTCGATTTAATTTTGCTTGGCCTAAAATATAGAATTCGCAGAGAAAACATGTAATTGTGACATCTTACGTATTTTCGTATATCTAGTTGCATTATTTACACAAATATACTCCATATAAATTTGGGGTATGTATGACTAGTTAAAAGACCTAGTAGAATTAAGATAATTTTTGAACACCCTGTTCAAAATTTCCGGAACCGCCACTCGGACTTAAAGAGTATTTTAGCATGTTTGGGGAGTGGTATCCTAACTCACATGTTCGCGGTGTGGGTGTGAGAACGGGTGCGGGTACGAGTGGAGCATTGATTTTAGGAGGGCCTAGATTGAAAGCGATCTAGAGCGTCTACATTTTGAAATCAAGAAACCAATTACAAAGGGATTTGATCGAGAGCGTCTACATATGAACGATTCATAGATGGGTGGGCTATCACATGCACATCAAGCAGGAGAGACGTGAAACAGTACAAGGAAGAGAAGGAAACTGGACGAAGGTGGTTAGGGCCCAATTGGATGTGGGATAAGATTTGGGTGGATAAAATAGAATGATAGATAAGATAGTAGGGAGTATTATCTATTGTGGGTAGACCCATAATGAAGAGACATTAGTACTTGGTTTTGATGATTTTATAAGAAGCGGGTGTTAGGAGGGGTAAATATGTCATTTGGCGAGGGGATAACTTATCCACCCCCTTTAAAGAACTCCCAAACACCAAGGATTAAGTGTGGGCCCGGGATTAGTCATCGGCGCCCAAACTTATCCCCCTCCTCATCCTCCAGCCAAACGTGCTCCTAGGAGTAAACATGTCAAAGGTGGCTATAGTGGCAGTAGTGGCGTATTTTAGGGACACCTTAGGAATATCAATTATTCTACAACCACAAACACTTACGCAAGTACTTTACACAAACTCTCCCATTCACATTGGGTGAGGAGAAATGTTTTTCTAACAAACACGGATATTTGAAAAGAATCCTAGAACGGTCTAGAATGGCAATGCATTGTTTTCACAAGAACGACATAAGTTAGGCCTTGTTTGATAAGAAAGATTTAACACTGAAAACTGAATAAATTATGTAATAAGTGATTAAATAGGTTTGATAACTACAGTTTATATTACATAAATTAAAGATTAAGTGTCTCTTAAAATGTAAGTTTAAAAGTTGAGCTACTTAATTTTGGCTTAGTTTGTGTGTGTTTTCGTTCCACCACCACGCTTTACACAACTGCTACTATGATTGTCATCGCCACCACCGCCACTTTACCACCACCACTATCTCCACAACTCTACTATCACCACCATCTCCTCCTCCTCCTCCACCACCACCACTGGAGCCCTCCTCGGATGACCTCATTCGTGTTGTCACTCGATATGTCAGATTTCCATCCGAGTCATCTCGGGTCTCACCCGGCTCGGATGACTCGTCTGGATCAAAGTCTTGCTCGGCCGAGACACCGACTCATCTCGGCCAAGACTATCTCGGTTGGATCATCCTGGTCCGTACCGGCGCTAGGCCTTGTCTCATTTGGGCTTTGGCTGATTGGGCCGTGCCTCTTAAGATCCCTTTGAACCCTTATTTTTCGGCCCACTATAGTCAGCAAAGTCAAACACTGCTATTTCAGTGATAGTTGACTGTCTCACTAAGTTTGCGCATTTTTTACTAGTGAAAATGAAAGAAAACATGGAGACTTTGGGGACGCTCTACATCTAGGAGATCGTACGACTACATGGAGTGCCAGTGTTAATAGTATCGGACTGAGATCCGAGGTTCGTTTCATAGTTCTGGAAGGGTCTGCAAAAAGCTTTAGGAATTGACATCCGTCTCAGTACGACTTTTCACCCGCAGACCGATGAACATACAGAAAGGATGATACAGACACTAGAAGACATGTTGAGAGCTTGTGCCCTGAACTTTTCTAGGAATTGGGAGTGACACCTACCTTTGGTAGAGTTCACTTACAATAACAGCTACCAAATCAGCATTGAGATGGTACCCTATGAGGCACTATACAGTCGCCCTAGCCGATCGCCGATTTGTTGGATTGATGCTGGTGAAGCAGGTTTGTTAGGACTGGAGATGGTCACAGACATGACTAAAAAGATTAAAGGCATCCGACAAAGATTGCTTATTGATCAAAGCCTATAGAATAGCTATGGTAGCAGAAGAAACAGACCCCTATCATTCGCTGTAGGAGATCAAGTATTTCTGGAAATTCAACCTCGAAGGGGAGCTGTGCGATTCGGGAAGAAAAGGAAGCTTTCTCCGCGGTATATCGGACCGTTCGAGATTTTGGAAAGGATCGAGAAAGTAGCGTATCGGTTGGCATTGCCACCACAACTGGACAAGGTTCACAATGTATTCCATGTATCTATGCAAGAGAAATACATTGTGCTTCCAACTCACATGCTCAATTAGAAGGACTGCAACATTGATAAAGACATGACATTCGAGGAGGAACCGATCGAGTTCAGGGGTATATCGAGAAGGCTTTCCGTAATAAACCGATACGTACGTATGGTAGGAGTTTTGTGGAAACATAGTGGAGTTAAGGAGACACTTGGGAACGAGAAGATGCGAAGAGGGCAAACTATCCACACATGTTTCTATTATAGTGTGTAGTGAAATTTTGGGACAAAATTGTTAAGAGGGATAAGTTGTAATAACCCTGTGAACACCCCGCGGGATATGTCCACGAAAATGGTTGTTGTTTGGAAAATGGTTTTGATTGATAAAACGGTTTGATTGATCGAATGGAGTCGCCACCTGGGTTTGAGGACTGTACCCGAGAAACCATTTGAAAAGTGACTCTTTTGCCCTTGATATAGAAAATGATTTACTCGTCTCATAGAATGAGATTTCTCGGGTTTGGGAGCTAGGTTACGAGAGGGGAAGGAATTTAAAGCACCCCTCTCGCCCGGTGTGACCACCGGTCTATACTAGATGTTTAAGGGATTTTGAAAATACCATTTGAATAGACTTTGACTACGAATTCATGGGAAAACACATAAATGCATTGAGAAGATTAATGAAATATGTGTGGATGCTTGTGCAAAATGTTATGGATGAATGATATAAGACGTTGAAACTTGATTAAATCACACTAAAACTGTTCAAAGATGCCTCAGAAACTGATCACCTACATCGTACTTGCCACACCAGGATGGCAATCTGGACCCCTGGATTAGGCAAATGCAGGCGCCTGGAATGGGCGAATCCAGGCGCCTGGAAGGCTTACCAGACAGCAACAAACTTCATTTTCCATAGTAAGTACCAAGTGTAATGCTCTTTACTCATTCACATGCATTCTAGATGATATTAAATGACTCTATGGACGAAATGGACCTTAAGATCAACTTTATGATATGATTAGAACTTGGAAAATCATGATTCTAGCATGCTTTGATGTATAGAATGGAAATGTTCGACTGATCTAAGGCATGCACCATAGTATATTATGTATAAGATTAACCTTGAAACATGGTATTGGACATGAAAGATGAAGGGAAAAAGATGAGATGGGATTTGATCATGAAATGCCTTAAAAACCACACGATGAATGCAAATGACCAGAAGACATCCCTTCCACTTAATGTAATACCTCTGATGTTGCTTGGGATGAACAATGTATTATCTAATCTAAATGCAATACTTTCACTTTTGACCATCAATTTGCTTTTTAATGCACCATGAATCATGCTTTAAAATGATCATCTAAACCATGAGGTGCTAACAACAAATACAAATAACCTATTCAAGCTCCAAATAATCAATGATAGTGTAAATGAGATAAAATCATAGCCAAAGAAAATGGGATCCAGGCGCCTACACCATGTAGGTCTAGGCGCCTGGACCTAATACAAGTAGAAGTGAAAAATTCTTTCTTATGGTATTTGAACCTTTTCCAAGCTCTCAAGTAATATGGAGGATTAGCAAGAGTTTGGATGGTGTCCCCTCAGGGCCTTTTTGGTAGATGAACCTTTTTTGAACACTTTGGGGGGATTTTTGAGATGAACTTGACTTTGCAAAGCTTGATTGAAATACTTGATTGGTTGATTTGGGGGATTTTTGATGGTTGGATGAACTTGACTTTGGTTTCTAAATGGATGTTTTGAAAGCTGATTGTGATGTTTGTTTTCCAGATTGAAGTTTATTGATTCAAAACAGAAACATGGGTGATTGGGTAGGTGATGAAAATGGGTAGAATCAATGAGGGTAAATGTGGAGCTAGGATGAGGAAAATTGGGTTTTGATGGTTGAAAATGAATCTCTGGAATTGAGAGGGACTCTAAATTGGCCTTGGGGATGGAGTTTGGAAAATTTCCATTGAGATGTAGGCTTTATCAGCATTAGGAAATGGGTAGGATTGAGCCTCCTCAAAATGAAGGAGAGGAGGGGGTATATATAGGCTTGAGGAGGTTCAAAGAGGGCCATTAGAACCCTTATGGGTCAAGGTTAGGGGGCAATAGGGTACCCTATATTCCCTTCATTATATTACTGTAAAAAATCTCTGCCAAGATCTCCAAGACGCTCCTCGCCACTCAGTTCACCTTGGGATGAAAGTGTCTGAAGAGAGTCCAGGCGCCCATATTTATCTAATCCAGGCGCCCATATTAATCTAATCCAGGCGCCTGGACTTGGAGACAGCACAAAATTCCAAACTTCGCGGGGCCATTCCGGGTGCTACCGAACTCCGTTTTGCACATGGTTTGAAGCGTTGGAAAGTTTGTCAAGTCTACTTTCTAACCCAAGTACACTACAAAAAAAAAGGCTTTTTGCGTCCGCAATGTGCCATCGCAATTGGTCACTATGCCGTCGGAAAAGCTTTTTGCGTCCGCTTTGCGACCGCAAAAATAGGGATGCGATTGGTTGGGTGACAAAAAGTCATTTGCGTCCGCATGCTGCCGTCGCAATGGATTAGCGACCGCAATTGCATCTTTTAGAGTCTCGTCCTCAAAGATTTACGCCAGAGGTTCAAGACGGCCATTAGAACCCTTACCTTTTGCGGTCGCTAATTAGTATATATTTACGAACTCCGTTTTGCACATGGTTTGAAGCGTTGGAAAGTTTGTCAAGTCATAAAAAAAAAAGGGCTTTGCGTCGCTAATATTGTATCTTTTTTTGCCACCGCAAAATAGGGACGCGATTGGTTGGGTGACAAAAGTCATTTGCACTTTTTTTGCAATTCCACTTTTAATGCAACGCTAGTTTACACTATTTACAATTGTATCTTTTGCCACCGCACAAGGCTTGCAATACACTTTCTTTTGCCACCGCACAATGGCTTTAAAAAGATTTTTTTTTCTAGTAGTAAAAACTTTTTTGAATCCCCAAAAAATGCCATCGTAAAAAGGGCGTTGGATACAATATTGTAATTGCCAATAGGCTTTTTTCTTGAGCCAAAGAAGCCACAAATATATTCAGTGATATCCATTGGCATACACATTTCTAAAACATAACATTCTTTCATTAATAGGAGTTCACTTCCAAAATTACAATCATTCGTCGTAATCAACTGTTTACATCCAAAATATAATGTCTAGTCACTTTAATCCAAAACGTCTAATTGCTTCCATAACATAATGACATTTACTTCCATAACATAATGCAAAAACAAAGGCCAAAAGGATACAAGACAACACAAAATGGAGAATTCCCTTGAAGTAGCTTGTAAGTGCACCATAATCTACTCTTTCAAAAACACCTGAATGAATAAATAACAAATAATTAGATAAATACTTAATTGCACAATAAAAAAAATAGACAAACAAGAGAATAAAATTGTATCATACATCACTAGAACGCCAAGCAACATAAACGCCCACAGCATCTCCAACCTTTGTCACACCTTGACGAGTTCTTTCCAAAAGGGCATTTGGCTTTATGGCTTTGTCAACCATAACTTTCCAAAAGTCTAGACCCAATGGAACTCCATCTATTTTTAGCAACGGGTCCTTACTAACAACAAAGCCCTCTGCCACATCTTGTTTCGGAATATGAAAACTTACCAAGCATACTTTCTGTCTAATTACCTACGGTCATAATGAAATAAAAAACACTTGTCAACAACAAAAAATAAATAAATATAAATGTAGGTCTGTGTCCGTGTCCAAGTCAAATGTGTCCGTGTATCTGATGTGGATCTACAAGTTCGTTAGCCAAAATGATAGAATACAGGCACATCTTCAAGAAGATGGCTAAAATCCTACCATATCAGTGTGTTTGTGTGTGTTTTCACTTTCTGTTTAAAATTCAGCTTGGAAAAAACAAAAACCTATTTGGTTGCAAGGGTTGAGCACTTGAGCTAGTCTAGCAACTCCAGTTGTTATTCATCAATAAACAACCCATGAAATTGTAAGTGAGTTAATCCAAAAACTCATATCAAGTTTCACGGATGGGATGATTTCCACTATTACCTTCATCTATTAACCGTTCTCTAAGTTTCACGGTGTAATCATCAACGGTTGTAGCTATTCATTAAAAATCCAGTTTCAGAAAACTCACTTTAAGTTCATACAAATCTCATTCTTCCGTAATTCAATATTATTGATGTTCAGAATACCACGGGGGAGAAAAACCCCCACCAGCAATTAGCAAAAAATGGCTACTCTTTATAGTCATGGACAATTCTGTTCTTCCTAGCATAGACATGGCATGTTGGTCATTTTTGCATCATGTCATTCCCTAATTCATAGCAGATAAGAAAGTCATTTACAAGAAAGAAACATCACTTTCAGCAACTAAGCTTCATACCCAGCAAGTTACAACCCTTAACAACTTAGTTTCAGCACTTAAAAGGTCTAGTTTATGCACTTAAAAGGGTAGTTTCAGCAACTAAAAGCAGTTTCCTGCACTAAATCACATGATTTCAGCAACTCTAAACTCAGTTTCAGCACCAATTATTCATGTTTTTAGGACATGGTCTTAAACAGTGTTCGATATAACAACACATCACAAAGTACAACGCTTTCTTCCAAAGCCGAACAGGTCAGCCTAGTGATATTGTAGCAGGAGGAAAACAGTATTTAACATATTGGCAAGCGATATGACGTGACACGAAGAACTGATAAGCATAACCTTGGAAGAGAAATAGCACCAAATTTTAGTTGTATCCAAATGGCATGTCAACATAAACTTCAATCACAGATGCTGACTGACTTCTTAGTTGATGTCCGAAATGTCACAGATAAGTGATGTGCATTAATATGTTTAGCCAGCTAAAGAAAATAATATGCAAAGCTTTCATGATGGAAAATTCTATGACCAGCTGATTGATATATATTCAGGCGACTTAGAAATATGTGAAGTCTAGTTCATGGTAAGACTAGGAATCTTATCAAGCTTAATGGACAACTCTATTGCAGTGTTAGCCCATCAAAGCACAAGAGAATTTCACTTACTTTAGCACAAGAGAATTTCACTTACTTTAGCACAAGAGAATTTCACTAACTAGAAAATTTCACTAACTTTTACTACTTGAGAATTTCACTAAACTAGAGAATTTCACTAACTTTACCACATGAGAATTTCACTTACCATAAGAGAAATATAGACATAACTACCTCTATTGTGAAAAAAATCTAACGTAGGCAGCTTGAGAGAAATCGAGTAACTATAACCAAGTAAATTTCAAGGGACTTTCAATGAATTTAGTGATGAGAAGGGGCACTCTTGCTTAAATATTCATACACGATGAAAAAATATACCTGCTGAGAATTTGTTCGCCTAGTACCTAATAGCTCACTCCCATTATCAATGTCATCTCCCACGGACTCTTGGACTCCACGATGGCCGCTAGCAGTATGATGCTCGCTTGGTACACGATGCTCGCTAGTTGCACGATGTCCACTACCTGCATCCAAAACCTGCATATAAATTATTGTTAAGATCATTCTCCTTGAACATCAGATGCAGCAATCAAGCAGTAAAAAAAAGTCTTATAATAAAAAGATACAAATAGTTAACCCATAGCGAATTAGTTAACCTACATTCATGATTGCATTCAATTTTTTTAACCCATAGCGAATTAGTTAACCTGTTTGGAGGCATCTACTCCTGCCCGGAACTCGAAGAAGTCCATTCGAGCCTCCATATTCTTCAACAATTCCATGAACTTCTCATTCAACTTTTTCTCAATCTCTTCGGTAAGCCTCTGTTCAACCTCCCTTCTCAGCCGCTCCTCCATCTTAGCAGTAAGCCTTTGTTCAATCTCAATAGTAAGCCTTTGCTCAATCTCACCAGAAAGCTTCTCATGTACTTGTCGAGTGATCTCATCAATTGTTGAAGCTGAGGATGCCTCTGATAGGCCTGCATTCTTCTTGTACACTGCACTTCGAGGAACACCTGTGCCATAAGTAAGGCAATAACCATGTCCATCTTCTCCAAACACCTGATGGAAAATTTTGTCACGGATCTCTATTGTTTGAAGTGGCTCATCTATTTGAGAGAGTCGATCATTATAATCGTCCTACATTGACAAAAAAACATCAGCATACAATCATTGGGAAAAAAAGTACTCAACATATGACTTAAAAAGTTACTCTACAAGATATGCTCATACTACAAATTCTTTAACATCAGGGTCGTTTAGATCGCGTGTCTTCATAAAGACACTCATTTTGTCTATGGCCTCTCCAGCAGCTTCCATCTAAGATCATCAGACAAATAAGAGTTATCTATTGGTCATTTATTTACAAATTAAATCAAACGAAATATTAGAAGCTTTACCTCATGTCGTATTTGTGAATTGTGGTTTCGACCGGTCCTATGAGCAGGGCCATGAAGGCCTCGACTTAAGGAATTTTTTTCTACTGTTTTCTACATTAACAATTCAACATATATAGTAAGTTTTATGTTGTTAAGAAGTTGAGTGGTTCAATAACTATGGGTGAACCAACTATTGTAACATTATTACCTTTACATGCTTATTCCTCCAATATTTTACAAGGTCTGCCCACTGATCTGGCAGGATATTTTTTGGCACTTTCGAGTCAATATTTGGATCGTCTATGTAGGGTTTATAGTAGATGCGCTTGGACTTACTTTTGTGGTCCTTCCATAACTTGTTGCATAAACTCATTGCAACCTCATAGAACTCTTCTGGACAATCCATCACATTATCCTGCAAAAAGTAGGCAAAATATGGGGGAAAAACTAGAATTAACAGTAGGAATAATAGGTAAAATTAGTAGGAAAACACGTTATTTGTACCTGAATCTCTCTCCAAATGGCCTCTTTGATATCTAAGGGCACGAAATTCCACTTCAGGTATGTGAGTGGAACTCGATGGGGATTGCGCACAATTAAACCAAGTTGTCCCTTCAACTTTTTACCTTTTTTGTTCAACGGATGGAATTTTTTTATCAAAATCTACCTTCAACTTGGTTCCAGTGCCCCACTGCTTGATCCCCTTTGCACAACCTCGTCCACGGTTTCTAGTAGATGGGTCAGGCCTCGCCACTAGACAATTAATAGCACACTCAGCCAGCATGGACTTAGCATAATTAGCCATCAATAAATAGCATTAGTATCCAGCATTATTAGTTGCAAATTTTTGAAAATTTCCCATCTTATTTTATACCTGAGTCATGTGAAGTACTTCGGTGCGATTGTGATAGTTCATTATCTATATCTTCCATATCATCTGCCTCAGTTGCAAGTCTTTGCAATGCTTCAGACATCGTGTTAACGCGAGAACTAGAGAGACCATGTCCGGCCTTTCTCTTCGACATACCACCCTGCAAACAATAAAATTGATGATAAATATAAGGAGATAACTAAAGTATAATGAGGAAAAACGAATAGTTAAAGCCTACCACAACTCAAATGCTAAAATGAAATAAAATTGACAAACAAAATAGCAATATAGGATACATGAGCTGCAAGTCGCAATGGTTTTACCTTGGATGCTGGCTGTGATGGTGCTAAATGTGATTGAGATCGTGATGGTGCCGATTGTGAAGAGGTATGATCTACATATTCCACATAAGCTGACTCAACTTCACGTCTCTGACATGCCTCAAACATAGTATGAGGGCGATTACGAGGGAGATCATGTTTGGCCTTTTTTTCGACATACCACCCTGTGACAATGAAATTGAATACGCATGTATGGACATAACTATTATCCGAATAACTAAAAAAAGATAGCACAATGAGACAATAAGAACAGTTAAAACCTACAACCAACCAAATGATGAAATGAAATTAAATAGGCAAACAAAATTCAGAGAAGTCTATTAAATTCATAAAAGTCCGCTAGACATAGTAATTAATTAACGATAAGTTCAAAAGAACATTGTAGTTAGCCATTGACTATAACTACATGCTTGACAAAATGACCAGCCTTCAAAAGACCAATTGAAGATTAGAACGGAATGAAACACGCTATGTGTGGAGGCCCATCCTTCATTTCAAACATCCATTACATCACCTTCCATTCCTTCTCTCACCCAACCAGCCTCTTCATCTCGAAGCACAATGTTATCATCCAATTCTTGACTGACATATGGCTCGGTATGAGGATCCTCAGAATGCATGTCAAACAATGCCCTTTGAGACATCTTCACGACGACTTGCCAGCTTGGTTCCACAGGGTCTAGAAGATACCAAACCTGATTTGCTTGGGAAGCAAGTATGAACGGTTCATCACTTGTTTGATCACCTCGGTACAACAAATGGTTGAAGTTAACCAATGTGAATTTGAATGCATCCTCCTTCTTTCCATGAACATTATCAATCTAATTAAACTTAAACAACACAAATTTAGTGTCATTAGTGTATCGAATTTCAATAATATCCGTCAGTTGTCCATAGTAGTACACAGCTCCTACGTGAGGATTCTTGTCTTTTCGACTCGCAACACTAACAGTATCGGCTTTCAAAGCTACACCACTATTTTGAGTTGCACGATTATTGTCAATGGCTCTCACACGAAACCGATACCCATTCACGATATAGCCGCTAAACCTCCTCGCAATGTCATGGGGACCAATAGCCAATTTTTGTATCTCTTCGAAACATTTATTTCACTTGATCTCCGCAAAGTTTGGACCTATTAAACTAAAAAAGTACTAGATGTCATATGTGTTTAAAGCGAAAATCTAGAAATTTTATGTTAAACTAGAAATACCTACATGTTCCTTGAACCAAGTGTGGAATGTTTCGAAATGTTCCCGTCGAATCTGATGGTCACCTACACGAGGCATTTTGTTCTTCAGGAATTCTAGGTGCTCGCTGTGTAAAGTAAAAGTCAAGTGAACGGGCTATATATGAATCTTACATAAGAAAATCTAAAATTTCAGAAGATAGGATAACTTACTTTACAAAAGGTGCAACTGAACTTGTGTTGAACAATACATAACGATGAGCTTGTATCCATTGCTTTTGATCGAGATGGAACAACGTGTTTTCCCCCACAGCTCGACCCATTCTATCACCACCATCGTAGTTCCTACCCAGACGGTTAGATTTGGTTTCCACCTCATGCAAATATCTTGCACAAAATTGCATGCATTGTTCCATCAAGTAACCTTTAGCAATCGAAGCCTCTGGACAAGCTTGATTACGCACATATCGTTTCAATGTAAGTAGATACCTCTCAATTGGGTACATCCACCGATAGTGCACTAGCCCGGCAATCAATGCTTCGCCAACTAAGTGTATAGGCAGATGCTCCATTATATCAAAGAAGGCAGGTGGGAAAATTTTCTCGAGATGGCAAAGTGTTAATGCAATGCGGTCTCGAAGATATTCCAAGTCTGATGCGCGATTACCTTTGGAACACAATTGGCTAAAAAAAATGCTCAATTCAATCAAGGGTTCAACTACTTTCTTGGGCAATGACTTCCTTATAGCCACAGGTATAAGTTGTTGCATAAGAACATGGCTGTCATGACTCTTAAGTCCCCCAATGCTTCTCTCTTTTAAACGGACACGTCTCGAGATATTTGAAGCATACCCATCAGGCGCTCTAACATTCTTTAAAACTTTAAGGAACGAGTCTTTGTCATCCTTACTCATTGTAAATTGTCCAGGGGGTAAATAGGCTTTTTTGGACCCTCTTCGTTTCACATGTAATGCTTTTCTGATTTTCATCCTCTTCAAGTCACGCCGAGCATTGATGTTATCCTTAGATTTTCCAAGAATGCCAAGTATTGTCCATAATATGTTGTCACACATATTTTTCTCTATGTGCATCACATCAAGACAATGCCTAATTAGGTTGAACTTCCAGTAAGGCAATTCAAAAAAAATACTCCTTTTCTTCCAATTATGACTTCGAATTCTTGCAGGTCGGTTTTGGTTTGGCCTCTCTTCCCTTTCTTTGAGGTCCTCCATCCTATATTGTGTAAGAATTCCTTCTGAATCCAATTGATTCAACAACTCAGTTCCGGACAACAATCTTGGTTTGTCTCTCAATTCCCTCTTGCCATCAAACGATACTTTATCCTTTCGAAACTTGTGACCATTTGGTAAGAAGCGACGGTGACCCATGTAGGCATGTTTTCTACCATACTTCAACAGACAAGATACAATATTTTTATTGCAAACCGGACAAGCATATTAACCTTTGGTACTCCATCCAGACAAGTTAGCAAATGCAGGAAAATCGTTAATTGTCCATAACAAAGCTGCACGCAATTGAAACATTTGATTGGTTGATGCATCGAATGTGGGTACACCTTCATTCCACAATTCCAATAACTCCTCAATTAAGGGCTGCAAATAGACATCAATTTTATCACCTGGTCCTTTTGGGCCATCAATAAGCACAGATAAAATAAAAAATGGCTGCTTCATGCACATCCATGGCGGTAAATTATATGGTATCAACACAACCGGCCAGGTGCTATGTGCTATATGTGCCGATCCGAATGGATTGAATCCATCGGACGCCAGCCCAAGCCTTACATTTCGACTGTCATTGGAAAATGATTTGTGTCGCTGATCAAAATCTTTCCAAGCAGGGGAGTCAGCTGGATGCCTCGACACACCGTCATTCGTACGTCCATCAGCGTGCCATTTCATCTGCTCAGATATTTCAGTTGACATAAACCACCTCTGCAACGTCAGCTTCAAAGGAAAATACCTCATCTTCTTTGCAGCTTTTTGTTTAACATGACCCTCGCCATCATTCGGTTTCCATCTAGAAACATTGCAAATGGTGCATGCATCTAGTTTTGCATTCTCCTTTCTGAACAACATACAGTTGTTTGGGCATGCATCCCATGTCTCATACTTGAAGCTCAAATCTTTCGTTACCTTTACAGCTTGACTATGTGAATTAGGAAGCTTCACACCCTCTGGGTAGGACTGATGAAACAACTCAAATAACGCATCAACTGATTCATTTGTCCACCTATATAGCACTTTCATATGAAAATGTCGAACAACAAACGACAATGTTGTAAAATTCTTACAACCAGGATATAATTCAGTTTGTGCATCCTGCAAAAGTTTCAAATACATCATGGTACGCTCATCTGGCCCTGTCTGAGGATCATCGGTACTTTGCTCATTATTCTCAGTGCCTAGTTGTGGATTGCCAAGAGCCTCGTATATCATTCCAACCATATCATCCCCATTTGCTTTATCCTTTCCATTATCTCCATCACAATGTAAAGGAGAGTAGGGTTCCCCATGGTTCGTCCAGTTTTGTACTTTTTAAAGAAGTCGTGAGAATAAAGATGATCCTTCACAACCTGCCTAGAAAAACTATATCTGTTCTCACATCTCCGACATGGAAAACTAATGAAGGAACCTTCAGGTCTACTGCTGTAAGCAAACTCGATGAATTCGTCAATCTCCTTCAAGTACTCCATCGATACCCGAGTTGGTAAATCTATCCAACTCTTGTCCATCTTCCCCACCAAGTGTTTCTGTTAATGTCACATATGTTATTCAATCAAATTAATGGCATAAACTTGTTATAATACTTAACTATAGGGTTTAGAATTAGAAAAATACACTTTGTTAACCAATGGCATCACTCCTTAATATTAAGCCTAGTTCTACTAGCACCAACCAACCCCCTCCAGTTTTTGTCTAGAAATCATATCAAGTGTTATTCAAATTTTACAAAAATTTACAGCATTGAAGTTTATAATGTGAGCAACATCTTTCAAAGAGAGCACTTTTGCCAAAAACTTTTCTAAGTAGGGTAAAACAACCCTAGAACCCGATCTGTCCCGTTTCATCCCATTTTGGTAGAAACTGATTTTGAGTTCTATAGCTCCGGTTTGAGTGATTTAAGTTTTGGATGAAAGCTAACACGTAGATGGATGTTTTGACACCATCAAATCTAGTTCACAAAGGCACTTAGAAGTAAACAACAGCAACATAAAGGTTTAGGTCCAAGATTTAGGCTCCCTATTAATAAAGTTGCATGTTAACTAATAAAATACTTGACAACATTAACCAACAAGCAAGCATGCATGCACATGGATCAATCTCATGAGTTACCAACTTTAGCCTTGAACCTAAGTGAAAAATAAATGAATTAGGAAGGACAATTGTTATTCTAAATGGGGATCATGAAAGATTTAAGGGTCTTAGGTTCATACTCTAATCATTCATGACCCAAGCATGTTTTGCCACTTGGTGTACTATAGTGAGAGAAAAAACGCAATAAAGTATAGCACAAGAATGACCTTTAGCACTTACAATATGTTTTGCCACTTCATCAACAATGTGTTCTACATAGACCTCTATTTGCTGATGGCCCTTAACAACTGTTGTCATATTCACAGCATCTTTGTCGGTTCCTATAACTCTGAGTCCTTCGTCCAACCCAAGCCCAGGAATTCTATACCACATCAACTTGTACTTAGGGTAACCAAGCCTTTCTACTATGTCTTCAACCTCTAGCTTGGACCATTTCTCAGGATCACAGTCATCAACATGGTTAACAAATCCCTCCACATAACGAACTGGGTTCTCAAGAAAATGGCCTTGATGGTGTATCTCAACTGTAAACAACTCATCCATCTCTTCAATGAAAAAAAATAAAATCTGTTCAAGTCAAAAGGAAGGGGACCACATATGCATAAAAAAAGACCAATATTTGCATTGAAAGCCACATGCATTGCGAACTTCACTTTCCACTAGGATTAGTTAACAGATTAGTTTAAGGATTAGTTTATTTAGTTCCATAAGCCTTAATTTTATATTAAGAACTTCACTTTCCACTAGCATTTTTGTCCTGTTACATGTTTCTTTTAGTTTTGCTTCAATCAATGTACTGAGTTTAACCACTTGATATGTGAATTTGGGGACTAAAACTGCAAGTTAGAGTTGCTGAAACTGAAAAATAGTTCCAGGAAATGTTGTTTAAGTCCTAAAACTGTGTGTTTAGGTGCAAAATAATAAGTTTCATATGCTGGAAACTGGTACTATACGTTGGTTACAGAATCCCAGTTGCTCAAATAAAGTTTAGAGGCTGAAATTACCTCTAGAAAGAGCCAAAAGTACTGAAATACAGGACCCTAGTTGCTCGAGTTTGCGAATAGCTTATCAAGTTAGGGAAAATGCTCTATCACTTCTTATTTGTGTGGCTTGGGGACTGGGGTTACATAGTCTAACACTACTAATAATCAAAATAGTAGACCACCAAAATCTAAATAAAAGTACTTCATATGCACATAAGAAATCCAATAAATATTGCACCTAATGCCTTACCAATCCCAAGCAAAAAAAGAGCAGTAAACGTGCTCCACTAGATAATAGCAGCTCCACAAAAACTTGGTCATATATTCCACTTTTAAGACTTACAATAGAAAAATACTATGCCAATTGTAGAATGTTTTGCCACTTGATGTAGTCTAGGAGAAAGAAAGCAATAAAGTATAGCACAAGAATACAAGAAAGATTCTATAAAAGTAATTAATTAAGACTACAGGGAACAAATAATTTTCTATTCAAGAACAAACAAAAATGCCCTTATATAAAAATGTCTTGGAACCAAATGAAACATCACTCATCATAAGTAGAGATTTCATAATCTCAACAACCAAATAAACTGAAAACAAATGATTGGGTCATCACATATCCCAAGTGTGGTTAATTTTATATTAAGAACTTCACTTTTAGCATGTTGCTTTTGTTTTGCTTCAATCAATGTGCCGATAATAGCTTATCACAGAAACAAGATCCAATCAAGTGAAGCCCCAAAAAACCTCACTAGTATTGAAAAACTAAAGCAAAAACCCCTCAAAAGAGTCAGAGCACATTATTTTGTTCAGCATTTTCGACCATTTTTTTAGGAAACAAAACAGGCAAAAAAAGGTGGAAAAGTAGACTTTAGATAAACCCTGAAAACCAAATGTTGAGTAGTTGAGCATAGAACATAAAATAGGGCATAGACCCAAATGAAGACTTACCAGAGTAAGCAAAACCCAGTTCTTTGGTTTCCCTTGTATCACTTTGTTGTGAAGATAGAGAGAGATAGAGAGTACAACCGAACAAATTAATCAGCCCTAAATTTCTTTCAGTTCCATTCCGAAATCGTTGAATGTTCCTGTACAGATGCAAAGAAAAACTGAGTACAAATAGAGAGGAGTGAGAGAGAGTCAAGGAGGAACTTTCAGAAGAAGTGAATTCTTTTCCTTTGACTTTGGGCAAACTTGGTGCGGCTGGTTCACCAGCCCCTGTTCCCCTATCAAGGCACCCGAACCCCAAATTGGGGGAGAAAGTGTTTCGAAGATCTATTTACAACTTCTTTGTAGCTACAAAGGAAAGGGGACTTGCCTGATGACGAATTCTTCCGGGAAAGGGCAGAATCCTTTCTTAAATTGAGCAAATTCTGTTACGTATGGATGAGCTTGATGAGGGTAGGGGTTGGGTTGTGGACGGGGGCATTTTTTGAAGAACAGGAACGGGGATGGTTTTGTAGAGGACAAGCTGAAAGATTGAGAGATAAACTGTGACAAATAGAGAGAGAGAGAGAGAGAGAGAGAGAGAGAGAGAGAGAGATTGAGAGAAGATGAACATGGGAGAGAGAGAGAGAGAGAGAGAGAGAGAGAGAGGAGGTATTGAGTATAGTGGGGGAAAATTCCAGCGGGAATTTTCCGAGGGAGATTAATTTTGGGCGAAAATTTAGTGGGTATCCTCTACACTACGTCGTTTTGTGAAATTGTATTTTTCAAATAAAATTTTTATTATGACTGCACAAGATGCTGTGGCAATTGGAAAATTACTTGCGACCGCAAAAAGATACTGTGGCAAATGAAAAATTATTTGCGACCGCAAAAAATGCAGATGCAATTCCTTACTTATTTACGACCGCAAACACTTGCAGACGCAATTGTTTTATTTTTTTGCAACTGCACCTGTTGCGGTCGCAATTACGTATTTTTGGAGACTGCATAAGGTGCGGTTGCAAAAAAGATGAAGCAAAAAGGCTTTTTTCTTGTAGTGGTAGTTTGAACCCAAGCTGATTTGTACATCAAAATATATGACCATTTTACCCTCAGAAGGTCAAGAAAATAAGTTGTTTTGGTAAAACGGGCACATCTCCCTCATTTCAAAATGGATTGGGACATATTATATATCAATAAAGAGGGTTTTGAATGTACTAGAAGGTGGTGTAGGCTTGGGTTTATTTTGAAGAGGTTTAAGAGGGGTTTCCAAGTTCACAATCAAGCCTCGCGTGCTCTTATCAGGCATTTTCATCATCGGGGTTGCTTGATAAGTTTCTCGGGTCAAAATCGGGGTGTCTACAAACCCTAATTTTTATAAAAATAAAAATTATTTTATAAATTCAATATTCTTTTTATTTTAATTGTTTTCTTTAGTAAATTATATATTAGATTATTAATTGGTCATGCATGCACTAGCATATGTAATATGTACTAGTATATCCATCCTACTATAGGTATAGCCCTACCATGGTACTACAAAATCTCCCCATTAACATTCACCTTGGTACACCTAAAACCCTATTTTCTTCCACCCAAAGTACACCAAATCTTTGGTTGTCATGGTCCTTATTTATTGAAGAGATTTAGGGGACACTGGTCCTTATTTATTGAAGAGAGAGAGAGAGAGAGAGAGAGAGAGAGAGAGAGGGAGGAAGTTGGTTGGTAGTTTCTTGGCCAAGTTGTTCACGAAGTTAAACACCATATGTTTGCATGCATGTGCATGAGTTTTGTACACAAAAATCTCATAAATCTAGTCTAACCCTAACCCAAATGATCTTTGCATGCATGTGCATGAGTTTTGTACACAAAAATCTCATAAATCTAGTCTAACCCTAACCCAAATGATCTTCTAGGATTTACTTCCACTACAAGAGATTACACCAATGCCGAGTAAAAAAGCCGACTAAACAAATTTACTCGGCAATTAGTGTACCATTGCCGACTAAACTTTCTTATTCGCTGAAAGTATGCTTTTACCGACTAAAAATACATTTTACTTGGGAAAAATATGGCGCCAAGGATATTTTTGGTGGGAAACTCTTTGCCGAGTAAAGTTTAGTCGGCATTTTATTTTTGGGTGGAAAAATAGTTCCCGACTAACGTATTTAGTCGGCACTTATTAAATTTTTGAGTACTATTTTTTTTGCGCTAATTTGAAAAATTCTACAGGAATGTTGGCGGGGGATTATGCTATTTCCCGAGCAAACTTTAGTTGGCAATTGTATAATTTAATTATTTAGTCCCACATATAATTTATGCTAATGTACACTACAACAAAAAGGGGATTTCGGGGCACTTGTTAAGGGGCAGTTTTGAAGAATTGCCTTATTAGGCTACTAAAGAGGCATTACTCTTTTAAATGCCGCATCTCATTGAACCTAATGGGGAACTCAACACTCAAGATTATAGCAGTTTATCCATATTAGAATATTTTAAGCTAATCTGATAGGGCTTTTGTACGTGCCATAACAATTGAGATTAATAGAGCAGTTTTCAAAATGGCTTGAAATGGTGTCACTTTTGCATCCAAGTAATGGGGCATTATTTAGGAAGTGCCTCCAAAGCTTAGGTTTTTGTTTGGGGGAAGTTGAATTTTCAAAGAAGACGAATCCTTTCAAAATTTTCGCGGTTTTCAAAATTTTTGTGATTTTCAAAATTTTCGCCATTATTACTATACATTCAAGTACCATTACATAAAATTTAGTTTACTATTACTATCAATTATGTCCCGATGAATGGACTTTCTTAACCCGATAGTTAGAGGTGTCAAATGGGCCTTGCCGGCACAAAAAACATAAATTTTGAAATTTTGACTTATGTAGGCCATAATAAGTCAAAATTACATTTTTATCAAATAAATTTTATTTTATTTCAAAGATGAGGAAAAATAAAAAATGAATTTTTGAAAAATAAAAATTGAAATTTTGATTTTTGAATTGATAGGCCAAAATTGAATTTTTGTAATTACATAATATGTATAAAATTTTGATTATATTATGCGCTAGCCACACGATCGCAACATAATTATGACGATCCACACCATTCACTTTGTTTGTCTTGCTATTTTAATCACTCTCGCCAAATTTGAAGTCTATCGGGTATTGAAAGCCCTTTCATCGGGACGTTGATTCATTATCAACCGACAATTTGTCTCCTTTCTTATTTGTTCTTTTGTCAACTGAACATAACTTGTAAAATTAGTGCCCTTGTTATCTTGTTCCATGTACCATCTGATTGTTCTCTCTCTCTTTTTTTTTTTTCAGATTGATAACACTTTGGTGGAGTATCCTGTGCTGCTACTTTTTGTTAATTAAAGTTGGACTTTGGTTGTGGGTCCTACATACTTTGACGTTTGGCAAAAGATCTTGCATTTTGGGAGTTTGGATACATTTTGTTTAATATTTACATATGGAGTAACCGTGCGTGGACAATCTTTTTAATTTTTGCTCTAGGAATATGGATTGAAGATGTTATGTAATGATCAACCTCTATTTATGGAAGTTATGAATGAAATTATGATTGGGAATTTCAATTTCTTATAATTGCAGTAGGTTCGCAATTGTGGATGGAATGATTGTTGATAGTGTATTGCATGGGAATGAAAATGTGAAAAATTTGTAGTAGTTTTTGGAATTTTAGGATTGGTGTCCAAATAACTACAGGTAACCTTTGCCGAGTAAACAATATTGGTTGCAATAATTATCATCCATTTTCATCATCTTATACCGACTAAATTTTACATGGTAAAGGATGCCACCGACTAAATTTTACTCGGTAAAGTGCACCCATTTACCGAGTAAACTTTGGTCGGGGATTAGTACAACCATTTACCGAGCAAACTTTACTCGGTGTTAGTGTTAGTGCAACCATTTGCCGAGTAAACTTTAGTCGTGGAGTGCAACCATTTACCGAGTAAAGTTTTAGTCGGTGATTAGTGTACCCTTTACCGGCTAAAATACTTTTTCCCGAGTAAAGCATTTTTTACTCGGCAAATACATTCACCGAAGGTCATTCGCCAACTAACGTGCCAACTAAATAATTTACTCGGTAACGGTTTTCAACGACTAAAAAACAACTTTTGCCAAGTAAATGTTTAGTCGGCATTGGTGAAATCTGTTGTAGTGTTCATTAAAACCTAGGATTTCTAAGTACTTAGGCCTATAGATTTGCTATAATAAAACCTAGGATTCTTCTACTTACCAAAATCCCCCAAATCATGGCATTAATGAGAGAGATTGGGGAGAGATGTAGAGAGAGAGTGAGAGAGGGAGAGAGAGGCTTGGTTTGTCTATAAAATAGCACCATGAATTCTCTCATTCCTCACACCACCTTTGTAGTAACTTTGTGCTTGAGCTTCTGTGAGGTTTAGAGGGAGAAATTTCTTCTTATTCTTGGTTTTAAGTTGAAGTTTTATTTGAAACTCAACGTGTTCTTCTCATATTCAAATAGAGCCACCACCCTCCACCACCAAAACCACTATTTGATCCAAAAATTTGTAGAAATTTAGTAGTAATCTTGTTTCTAGGAAAAAGAAGTAATTCTTTTTCTTATGGAGTTTGTAGCCGTTATGCTGTCCGAGGAATTCCCAACTAGCGTTAGAGTCTTCCGATTAACAGCCGAAGTCAAGGTAGATATTTCGACCCTGTCTCCTATCCTCAGTATAGTATTTTATGTAGTCATTATAATTCTCGGTTTGCTACGTATAATTTTCACGTCGTTAATAAGTGGTGTAGGCCCCATAGGCTGAGCTTCCTTTGGTTTGGCAAGTCCATGTCTCAAACATACATTTTTGTGTATCGTATTTTTTATGGCACTGTAATTTTTGGTATTTATTTTTAGAGTGTCTGTTTTAGGTGTGGAAAAGGAATCATCTCAATATGTATTTTTTTTATTCGAGTGCAGTAGTTTTTTAGTCAAGACGGATTGCTCATTTTGAAGACAAAGTTGGATGCTACATATTTTTGCTCAAGCATTTCAAGGATCTATACTAGCACAACATTCTGATTGAGTTTGCTGGACGTTTGGCTCGAGCAAAGTAGTCGGCAAAACTACACAAGGAAAAAGTTAGATGTTGCACGTTTTGCTCAAGCATTTCAAGGCTCATTTATTAGCAAAACATTCTGTTTTGTTTTTGCTGGATATTTGGCTCGAGCAAAACAGCCGGCAAAAATGCCCGATTCAGCAACTATAAAATCTCAGTGATTAGGTCTTTTCTGATTACCACATCGGCCATATTTCGACCCTTTGCGCCTCTCTCTTCGAAATATCATTATAGAGTGCTAGGGTTCATGAACTTTGAAGATTTGTGAAGGCTTTCCAATGCCGTGAGATCAAGACCATCTTCAAAGTGTTTTCTCATTCATATTCAATTCAACATTTCTCTATCAAAGTCCTTTTGTGGAGTTCAAAAGGCAAAACATTTGGAAGGCTTGAGGATTCAAGACGTGGCGATCATGCAAGGGTGTGATGTACGTGGATTAGGCAAGTAGGGCTTAGGATTCGTGGTGAGAATACACGGTCATCGAGTAAGTCTATTCACTACAACAGAATCAGTGTACTGCGAGGAAAATATTTTGTCTCTAAAGTGCCATTTTTCGTCGCAGAAGGCATTAGCGAGGAAACATTTCCTCGCCCACTTTCCTCGCCTATACAGTGTCGCAAAAGCCTATTACGAGGAAAAACAATTTCCTCGCCAATTGTTGAGAATTTGTGAGGAAATATTTCCTCGCCAAATTTGTCGCTAAAACAAAAAAATCCTCGCCCAAACACCGCTTTTGCAAATGAACGGAAACGATAGGTGAGGAATAAATTCCTCGCCATTGACGAATATTACCGAGGACAAATTATTTCCTTGCCAAAGGTTTCTTATGGCAGACTTTTTGAAACGAAGTTTTTCCTCGCTAATTCCATATAGGCGGCACGATAAATCCTTGCAAATTGAGAATTTTTTCGTCACCAATTTTCCAGATTTATACCATTACTGTCATATCTTTTTTCCATACATTCCCTGCTCAGCTATAGAAATTCATCACAATATTTATATTTGCATAAACCATGCATGGATAACCATAAACTACAAAATAAGTTCTCTAATTAAACAAAGTGTCATATCTGTGCCACATTACCCTAATCATTTACATCTATAACAGTTACATCATGGTTTTTTACCATCAAAATAAAGTTTAGGCCATAGAAGCAAAAGATAAAGTTTACTACATGTTCCGGCATTCACAAAAAGCATCGGGCCGTTCCAAAATACTTCACCACCTGGATGCCAATTGTTGCAGTGTATTACTTGACATAACATCCCTCCCAGGCCCACGAACTCCAAAAAGACCATATTTAACACTGCCAAGGCAAAAAAAATAGCATTTGAATGAGAAATTATTTGTGAGTGCCAATGTAAGTTCACAAGTAACGTTCCACATACAAACATGCACTTGGCAATGAGCACATTAAATGCACCTAGAAGCCAAACCGAGCCTTGCAACTAATAAATCCTCAGCCAAAGGAAGTGCAAGCACCAACTGAAACAACCAGTTACCACTAGGAATTTCTCGTGCCTAAAGGCAGGACGCATTGTGTTATGAACACAACTAAAATAAATCACCGTTTCCCTTCCAACCACAGTTTAGGTTCATAATCACGTTACTCTCAAATTAATATTTCATTCATAATCACGTTAGTCTTGGCTCATGATGCATATTAACGAAAATGAAAACTATGCTGAACAATATATTACTAAAACAGTAATTTTCCTCCTCAAAATATCATTTCAACTAATATTACTTAAACACTATTTTCCTCAATCTTTTTACTTTATTCCCAAAAAGAAGAAATCATGTACAAACACAAAACTGACAAAAGGGTCATCCAATTTCATGAAGCAAAGTAAGAAAGGCAGCATTCTTTTTTTTCCTTCTAAGGAACATGACTTGAGCATAACAACTAAATGAAGCTAAACCCAAGCATACGAAAGAAGGAAAATGGCGAAACTGATCCTCGTAATGCGGTTACATAAGCAAACCTCTGAAATATACTACTATCCTTTACTAACTCAGGCAAATAAATGTGAAATGGTGCTAAAATCATGAAAGAAAAAAACATTAGTATTGGCCTTTTTGTGGATTGAATGCTTCCAAGTCAGTTTGATCACCAAAATCAGGTAGAAATAAGTGCAAATCAGATTTATATACCAGTAAAATGCAGATCTTGAATTGAACAGAAGACACATAATCTGGAAAAAAAATAGAAAGTGAAATCGTACCACCAATAGTATTCCAAGTCGCACCCCTACAGCATCAACGCAGCCGCTGAGTACCTGAAAATAAAATTCAGAAATCATATAGGACTAGGAGTAGCGGAATTCAGATCACACCACGGAAACAGAATGATTTCTAATTTCAAGTAAAACTTACCTTTAGTTTTAACCAAGAACACCAAAAAAATTAGGTGAAGTGAAAGGAGAATGATTTCTAATTTCAAGTTTGTTTCATTTTACAAAGGATTTCACGAGCAAATGAAACATCGTCATTGAATTACAGATGGATGCAACTAAAACTAATATTACTGCAAACTCTTGTGTTTTTCGTAGAGTAAATTGCGGGAAAAGTGGAACTAATCCTACTAGAAAAGTTAAGGACAGTTTTCACAAGTCCAACGTTCCTGGTAAGTGAACAACCAAAAATACGCTAATCATAGTTTTTCCCGTATTTCTCATCCTTCTTTGGAGACTAAACAGGCCCTTGCTACAGCAAAGCAAATGAAGTGTATGTGATTGGAAGTAACTTCAAAAGTGACTACAATTATTCAACCAATCGAGGGTAACAAACAAGCAAGGAAAAAAACAAATAATTGTCGCTTGAATTTAACAATCTGACATGAAATGAAATATAGATGAGCTGACACAAACAGAAATCAGATTGATCTACAAAATCTTTCATCAAATCCAACTTTATTTCGACCGAGCTTTTAGAAGGACTAAAAGGCAGGCAGGCAGGCAGGCAGGCAAATGAATGTGTGGCTCACATCACTATAATGTTTCCCGGGTGATATTGCTTCCAATTCATTCTCGTCTAACTTGAACATAACATCTGAGATGTCAAAGACTCTCATATCACAAGTTGCAACACATCAAAGAAGACAGATTAAACCCGACCCCCAATAGAAAGCTTCTCAGACTATGTCTATAACAGAAAAGCTGAACACCAACAAAAATGAGAAGGAAAAAAAAAAACTTTCCCATAGGTCTCCCACTTTTTCTCCAAACTTTTCAAAAAACTGCAATCTGGGGCTTATTACAAATTCAAAACTCAATAGCCCCGTTTGCTTGTCCGGATTCAGCATCAGATTGTACTCACTATACATTCCCAAGGATGATATATCCTGCGTTTGGTTGTGGCGAGATTACATATCATTCCACAAGTAATCCCACAAAACATGGGATTTATAGCTTGGGGCTGTAACTTAATACCCTCAAACGTTAATTCCATGGGATGACACCCTATGGCGCAATATATACTTTCACTTGGGATTAAATCATCTGATTAGACTACAAATCCAAGGGTACCATCTAGCCATTGAGTCTAAAAATTTGAATCTACAACTGAGTTAATGTACCATTGAGTCTGAAAATTTGGACTCTGTTTTATCCCCTAAAGTTAACCGAAAAAAAAGAGGGAGTGTCTTTTCCCATAGCCATTTTCAACTTCAAATAGAACTCACATTGGCAAAGATGAGCTAATGAGACAAAGAACAAAAGGAGAGTCATTTCTGAACCGATACACTAAACTTATTCTGTCAATACAATATGAATAAAACCAATAAACTATACATTGATGTGTAGAATTTTAGGATTTCTTATCACATAAGCCTAATTTTCACCGAAGTGCCTAAATCGACTACATGTAGTGCCTAATGGATAAAGAATTCAACTTACCAGTCAATCATTGGATGATAATCCACCACTCCCAAGATGTCCAGTGTATCCCTTTTCAATGAGAAACTCCATGATGCTGGCATTTAGCACCTGCTGCTGCTTATTTTCCTCCAAAAGCTTCTCTATGGTCTCGTCTCGTTCCTCTAACTTCTTCTCGAGGCGTGTCACATATTCTATAGTTGTGGCAGATTCACATGTGGTTCTAATAGAGGAGGAAGGCCTCAAGCCGAGTCCTTTTACGTAACCTGGTCTCCTTTTTAGCGCCACAATGGATAACTCCTCTTGCGTTAATGGGGACGCACCAGCTTGATTATGCTCAGCCTCGATTTGTTTCATTTTCTCCTGCCATTTTTAATAAATCAAAGCAAGATTAGTAATATCAAACCTATGCTGATTTTCTATCAAAAAAATTACTTGACATACGTACAAAGTTCGTCTGGCATTCTGGAGCAATCCACTGATCCTTGTCGCTATTATAGTGAGTGGATTTGTAGAACTCTGGTAAGTTTGGCAGTTCACCTTTATGTGTTAGAGCCTGGTTTATTAGTTTCACATTCAAAAGGTTAATTTATCATGTCAATTCGCTTATAAAACTTAAAAGAGAAATGAAAACGCACGTATTCATTTACTCTAACAGGTAGAGACTTCGACCCGCATCTGTGCTTCGTCTTATTACTGGATCGGTTACTTGTATTTTTCAGTGATCGAAGCTACAAGCACCAACAACCAATGAAACAAAGAGAGGTCAACTCGGATCTAATATTTGACAAGTTTCGAAAAGAGTTCTTTAACTATTATGAGTGCCCAAAACATTGAAACAAGTCCCATATAGAATGGTAAAAGGTTTGGTTACCATCCAATCTTTGTTAGTCCACTTCTTCTCAATCAAACTAGTCCATTGCTCCATGCTAATTTTAGGAGGTGGGTGACTTCTCGCATACCCTTCTCCCTTGGACTCCTTAAGGCTTTTGAATTTCTTATACAACTTGTGGGTGTGATCACTCAATCTCCGCCCACACCTCGTTGCTATTGCCTTATGAACGTCAATTGGATCTCCTTCAAAGTGAAACTGATCCTATAAAAAGAAATGGCAGTAATCATTAACTATGTGCTAGCAAGTACCGAATGCAAAAAATAAAAACAAAAAAACAAAAAGTTATTGCAATTACCTTGAGGCGTTGAAACAAAGGTGCCTTAATTCCCTCATCCACAGCCTTCCAACTTTTAACACTCAGGTCATGTACATGTTCGCGAACCTCAACACCAATCTTTGATGCCAATTTAGAAGCATAAATCCCCACTGGAGCACGATGCTCTTGCGGGACGGGAACAAGTAGCTTACCGCCATTTTTCTCGATAAGTACTGGGATTTCTAGTCCACGTGTTAGGCCACGTCTCTTAGGAGCTACTTTAGTGGCACAATAGTATTTTTTAAATGGTTAGATGCCAAAATTAAAGTTAAAAATATCTTCATTAATGTAACTTCACCATCTTACCAGCATTGCTAGATGCAACTGCCTCACTTTGCAACTCTACAACGGGAGGAAGTGAGGGCTGGTTATCAACCATAGGATGTGGAGTTGAACGAGTCACCCTCTCACGAACAGTAGTTGATTCCTGCTGGGGCTCAACTTGTGATCTGCCAAGTCCACCTGGTGGCATCTCTAGGACCTAAAATAACACATCACATGGAAGCATAAAGACTACATAAAACAAAATGCAGATAACGTACATATATTACAATTGATTTTTCTAAGGTGCATTTGCAAAAATAGGGCACTTTAATTAATCTTTCTCCCTACTGTATTTTTTAAATTATGCTACTACTATCTAATGACAATAGTGGTTATTCAAAAACAAGTACAAGCGGTGAATACCTAACATAGAATTACATATAATATGGAATGATAATGATAATGCACACACGGAAACATTCATTAAATCATGCATATTGTACCTCATGTTCAAAAGAATCAAAGGACTCATTGTCACCGTCGCCTTCATCACTTGGTAGCCTATAGTCATCATCATCTACCTCATTTCCAGCACCCCTTCCCTTCGCCTTTGTACAGTTTGGCAGAGACGAACCCCTCAACGAAGATATTGTATGCATTATCCCACTAGCTTCCAATCTCGTACGGATCTCCTTGATTCTCCTATCTCTTATCCTCTCATATTTGGTTTTCTTCTGAGTTGCTAGAGAACCTGGTTTGATGAAGTTTTTTCCACTCTTTGCCATTTTTTGCAACTATAATGCATAAAGTGACATGAAACATAATAAAAAAATTTAATAATACTAAATTATGAACCTGGTGTGATATTTTTTTTTCCTACTTTTTCGCATTCTTTTGTAGCCAAGGCATAAAGTTATATACAACATAATGACAAATAAAATAACAGATTAAATTACATTCTTCCATAACCACACAAAACAAAAGATTCAAATGTCAACAAACAATTCATGACTTCAAGGACATTTATACAGATACACAAAAAAATAACTAGATATCATAATCCACATCAACATCAAGCATTTCATGATCTTCGTCATCCTCCCATCAGCAGTCCTAGCTAATGCCATCCAGCTCTTGTCCATGTCTAATGACAAACATAATCTATTAATGATAGTTTACAAATGAAAATTTCAAGCGTACTATTCTTCAAAAGGCGCTGAATAAAAAAACATGATACTACAGGATGTGTGACTATCTAAAAGTCTAGATGTAATTTTCAAGAATCTCAATGCTACAAATAAAATGTAAGCAAATTTGCCATGTCTCCCACCCATCCATTTGTCTTAACCTAAATGTCATTCTATCCATACATAAGAATACGTGGGCATATACAAAGCTTACAACATGATAGGGGGAGATAGAGGTAGAGAGTGCTCACTTAAAGTATCAAACTTGGTATTGAGGGCCGAAGGCACGGTAGTCGACGACGAAACCTACAAATGCGTCCTAATCCCTGTAAAAATACAAATGACATCAACATGTTTGCATATATGGAATATGTAACATAATATCTACTCATCTCATAGCTAAATATTTATTCAGAAAGTATACTTGTCAGGTTTGTGTAATTTTTTGATTAGAAAAGAAGAATAAATAGATAAGGAAAGGATTACAAGAGGAATTTAACATAGTCAAAATAGCAAAGCTTGAACCAAAAAGTAGTCAAAATAGCAATTTAACATAGACAAAGGCAAATGCAAATTAAAGAGCAACCCAAGCAGCTGTGGATAAGAGATTTGTCAAAAACAAACAGCGCCAGGAAGCAGCAACATGAAAAATAGGATTGCATTAGCAGCAGATTAAGGCAGCAAGCAGCAAAAGCATAATCAACATCAAAAGTATCCAAAGGAGGTGTGAATAAAGAGCGTCCCAACAGCTAAACAAAATAGATTTGTCAAAATCAAAACCATTGCACAAATCTCTGGAAACATGAGCTCAAAGATCACGCATTAAACCTTCTAGAAATTTTAAGAGAAATCATATTAAGGAAGTTTCTCTTAAAATCATCCACAGAATAAGCCTGAAGATCAAAGTTAGCTCTTTTCTTTTTACAAAGTTTTGTTTAAACACAAATATCTAACTTATAGTTAATAAGTACGAAACTTACTTGTGGCGTATTTTTTGTCGTTAAAAAATGAATAAAATACGAAACATGGAGTGCCTAAATAATCTTCTTGACTAAATTTTACGCCATGAATGGTTCAATCATCAAAATGGAGCCCAAAACTCCGAAACCAACCAGTCTAATTTTCTTCTAATTAACATTGCATACTGTCGAGAAGGTTCTACATGTGTGGTGATAAGTTTTACCCTTCTCATCTGTTTTTTTTACGACTCTTTTGAAGAAGAAAAAAGAAACACCCAATTCTCATCAACTCCTTCGAATTCTCCTCTGATCTGATTCACAAAACCAAAAAATATCTCCATTTTTGAAATATTATTTGGTTGTAAAAAACTTTTCTAGTGTCACCTACACTAGATTATCTCCCACCTTCAACCTTGAACTCCTGTTCTCCAACAAAACAGAATTCATATTTTACAATTTCACCAACATTGCCCACCCGAGACCCCTTCAAAAATCAATTGATATGTTTTCGGAACGCATTTGTGTTAGACAAATCGATTGATATGTTTTCGGAACACTTTTGTGTTAAACAAATAAATTGAAACACCGAATGAGAACTCTTTCTTGCGCATAAATTATCTACGAAAACATACTAACTGATATCCGGTGAACATGATTTTTTTGGAATGTTTAATTTCCCAATGATCTATATTTAAAAAAAAAATGAACGATTTCGACGATTGAATAAGAGGAGGAGACACTAATTTCTACACCCGCTGCCACTATCTTTAAGAACAACTGCACACGAGATAGAAGAAGGAAAAAAATTCAGAGTTCAGTTTGAATTCTAGGAAATACCAACCTATATAGGATGCCTGTTGCATACAGGTAATGATAAACTACAATGAAGACAGACAATAGTGGTCCTACCCCTGAAGACAATTGTTCTTTCTTAAAGTAGCAACATCACTTCTTCTTCTTTTTATCACAGTAGTGGTCCTACCCCTGAAGACTCTTGGCCACATATTGGTGAGAATGACACGAGAACTCACAAACAAACAATAGCACAAACTTTACCCCCCAAAAAAAACAATAGCACAAACACATAGTAATAAAATACGGAATCCCAAAAGTCATAGCATTATATAATTCTTGACAGTGCGTTCAAGCCCCACACGTTGAGTTCGCCGCCACTAGGACCCCTTTTGGGGGGATTTTAGCTTGTAAGTATAAAATTGTTTCATCACTACCAAAATCAGCTAAGACTTTTGCTTTTCAATTACTTTTTTGACTCTCACGGGAACAATGAAGGGCTGAAAATACATATTGTATCATACAAGTTCCAGACTTCCACATCAACAAATTAAAAGGAAATATATTCACAAAAAAAAAATAAAATCAACTTTGGCTTACAAATCAAGAGATAGGATAAGAGAGGGGTGGAGATTAACCTTGATTTATGAGATCGTCCTTCGTCCGAAGCTTGCGTTGCAGCCCAAATGGTCGACTTCGTAAGTTAGGGCAAGGACTACTGTAGGTGCAGTTTAGCAAGGAAAGAGAGGAAACCAAAAGAAATTGTTGGAGAAGAGTGACGGAGAGCTATGCACAACAAAGAGGGAGAGATCAATGGATTTCTAGCGGAAGACTGTGGAGAGCCACTGACGTACACAAAATGAGGAGTATTTGGGATTTTTCTGTTTACTGAAGTTAAACCCACCTAATAAGTGACGTCATTTCACCCTTTTAGTTTTAGCAAGAAGTTTTTTTCTCGCCATTGAAGTCGGAGTCCCGCCAAAGCCCCCAAATTTTTTTGGAAACAACGCCGTTCCCGGTTAAAATTTTGGAAATTAAGCCAACGAAATGTTTCCTCGCCTCTGAGTCCTAAAAACTTGGCGGCACAAAATATTTTTTGCGGGATTCTTTTTTGCGAGGAAAAATACAAAATTCCTCGCCGTAAAGGGTCTTTTGGCGAGGAAAAATAATTTCCTCACCTATTTTGATCAACTCATTTCTATTCTACGACAAAATTTCATTTTCCTCGCCAATGACCAAGCTTTAGCGAGGAAATCAAATTTCCTCACTATTTTTCCTCGCGGTAGACTGATTTTGTTGTAGTGATTTGTAATCACACAATGTTTCTAGTGCATGCACTACAAGAAAAAACACATTCAACGACCAAATTCGGCGACGAAATCAATTTTAGTCGCCGATTGTAGAACCTTCAGCGACTAAATTTCGTTTGTCGCCATATGTAATACTTTTGGCGACAAAATCATTTTAGTCGCCATATGCAGTACTTTGGGCGACCAACTTGACTTTTTTCGCAGGTTGTAGACCCTTCAGCGACTAAATTTTTTTTTGTTGCCGCAAGCAGTACTTTTGGCGACCAAATAAAATGTTTGTCGCCGTATGCAATGCCTTTGGCGACCAAATAAATTTTTGTCGCAGTATGCAATGCCTTTGGCGACCGAACATTGACTTAGTCGCGGAATGTTTAGCGCCAAAAATTACACAGTGCGAAATTATTGGCGCCAAACATAAAATATCGTGGAGACATACGGCGACCAAAAATTTTATTCGCCGATGGTATATTTCGATAAAATTAAATAATATAATTCAATATATAATAGGATAAATATATTATAATATTTGTTATAATCTAAAAAGAAATATATGAAAAGATAATACATATACATATTTTTTGACAAATATAACGAAAAGGCTTGTGTAGCCCGGTGGTTGGGTGTTGGTCTAAGGAGTGGGAGGTCATGGGTTCAATTCTTGGCAAGTGTAGTATGGTTAGGTTAATTCTTGAGCTGCCATGTGGCTTAAAATATTTTTTTGCATGAACTTTTGGCGACAAAATATTAGTCCCCGAATACGCTACTTTGGCGACAAATAGTTTTGGTCGCCGTATTTCTAACCTACGGCGACAAAATGTTTTAGTCACCGTATAGCAACCCTTTGGCGACCAACCTAATTTTAGTCGGCATTTACATTCCCAGACGACGTTTCAGCTACAAGCAGGGCGACTAAAAAATTGGTCGCCAAAAAATTAGGGCAACAAAACACAGCCCTTTGGCAACAAATTTTTTAGTCGCGGAAAGCGTTTTTTCTTGTAGTGATGATTCCTTCCCGTGGTTTTTTCCCGTTTAGGGTTTTCCACGTAAATCAGTGTTCTTCGATTGTTTGATTTCGTTTCATTGATTGGTTAAAGTTTTGATTTGTGGGTCGATATTTAAAAGAGATTAGATTAAAGAAAATCTATAAACCTAGACAAGCTAGGGTTTTTTCAAGTAGATTGGTTTCCGAAAAATTAGTCGGTAGATTCTGAATACTCTTTTTTAATGATACGTAGTTATTATAATGACCAAGTTGGTATTTTGAACTTATAGTTTTTACGACGTTATGATGGCCGTTTAGTTTTCGAAAAAACGTGAAGTTGATTAATCGTTTCTATAAATCATTACATTTAGCGGAGTAATCATAAAAACGAGACTTCGAACTTATATGTACCTAAACATAACTACGTAGACGTTAAAAGTACTATTTTTATTAAGAGTCTTTCTTCAATAAGGACTTGGTATAGGAGACAATCATGCAAATAGGACACAAACTAATTCCTTAATGCCAAGAGGACAAATCACTTCCACGCTCCAAAAATGCCCTCGCTAGTCGCTAGCTCATGAAAGTGCCTACACCTCCAAAACCCTATGAAAGTGCCTAAACCCCTAAACCTTATAAAAGTGCCTAAACCTCCAAACCGTATGAAAGTGGCTAAACCCCCAAAACCGTATGAAAGTGCCTAAACTTCAAAAACCCTATAAAACTATATGATATCCTTCCAAAAAGCCTAAACCTCCTAAAATTGACTCACTCCCAAAATTAAAGAGAGAGAAACGAGGATTAACTTTTTAAATTGAAATTGGGTTTAACATTATTCGTACAAAAGGATGAGAGAGAAATGACTTCTCTTTTGAGTTTTGGCCCATTTCCCACGATTCGAGTCAGATGTGTGCCTGGTTTGGGACTTTGGATACCGTCAGATGTCTCGATGCAGGGGTCGCTTTCTCGTTCAGTCATTCAGAGCACACATTTCTCCTCCACGCGCGCAATTTTTTATTAAGGGTATTTTTGTCTATTATTGTCCTTAAACCCTCAAAAAAATTAATTCATGTATTAGAGGCCTTAAAATAAATTAGAGTGGACAAAAACCCATTAAAGACCCCAAACGTTGCCTCTTGGCCAATTGCCCGTTTTTATAAACCCTAGACTGGTTTTCAAAAGATTGAGTAGGAGAAATCATGATTTTATGTGACATGTTTTACGAGAAAAGTTACATACTCACGAGACACGTTTTTTGAAAAATCGATACGACAAGTTTTATGAAATGATGAGATGCGAATGAGAACTTGAATGAGTAGGGAATTGAATAGTTTACGGTAGTGCCGCTTGAGCGTCACCCATCTTTGCAGAGAGAATATGGTGGTTAGGGCTAAGCGTGCACAACAACATGGTCGATGTTCATTCGTACAGCTCGTGAGGAGGCTGTCTCCATTGGATTTGGGTATGAACTCCATCCCAGGGGACTCCATTTTCACTTGGTGGGCCAGTTTGCTAGATAGATGGAAGGGCATCAAGGAGCATTTGGAGAGTTGGGCAGCAGTGGGATCCATAGTGCGGAGAATTTGGAAATGCAGGAATGATGCAGTTTTCAACAACAAAGTGTGGCGACCGGATGCGGCGTGTAGCGAGGCAATTTTGGAGGCTTCTGAATTTTTAAACGCTATAAAAAATCCCAACGCTAGTGGGGAAGTCACGCATGGAGCTCACACACCGACTCAGATTAGGAGGTAGAGACCATTGAGTGGTTGGGTTAAGATTAATTTTGATGGAGGGCTAGATAGAAGAACTAAAACAAGTGGCTTGGGTATCGTAATTCGGGACGCTAACGGATCTTTTAGAGCGGTGAGAGCAATTCATGTGGCAGCTAGGGAAAGCCTTGTCTTTGCGCAAGAGTTGGGACTGCACAGGATTCATTTGGAAGGGGACTCTCATCACGTGATTCAGATGATTCAGAAGAAGGGAGAAGTTCTTACTGAGGCCAGAACTCTGGTTGAAGATATTCATCGAATGTGGCAAGACTATGAAGGGATCAGAGCAAGCTTTGTCAGGCGGCTAGGTAATTCTGCGGCCCACTTGGTGGCCAAAGATCCTGTGAGAGGGAGCGGGACTCGTACTTGGGAATTCTATCCCCCCCGGCTCTCTTCTTCTCTTTAGGAGGAGTAGTAGCCCAATTGATGTATTTGGTTTTTCTGGTCAGAGCACATTAATAAAATTGATTCTAAACTTTGGCAAAAAAAAAAAAAAAAAAAAAAAAGCAGAGGCAGTCTGTGATTACAACACGGCTGGGACCATGTTCGTGTGAGTGCGATCGTGAAGTTTGGCGACCGTCAGTTGAAAGAGACGTAAACGGTCCAATACTTCGAGTGATGGAGTGCAGACCCGAAGGACAGAAGCAATGCCATAAGGAGTGACTGGACTGGGGCCGAGAGGACGAAAACAATGCCCAAACCTAGTTAATATTTGAAGAAGAACTTTGACAATAAAAGATAATACGAGACATAGTTCTACACGTGCGATACACCTGTTACATTGACACAAGCATCCCATCATGTTTTAATATTTACTGTTATGCTTTTACTTCTTATTTCTATTGGAATCTTTTTAAAGTGTTAGTATAAGAATTTGGGGTAGTGGTTTCTGTTGAACGTTTTCACTCACGGTATTGCACTTGTGTGACCTTGTCATAATACCACGATCTTACTCTGCGACTCTGACGTATTATGCTAGGCTATAGAGATGAACAAGATGAGTACTATAGCTTGGAGGCCAATGGAGCTTAATTGGACACTGTCAGGGATGACGGCTGTGCTGAGAATTAGAGAAACCCTAGCATATTTGATGGTGAATAAATGTATTGGCAGAGAAATTTATGTAATTCCCTTATTGGATATTTGTTGTAAAACTTTATTTATTATTTATGTAATAAATTTAACGATCCTAAAATTAGGGGTGTTACATGGTGCCCCTGAAATACGTCATTGCCACCATCGCCACCTTTGAGATGTTTACTCCTAAGAGCCCGTTTGGCTGAGGATGAGGAGGGGGACAAGTTTGGGCTGTACAAGAGCGGACTCACATGGGGCATGTGACCCCACTCAAAATCTCACTTGTTCTCCTATATTGTAATTGTATAAATAACACCCAAAAATTGAAGTATACCATTTGTATATAAATTGAAAATACTTAGTTTTATCTAGTTTTATGTATCAATTTTCTTCCAGAAAGGTTTTAATTTGATAGGCAATTATCAATTTATAAATTGCTAGTGTGGTTGGGTAAAAACTTCTTACTCATTGTTGTTTACTATAAACGATCTTGTTAACATCCGCCCATTAGGTAGATGATAATATGACAAATAAGTACGGATACCAAAAACCCAAAAAGTACGGATATCAATAACCGATATCAATAAACTGTCATGGATATCAATTCTTTTTTCAAATATCGGCATATTTTCTACACATTATCCTCCACCATAAGGGTTGGCGTTAGCATTTTTCTATTATGAAACAAGATTTTCGACATGGCAAATTGAGTGACCCCACTACATCAAATTTTTAGGTGCACTACACTTGGCCCGAATGACTAATTCCAGGCACACACTTCATCCTTGGTTTGGCTATTTTTGAATCGGGGGCCGTGTAGTGACTAAACTCACTTCAGGGGTGTAGTGAGACATCACGTCCGTCCGTTTGACAATCAACGGTCCGGATTATCTTATATATGAAATCGTTATCTTTACGTGAAGATAATCGATACTGTTGCATGTCGAACGGACGACCGTGATGGCTAACTACATCCCTGTAGTACTCACTACGGGGCCTCCGGATCTGGCAATTTTTAATGGGGTGGATGAGTTATCCCCCTCGCCAAATGACATCTATACCCCTCCCAACACCCCCTTCTTACAAAATCATCCAAATCAAATACATTTTATCCCCCTTTGTAAGTATCCTATCATTATGGGTTCACCTTCCATAAATAATACCCCCTACTATCTTATCTCCTCTTACTATTTTATCTACCCAAATCTTATCCCATAAAAAGTCTTTTTTTATTTATTTAATATTTTTTTTTAGGGCAAGGTATTACATGTTGGGTAAGAGATTATATTCTGAGTGTCATTCAATTACGTACTTCGTTACCCTGCATTGTATGCCATGTGTTGAAGAAGCAAGAGACGAGCAGTACTTCCAGACCAAGGACATCGTTGGTGAAGAGGAATCTGTTGAAGCCTGGAACCCTTGCTCTTAGAGGCTCTGTTTCATTTCCTTTTAGTGGATGAATTTCATATGTAATGGACTTTGCTTCTGCTAATTAAGTTTATTTGACTTTTATGTAATGAAACCTTCTAATTAATGTAATTAGTTTGGGAAAACATATAATTAACATTCTTGAGATCGGGGCATTGCAACTTTACAGGTAAGGAAGAGCAACTAGATATCATTCTAATAGACATATGAATTGGATACAATTCGTAACAAATGTATTTTTCTAGATCTCGTCTTACTTAACTTAATAAACTTTTGAATTTACACAAAAGATGAAGAACACTTGGAACAATTAACCAAGGAATATAACAATAACTCTAATATTATTTATTGAGTGAATAAAACTTTCATATGCTCTTAAAAATAATCCTAATTCTAGAATCAAGCTAATTGAGAAGTTAAAATGATAACCGAAAATAAATATTTAACTCTTGTAGACTAAAAACCTGGTGCCATTTATGTACTTTATGATGTGATGTGCATCTAGACATCGTTGTAAGCACCTCACACACGAAATGGGACATTCCAAATTTCCAAGTTCCAACCAACAGAATTAAAGTCATAGGTTGACTAATAAAATGGGACATTCCAACCAACAAAATTACTATAGGCATCTCACACTCGAAATCGGACATTCCAACCAACAAAAGTGAAGTTAACTTCACAAAACAGAAGTATGTAGGTAGTTTTTTTTATTTTTAAAACCAGTTAAGATATTCATTTCACAGCAATAAAGGCAAATATTTCATCTCAAAATACAGAATTGAACTAAAACTACCAAAATCTACAACATTAGAGCTGCAACAAAGCACACAGGCTCACAGCCCCAAAGACAAGTACTGCCAAAGCAAACCAACACAAGGTCGGCGTAGAGTCCGTCGTCGATTTAGTAGTAGAGAATCCCGATGGACACCCAACCATAGCAAAACAATACAGATGAAATCCACAAAAAGCACCCTCGCAGGGGCTAAGAATCCCACAAACGGATAATCAGATCTCCAAAAAAAGGAGATAAACAAAACAAAAACAAGAAAAAAAGGAACTAAAAGACCTCCGGTTGGAAAACCTTGTCACCATAGCCGCCGCCGCCGGTTCCGGCGACTTATATATTCACCGGAGAAGCACCAAACCGAGCCCCAAAACTCCAATCTACACCAGATCTGAACTCGCAAGGCTAGAAGAAGAGGGTGGAGTTCGAAGTTCGAACTATGTAAAGAGAGTGAAAATGGAGATGGAGGAAATGGAAGGAAGCCGGAAGCAGTGCCGGCCCTGAAGTTTGGGTTGCCCAAGCCCGACTCTTAGCTTGGTTGCCCACTTAATATTAAGTCATAAAAAATTCAAAAAATATACAAGTAAAAAAATTACAAATTTCGTAAGTCATTTTAGAGGCCCCAAACAAACTTCTAATATTGGATACATCTTTTAAGAATTTTTTTTTAAAAAAAAATTACTACAAAATTACAAAACAAATTATATTAAAAGGATATAAAAGATAAGCGGGGAAAGATATATTTGTAAGAGTTTTTTTTTTTAAGGAACAATCCTTGTATTTTAACTATGATTAGTGTGAAAAACTTACAAATTGTGTTACATCGCTCGATTTTGTTTTCAACTTTCCACCATTGAGATAATTATCTTTATTCAAATGTAAGAACATATCACTTGTACAATATTGTTGTGTTTATTAAATATAAAATTTCTTGCAAAATAATTGACTAATGTAATTTTTTTAAATATTCATTGGCAGCAAAAAAACAAAAAGTTTAGAGTCACATTTAAAATGTACACTCATTTACACAAACACATATATAAATATGTGTGGCCCGTGGCTCGTACATACTAACCTATTTGTATGGTCTCATAAATTTATGGGAGTATTTATATATTTGAGTGTGGTTTTAGACTTGTAGGGAAAAAAATGGAATAGAGAAAGTTGATAAATTAAAATAAGGTAAAGATATCAAGAGAAGCCAAAATTTAGTGCAAGAAAGTAACCCAAAATTTAGTGTAAAAAAGTAACCGCAGGGACTCAAACCCAGATCACACGGGACACTAACACCATCGGTGGACCATCTAGACCAGTGCACCTTTTGTTACACCTAGAAACCTTTTTAATATTTATTACAAACTTACGAAATTTTTATTTTTTTTTGTTGCCCCGGCCTGGGGGGTTGCCCAAGCCCGGAGGCTTGCGGGGCTTGCCCCAGGGCCGGCCTGGCCGGAAGGGATGGGATCAGGAGGTGAAGGCCGGAGTGGTGAGGCCAGGGAGGAGCGAGAGAGGGTGGGGGAGGTGGCTGTGGCGGCGGCAAACCAACTCGCTGACTTTTTAGCAATAAAGGAAATAGCTCACGTTTCATGCTCACCTTGTTATTCTCTTTTGTGGCTTAAATAAGTATAATTATTTGTTTTAAGGATCCCGTTGCTGATTAAATATTTGTAATCCATGTATGTTACCTTCTTAACAGCAAGATGTCCTTGCAGGGGCGGAGGCAGCTCCAGGGGTCCCCTAAATTTTATTCTTGATTCAGCCTTCAATATGAACCCAAATGTAAGCAATCTAAGAACTAAATTTGAATACTTTTGCTAATACGTTGGTTGTGGAAAAGCCCATCGAGTAAAAATACCAACTTGCTATATTTTTGGTTTACCGTATTTCCATTCTAGTTAAAAGTAACTTTAGTTTACGATAAATGATATTTTCTGTGATGCTTGTGAGGAGAATGATTAGTGGAAAAATATCAAAAATACCCTGCAAAATACTGAGAATACTGAAAATATGATAGTAGAATTCAGCCTAAGTATGAATAAAATATTAATTTGATTTCTCCTCCATACTTCACGCTGAAGAATTAAACATTATTTTACCGAATAAAATATTAAGTTCGTCACCAACCCATATTAGTATATTGGATGCAAATAAATATTGTTGGCACCTCACCCTCCAATTGGGATATTAATTCCAAGTTTCCAACCAACAAAATTGATGTTTCAACATGTTGTGCTCTCGGGTGAAAAACACACACTCTATATGAGAAGCCATGAAAAAAACTCCCTCCATCGAGTGTAATTTTATTCACCCCCGTTAAAAGAGGGTGAACATTACCCTCCCTCCTATTGTACTCTCGATCTCCGGTAACAAAGTCAGAAATGGAGTGCTACACTGAAGTCATGCATGACTCTCATGTGGGGCAAATGGTTTAATCAGTCAACATTAACTTCATAAAAACTTTAGTTATAGGTGGTCAGATACCATATTATTATTCTCAAGACAAGGACAAAATCATCTTAATCATTCCTCATATCTAGGAAATTACCACAATACACACTTCTTGTTTGGGTGTACCATATGCACCTATTGTATTGTTCAGATTGTGTCACCTCATCGGCAATCGTAACATTATTTAGTTTTTCGTAATTTTTCAGCAATATGATTCGTAACATTTTGGTGTGTCTCGTAACTTTTATAAAAAATATTGTAACTTTTACAAAAAATTCGTAACTTTTATAAAATGTTCGTAACTTTTACAAAAATTTCGTAACTTTTATAGGGGTGTGTATCATACACACCCAAATAAGGGGTGTGTATTGTAGCATTTTCCTCGTATCTATCTGAGGACACATTTTCTGTTTTCATTGATTTATAAGACCATTCTTGGCTTCTCTATTTTCAAAGTTTTAAACTCGAGTCCCAGAATACTCTCTCGATTTTCATTTCACAAATTGGGTATGGGCAGTGCAACTGTAAGGGTTACGAAAATGGTCAAAATCATAGGTCCCAGCAAACCCATTTTCATAGGCGGTGCCGTCGTGGCTCTGTTAATGCTTTGGACTTTTTCAGCTTTCCCTAGTTTTCAAAACATGCTAGACGTAGCTAAGATGACGATATCGCCGGAAAAAGATGGTGCGTCTGCGATAGATTGTCCTATTGTGAGTGATCAAGGAGTTAACCTGGGTGATGACCCGGTCGACCAAACGTTCTACGACGACCCCACCCTAAGTTATTCGATGGGGAACCCAATGAAGGACTGGGACAAGAAGAGAAGGGAGTGGCTGAATCATCATCCGTCGTTTGCCAACGGAGCAGAGGATCGGATTTTTGTGGTGACCGGATCACAGGCGGGGCCGTGTAAGAATCCGATCGGGGATAATTTGCTCTTGAGGCTTTTCAAAAACAAGGTGGATTACTGTCGGATCCACGGCTACGATATCTTCTACAACAATGTGTTTCTGCACCCCAAAATGGTCAACGTTTGGGTCAAATTACCCGTGCTTCGAGCAACTATGTTGGCGCACCCGGAGGCTGAGTGGATTTTTTGGGTTGACGCGGATGCCGTATTTACTGATATGGATTTTAAGCCGCCGTTGGAGAAGTATAAGGACCATAACCTCGTGGTGCACGGGTGGCCCTCCAAGGTCTATGAGCAGAAGAGTTGGGGAGGCGTTAACTCCGGGGTGTTTTTCATCCGAAACTGTCAATGGTCAATGGAGTTTTTGGAGGCTTGGGCCGTGATGGGCCCACAGACTCCAAACTATGAAAAGTGGGGTCAGATCGTGACATCAATGATGAGTGACAAGTTGCACCCAGAAGTTGATGATCAGTCGGCTCTGGTTTATTTGCTATTGACAGAGAAGGAGACGTGGGGGAAGAAGATTTACATAGAGAATCAATACGACTTAAGTGGGTATTGGGTTGACTTCGTCGATAAATTTGATACTATTACTGACAACTATGCGAGGATAGAGAAAGGGGTGACGGAGTTGCAGAGACGACATGCAGAGAAGGTGAGCGAGCACTATGCAGCGGTAATGAGGGAAGCGTTTTTCAACAAGGGCGGCGATGGTGGTGGTGGAAAGAGGCCATTTGTCACGCATTTTACGGCGTGTAAGCCGTGTAGTGGGGTGCACTGGGGTTACACGGATGAGGCATGCTGGAATGGGATGGAAAAGGCTTTGAATTTCGCAGACAATCAAGTTCTTCGCAATTACGGATTCGTGCGGCCAGACCTTCTGAATATCTCTTCCCTCTATTCTTTACCCTTTGGCTTTTCGTCTTACAACAAGGAGAAATAGAGTTCCTCCCATTTATCCATGCTAAGCATTATCAGAAACTACTCTTTTGATTGTTTAAGTTGGAATGCTGCATGTCTCTTTGGTTTGTCGAATTTCCAGAACCCGCATGATTTATTGGAAACAATTACTGAATTTCTATTGAATTCTTTCTGATCAACCAAAGGCGGCTCTAAGAAGAGCAGAGAGTGGTCACTCGAACACCCTGAAAAAATAATTTTTTTAGAAATACATGTAAAAATTTATTTATTTATTAATTTTTGTTATTTTGAACACCCTAACCAAAATGTTTGAACACTCTACCCAAAATGTTTGAACACATTACCCAAAAATTTTGAACACCCAATCCTAATGACGGAATTCACCATGCACTATTTGATACTCCATTAGAGAATAATATAAATTGCATATTTGAGAATTTGGGTGTTTCTTTGTCTCAACACATTTAGCTCAAAGAGATAAGAACACTTTAACTATCTCTCTTTAATCTATTTATACTTATTCCAAATGATTATTCATTACATTATAAAATATAGATCAATAATTTAATATATGCGCGCTATCTTTTTTTGTGAAACATTTTAATATATATGCACAGAGGGCATATAGACATAATAGATTTGGATTATTACATAGGCCATTCATAGGTTTGATTCGATTTTAATTTTTGTTTGGTAGTTGGAACCATGGACAAGTCTGTGATAAGAAAATCTAGAATGGTGCAAGAGTCTTTTCCTATTGAAACTTTTTTGATGATAGCAACCCCTAAAACTTGTCGAAGCAAAGCCGTATTGACTTGGAATTGTTGTTCTTTCGGTAGCATTGTTGTACTAGTAGAATTTTTATTTTTATTTATTTATGTACAGTTATGATTTCTAGAGGACATTGGCTTTGCCCGGTTTATGTGTGTGGCGAGCCGTAAATAGACCCTGAGATTAGTGGCAACAATGTTTTGATTTAACAAACAAAAACAAAAAAGTTGGACGCACGCACATCATTTTGCCATCCTTTTAAAATTTCTTGCACGAAGGTGTTAAATGTGTTATGCTCTCACAGCTATCATGTCTGACCACACAATCTTTGCAATAATAATATCCAATGCAGGACTCATAAATTTAATGGTTTGGATTAACTGTTGTAAGCCTACAAAAGATCCACGAAGGCCCAAAATTGGATGAGACTGGATGGATCAGGACTAGAGAGTAGTTTTTCCCTGTCGAATGACACCATTTTCTCATACCTTTCCTTATGTGTGTGAAATATAGTTTAGAAAGATCAATCCCTAGTCTATTCTCTCTCTGTCAATAAATGCAAGTGGAAGAGGGTGGGATGGAAATAGACAAATGGGTCATGGCCCAACTCAAGTCTTCGTCTTTTCACAACAAAATTGCTCAATTTAGATTCCTCGCCCTTTACACATGAGTGCGCGCAGGATAGTCCGGACCACCTAGTTATATAAAAAATGATTTCTAGAGGACCGTAGTAGAATTTCTGAACACCCTCAAGAGAATTCGTGGAGCTACCACTAGTGCAAAAGACTTGTGGATCAAAAAAAAAATAGTACAAAGGACACGCCGGTCCTTCCGGGGTAACATCTTGAGCAATTAACCTTAACTTCCAAAGAAAAAAAGGTCAGGACCACAATACAGGATCCCAAAAGCCAAGTATATGGTCTCTATCTTCAAGTTAAAACTTCTCTTCTCCTCCATCCACGTCATGTTTAGTATCCACAAGTACTTGAAAGGTATAGATGTATGTAAAACAAATTTCCTACTGTAAATTCAAATCTAGCACTAATACAAGTTGAAAAATTATGTTCTTCCCAACTGCCGTGTGTATGAGTTTGCGGCAACAATGTTTTGATTTAACAAAAAAAAAATTTGGACGCACGAACATAATTTTTTCCATCCTTTTTTAAATTTCTTGCACGAAGGTGTTAAATGTGTTATGCTCTCACAGCTATCGTGTCTGACCACACAGTTTTTGTAATAATAATATCCAATGCAGGATTCATAAATTGAATGGTTTAGATTAACCGTTGTAAGCCTACAAAAGATCCACGAAGGCCTAAAATTGGATGTGACTAGATGGATCAGGACTAGAGAGTAGCCTTTCCCTGTCAAATGACACCATTTTCTCATACCTTTCCTTATTTGTGTGAAATACGATGTAGAAAGATCAATCCCTAGTCTATTCTCTCTCTGTCAGTAAATGCAAGTGGAAGAGGGTGGGATGGAAATAGCCAAACGGGTCATGGCCCAACTCAAGTCTTCGTCTTTTCACAACAAAATTGCTCAATTTAGATTGCTTTCCCTTTACACATGAGTGCGCGCAGGATAGTCTGGACCACCTAGTTATATAAAAAATGATTTCTAGAGGACCGTAGTAGAATTTCTGAACACCCTCAAGAGAATTCGTGGAGCTGTCATTAGGGCAAAAGACTCGTGGATCAAAAAATAAATAGTACAAAGGACACGCCGGTCCTTCCGGGGTAACATCTTAAGCAATTAACCTTAACTTCCAAAGAAAAAAAGGTCAGGACCACAATACAGGACCCCAAAAGCCAAGTCTATGGTCTCTGTCTTCAAGTTAAAACTTCTCTTCTCCTCCATCCACATCATGTTTAGTATCCACAAGTACTTGAAAGGTATAGATGTATGTAAAACAAACTTCCTACTGTAAATTCAAATCTAGCACTAATACAAGTTGAAAAATTATGTTCTTCCCAACTGCCGTGTAGTATGAGTTTGTGGCAACAATGTTTTGATTTAACAAAAATAAATAAATAAAATTTGGACGCACGAACAACATTTTTGCCATCCTTTTTAAATTTCTTGCACGAAGGTGTTAAATGTGTTATGCTCTCACAGCTATCGTGTCTGACCACACAATTTTTGCAATAATAATATCCAATGCAGGATTCATAAATTGAATGGTTTGGATTAGCCGTTGTAAGCCTACAAAAGATCCACGAAGGCCTAAAATTGGATGGGACTAGATGGATCAGGACTAGAGAGTAGCCTTTCCCTGTCGAATGATACCATTTTCTCATACCTTTCCTTATGTGTGTGAAATACGATTTAGAAAGATCAATCCCTAGTCTATTCTCTCTCTGTCAGTAAATGCAAGTGGAAGAGGGTGGGATGGAAACAACTAAACAGGTCATGGCTCAACTCAAGTCTTTGTCTTTTCACAACAAAATTGCTCAATTTAGATTCCTTCCGCTTACACATGAGTGCTCGCAGGATAGTCCGGACCACCCAGTTATATAAAAAATTATTTCTAGAGGACCGTAGTAGAATTTCTGAACACCCTCAAGAGAATTTCTGGAGCCGCCACTGTGATCAACCAATGATTTGCTAGTTTGATAGTAAGTTTTGTGAATGAACAGTAATTGTAACAAGCGGAAACTCAAAAAATAAAGCAATTATGACCAAAATAGTTAGATGAAAGTTTAATAAACATAAGAATTATTCAAAAAGAACGGATTTTTTTAATTAGTGTCTTCTTTGAATATGTTGTGAGTTTCATTGGTATTTTTTAAGTTTTGTCCAATGGCAACTCCAGGAGTTCGGAAGTGTATACATAGGGTCATTTATAAATATCAAATACTTTTACCATAAAACAAAGAAAAACATTACAGTAATGTCAACTAAAAATCTTGTTCTAACAAAAATTACATTCAAAGCTCGCACCTAGTAAGACAGATCAATCTCTCCTTATCAAAAGAATAAATCGAGTTACTAGGATTCAAACAATTCACACAAAGAATAAACTTTTATAAACTTTTAGAAGTTAGCCAGTGTTATCACTACCAACTTTATGGGGTTCATTTATGATTTTTTTTTAAAAATAATATAATATATAGTAGTAATTTCTTTTTCCCGTGGGGTCGGTTGACCCCACTCTCAATGCATTAGAGTCAGGGCCGGCCCTAGGCCTAGGGCACTCACAAAACTCCCAAAATTAGGGGCACTCCAAGTATTTTTAGTGGTAGCTTGACTAGGGGTCTTTTCTAACCCCAAAAAGAAATATAAAAAAGCCCAATGTGATCCAAAATAAAAAGGCCCAAGAAAAATAAAAAGGCCCAAACTTAAAAAGACCCCTGATCCAAAAAATATATAAAAATTTAGCACAAAGGGGGTCTACATTTTGGACTAACAGGGTATAAGAGGTGAAATGTTTTCTTGCTTCTGGACGTATAAACCAAATTTTTTCATTGAATATATTTTTTTTCATTCTTTTCCCTTCCCTCTTGTATTTATTTATTTATTTTTGTGTTTTTCATCTCTCGATGTATCCGTCATTGCGTTATTAATAAAAAATTTGTTGCCGATAAAAAAAAAACACGGAAAACCCAACCATTTTGCTTTAGGCATTTTGGATCTTCACCTTCCTCCTTGCACTACTTTTACTTCAAATCCAAAAAACAAAACCCTTAGAGAATCTGGAAATCAGAGGTTCACAGTCGACCATTTGTCAATTTCCTGGTGAGTTCTTTGTTGATTTTGTTAAGTTATTATTTAATTTTGTTCCTTTTGAATGCTATTGCCTATTGGTTATCTATTGGAGGAATGGCTCGAACGGTTTTTATTTATGTTGTATTAGTTGGATAACTTAGATGTATGGGACCGAACCCTCACTCTTTCGACATTCAATGGTGTTGAAAACTTAAATTATTAGTTTATATTGGTTTTGTTTAATAGAAGATTAGATTATTAGTTTCGTCTGTTTCGATAGGGTTTTATTGGATTGTTGTACTCTTAGGACATATTTTTTAGATTAGGCCTAAGGTACTCCAAACCCTTGGACCGGCCCTAATTAGAGTCGCCAGTGGTTTTTTCTACTACGAGTTCAAAATATGAAAAACTTCAAGGGTTTGGGTCAATTCTATTGTTGGCACTCCGAAAAATAGTTCGGACTATCTTGTTTAATTCAACCTTTGTATCATTGACAATTCTACCAGCGTGATTACCACTATGCTTAATCACTTATGGTTAAAACAAAATGATGTAGTATAAATATTGGACACGAGTTGACGATATGGAGTTATATTTTGAAAGGAACATATAAGGGTCACTTGATATTTTAAGAGGTGAAGTGTTTGACTTAAAAGTGGTTTTTTTTTTTTGTAGTTACTAGGCATGGATTACGAGGCCCGTGAATCTCTGCAAGGGCAAGGGTTATGAGGCCCATGAATCTCAGGAGTGGGCTACGAGGTTAACCACCCCAAGCTATCTTTGATATAGAAAACTGAGTTTAGTCCATAATCAAACCAAACTTTAAGATTAAATGTGAAAAAAGTGAGATCCACCTAAGTCATGGGATCACCCATGACCAAGCCTTATGGAACTACTAAATCATACTACAAGGAAATGGGGTACTGGTACCCCAAATATGAGGTACCTGTACTGATATACACTGGAATTTCCGGGAGCAGATTTTGAGAGGCTGGGTACCAGTACCCCAAAAATGAGGTATATGTACCCAGATCCACTGAAATTTGGGCTGCTTTTTTGGTCCTCCTTTTGGCCTTCGGATGTGTCGAGCCTTTCTTCAATGTCTTGAAAACATCAAATTAGACTTGAGAAGGATTCATCTTGGCCCTAAGCTTGCTTGGGTACCTCCGAGTACTTTCGGGGATTATTGAGAGCTTTAGGATACGCCAATTGCTCCAAATTACCTAAAGCCCAACAAAAACACACATTGCGCGCAATATCAAATATAAACAAGAATTAAATGCATGCAAATGTGACAAAAACGAGGGAAACTCACACATGCAATAATGTTGTGTGCCTATCAACCAATGAGTTAATTTATTTGGGAGATGTTTATTTTTTTAAGTTGAAAATCGAGGGCGTGACAAAACAGCAACAAATCAAACCAAATTGAAACCGATCGCAACAAAACTTTGACAAATGAGACAAACCATGTTGAAATCTGACCTCAAAACATTGCTTACATTCTTCAAACAGTGTTTTTGAGTGCCAAACAGTGTTTTCGAGTGTTGAAACAATGATACGAGGCTAGGAAACACTAATTCGAGTTAAAACAAGAGCTGTTCAAAACTTTCCCAGCCTAGAACCAAACGAAATCAGCCTGAAATCAGCAGATCTGGAACCCAAGAAGCACAGGTTCTAGTTTCTTGTTGAAATCGAAGCTAAGAAGTCGCGATTCAACCTCTAGTACACAGCTTCAAGTTCACAATTGGGAGCTCAAGGTTGAACTTGTTCAAAATTGTGATTGGGGACACAGATTCGAGCTCGAATCTAGCTGGGTTTGAAGCGAACAAGGTCGATTTAGGGTAAGAATACGTCGAATTGTGTCGATTTGGTTCCGTAAAGGTTCGATTTAGGGTCTGATCGTAAGTTTCGGGTTACATTTAGGGCTGGAATGGGTTGATTATGGACAGATTTGTTGATTTTGAGTTGAATGAGGTGTATTGGGTTTTCCCGCGCCCTTTTCTACCGAGATCTAGGTTTCCAGCGAGATGAAGGTTCAAGATCTGGACAGAAACTCTGATACCAAATGATGCAACTCAAGTCAAAAGATAAATTCATAAGAGAGAGAAACTCCCAAGTTGGGATACAAAGAGACTAAACTCTCAATTTTTATTATCAATATATCAAAAACTATTTAATGAAAGACTCTCACATTTATTTGTAGACCCAATAACACTGACACAAAATGACACTCGTACGCTCAAACCTACTGCATCAGCGGGTCGTGTCATACTCGAGTAAGGGTCAGAAAGTGGTTGACCCAAACCCTCTAACTATGTGTCATGTTCGTGTCAAGTTAACGAGTCGTGTGCAGAATTCCCTATAACCAGTTTTGATGGTTCAACGGTTAAACCGTCAAATTAGTTGGTTCTCTTTAAAGAGGCCGGTTTTCAATATTGAACGGTTTTTTTTAAGGAGGCCGGTTTTCAATATTTAATGGTTTTTTGGTGGGCTCGGACTGGACCATGGTCTCGTTGGTGGTTAAACCGGTTGAATCGAGCGGTCCGGTTTTAAAAAAATTGGTTTTAACATCACAAAACTTTTACCTATATGCAGTTAGATACCGTATTATTGTTCTTAAGACAAGAACAAAATCATCTTACTCATTCCTCATATGCATCTTTTTCCGGTAATCCTCCTCATATGCATCTTGTCTTGACTAATATGTGAAGACAAAAATAAGAACAATGACTTAGCAAGGTAACACGATCAGTGATGTTTCTCAGTTTCAAAAAAAGGTAACCCGATAGCGTTATCAACTTCGTTACGAGTCTTCCTTATTCATCCATTCGTTCTGTTAGTAAAATAATAAGATTTTTCCTGACTCTGTTAAGAAAAATATTCCAATGAATGGCCATGCAACTAGGACTCTATAAGATGAGATGAGGAGTCTTTGGCCTCGTCTTTCCGTGTTGGTTTGTTGCTATAACATTGTGAGCTAGGCTCATTCAAAAAATCTTCTGATCACTCATGGCCATCAGGCCATATATTCCTTGTACTCCATAATGCAAGTGAAGACTTTGAAAAGTCATTTTGTCATTGTCAGAGAATAGACAAAGAAGAGTCTTTTCCTCATAGGCGGCTCTATACTCATCTTTCCGCCTCTGTTTTTTGTCTATAATAACGTGCGCCTGACTCTTTCGAAAATCTTGCAATCTCTGTTGGGCCCGGAGTGTCCTCATGGATTTGGTTACACAATGTCATTCCCTGCGACCGCTTTAAAAATAGACTTGCAGGTGTGATGTCGAATCCCATAAAAGACTTAATTGAAACCCTTCCTAATACCAATTTGTTTTAGGAGAGTTGGTGGAAAAACGGTTCGACAAGTGGTATCAGAGCCAGGAGGTCATGGGTTCGAGTCACGGGAGCGTCATAGTGAGGGAGGGATTGTTGGGCCCGGAGTGTCCCCATGGATTTGGTTACACAATGCCACTCCCTGCGACCGCTCTAAAAACAAACTTGCGGGTGCGATGTCGAATGCCTTAAAAGACTTAATTGAAACCCTTCCTAACACCAATTGGTTTTAGGAGAATTGGTGGAAAAACGGTCCGACAATCTCTTTGAATGGTTTAAAATCAAGCCCCAAAATCCTTTCTTGATTTTCCTTTCTTGTTAATCCTTTGGACTTTTTCACTTTTCCCTAGTTCTCAAAACATGTTGGACGTACCCAGGGACGGACACACACAGGGGCATGGGGGGTCACGTACCCCCCTCAATTTTTGGATTTTTTTTATTTTTTATTTTTTTATTTTTTTATTTTTTTACAAATAAGGGAAAATAAATAAGGAAGTACCCCCTTCGGAACACTTATTTTCATAAACCAAAGTTAAGTTCTACTTTAATTTATTTATGAAAATAAGGAAGTACCCCCCTTTCGGAAACAATGGCATTTCCAGAATTTTGATATTCCAATCTTATCAAAATCTCATCCCCCCACTTTTAGTACAAAGGCGAAAAATGACACGTTTTTCTCCGAAGAAAATAGGCAAAAGACAACCTTCATGTACTTGAAAAGATCATCCGATTATACCATTATGCTTAGAAAAATCCAAGGAACAAATACCGGGACTTTTTATCGGTCAAATTGAAACTTTCCGAAAAAATATATTTTTCCATACTTAACCAGATTTTCGAGTGACAGACAGGGGTGCCTCGATCAAGAGGCAACCCGATGGTGACACAACTGATACCATTCGAGTCTTGGATGAGAGATGATGATGAAGTAATTGATTATGATTCCCCGAGATATTGGAAGACGACGAAGATAGACCTCGGCCCTTTGAAAAAGGGAGTCCCAAAATTAGCTTCCTAAATTTTGGAGTATCATTTAGTTTATTTGCTCTTGACTTTAGCATTGGTGCCCCTGCTGTGGAGAATTCCTAGATTCGTCCCTGGACGTACCTAACATGACCAAACATTCTACCATGACCCAACCCTGAGTGATCCAATGAGGAGCCCAATGAAGAACTCGGACGAAAAGAGACGAGCGAGTGGCTGAAGCATCATCCGTCGTTTGCCACCAAAGCAAAGGATCGGATTTCTGTGTTGACCGGATCACAGCCCATAGGCGGCTCTACACTTGGTTAAGGGTGTTCATGCATGTAATATTTTTAAATTTTATTTTTGTTTAGCCTTTCCTGAACACCCAACTTAAAATAATTTGTGTAATGCCTCATGTAGCCCACTAGCCCAGTACCTTGATTTGATCCACTAACCACACCACATGGCCCAAAATGCTTAAGCTCAAGGTACTAGTAGTAGCCCACATGGTTTGTTATATACCCAAGACCACTCATGTAAACAACCAATGTGGGACTAAACACCATCTACTCCCAAACCTGGGGTATTACAATCTCCCCCCCTTAAAGATGCAACGTCCTCGTTGCATAGTCCCAGCAACCTCTCCTGGTGTCCGTGGTGGCAGAGCACATCCTACCCACCACTTGGAGGGAGGGGCTCTGATACCATTTGTAACGCCCCATGTAGCCCACTAGCCCAGTACCTTGATTTGATCCACTAGCCACACACCACATGGCCCAAAATGCTTAAGCTCAAGGTACTAGTAGTAGCCCACATGGTTTGTTATATACCCAAGACCACTCATGTAAACAACCAATGTGGGACTAAACACCATCTACTCCCAAACCTGGGGTATTACAATTTGAACACCCTATGCTTAAATATTTGAACACTCTACTCAAAAAAATTTGAACTAGTTCCAAAAAATTAGCCAACAAAAGAATCCAATGTAAACAATCTCAATTAAAACCCAATAAGCCATTGACTGTTCCATATATAGCTTCCCATAGATGTATGGTCATGATTGGGCAACCTAAGCTCTTTAATATTTTACATTACACGCACTAATTTTATTTTGGGTTTGTTAACTCCATATCTCCAAAAATAAGAGCATATGCCGAAATAAAAAAATAAAAAAATTGAGGAACCTATTCGTCACACAACTTTCCTACAGTAAAAGCTAATGTACCTATGCGCCTGTTAAATTTGGTTGGCCTAAAATATAGAATTTACTGAGCACATGCAAATTGTGACATCTTATGTATTTTCCTATTATTCGATCGCATTATTCACAATAATAAATAAAAATTTGTGAATATGGCTAGTTGAGAGAACTAGTAGACTTAAGGTAACTTTTGAACACCTATCTAAAATTCTTAGAGCCGCCACTGTCGCAGCTAGGGTCGTGTAAGAATCCAATTGGGGATAATTTGCTTCTTAGGCTTTTCAAGAACAAGCTGAATTACTGTCGGATCCACGGCTACGGATCTTTCTGCAACAACAGGTTTGTGTACCAGAAAATGGTCAGCGTTTGGGTTAAACTACCCATGCTTCGAGTAAAGGCCCACCCAGAGGCGGAGTGGATATTTTGGGTTGATTTGGATGTAGTATTTACTGATATGGATTTTAAGCCTCCCTTAGAGAAGTATAAGGACCATAACCTTGTTGTGCATGGGTGCCTCTCTACGGTCTATGAGCAGAAGAATTGGGGTGGCGTTAACTCCGGGGTATTTTAATTTCATCCGAAATTGTCAATGGTCAAATGGAGTTTTGGGAGGTCTGGGCCGTGATGGATCCAACAACTCCAAACTACGAAAGGTGGGGTTAGATCGTGACATTGACGATGAGTGACAAGATACACCCTGAAGTTGATGACTAGTCGGCTTTGGTTTATTTGCTATTGAAAGAGAAGGACACGTGGGGGAAGAAGATTTACATTGAGAATCAGTATGAGTACTTAAGTGGGTATTGCATTGACTTCATCTGTTAATTTGATGCTATTACGAGAAAGTGGCGGCAGAGTTGCAGAGACGACATATGGAGAAGGTTAGTGAGCACTATGGGGCGGTAATAGGAAAGCGTTTGTCAACAAGGGCGGCAATGGTGGTTGTAGAAAGCGGCCATTTGTCATGCATTTTACAGCGTGTAAGCCATGTAGTGGGGTGCACTGGGAGTACACGGATGAGGCATGCTGGAATGGGATGGAAAAGACTTTGAATTTTGCTGATAATCAGGTGCTTCGCAATTACGGTTTTGTGTGTCCGGACCTATTGAATATCTTCTCTGTCTATTGTCTACCCTTGAATTTTTTGTCTTACAACAAGAAAAAATAGAAAAAGTTCCTCCCATTTATCTTATTGTGCTCATCCATGAGCATTAGGGTTGTTACACGTGTCTCTAGCCAATGGGTGCCCATACACGTGTCTCTAGCCAATGGGTGCCCATACCCAAATACATAAGTACCTGAAAATGAAAGGATGAGCTCACTAGCACAGTAGGAGACAATTCTCACTACAAGAAATTAGGTCTTTGGAGACGAATGAAATCGTCATGAAATGCATGGTTTTTGTCTCTGATAGTATTGGTGCCGAAAAATAGTTTTGCCACCTATAGGTTGTCTCCGAAAGTCACGTGGTTTCGTCACCTACAGTAAAATTAGGAGACGAAATTTTTCGTCACCAATTTTCAAATTATTTGTCACCCACTCACTAGTTCCGTCACTATTCGTGACTAGAAATTGATGAAGGAAACTACTTAGGTGACAAAAAATTTCGTCACCGTAAAATTTTCGTGACTAGAAATAGGCGCTGACGTGTTACCGCGTGGCGCACGTGTGGCGCCTACGTGTCACCCGCCCGGGCGCACGCGTGGCGCCTACGTGTCACGTGGCGACGTCGTGGCACCCGCCCAAGCGCCCACGTGTCGCTCACGCGTGGCAGCTGAAAATTGAGGATTTTGCTCCTCCTGGGAATCGAACCGGAGACCTCGCACGTCCGAGCGCGCGCGAACTAGCTGAGCTAGGCACCACTTGTGTTATTTAGGCACCTTTTTAATATTTATACTATAAAAACCGGATTATTCTTATACAAACCCCTACTAATATCATTTATTTTATAAATTTTATACTTATACAAACACCTACTAATATCACTACTTTAATAAAAAAAATTTATTTTTTTACACAAAAAATTTTCTTTTTTAACAAAAGCCTTTTAATAAATTTTTTAATTGAGTTTATACTATACAAATAATTTTTTTTATTCCGATTGTTTTACACTCCCCATTTGAACACCCATTATACAAACACTAACTAATATATTTTTAAATATATATTTTTTATTTTTGAAAGAAAAATTTTTCTTTTTTAACAAACGCCTTTTAATAATTTTTTTAAAATCCAGTTTATACTATAAAAATAAGTTTTTTTTTTATTCCCATTGTTTTATGCTCCCAATTTGAACACCCATTATACAAATACCTACTAATATCACTACTTTAATAAATTTTTTTATTTTTTAACACAATTTGTTTTTTGTTATTTTTAACAAAAGCCTTTTAATAAATTTTTTAATCGAGTTTATACTATACAAATATATTTTTTTATTCCGATTGTTTTACACTCCCCATTTGAACACCCATTATAGAAACACCAACTAATATATTTTTAAATATATAATTTTTCTTTTTGAAAGAAAAAATTTTCTTTTTTAACAAACGCCTTTTAATAATTTTTTTAAATCCAGTTTATACTATAAAAATAAGTTTTTTTTATTCCCATTGTTTTATGCGCCCCATTTGAACACCCATTATACAAACACCTACTAATATCACTACTTTAATAATTTTTTTATTTTTTAACACAAAATATTTTCTTTTTTAACAAAAGCCTTTTAATAAATTTTTTAATCGAGTTTATACTATACAAATAATTTTTTTTTTATTCCAATTGTTTTACACTCCCCATTTGAACACCCATTATACAAACACCAACTAATATATTTTTAAATATATATTTTTTCTTTTTGAAAGAAAAATTTTTCTTTTTTAACAAACGCCTTTTAATAATTTTTTTTAAATCCAGTTTATACTATAAAAATAAGTTTTTTTTTATTCCCATTGTTTTATGCTCCCCATTTAACATATATATTTTAAATGTAATTACAAACTCCATATTTGCAAGCATCGATTTAAACCGTTGGCATTTCACATCTCGTCATTGTCACCAAAATCGAAGTTCGTCGGGTCATTTTTTTAGATTGCAAGACTCGACCCCACACTTGAGTAATTTTTTTCAATCGAAACCATCTATCTTTTACATATTAAAGAGTACATAATTAATTTCATACAAAAAATAAAGTTAATCTGCTATCGCTACACAATTTTTTTTTGATCGGCAAGGAAGAATTTTATTAAAAACAGGGGAGCTATCGCTACACAATTGATCAGACCAAAAAAAATTATTTTTGTTAATGAAATTGTGTCTCGATAATTAAGAAGCTTTCTAAACCCGATCGAGGCAAATTTTTACGAGAAAATGATTAAATAAATAAGGAAAATTAGTTTTGGTGGAGTAAAATTAATCTACTAACGATTAATAAAACCGTCGCTATAGTCCTGTTTCTAGTAACGGTTGATGAAATTTAGGAAGCTAACTTATTCAAAAAAATAGAGTAAATGGGTGACGAAAAAAATTTCTTGGGCCAAAGTCTTCTCTTTTGTGAGGAATATTTTTGTCTTCTATTGGTTTGATCTCCTGGGGAGGATGTGGAGGGAACATATTAGTGAGGAAAAAAATATTTTCATCACCAAAAAGATGTGGGGGGAACATATTAGTGACGAAAAAAATATTTTCGTCACCAAAAAGATGTGGGGGGAACATATTAGTGACGAATTATATTTTTCCTCTCAAAATAGTCAAATAGGAGACAAAAATTAATTTCGTCACGGTTTATCATTTTTGTTGTAGTGTCTACTAATGCTAGGTGTATAAAGAATAAAATGCGCACAAGGAATTGAATACCATGACTAACCTAAGCAAGGAATGCCATGAGTGACTAAAACAAATGACGAATGCTTGCCAAGTACTCACGTATCCAACCAAGTATCCAACTAGGTGCCCGAGTGTCCAACTAAGTACCCAAGTGTCTAGTGAAGGACCCAAGTGTCCAACTATCTACCAAAGTGTCCAACTAATTCATCATTTAACTCCCATTCAATACCAACCGTGTCATGTGCCAACATTCGCCAAAATGTCGTGTCTTACATTAATTACTACATTTTCCATCAATTCACAATGTCAACCTCGTGTTTAAATAGGGAGTATATCCCTCTGCTGGATTTCGTGGGCTCCGTACACCCCTGTTGGATTTCGTGGGCTCCGTGCACTCCTGCCGGAATTCGTGGGCTCCGTGCACCCTTTCACAATGTCACATTTAGCCATTAATCATATTTTGTTCATTAAGACATTACCAAACTTCACGTTTCGTTCCAATCGTCACTACTTGCATCATAAGTGTCAAACCTACTCAATGTGGTACGTGTCCATTTCGTATCGCTAAGTGTCCAACCAAATCACATATCACGATCTCATTTTTAGGATTACTAAGTGAATTCGAGGGATATCTCAATGTATAGGGTCAAATACACGAAGATATGAGCAAATGGGGACCAACCGAGCATCGAGGAACGACCCGGGACCAAAACAGATTTTTGGGAATCTTGCTGGATTTTCCACCCGGGCGGCCTCCAATCCCGCCGGGGCGGTCGGGGCAGATTACAGAGTACAAAAGATTGTAGATTTTCACCCCTTTGGGTGTTGAATTTGAACCCAAGGCCAATTGTGATGATTCAAGCACAAATTTAAGATGTCAAACGACAATTAAGAATGGAGGGGAGTTAAATCATCTATCAATTGAGAAAACTAACAATTAAATTCATGGATCAAGAGCAAATCAAGGAGAAAACCCATTTTAATGGTGGAAACCAAAAGTTACTAGAAATTGGAGGCTAATACTAAGATATGTGCAACAAATCAACTTGATACAACTAGAGGGGGTAGAAATGTATCCCCTACCTCACAAATCAAGCTTCCAATAAGGGAGAAAAGAAACCCTAACCCTTGCTCTTGAACCCCAACCGAAATAAGCCTCCTCCAAGCAAAACCAAAGATACCTGGACTCCAAATCATGCGTAGATGACGGATCTTAGCTTGGATCTTGAAGGGGTTGAGTGTGGGAGGTGAAATTGGTGGAGGAAGTGAAGGAAATTTTGGAGAGGAGGAGAGAGAGGGTGTGTTGGCCTTGAGAGACAGAGAGAGGGGTGTGTTTTGTTTTTTTTTTTTTTAAAATGCCCTAACACGTGTATTTACACCCCTAATTGCACATACAACCATCATATTTCAAACATTTTTAAAAACATCCATTGCCAACTCCACATTGACCCCATTTTAACTCATTTTCATTTCCTCACATTTCCCCAATATTATTTCTGAAAAATCATTTGAAAATACAGGTCCTTAAAACACACCCCCTATTTGCGTGTGTGTCATATGGAACCCTATAAAAGTTGCAAATCGATTACCTATTATTAATAAAAGTTAAAAAAATTTTTTTATAGAAGTTACGAGATGCACCAAAATGTTATGAATCATAGAAAAATTTACGAATTATATTGCTGAAAAAGTTACAAAACACTAAAAAATGTTGCGATTGCCAATGTGGTGGCACAATATAAACCATACAATAAGTGCATGAGGTACACCCAAATAGGGAATGTTTATTGTAGCTATTCCCCATGCATTATCAGAAATCACTCTATTGATTGCTTTAGCTGAAATTCTGTCTCCCTGGTTTCTCGAATTTCGAGAACCCGCATGATTCATTTGAAAGATTACTGTATTTCTATTGAATTCTTTCTGATCTACGAAGGATTTGCTAGTTTGATAGTAAGTTTTATGGATTAGACAACTATCTTAACGAGCAGAAACTCAAAAAATAAAGCAACTATGACCAAATGTTAAATAATAGAAGTTTAATAAGCACAATAATTTTTATGAACGGCTTAATAAGCACAAGAATAATTCAAAAAGAATAGAGTTTTTGAATTATTGTGTTTTCTTTGAGTTTATTTTGAGTTTTGTTGGTATTTTTTAGGTTCTCCGTCTACTACGAGTTGAAAATATGAAAATTTTCCACAAAAAAAAAAAAAAAAACTCTTACAAAAACAATAAAAAGTCACTAATTTGATAACTTATTGAGATTATCTTCTTTACATGTGGCAAAAACCATGGGTTTGCACCACCGACTTTTGTGGGTCCCCATTACAATAATCTGAACGTGATGTAGGACAAGAAATAGACCCCTATTAATAATTTTTATTTACGATTAGTATTAGGAGATTTTATTTGTGATGTCTGTTTTGCACGTTTTTAGTTTAGTTTTGGTTAGATTTTATTTTATTTCCTTTTAGCAAATAGTCTAGGTTTCCAAGTAATGTTTTGCATGGTTGCCACTCTAAGTAATTTCCTTTTAATTAAGACTTCTACTAGTATAAATAAGGATGTAGCCTATGAGCAAATTTAGCTTTTATTCAATTATCAATAAAATTTAGAGAGTTTTTCTCTTTTTCTTGTGGATTCAAGAACATCTCGTGGATTCGAGAACCTATCTTGTTTGGAATAGTACTCTAACTATTCTCTCGTGAATTCCACTGCGTCAAGTGGTATCAGGGCGGGTTTTTCCTGGCTCGGTGGCACCACACAAAGTAGAAGACACACCCTTTGGCGTTGCTCAAAGGTTTGCTGATCCGAGGAAGATGGTGAGAGAACAACAAGCGCTGCGGCTACTCAATCTTCGCCTAAACCAAGGACCAGAAAGGGTTGAAGAGAATCGCGCGAGGGATTTTGCCAACGCCGTCCTTTTAATCAGAATCGGGAAAGCGCGGTGGGATTTGCCCAACGCCAGCCCGATAATCAAATTGTAGTTGGGAGACATCCAGCTAACCGTGCAGATTACAAGTATGATGAGCACATGCGCATGAAATATACTCATCCTTTCAGGTATTATGACAACTTACCTAAACTCTGTGGTAATGAGTATTTTGAAGATATTTTAGAATGGAATTCTAGATATTGAAGATTTCTTTGAGAATGCGGAAGTTTCGTCCGAGGAAAGGTGGATATATTTGTGGTTAAAATTTACAGATTTCGCTGTGAGTGAATAATTGTTTAAACAACGAAAATTGTTTGGTTCAAGTATCATCTAAAACTAAAAAAATCCAAAAAAATGGCAGTGTGGGCACGTGTCCACACAGGTCTCATCGTGGTTCTACCATTGCATGCATGTGCTAAATAGGATTAACTAAACAAAGACAACAAATGTGGTTTTTTTTATCGATCGGCAAAAGTAACATTTTATTAAGGCCATTAAAGCCCAAAATACCTGAAAACCAAAATACCTCAGAATAAATGAAGCCCAGCCCAAAAAGGCCCAAATTAAAATCTAACCCTAATGCACTATACAGTTACAACAACCATACCGTCAACCCACCAACACACTTCAGAAAAACCACCACCACACCGTCGGAACGCCACCTCTAGAAACACTGAGCACCACATGTCAACACCCCTGAAAGAATGATCCGTAGAGGAGAAACCCAGGCTGTCGCGGTTCGCACTCAACCAAACAGCTAGGCGTACACATTTTTATCATTCATGTTTCTTTCTATTTCCATTCCAACCCCTCTCCATGTCAACCTTGTATTTTGCTCAATATCCAATCAATAGAAATATCAAAAGCATCTCTTGTTTTCATCAATCCCTGACTCATTTTTGCATACACAAATCTCGGTATAAATTCTACCACTTTCTCTCTCCTCCTTTCCACTTCCTCTCTCCCATATCCTTCTAACAATCTCCTTGTATGGGTTCCGTTACGCATATTGTCATGGTGCATAAAAAACTAAGTAACTTTTCGGTTCATCCGGAACAAACCACTTGTACTGCAAGTAAGCCGTCCTTCTCCAAAAAAAAATTGGGATGGAACCAGCCAACATGCAATCGAAAACTGACCGTCGCATGAACGTGTCCCCCCTCGGTTGGAGACAGAAATCGGAGTCTAGAAAAGCCGACATGATGGACGGTCCGTCTAGGCATTTTTCCCGAGTGCAGTACACGTGGCGGCACGCGATTGGCTTCCGGGTCGGAGCCAGAACTAAATGTCAGTGGGGTCAAATTCTTAAAGCAGAATAATAGAAGTAAAAAAACACCAAAATGCGAAATAGAAACGAGTTAAAGTAGATATCTATTAATAACATATAATTTCATTTACAATTGATCTCCTACAAAAACACTGAAATGCCAAACAAAAATTAGCTTAGATATACAACCTATAACTGTGTCCACAATCGACCACAAAAAGCTACACTTGAATGCCAACAAAAAGTAGCCAAACAGGTATCGATTTAAAACCTATAATAGCGTTTACAAGTGACCCAGGCGATTTTTCATATTTTAAAATCGTAGCATAATAGCCTCATTTGTGATACTATTAAAAATCTCTCTCTCAATATACACAATCAAGCTATTATGCAACCATTGATCATCCATTCATTTACGAAGTCGATTCTTCACAATCTTCACTGCAGAAAATGCTCTTTCTATTGTAGCTGTCCCAACAGGTAAAACTAGAGCCAAAGTCAAAAGTCTGAAAACCCATGGATACCCTATAACTTTTCGGGTCTCAACCATCTTTCGAGAAACATCACCTATTCCTTTCGAGTTTGAAAACTCGACACTGGACCGCACATCATGATGAAATTTTCAAGTTGATCTGAAAGTGCCAAAAGCTTAGTACCGGAGAAGTCTTTAGGATAAAATTCGGCCCAGCGGTTCAACTTTTGGTTGTCAAAACATACAAATGAGTTGGATGGAATTAGACATGCAACACAAAGAAACAACTCAGTGTTTACCTCATTAAAGCGATTATTTAGTTCTTGGAGTTGCATATTGATAGGCACGCGAAATTCGTGGATTTAAGCGCCTAAGTAGGGTAGAATTAGCGCGTTAGACGTGCGATTAATCCTCATTTTCCGTGTAATACGTGCACGTGGTTGGTTTTGTGTTTTGGGCTTCATTTGCAGATATTTGTGATGTTTTGGCGTTAATTAGAGACATTGAAGAGGCTGAGATGGAGCTTGAGAGCATGGGAGGCCGTAGAGACCAAGTGTCAGAGTGGATCCTCGAGGAAAGCAATTTGGACCGTCGTGAGCGCTACAGGGATTTGGTATAGCGCTCAAAAGTGGCACAAAAGGGCTCAGAAATGGAACAGAACCTTGGAGAGCGCTACACCAAAATGGGTGTAGCGCTACCGAGCAAACAAGGGTCAACAGTCAACGCTGAGGTCAACCGGTCAAAACGGCAGTAAGAGGTTCAGTAGCGCTACACCATATTTCATGTAGCGCTACCGAGGGCTTTCAATGCATAGGGAACGGTGGCGTTTTGGTCGTCGCGTGGAGTTAATCTCATTTTTCTGGGATTTTAATTGTAAATAACGGGGGTTCCGTATAAATACCCCTTTTAGAACTCAAAATTAGGGTTACACAATTCATAACTTACGTTTTATTTTCTTAACTTTGGCTGGTTTTATTTTCTTAACTTTGGCTGACTGTTCTCAGGAGTATTTTCGAATTCAAGTTTAATCTAAGTTCTTCAGGTTTTCCAGCTTTGAATTCCTATTCTTCCTTGGTGTTCGAATCCGTTCTCTTGCTGCAAACCTATGGTATCGTGTTTTATTTTTATTTCAATTATTAAAATCATGTTTAGCTCTAAATTTATGTTTGTTGCATCCGTTGAAAGCATGGGTGAGTAGATTCATAGGGTGCGGCCGCGGGGCGAAGGCGCCCCGTGGCTAGACTACTCGATGTTCACCTCGGGTTCGACATAATTAAATTTTTAAGCAATTTTGGGATACGAAACTTTTTCTAACGAACAAATCCCGGGCATCGCTGGAGTCCTCGTAAGCGGGGCGAAGGAATCCGGAGCCTTCCTCTCGACTGCACACGGAAATTGGTGACAGGTGGTGTGCATTCGTTAGGGAACTTTTCCCTATTTCAGAATCAATTATTTTAGCAAATTGTGACCTGAGTGAACATTGGTTGGGCTAGTCGCGGACGCTGGAGTTCCCACAGCTGTACTCTCTTTCTTTAAATTCATAGTTAAGTAACTTCATTCATCTAGTTATAAAAATCAACCGAATTGCACAAGGGGTGGCTACCTAAGAGCCAAGATAAACTAGGATTTTGTCACTTTTGAGTCAAACACCGTTCGTCCGTCTCTGTGGTTCGACTCCAGTACTTCCGGATATTGTGCTACACCGGTCGAGAGTCCTACGCTTGGGACACGTCTTTAGTTTAATTCTTATTCACCCGGTCGGTCAAGCATTTTTGGCGCCGTTGCCGGGGACGGCGACGTGTGTTCAATAATGTGAATTTTCGTGTCTTTTGTCTTTTAGTTGAGTCACCATAGGTCAAAATAAGAAGGGTTCTCCTAAACAGGACCCTCTTTATTATCGCGACCCTACACACCGGTTAGTTCGAAAAGAACTGGAGTCGAGTCAGCCTGTGTTTTCTAGTTCGGAGTCAAACTTAGCTGAGCACAAGTCAGAGTATATTCCCATTAGTGGTCTTTATATAGAGTTGCCTTTTAAGTCAGTTAGTGTCAGCAATCCGCTCTTCCAGCAAGAGTTAGAGTCAGTTTCAGAGTCAGTTTCAGAGCCAGAGTTAGAGATAGGCGAGATGGAAGACCAGCAAGTAGCTAATCAGCCGTCCTTGAGGCAGCACATACACCCCGAGAGGACCACTCCTCCCGGACCCATTGTGTTCCCTCAAGATACACAAGCGGCGCACGCAATGCCTTTACAGTCAAACCCGGTGTTCTGAATAGCCTCCCCAGTTTCTATGGGAGGGAGTCTGATGATCCGTACGAGCATGTGCGGACATTTGAGGGGTTGGTGCGCAATATTGCGTCCGATACCCAGTATGAGAACGCGTGCCTCAACCTGTTTGAGGCAACGCTGAAAGATGGCGCGCTTAGGTGGCTCCGAATGCAAAAGCCTCGATCCTTCACCACTTGGGCACAAGTGCGTGACACGTTTTATAGGAAGTACTTTTCTGAGGCTAAGACTAAGAGTCTAGTCTTAGGCGTCAAATCCAAGGTTTTAGGCAGGAGAGGGATGAGTCATTTCTCAAGGCATGGGAGCGCTTTAAGGACTTGCTCCTAAGGCTGCCACAACATGGCTTTGAGAGAATTCAGCTAGCAGGATTTTTTCATTTGGGTCTCAACGCTGAGACAGTCTAGCACATAGAGTATTCTTGCAAAGGGGATGATTTCTTGTCCAAAACAGCGGACGAGGCTTGGGATTTCTTAGATGACGTAGCGGATAGGTAGAGGGCTTTAGAACCATCCGATTTTGAGCGAACACGGTTATCCCTGTCACCATTCATGACCAACGACTTCAGGCTCAGGTTGAAAAGATGGCTCAGAAATTAGAGGAGCAAGAGGTGAGGCAGGCCCGTCCAGTTAATGAGGTAGGAATTGAGGAAGTATGTGTGTGGTGTGAATGTAAAGGGCACACCGCGACCGCTTGCCCTGGGTTTATTGCCGCCAAGGGGGCGAGTCAGTTTAATCAAGAAGAGGTAAATGCAGTCAGGACTTGGGATCCTTATTCTAACACGTATAATCCGGGATGGAGGGATCACCCCAATTTTGGGTGGTCTGATTCCAGACCCGTAGGAGGAGGCCAAGCTCAACCCCTTGCGCTACCTCCGCCGCCGCAGTTTCAACAGGCCCAATCGTCCAGGCCCCATCAGGGCCAAGTCATCCCATTTCACTACCAGCCACAGCCGGGTAGGGGGGCTGGTCCATCCACTGGTGGTCCTCCCCCAGGTTATTCGCAGATGACCGCGCGTGACAATAAGTTAGAGGATACTGTCAATTCCCTGATGCAGTCACAGATGACATTTCAGACGAAAACAAGATAGCAAATCGGGGCCCTTACGGCCCAAATGTCACAACTCACGGCGGTTGTCGGTCAACTGCAGCAGAAGAAGGGTAGGTTTCCAGCCCAAGGTAGTGCAGCAGGTGCCCATTATTTGAGGAATTCTGCAGGTCCTAATGTTTAGAGTCTAAATCAGGAGGAGGCTAAATCGGTCACCATTCTCAGGAGTGGGAAAGAGACACTACAACAAAAGTCGGTTTCTATAGCATGCCAAAAATGCTATAGAAAGGTATATATAGCATTTTATCACATGCTATATTAGCCAACGCCATTAAAAGTGTGAGCCTTTCCATAGCATTTTTGGCCCGCTATACTTAGTACATCAAAGATAGCATTTTAGGTTTGCTATAATTTTTCATCTTTTCATAGCATTTCTTAACTGCTATTATATGTCTACGATTAATATTATTCTTAAAAAGCTAATATTATTCTATAGCATTTTGGAACTGCTATTTATGTTTCACCTTTCATTGCATTCTTTGAATGTGTTCCACAATATTTCGCACTGAAATTTTGGTACTTATTGCAGTAACTTAAATTCATTCCATATGCCAAACTCTTACGACAATAACAAAAAATAAGATGATTTAAATGACTACACATTCCTTGGAATATGTTCAAAATATTCCATACAAAGCCCAAAAAGATGTCATTCTCTAAACATCCAAGCGATTAACATTACATAGAAGAAAATTAGTATATTACATGTTCCTCCAACTCATCTATCTGTACCAAAAGTGGACTACAAGCCTTGGCACCAAAATATCCACAAAAAGGGCTTCAAAGCGCTGCACCTATATCTTCAGCCAAAATATCATCAAAAGGACTTCAACCAATTAAGCTATAACCAGTAGTAGCAAGATCAAATTAGCCTTCGATCAGCAAAAAGTGATGAAACAATCTCTTCTATCAACCCATAGACCTACACATGGTAGATGCAAATTGATTAAACATTCGCTCATTCAAGTTCCTTCAAAAGAGTCAAACTTTTGGCACCTAAAATACATAAATAAATGATTAACCTATGAGCCCATTACAGAAAATAGCAATCAGCCAGTAAGCCGACACTTCAAGGAGTATGAGCAACCCCTCTAAGCAAAATAAGGGCAGCCTTTGAAGCCGCCGTTTGTAGCATCCTATCCTTTGAGGCAGCAACAAAAAAGCTCCTCATGTACTCACCCCCCAAATAATGATAGCAGAATTACTCAACAAAATAAGGCAGCAAACAAATGCATACACATGCAGCAAATAACGGCAGCAAACAAATTAAGATAGCAACAACAATGAAAGTTATAACTCCTTAGCCAACATAAGCAGCAGCAACTACATCAATTAGGAAGCAGAAGTATCCACAAACAGATCTAGTGTGTGGTTAACGATCAGATTAGCAAACCCAATAGAGTTCAAGGATCTAGTGAGAGACTTTAGCTCTAGGCCCTTACATGAGCAAAGCAGGAGAAGGTAACGATATTTACAAGCTACATGCAGTAGTTGTCCATGTTGACATGCTAAACGCCTCATTTTTCGGCCATTACATTTGCTACACAAAGGATTTCTCTAGAAACTGGTACAGAATTGATGACTGCAAGGTTTAACTCTGTGTGTGTGTGTGTGTGTGGGCACGCGCGTGCGTGCGTGCATGTAGTCGCTAGTGGATATCAAACAGAACTGGAAAGATGAGGCTGTTGATCCCATTGCAGAACCGATCCAAGGGGCAGCAGCAGTCCAAAGGGTTTGGACAAAGATGAGGCTGCTGATCCCATTGCAGAAAAACATAATTTTAGGAAGTTTGAGAGGCATTTGCCTCTCACGATTGTCTCCAGCAGATGGGGAGGAAACACTAGACAAAAGATAGATACATTCATGCTAATACAATGGACAAAAGAGCTTGCCAATCTGATTTGAAAGTTGATAGTCCATAAATTTGATCATGGGTGTGACTATGGTTGAGACCCATGAGTGCAGCAATTTGTAGATCCGTGAGTGCGTCAACTCTAATTAGACATCGACTCTAATTAGACATCGACTCTATTTCGTGAGTGCAACATCTATTCGCTATTCAGTAGACCCGAGTGTGCAGTTGTATACGTTCACAGCAGCCCCAGTACAAAGTATCTAGCGGCAGAAGTAAAGACAGCAGTAGTAAGTGATCGTAAGCTCAACAAGTAACTGCCCAGAATTGGACAGTAAGTAATCGGACAGTAGTAATCGGACAACAAGTAATAGCAAAGCAAATAACCGCCTGCAATGATCGTAGGCTCAACTAATTAATCAGTAGCAAAGGCAGCATCACTAATGCATCAAGTCTACTAGATTTATGGAAATTCAGACAGCATCTCCTTTGAAAAAACTGGTATCCCCGAAGTGCAGTAGTCCCAACAGTAGGTATAGCAGTAGCAACAAGGCATCAATTGCTACACTAGTGAAGCACACAGCTAAAAGAAGGGCCTAACTGAGCAGCTAGTTACAAACTCAGAGAAGCACACGACTAGTAGAGGGCCTAACTGGACAGCAATACAGTAAATAGTAACAATACTCCACTTCAAACAGTAAATAGCAGTTTGTTGACAACAGATCAAGAAATGAAGGCTTGCATTCCTAATTATTTGTGGCTCACCTCCAGCTCCCTAGGAACCTCACAACTTCATACTCTCTCTATAGATCCAATCTCCCTCAACTCGCCCTCACAAGACTCCCCCACTACATATTACCTCCACTCACGAAAGAACTCTGGGGATCAAGCACACATCTCACATGGATAACACACATTATGGTAGATTCACACAACTCAAGACAAATATAGACATCCAAGGAATGCCTCCTTCCAAGGAGACAGTATAGCAGAAAAATCCAAGGAATGCCTCCTTCCAAGGAGACGATATAACAGAATAAAATTCCAAGGAATGCCTCCTTCCATGGAGACTTATAAAACCAACACCTGTGTACCTGTGTACTAGTAGTAATCTTTCTAGAACAACTATAATTACCTTGGTGTAGAGTCCATAAGAACCTTGTCAGCAGGCCATGCAACAGTAGTTCCAACAGCTTCTTCAATGGTTTCCATATAACTCGTAGGCCTCCACAAAAAGGCTTCAGGTTTCTTTGGAACATCAACCCAAACTCTCATTGCGTTAGGTCCAAGAGGAATATGATGAACAAGTTCATTTGGATCACTCGAAGACCAATGTCCTTCAGCAACTTCTTCTCCTGTACCCATCCAATCAAGCAACTTGCAATTGTCGCTACTAGGGTTAGTGGTAACCCTCTTTAGCAACAAGGCAACAATGTGCAGATCAGCATTTTTGATGCAACAATGTAAAATAAAGCATTAGATGACTTATGCTATTTTTTTCCGAATACGTAACTAAACAACTTCTTACCGAGGGAGAAACAATGGGTGTAGTTGGTGTTCCTTTAGTCGTTGCGGCATTTTGAGCCTAGATAGTTGAAAGAAGGTAAACAAACAAATTGTCATTACTCAAAGTAGTCAGAAATATCCACCACTGAAAGAAAATGGCAAACTACTTACTTGATTTTTCTTTAACTCATCAATTGTATCTTGCATATGTGTCATTTGAGACTTGAACTGAACATTTTCTTCATGCAACTGAGCTATATGGCCACTCATTTGTGATAATACAGATAATTTTGTTAGTGTGACTCCTTTTCCAAATGTTCTTAAACGACCATTCTTCTCGGGGCCAAGTACTTTACAAAGAGCATCTTCTTTGAGATTAGTTGAAGATGACTTTGGTGTTTCCCGTTCAATTTTTTCCATTTCTGCCTGAAAATTGCAATGTGCGAAGTCAATGTAAATGACTAATGTGAGATATGAAACAAATAAAACACAAAAATTCTCAACGAGCCTTGGCCTTACAATCTTATCTTCAACTTTTTGGTGTTTAGGATGACCAATCTTTCTCTTATGTCCTTCGGCCCAAACAGCAACTCTACTTGTGGATTTCTTTTTTTCTTTCTGGAGTAAAAACAAATACATGATCAAAATGCAACATAAGTTAGGGTGGCGATATTGCCACGACCTGAAAAAGCTTATTGACAGCTATACCCTCTCTCTTGTTAACAAAGGGCATTAAGAGTTAGTGAAATTTCAAAGAGTTAGTGAAATTTTAGTGAATTTTGAAGAGTTAGTGATTGATTATGAGAATTAGTGAAATTTCAATTTCACTTTGTCAGAGTTGTATTTTCAAGAATTAGTGAAAAAAAGCAGGGGAGACGCATATGACTTCTCATGTTTTCAAGGTACGCAAAGTTTGATACTCTTATTCACTAGAACCCAAAAGTATTATGTTGAAGCATCTAAACAACAAAATATTAAATATTCTCTAGAGGGTAGGCAAAATCAAAAAGTTATTACCATCTCAGCGGTCAACCGTGCATATCCCTTACGACTCATAGTATGTTGAAGTTCCAGCTGCTTCTTTCTAATTTCTTTAAAGTTGTCGCTTTTACCCTAATCAAATAAAACCACAAACATCCTTATTTTTTTGAACAACGGAGATTTCATTAAATTTGAAGAGCTTACAAGGAAAAATTCGTAGCAATATGGATCAATTCCAACTTCTGCTTTCATTAAATTTAAACACCAAAATGCAAATACCTTGAAATTTGCACTCGTCTTTTCCTTCACAAAATCTTTCCAATCGTGCAATGATTTGATGTTAGGAGGCTGCAGCTTCATCCTTTCTTCCACATTTGAAGCAGCAATTACTTTTTTGACTAATATAGACTTTGCGGCTCTCCAAACTTCATTCATTTTTTGAAAAACAATTTGTCTCTGCCATTCTTCATCTAGCTCAAATCTTACCTGAAATTTATAAGTAGCATGCATGAAATTCTATCATTTTTACTTCCACGCGAATTATACTAGGGCACTATACCGTACCTGAATGGATTTCCATAGGACTTCAGCCATACTCGAAGGAAGTTTTCGCCAATCCGAAATTGTATATGGCACAATCTCTTTGACTAGAGCTCCATAGGAAGAAGACAACTTAACGGATCCTTCACCAATCGGCATACCTTTGTCATTAAACAACACCTTAATTCGACTACCTCCATCAATAGCAATGGTTTTCAGCTTTGTTGGGCCTCTTCTACGTGTGGGTTTCTTAGACATTGTTGTACGGGCTTCATCAACTGATGGAGATATGATAGTACTTCAAAATTATTCGATAAAAAGAAAAGAAGAAATAAACTCATGATATTATTTCTCACCGACGCTGCCAACGACAGCATGTGGGCTGCAAAACGGATCAGTTTGTTCAGTAGGTGATGCGGGGAGCTGTAGAGCTTGGGTTGCTTCGTGGGAGCTGCTACCTTTTTCCTGGGCAATAGAACCACCATTCTTCTTTCCAGCAGCTGTCCTTTTCACCTGAAAAAAGTGAATGACAAAAAAGGAAGCAACAAATTGCAAACTTGATAGAGAACAACAAATTCATATGCATATGTAATTTCAACAGGCATAGGAAGAATGAAAGCATCTTAAAAAGTGGAACAAGAACGAATTTGGTAATGTTAATACAAGACTTCAGTGAATTCAGAATGAGCTACACCAATTGGATATCCTCAGCGAAACAAGATGTCTTAATCCTGATGAAAATTATCTCAAGAAAAAGCCTAGTGGCTAGAGAAAGGATTTAGGGAGGAAATTCTAGAGGCAGTCAAGAATTGCAGCAGCTTAAAGGCCCCTAGACTTTGGTGCCTAAAGATGCCAAAAGTTTCTCTTTTGTGGAAGCCTTAAAGTTTTTTCCTAGCAGGATAGCTCTTCCAAGGATAGCAAACTACAAACATAAGGGCCCAATGCTAGATCACAAAACATATAAGGGGACAACCTCGCAATTGACTCTGTCTCTAACAATAGCAGTCCTAGAGGACTACAAAATGAAGCACAACTGGACAGCAGACAACACAAACTGGGCAGCAGATAGTGACACACAAAATAAAGTGCAATATAAGGCAACCTGGGCAACAAACCATAACCATCACAGAATATGAAAGGATACTCAATAGTTATCTTGTTATTGCATGTTGTGTTATACAATAAACCCTACTTACCACCAAGCAATTCCCTTGAGTTATAGAAGATTAAAAACATGAAATTCTCCTTAACCTCTAGTTCTAAATCTTTGGAAGACTTAAAAGTTAGATTGTTCATGAGACAACAAGGACGTCTTCGACACTATGAAATCATCTATCGGCCATATAGACCGTTAATGAAAGTTAGACTTAAAACCATTAATGAAATTTTGGGGCTATCAAAAGTGAACAGAATGGAGCGTAGCAGATTGGAGCATCAAAGTTGCAGAACAAGGACAGCATCTTTATTACAATGTGATTTAAACATCTAGCAATTTCAACAAAGCAATTTACTCCTGATAGAAAGAATTTGCAGAACAAGGACAACATCTATTACCTTTTTCGCTCTAGGCCTCGAGAAATCATCATTGCCATCATCATCACTCAGCCCATCTTCACCATTGAATGGTTCATAGTCTTCATCACCATCTTCACGCCCAACCTTGTTTTTTCTCTTATCAGTACCTTTAGCATTACTTTGTTGATTTGAAGCAAACAAGAACCTTGAAGGGTTCTCGATTCCAGCATCACGCAGTCCAATTAAGAGTTGTTCAATTGTTTTTTGCTTTTCCCTTTCATATCCTTTCGCTTGCATGGTCAAGTACCCCGGCGGAAGCATGTTACTGAATACATAAAATGATAAGAAAGCAGCTAGCTCTAGTATAAGTCTATTTTTTTACGCTAAAAGAGACCAATTGAAGAGCCCAAATTAACAACACATAAACCTGGAAAAGTACTTCCAGTTGAAGTCCAGAAAACATCCAAAATAACCTAAGTATTGCAGCCATGAATAATTAGGGCATGAATTTCTGCACTTCAACTTCAGTTTTTAGATTCCAGTTACAACTTTCAGCATACACAAGAAGAATTTCTGCCACCTAAACACAGGATTTAGCATCCAAAAGTTAGGTTCCAATTACAACCCTCAATTTTAGGCAAGTATAATACCCTCAATCTAGCATCTAACATCAATTTCTAGTAAAAACGGTTAGGGGTTTCCAACTCTATAACAGAAATTCAGCATGTGTTTCTTTTTGAACATAATAGTAATCCAAGTACTAGGGTTGCTAATAGTTAATGGAAGCAAATCCTTAAAAACCAATGGCCATCACGTTAGTGATGTCACACAGAGCAATAATGTTGAGGCTCCCGCGCATGGGGAGACAGGGAGGATGGAGTGGTACCTTTATAGCAAAGAGAGTGGTTGGTGAAGGGGTAAATAGCCGATGTGTGGCATGTGAATCTCACAGGTCACAAGTAAATGCAAAGGGGAGTTTCTCTCAAGGCCTTGTGGAGTTGTCGGTTAATTCTACATTGGAAGTTTTACAAAAACTTGTTTGGAGACTCTCCGAAATATGTACAGCCTACCCCTTGCCCTTCCACACTTGCTCCTCACATGACCTTCCGAGCTGGCGCAAGCTTGGTAGTTTTTATGCGAGCCGAGCTCGAGCCAAGTTTTTGAAGCTCGAGCTAAGCATATTTCCCTCGAGCCGATCGAGCTCGAGCACGTCAAAACCCGGCTCGACTCCGCTCGATTACACCCCTAAAAAAGATCCAGCAAGAGAAGGTTTAATGATGTCATCAGGTATCTCCCACGTTGACAACACAAAAATACTATGTAACATTGTCCACGTCTTTGTTCTTCCAATATTTTTCCAATGCAATTACACAAGCTGTTGTTAAAGTCTTTTGTTGTGAATTAACTATAGTTAGCCACTTTGCACACTCTCAATTAAGATGTCAGAGATCAAATCTAGCTGAAAGCAAGATACAATTTTCATCTCTCCTATGGAAGTCTTTCTTCGTTGGTATATTAATTATATAGAGTTACTTTTTGGGTCTGTTTTTTGGAAAGGAACCCATTTGTGGGAAAACCCCCAAATAACATATTCTTAATCCAAAAAACTATTCACTAGTATAAACTCAACAAAATATGAAAACGACGAGTATTATTGCTATATCTCAAATTAATAGTCTGCACAAACTGAAAAATTGATCTACAAACAGCAACAAAACAGGGCAATCAGTCCAAAGCATCGATCGGTGTGGTCAATTTCAAGTGAATAGAAAAGCACCAAATGCCCAAAAAAAAAAAAAGAGATACCTAAATCAACTGAATTAAGGTGCCAACAGTGATGCAGTAATGTCAATCATTATTTCAAATCGTGCCCTAATAAGCCACTCACCATCAACACCCAAGATATCACAAGCTATAAATAAAAGTGTCAAAATCAAACAAGAACACAACATAGTTTCAAGTCCAAGTTCCATTCGAGCTTACTATCGCATCAAGGAATGAAAATAGCGCTCTGCAATGGGCGAATTTTGCAATAGTATTCGTTATTGTAGAGAGAGAAATCCTTAGAGAGAGAGAGAGAAGGGTACCTGATAGGAGGAGGAGGAACCGCCTTCAAAATGCGAGAACAGCAATATATGGCGCGAATACTGGAACAAACCCGAATTGCATGACTAGGGCACGAATGGTCGCAGAGAAAGAGAAAGAGAGAGAGATGGGCGCCTGGTGCTACCGGGTGTGGTGTTTAGGAGGCGGACAGAGGGAGGAGAGGGAGAACGTGAGAGATTGAGAAGGGAGCAAAGGGAGTACGGGAGAGAGATTGAGAGATTTTTTGAGATTCCATCAGAAATTTGGGGCGGGAGTAGAGGGAGTAGGTGAGAGAGATTGAGAGATTGAGAAGGGAGCAGAGGGAGTACGGGAGAGAGATTGAGAGATTTTTTGGGATTCCATCAGAAATTTAGGGCGGGATCGAGTAGAGGGTGAGAGAGATTGGGGGATTTTTTGATATTTCATCAGAAATTTAGGGCGGGAGTGCTTGGCGCGCCTGGAGTAAAAAATAAAGGAACGCTATGTTTTTTGGGAATTTTGGGAAGAATGCTATAGTCATATACAAGAAATGCTATGTTTAAAGCCTTTCCATCTTTTCTTTGTTTTAACTTCAAAAAATGCTATAATTGCTTGTCTACTATAGCATTTTTAAAAAAATGCTATGAAATAATGCTATAGAAAGTCATATTTGGTGTAGAGATTGACAAGACCATTCAGCCAAAGCAAAAACCGGCTCCACCCCTGAAGCCGACTGATGCGCCTAAAGCCACTCCTGATATTGTTGATGTCCCAAGGACAGAAGTAGAGAATAATGAGGAGTCACCTGAGGTGGTGGTGCCTGCAGCTGCAGCCCCCACGACTCCAACGCCGCCAGTTGTGCCAGTAGCTCCATTTCCCCAAAGGTTGGCGGTGAAACCTAGGCAAAATATGAACCTCAAGAAGTTAGAACTTTTTAAGAGGGTGCAATTCCCTATCACTTTGATGGAGGCCATTGAGTTCTTTCCCCAGTGCGCAAAGGTGTTGAAAGACCTTTGCACGAAAAAGCACAAGAGTCAGAACAATGTGGTTCAGACCGAGCAGGTGAGCTCCATTCTTCAGACTTAGATTCCTGCAAAGTGCAAGGATCCCGGGTGTCCCACCATTACCATAGATATCGCAGGACAGACGTTTGATAAGGCATTGCTGAATTTAGGAGCGAGTGTTAACTTGCTTCCCTATGCAGTATACTTGAGGCTGGGCCTAGGCGATCTAAGAGCTACTCCTGTCACGCTGCAGTTGGCAGACCGGAGTGTGAGAGTACCCAAGGGTGTGGTGGAGGATGTGATGATTCAGGTAGGTGAGTTCCAATTTCCCGCAGATTTCATTGTCCTAGACACTTGCCTGAATCCTGAGGTTTTAGAGAAGACTCCCATCATTCTAGGTTGTCCTTTCCTAGCCACCTCCAACGCCGTCATGAATTGCAAAACTGGCAGGGTCCAGTTGTTTGTTGGCGAGGAGAAGATGGAGGTGGATGTCTATAATGTTAGCACTCTTGAAGAGGATGATGAGGAGGTAGAAGAGGTGAGTTTGATCGACGCGCTCGTTCAGGAGCATATCAATACAGTCTTGTATAAGGATCCTCTGGAGATTGCTCTTATCGCCGAGGAGGCGTTATTCCTAGATTCTCCAGAGGTAGGAAGTTCGCTAGAGATGTTAAACGTCGAGGATTCCGTTGAGGAGGTTTGTGGGGTCTCTTATGACCAAATGTTCGAGCATCTGGGCGACCCTCCGCCCAAGGTTCTTCCGTCATCGGTTCAGCCGCCAAAACCAGAGTTAAAACCTCTGCCGGACACGCTCAAGTAGGCCTTTTTGAAGGACAATGATACTTATCCGGTTGTGATCTCCTCATCCCTTAAGGAGGATCAAGAGAGGAAGTTGCTCGATCTGCTGAGAGAGCATATAGGCGCGCTTGGCTGGACTGTAGCTGATTTGCATGGTATAAGCCCAACGGTGTGTACACACCGAATCGTTCTTGAGGATAGTGTGAAGCCTTCTAGGCAGCCTCAGCGGCGCTTGAATCCCCACATGAAAGTGGTAGTTCGAGCTGAGGTTTTGAAGCTCTTAGATGCTGGTATTATTTACCCGATCGCCCATAGTGAATGGGTGAGTCCAGTTCAGGTAGTTCCTAAGAAGGCTGGGGTGACAGTTGTTACCAATGAGCAAGGTGAGTTAGTGCCGACCCGGATTCCTACAGGATGGAGAGTATGCATAGATTACCGGAAGCTCAATGCGAGCACTCGGAAAGACCACTTCCCTCTCCCTTTCATTGATCAAATTCTGGAGAGGGTGGCTGGTCGTGCTTTTTATTGTTTCCTGGATGGGTATTCGGGGTACAATCAGATAGAGGTTGCGTTAGAGGACCAGGAAAAGACCACTTTCACGTGTCCGTATGGTACATATGCCTACAGTCGCATGCCCTTTGGGTTGTGCAATGCACCTGGTACCTTTTCCAGGTGTATGATGGGAATTTTTAGCGACATGATGGAAAGGATTGTAGAGGTCTTTATGGACGATTTTTCAGTCTTCGGGGACTCATTCGATGGGTGCCTCAAGAATTTAAGCAAGGTGTTGAAGAGATGTGAGGAGAAGCACTTGGTGCTGAACTGGGAAAAGTGCCACTTCATGGTGACCCAAGGGATTGTGTTGGGACACATTGTGTCCTCCAAGGGCATGGAGGTGGACAAGGCTAAGATAGACTTGATTCGTAATCTTCCTACTCCCAAGTCTGTAAAGGATCTGCGTTCATTTCTTGGACACGCTGGTTTCTATCGGCGGTTCATTAAAGATTTCAGTGCTATCTCCCGTCCGTTGTGTCAGTTGCTAGCGAAGGACGCACCCTTTGTGTGGTCCGATGCGTGTGAGGAGGTATTCCAAAAGTTGAAGCGGAGTCTCACTACTCCGCCTATTGTGCAGTCTCCTGATTGGAGTCTTCCCTTTGAGCTTATGTGTGATGCGTTTGACTATGCAGTCGGAGCTGTTTTAGGGCAAAGGAGAAGGAAGGACCCATTTGTGATTTACTATGCAAGCAAGACGCTCAATGAGGCACAGATGAATTACACCACTACCGAGAAAGAGTTGCTAGCGGTGGTGTTTGCCTTAGATAAGTTTCGATCCTATCTGGTGGGTTCGCAGATCACAGTGTTCACCGATCATGTGGCCCTGAAGTACTTGATGACCAAACAGGGTACGAAAGCTCGCCTGATTCGGTGGATTCTTCTGCTGCAAGAATTCCACCTCATTATTAAGGATAAGAAAAGGGTCGAAAATGTAGTAGCTGATCATCTGTCTCGTCTGGAGTTCGAGGACCCCACCTCGGATCTTCCCATTAGAGATTCTTTCCCAGACGAGCAGTTGTTCGCTGCTAATGAGTGCCCATGGTATGCTGATATTGCCAATTATTTAGTAACTGGGCAGATTCCTTCCCATTGGTCTACCCAGGAGAAGCAGCGATTCTTGAGGAGTGTCCGACAGTACATCTTCGATGACCCTTATTTGTTCAAGTATTGTGCGGACCAAATTGTGCGTAGATGTGTCCCCGAGTCTGATCAGCAGGGGGTCATAGAGTTTTGTCATGGTGAGGCGTGTGGAGGTCACTTTTCTGCGAAGAAGACCACCGCCAAGATTCTGTAGTGCGGGTTCTGGTGGCCCGATATGTTTAAGGGTGTGCATGCTTTTTGTAGGTCCTGTGACCGTTGCCAAAGGCTTGGCAAGTTGTCTTCACGTCATGAGATGCCCCTCCAGCCTATTCTTGTGCGAGAGGTATTTGATTGCTGGGGCATCGATTTTATGGGTCCATTCCCTATGTCTCATGGTTTTGAGTACATCCTGTTAGCGGTGGATTATGTGTCGAAGTGGGTGGAGGAAATTCCCACTAAGTCTTTGGAGTCGAAAGTTGTGCTAGAGTTTCTTAAGGCTAATATCTTATCGAGGTTTGGCGTGCCACGCGCCATTATCTCAGATCAGGGCACGCATTTCACGAGTCGGTCATTCGAGAAATTGATGGGGGAGTTTAGAGTCACTCAGAAGGTGTCCACTTCTTACCACCCCAGACTAATGGGCAGGCCGAATTAGCAAATAGGGAAATTAAGAGGATTTTAGAGAAGACTGTAGGTGTGACCAGGAAGGATTGGTCCACCCGGTTAAACAATGCGTTGTGGGCCTACCGCACTGCTTACAAGACCGTATTGGGTGCTTCACCCTATCGGCTAGTTTACGGTAAGGCCTGCCACCTGCCAGTTGAGTTAGAGAAGAAGGCCTATTGGGCCATTCAGAAAGTGAATTCTAGTTTAAGTGAGGCGGGTGAACATAGAAAGTTACAGTTGTGTGAGCTCGAGGAGCTTAGGAATGACGCATATGAGAACGCTAGCATCTATAAGGCTAAAGTTGAGGCGTATCATGATAGGAATATTCAGCGCAAAACCTTTAGGGTTGGTCAGAAAGTGTTACTCTATAATTCGCGTCTCCATTTGTTTCCAGGGAAGTTGGGGTCGCGTTGGGACGGTCCCTACGTAGTGGTCAATGTGTATCCAAATGGTTCAGTCGATGTCCGTGACCCTAAGAACGATCATGTGTTTAAAGTTAATGGGCAGCGTCTTAAACCTTATTTGGAAGTTTTGGAAGTAGGTGAACCCGATGAGGAGTTGGTCGATCCTTTCTATAAGGATGACCCAGTTGAGTAGGCTTTATCAGCCATGTTCTGACGGGTAGCTCACGCGTACCATGCTCTTCACTAAGTGTGGACCCGGCTCCTAGTGATAGGGGTACCCATCATTGACTTGGGTTTTATAGCTTCAAACGCCGCTATTAAAATAAGGATCGTGTGCCCAGCCCCGGTTAGTAAGGGCGATTTGTATACATTCGTGTCTGTTTTTAATTTTCGCCCAAAAAAAAAAAAAAAAATTTTTTTTTGCATTGTGGTCTTGTATAGCCACCCACCCTTCAATTCAAGTTGGGGGATGGGGAGAAAAGTATTACACGTTCATCGCGTGAAGATTTGGGTGGCGTGTTTTATTTTCTTTCCTTTCTTGTTCTTTATTTTGTCATTTTTGTGGGCGCCCGGATAACACGAGCCGGGAAGGACTAATGTCATTTGCATATTTTCGGTAGTTGTGGTTTCAGTCTTTTGGCAGGGTACGCGTGCTACCACACCAGCCTTGGTAGATTAGGCCTCACCGATGGGGGCTGAAGGAGCCAGCCCTGGAGCAGCTGCAATGACGAGGAATGCAAAGGCCGCAAATTCCTCGAACATCGGCCGAGGTCATGGTGGTTGGCTGCCACCCCAGGTGCACTCTTTCCTTCTCTTTATTTTTCTTTTTCTTTGTCTCCATGCTCTGGGGACAGAGCACCTTTCAAGTTAGGGGAAGGGGTGTACTTTGTACACGTATATTTTTATTTTGAAGCGTTGTTAGTCGGATTAGGGTTCATTTCTAAATTTTTGGTTAATTTTTGTGTGTGGGGATATGATTGTTATGCTTGTTTGTATGAGTTAGGTGAGCATGTTAGATTTTTGTCTCATTGATTGCCTGGTTAACTTGTCCACATGCATATATCGGGCATCTCTGTGTGAGTACTTTCGCACCATGAGCGACATTGAGTAAATGTTCCCACTTAGTTTGCAGTGTGTCCTTAAAAGCATCCCATGTTTTCTTTGTTCATCAATTTCTGCACTTGCACAAACTAGTAGGCGGTTGTACCACATGTCGTAGTCTGAATATTTTGCATGCATGTTGTGAGAGTTGGTAACGTGCTTAGGGGATGATACAAGGCAGCTCTTGTGTGATTAAACCACTATACGAGTCCCTTTGATCCCATTTTAGACCCGTCCGTGTCAGTTTCTGTGTCAAACCTAGGAAACCGGTGGTAGGGTGGAATTAGTTTGGTGGTCCAGTTCTGTGCGCATTTTAGAGGCCTCGAATCATTGGAATAAAGGAGCATCGTCGTTTTGTAAAAATTAAAATGTTGCTTTTGGGTGTCATGTCTTTAGTTCTAAAATAAAAATAAAAAAAGAAATTTTTTTTGCATTGTGGTCTTGTATAGCCACCCACCCTTCAATTCAAGTTGGGGGATGGGGAGAAAAGTATTACACGTTCATCGCGTGAAGATCTGGGTGGCGTGTTTTATTTTCTTTCCTTTCTTGTTCTTTATTTTGTCATTTTTGTGGGCGCCCAGATAACACGAGCCGGGCAAGACTAATGCCATTTGCATACGGCACCAAAAATGCTTGACCGACCGGGTGAATAAGAATTAAACTAAAGACGTGTCTCAAGCGTAGGACTCTCGACCGGTGTAGCACAATATCCGGAAGTACCGGAGTCGAACCACAGAGACGGACGAACGGTGTTTGACTCAAAAGTGACAAAATCCTAGTTTATCCTGGCTCTTAGGTAGCCACCCCTTGTGCAATTCGGTTGATTTTTTAAATAGATGAATGAAGTTACTTAACTATGAATTTAAAGAAAGAGAGTACAGCTGTGGGAACTCCAGCGTCCGCGACTAGCCCTACCAATGTTCACTCAGGTCACAATTCGCTAAAATAATTGATTCTGAAATAGGGAAAAGTTCCCTAACGAATGCACACCACCTGTCACCAGTTTCCGTGTGCAGTCGAGAGGAAGGCTCCGGATTCCTTCGCCCCGCTTACGAGGACTCCAGCGATGCCCGGGGATTTGTTCGTTAGGAAAAGTTTCGTATCCCAAAATTGCTTAAAAATTTAATTATGTCGAACCCGAGGTAAACATCGATTAGTCTAGCCACGAGGCGCCTTCGCCCCGCGGCCGCACCCTATGAATCTACTCTCTCATGCTTTCAACGGATGCAGCAAACATAAATTTAGAACTAAACATGATTTTAATAATTGAAATAAAAATAAAACATGATACCACAGGTTTGCAGCAAGAGAACGGATTCGAACACCAAGGAAGAATAGGAATTCAAAGCTGGAAAACCTGAAGAACTTAGATTAAACTTGAATCCGAAAATACTCCTGAGAACAGCAGCCAAAGTTAAGAAAATAAAACGTAAGTTATGAATTGTGTAACCCTAATTTCGAGTTCTAAAAGGGGTATTTATACGGAACCCCCGTTATTTACAATTAAAATCCGAGAAAAATGAGATTAACTCCGTGCGACGACCAAAAGCCACCGTTCCTTATGCATTGAAAGCCCTCGGTAGCGCTACATGAAATATGGTGTAGCGCTACCGAACCTCTTACTGCCGTTTTGACCGGTTGACCTCAGCGTTGACTGTTGACCCTTGTTTGCTCGGTAGCGCTACACCCATTTTGGTGTAGCGCTCTCCAAGGTTCTGTTCCGTTTCTGAGCCCTTTTGTGCCACTTTTGAGCGCTATACCAAATCCCTGTAGCGCTCATGACGGTCCAAATTGCTTTCCTCGAGGATCCACTCTGACACTTGGTCTCTACGGCCTCCCATGCTCTCAAGCTCCATCTCAGCCTCTTCAATGTCTCTAATTAGCGCCAAAACATCACAAATATCTGCAAATAAAGCCCAAAACACAAAACCAACCACGTGCACGCATTACACGGAAAATGAGGATTAAACGCACGTCTAACGCGCTAATTCTACCATATTTAGGCGCTTAAATCCACAAATTTCGCGTGCCTATCACATCCCCCAACTTGAGCGTTGCTAGTCCCTAGTAACAAACGAAATAACAACAGCAAAATAAGAAATAAAAACTTAACAAGGGATACGAGGGTTATGCAACCTGTACAAAAATCAAGTGAACACAAAATTTTCTTCTCATTGCCACCCTTAACTCCGTCACATGCATGCCCTAACTATAATTCGAACGATTCCGTACAAAAACAATTGTAGAGATAAAAATGCTCCCACAAAGTCACAATGCCACTCTCACTCACCGGAACACTCAACATCCCATGTGAGGCGCTTGGCGAAAAACGTGGGACGAACAAGAGACCCCCACGTGCCATTCAAAACAACGCCAGTTATGACAATGAAAGCTCAACGAATATAAGATACCACACATTCATAACCAAATATAAACATGCATGCAAGAAAGTCAAACAACGTGCATCCAGTCAACTAAGGACTTCATCAGGCTTATAATGACCGTGGTTGCAAAAAGAAAAGATAACATGCAAAGGGTGACGGCCTATAGAAGCGCATGGACAGTCTACCCTGACTGGCCGCCACCTCGACTCCGGCAACACACCGGTGCTCAACACATAACATTAGTCACGAACATAACAAAAGTACGAGTTATTACACAACACATAAAAAAAAAAAAACAAGACTCAAACCACCGACTCACATCAAACTCCCAGTACATGAACAACGTCACACCACCACATGAAATAACACATAAAATGATAACAACTACTACCCAAACACATGAAATGACACCACCCCCAGTCCAGCTCTATGCTCAATCTCCATCCCAGCATCTGAATGTTCCTCCTCCTCAGCTGGTGCATCTGCGAAGTCATCGCTCACCTCCAACTCCGACCACTGTCTTGGTTGAAAAATCCCTGGATTCTAACTAGAAATCTGCGCCTCCAGGTGGCGCTGCCTATCAAGTAAATCCATCTGATTCCTAGCCAACTGCCTCTGCTCCCTCTTCAACTTCCGATGGCCCTTAGCAATACCCATCACACAACCAAATATCTTCTCCAACCAAGTCTTAGTACTAGCACTAGCCGGCGGTGGAGTAAGCAATGACCCCTCAATCCCTCTCAACTGGCTCCTACTCCGCTGAATGATCGAGGAGTCTATATCTCCCGGCCTCAACTCATCATTGCTATAGTACCGCCTCCCCGGAATGCCTCTGCTCCTAAGAATTTTGGTAACCAGGCACGGAAAAGGCATCCTCAAAGTAGTCAAAGCATCTCTAAAATCACACATCTGCCCAAAAACATATAGGGCCCAATCACACACCGTGTCCTCACCCATGAATGCATAAAAAAGGTTCCCAACCAATTTTTGGGGTGCGCCTTCCTTACCCCTAGGATACAAATTATAACAAACCACTTGGTCAATGAACAGGTAGTCCGGCTGGAACCGGCCAGCCAATGCGGAATTCTAGCGTTCCTACGGTTTTCTTACAAATACTCAGCCACCTCATCCTGATTAAAAGTCTCATCTGGCCTAGGGAAATTTAGGGGTCTAGTAGGCCTCTGATAGTCCCAAGCAGTGGCTATCTCAGCCGCATCAATAGACACGGGAGTGTTACCAATTCTTGACATAATCCGGGCACCCGGAGTCAAAAAGTGACCCGACTCCGGCACAACCATATTCTTATAAAATTCTTCTACTAAAGCATTATTGTACCCGGGATTAGGTTCAAACCAATACTTCATACCTTGGTCCCGAATGGCGAGAAAAGGGGCGTATTCCGCCGGCCACAAACCGTCATCAATAATGTGCCGCTCATTCTTCACCCCCCGGTTCTTAATCGATGTCTCCCATGCAGCCTGATTATCCCTCTCAATCTGCTCACGATCCCTCCGTTTAGCCCGGCCCTGTGGAAGAGGACCCAGCTACTGCCTTCCCCGTGCCAATGTTTTGCTTTTTAGGTGCCATGGTTCGGTAGGTTTTGGGCTAAAAAGGTGGGGTTAGGATTTTTCTGATCTGGAAATTTTGGTGGGTTTAGGAAATTTTGGGTTGGATATTATGGTAGAGGAGGGTGAGAGAAGTGTTTTCGTGAATTTTGGTGAAGAATGGTGGAGTTTTGAAGGAGTTATGGAGTTTTTAGGGTTAGGGTTTGGTTGGTTATGGAGGATGGAGAAAGAAGATGAAGGAAGAAGAAGATGGTGGTGGGGACAAGAGAGAGAGAGAAATGTGCGGATGGGAAAGTGAGGAAAGACATGGGAAGACCCCTTGTTCGAGTGTTTTTTTTCTATAGATGTCCTGCGAGCGCTACACCACTTTAGGTGTAGCGCTACCGAATGCCGTAATTTTTTATTTTTTTATTTTTTCAAAAATGCTTGACCGACCGGGTGAATAAGAATTAAACTAAAGACGTGTCCCAAGCGTAGGACTCTCGACCGGTGTAGCACAATATCCGGAAGTACCGGAGTCGAACCACAGAGACGGACATACAACAACTCGACGCAATTGGGTGTGGTAAAGAGGGCAAGTTGAGAGCAAGTAGAATTAGAGAGTTACAAGGAAAATTATTTTGTGTGGTCAGTTGTGAGGAAGAGGGCAAATAGTTGGGAAAAAAATACCATATACAAGGGGTAAAAATACAAAATTCTAAAAAATATTATACCTATCCTATTAAAATTTGACACCTCAGTGGGGTCAAGTGACCCCGCTTGACCCCCTGGCTCCACCCTTGGTTGGCTTGTTGAGGCACTAGTTTTGTAAAATTCCCTGGAAGTCGTTCTTGAAGGATTTGAGTGTTGCGTCGACGAAGGTGGAGAGATGGTTTTGGCTGCAGAACCGGACGAATCTCTGCCATTCGATGATATCGGATTGTGACTTGTGGTGGAATATGGTGTAGTATGGTACAACAATCTCAACTTTTTTTTTGTGCTTTTTTTTTTCTTTCTTCAAAGAAATTTGAGTTTTGATCAGAATTTTTTATTTTTTCAATTTCTCTGGTCTAGACGTACAAATAATCAACAAAAAATGATGCAAACTAGCAAATGCAATAAAAAAATAAGCCAACTGGCTGACCTATTTAGATGTTAACCGATGGAAATTAATTGTTTTTTTTTTTGATAGGTAACGGTATTAATTGGTTGTTATGAACAAAACAAAAGGTTGATAATAAAAATAAAACACACATCAATAAAACCAACATATTGACTATATTGCCTATATTTATAGCATAAAACAAAAAAATAGAGAATTGTACGAAATAGGAAAATTATAAGTGAGAGGAAGAAAGTTGGCGCAAAAAACTTTGAGAATGGAAGGAAGATAGAACTTTCCCGCGACGCTAAATTTTATATATTTTGCATGATTTTGTCTTAAGGAAAGTGAGTCCTAGTGGGAAAACATTTTCCAGGATCCTATCATTTTCCAGGTAACTAAACACTCCAAAATATGTGAAAAAACTAACTTTCCCATCCCTTCTCATTCTTTCTTGACAACTAAATGGGCCCTTAGCGCCCATAATTCGGTTTCTTAGAGTTGTGGCAACAGAGAAAGCGCTATAGAATCTTTTATTCCAAAATCCCTAGTGATCTCTCATGCATGCAGCGGTGTAGCCAGGATTATGCGTTAGTGGGTGTACGTGAGGTTCTTCGCTTAGTCAATATTCAAGAAATAATATGTGAGCTAGAGAGGTAAGGATAGCCAATGACAAACAATCTGAGGGGAATGAAGTGATCTAAGAAAAGGGTGAAGAATAGAGCAGGTGTGTACAAAAAAGAAAAAGGTAGAAGATTGTTGTAAGGACCCGTATTTTTTGCAAAACATTTTGAAAATAATGTTGGGGTTTTGTGAGGAAATGTTTGAAATGTTTATTAGTGAAGTTTGGAGGTTATTTAAATGTGATGGAGTGTTTTTAATATACACAAGTGACTTGAGGGGTGTGAGTGCAATTATGGTGTGTATAAAGAAGTGTGTGAGAGGGGTTTTGACCAAAAAATTTCACCCACTTTCCTCCTCCCACCAGCCAACTTCCTCTTTCTCTCTCTTGTCCCCCATTGTAGTGAGCTCCAAGCTCACAATACACCTCCAACTCTCAACCCCGTCAAGATCCAACCCCAAAATCTTCTTCTACGCAGCATTTGGAGTCCGAAGCACGTTTGTTTCACCTTGGGAGGCTTGCATTCGGGTTTGGTGGGTTTTCAAGCTTAGGGTTTTCACTCTCCTTGATTTGTGAAGCCTCATTTGAGGTAGGAAACTTAATCTCACTCTCCTATGTTCATGTAGTGTGAATTTCATGCATATACTTGTATTTTGCCTCTTAAATCCTTGGAACTTTGAGAAAAGCCTTTTGATCTTGTTTAGGGCTTTAAACCCACTTTGTTTCTTGCTAAAATAGTTGATTATTAACTTCTTTTATGGGTTGAAGCCCCAAATTCGTGATTGAGATGACTTTGAGTTGATGTATGTGATAGAACTCAAATCTACCCCTGTTTGGACGATTTGTTTAATATTTTTTCAAAGCTCTTAAATTTACGAAACTTTTACAGAAGATACCCATAAATGTCTCCTACACTGTGGTAAATTTTCAGAATTTTATGCAAAGTACAGAAAATATGAAAAATAGTTTACCGAGCTGCTGTTGCAAATTCGCTGTGCTGACAGCACTGTCGCACCTTACGGGAAATGCAATTTTTTTGTCTAGGAAGCTTGAAATCTCGATCCGCTTTTTGATTCTGAAAGTAGACTCGTAGAGCTTTCTAAGTAGGTAAACCATGTATCCTAATTATTTGCACGCGATAGCAGTTTTCAGTTCGAAGTAGTTAGAAAATCTGTCTGGCAGACTTTGTTACTAGTTCTTGGTTTGATTGTCGGATGTTTAAAAATAGTTGCATAGCTCTAAAAATTTTAAATTTTTAATATGATGTTCCTAGATGTGTCTAAGGTGTGTGGTAAAAATGTGGGGACATTCGGGTGAGTAGATCAATTCCATAAATTCGTAGTCCGCAGGGGTGTCGGATTGTCTCACCCGTGATTGTGCATTTCGTTTGCATTTGAGCATGAACTATTCGCTATCTTTGGATTTTGATTGATATTTTACTCTAAATTACGAGTGTCGCTGTTTTATTACCCGTTTAACGGGCCGGGGTGGAGGTAGCCCACGAAATGCCAGAGGCTATGTGATTATCTAGAGTGAGAAACACTTTGATTGTTAGAGATATTTTGGATACTTAATAAGTGCTTGGATTGTAAATGAGAAGCTTGAAAGTGACAAACACTTGCATGATTGCGTGAAAGTTTGAGAATTAGGAACACGTGTAATGAGAAGAAAAAAATGGGTTAACTGATATAGATGGAGAGTATCGGTTATTTGGATATATGTGGATGCTTAATGTACATTTGAAATGTAGTTAAGTAAGTTTGGGAGTAACGGGCACTTTGTGTTTGTGAGTGAACGTTTGAGATTGTGAATGCGTGGTGTTAGAGAGAATCGTGATAGCATAAATAGATACTTCACGGATCCTTCGGGACACGTTGGGAAACTAGATCCCTTCATGAATGCCATGAGGGCAAAGAGGGACGCCTAGGGAATTGAGATGCATAGTCTAGTTTCTTTTTTTTTACGGGAGAAGAGTGCGTGTTTTGAGATCCTAGTGTTGCTAATGAAGGTATGACGAGAATTTGGTGGTTAGATAAGTATGTGTATGTGTGATCGGTTGAGTGTAAAAGATGCGGTTCGAGGATTATAAACACTTAGGTTCGTATTTGGGAGTTCGAAACTTAAAATGACAAAACTTGGAATCTAGTGATGTTTATAAATACTTGTGGGCGTATACAGGAACTTGAGAAAATTGATAATACAAATTTGAGACTAAGGATGGATCATATACGTGTGTGGAGATTTGAGATTTGAGAAGAGGTGGTTTTATCAAAATAAAGGAGTAACTTTTAAAATGTTTACGGACTTATAAATTTTTGAAATTTGCCGAGCTTTGCCTTATTATTCACCTATATATTTTGTCGGTGCATCTTCATACTCTATGAACATAGTAGTGTTAGATTGGTTTTTTCTACTGGGCTAGTGTAGCTCAACCTATCATTTTCAGGTAACCATTGGGAGCATGGCATGGAGTGCATGGGACTATGTGTGTTGGCATGACTGCATTTTGAAAGCATCAAGGATCTTCATTATTTGATCATCTTTAACCTCTTGTAATTTTTTTTTTTTGGAGATGACAAGAATGTAATTAAGTTTCTTTACCTTTCGAATGGAGGAGTAATAGTTCAATGCATTAATCTTTAAAACATTTGGGTACGAATACGGAGACTTGAGAGTAAAATATGATTAGGGAATTGTATCTGGACCTTATTTATTATTATTATTTTTTTAAATGGGTGAAAGTATGACTTTTGATTTATCCTACGTGGATTTAAATTGTATTTTTGGTTATAAAATTTGAGGGGGTGACAACTTGGTATCAGAGCATTAGGTTCGAAAACCTAGGAACCGTGGGGAGACTTGAAGTCTCGGGGCTGAAATCCTTGCATCATTTTCACATGAAAGACATCGTTTTTACAAACATTGTGTGTTTGAATGGGTGACATACATCTACATGGCATCACATTTATGATTTCGTAGGATGGTATAGTGTTGTTGAACCATGTTGAGTTTATTTATAACCTAGAGGTGGTTGATAAAATGTTAGCTCTTGATGAACACGTGTTATAAAACACCAGTTGGACTTATAAAAAGGGTTAATGTGAGTTGATGGGCACACTTTTGAATGAAATGGAAAAGCACGTGATGATTATGAAAGTGAGGGAGCACATGATTATTTGAGGAAAGATGAGTGTGAGTACATTAGCATAGTATTACGCCTTGAAAGCGTTGGTTACGCCGTGAAAGTGTTGGTTATTATTATTACCCGTGTATCGGGGCATGGGTGCACGGAGCCCGTGAAATCCGGCAGAGGGATAAACTCCCGTATATATATTATTACCCGTGTATCGGGGCATGGGTGCACGGAGCCCGTGAAATCCGGCAGAGGGATAAACTCCCTGTATATATTATTACCCGTGTATCGGGGCATGGGTGCACGGAGCCCGTGAAATCCGGCAGAGGGATAAACTCCCTGTATATATTACTACCCGTATAGCGGGTCATGGGTGAATGGAGCCCACGAAATCCGGCAGGGGTGTACGGAGCCCACGAAATCCGGCAGGGGTGTACGGAGCCCATGAAATCCGGCAGGGGTGAACGGAGCCCACGAAATCCGGCAGAGGGACATTTCCCTATTGTTATAATTGGTTGTTACTGTGAATGAATAGATAATGGGAAATAAATTAAAGAACACGGTAGATTAGTGAACTTGGACACATGACACGTTTGAGAGGGGATAAGGGTTGATGGATGGGATCCAAGTACCAATGTTTGTAACTTTGAAAGTTTTCGACCTACTAAAGTTGAAAGTTTGGTAACTTAAGAGATAACAAATATGTGTGTGAGTGTCATGTGGACGTTGAAAGGAGAGTTTCATTAACGAAAGAGGTTTTGTGGATTCGCGAACACTTGACTCTTACCTTATTACATGTTGGTTGTTTTATTCAATGCATGTCATGTTACTTGCGTGTGATTTGTTGAAGTTTGGGGTCCCAGCTGTCTGGGTGTGGTATGTTTGAGTTGAACACGTTGTTGGAGTTAAAATTTTGCACGTGGTGATTATAGTAATATCCCTTTGATGTTATGAGTAAATCTGTGATAAATTCTGTTGGCCGACAATGTAATTAAATGCTGAAATATACGATTCATGGTGAGAAGCATACCGAGGTCTTTAGCACATTGTGCACTCTTATGTTTGAATGATATTGTTATATTTTATAACCTAGGGTGAACGGGAAATGGGTAATCAAAGTTAGAAATTTTGATAATGACTTAGGATAATTTGACGAGAGAGTTGTTTGGGAGTCATTTGAGGACTTAGAGATTTGGAAATCTTAGAACTATAGATTGCAGTGGTGGTTTATTCGGATTGCATGGGTTGTATAGACTTGTTGTTTGGAGTTGAGATCTGAGTGGTTAAATTAACGTCGAATAAGGGGGAAGGCTAAGTATGTATGTACCATGCGATCGTTTTGCGATATACACCCTTGTAGGTTAAGGAAGAAAAGGACATGTAAGGAGAGTAATGGTGAGCTAGATGTTGATAGGAGATGAGCTATTGTGCCATAGGGTCAGTACCCGGTGTAGTACATTTGACATCATGGGGTTATACATTTGTGGGACTTAGTCCGCCGTTATTCGTTGATACCACGTTGGGTAGTAGGATTCTTTTAGGATGCATGTGTTGGAGTTGTGAGTTGGTTATCTGAGTTTGCCTTGATCTTGCGGGGAACACCGGAGGCCGTTAGAACAGTGCTCATGAGACCCTCAGGAAGGAAGTTGATTGTATATTTGGTGGTTGACTTGGCAATAGATAAGAACTAGTCCGTCCGCGGGGATTGCCGTGTGTCGTTTGTAATTTTCCGGGCATGCTTCCAGGAGAGTCACCGGGTTTGTCACCCGAGCGGGAGGTTGCATTCACTGTGGCCTTATTATCAATCGTGGCAGCTCCACCTCCTCTCAAGCTTCTCAGACTACTTTTTCTTCTCTTTTCACTTTCAAACCCTATTTTTGAGAATGGTTTGTAGAGAGCAAAATCGTGGGGGGAAGGCCAGTGGTCCAAGGCATTCTAGTCCCACCAGAGGATCAATGGCGTAGGGCCCCATATTTCAAGGGTAATGAGGACCCTTTCTGGAAGAAGGTGGAGTCCAACAATCCTGTGGGAAGTGAGCTAGATGATGTATTGTCCATCCTCTCGAAAGTTTCCGTTGAAGAGGGTGACTTGGTTCCACCATCTTCCATCCTCCATCTCCGCATTGAGGGAGGAGATTTCCCCTATTCTTCCATTCATTACTCTGCACTTTCTACGACCCCCACTTACTAGGCGTGATTGGGTTGACGCCGTGGTCAGAAACACCGAGTACAAGAAGGTCCTGGAAAGGACCTATGTTTTTTAGGCAATCAAGATTTCGCAAAGCCTGATGCTTAATAAAAGAAACGAGAACCTGGATTTTTTAATGTCGCGTTAGAGCAACGACACACACACCTTTGTCTTTCCTTGGGGAAATTTGGTCCAACCCTCCAGGATACCAACTCCCTACTCCACCTTTCCTCGCGCAGTGTGGAGTAATTTGATCCCCTAATGGCCTCCTACGCGGATCAATAAATGTTGGTTAAGTTGAACCTGGCTTACAAATCCGCGAGCCATCTGGGCTCTTAATGGGATAAGAGCGGAAAATAAAGGCCTCCAACGGACCCCAAGAAGACATCATGGAACAGTTGGATTCGTTACTTCTTCAGGGATTATCAGCCTACACAGTCGGGAGCCAAAAATCGTCAATACATTGAAGGCCCTGGATACAATGGGGAGCTTTACTTTCCCACCTTCATCGCTTGTTTTCTATCTTTGTTCCTGCTACATGATTTCCCCGTCGATGCACCCAAAAACTTTGTATTTCATTGGCGGTGAGGATCGCGCAGGGAGACCGTTTCCCTTTAGGACCACTGTTCCTGGGTCACTTGTTCCATCAATTGGACCGTCTCAGTGCAGATTTTGAGAGGTCGGTGGGCAGGTATGAGATAGTCTCTATGATACATACCCAGTTTCTAACCACTCTAGTATATGAGCATTTCCCTACAGTTGCTCAAAAGCCAAAGAAATTCCCCGTGCAAGTGTCTTAGTGGGTTCTAGATGATCAAGGTCGCCCCATCAAGGAAGCTGATGGGCGATACAAGTACATCCTTAAGGGCCTGATGTGGCCTATTATCCTGCGCTAGGTTAACACGGCAACTGCCAAGCCTTTGGATGCTTTCATGGACAACGAGTCCCACTTCTATCCGTGACTATATATGCAGGTTTTGGATGGCATCTGTCGCTACACCAAACCAGACGCCCCTGAGGAGTTTGATTTTTCGGATCAAAATGCTCCAAAGCGCGGTCTCCTTATCAACATCTACTGCAAGTGCCACCCAAACAACTTCCCATTTATAGGATCTGGGGGCCAGAAAACTGTTGTATACAGGTCGGACAAGGTGACACGTCAGTTAGGCTATGATTTGTTGGTGCCAGGACCAGGGCCGGAACCTATGGACTTCTCGGCATGTTTCAATCAATTCTTAACCCCATACACAGACTTACTCTTGGATGGGGTCACCCATTGGCGTTTTCCTGAGTCCATCCGCCCCCACTCCTTTCCACGCCATACTGCCAGTTCTGGAGGAAGAATTTGGACTCCTTTCTTCACCTTCGTTCAAGGTGAAGCTATTCCGACTCCGCTGCGCGTCGTCTACAAACCAGATCTTTCCCTCCACGTGATATGGTAATTGGTTTGCGTGTCAATAATGTGGAACTTCGTAGCCGTGCGAATGGAACCGACTGCAAGATCAACATTGACATATACTAGGGACTCCTTCTTGTCTCCTTGAAAACCCATAATTCCAATCAGAGATTTCACAATCCACTCTTCTGAGATCCCCACCTTTTATAGGGTAGACAGGGGCATGATGTTGACGGATGCACCACTGTCGGAGTCAAAAAATGAAATTGTGTTTTGACTCATTCTTGATAGTTTTGGGAATTAAGTCCCCCTCTGCCGTGCATGCCTCTTGGCCCTCCTGTGCGATGGCCAAGATCGCCTTCTTCATTTTTAGCCTCGCGCTAGCGGTGAACCCCATTTCTTCATAAAAGATTATGAGCTTCATGCTATTTTGCAGAATCTTAGCCCCACTCTGTGGATCGGAAGTGGCCACTGCTGGGACATTATATCCCGCATTGTCATCCAGCTCATCGTAGAAGGACGTCATGTAGGCCTCGTCGTAGTCATACTTTTCTATTTCCCTTATGAAATCGAAACACTCAGCCATGTTAGCTGTCCCATGCTCGGGATAGGGTGTGTCCGTACATCTTGCGCCTTCATTGTAATTCTCAGTTCATTGTTGTCTAGCTTTCTTTTAAAAATTCTCCTCGACGTCCAGCACTCGCTAGTAGGGTGCTTAGTGTAGCGATAATACATGCAGTAATTCAAACTTTCTCTATCAGCGCGTGAAGGTGCGACCTCAATGTCTGGCAGTCTCAGCTCGCCATCTGCTATCCATTCCTTCACTAATGCTTTTACTTCATCTATACTACAAGGGTAATCTAGGGCCCCTGTAGTTTCTTTGAACACCTTCTGCTTCTTCTAGCTCCTACCACCACCATTGCCACCAGCGTTGCCCTTTTCCTCCTGCGACTTGCGTGTAGGCGGAGCAGAAGTGGCAGCTGCGGCAACGAAGTGAGACTTCCTTTGTTCCCAATTATCGTGCGCTGGTGGCTTCAATGTATGCCACAGTTTATAGGCCGCTTCTAGCAGGGCGGAAAACGTTTGAATTTGGACGTTAACGAGATAGGGTTGGTATTCACGCAAGAGTTTGGTAGTGCAGACTTCCACCAGGTATTCCTCATCTACTGGCTCAAGGCAGTCGACTGCGCGATCTTGAAATCTCTTGATGTAGTAAAAAATGTCTTCACTAGGTCCTTGTGTTTCTTTGACCAAAGACAAGCTTGTGATGTGCTCTCGCGTCTGAAAGAACTTGGTATAGAAGCAATTTACCATATCTTCCCATGAGGTTACTGAGTAGGGAGTAAGGTTGACATACCATGTATAAGCCCTAGCCGTGAGAGACTTTAAGAATTCTCTGAGCCGGAGATTGGTATCTCCTGAAAATGCTCCAAGTGTTTCAATAAAGCGAACAACATGCTTTAGGGTGTTTCTGTCCTTCCCATCAAACTTTATGAACTTCGGAGGGGTATATCCTTTAGGGTAAGGGATCTGAAGAATGGCAATGGGATATGGCAATTGGATGTCTGGGCTTTGGTTTCTTCCCTCTATAGTAAAGCTTGCACCTCCGCCATCGTCATTGCTTGTTGCGGGGCGTTCCCTCCCGGAGCTACTCTCTGGTGAATTGAGCTTGTACCAGTTGTTTGAATCATTGGGTTTTCTGGGACAGTAGGATGAACAAGATTCTGAGGCCTTGGGCCACCAGCTAAAGGGGTTGCACCTTGAATTCCAGGAACTTTTTAGTTCATGGGATTGTAGGCGGTATCACTCCTCCCCCAGCATGGATCTGCTAGGGCGCCGACACCAATGGAACCCTAGGCAAAGCTGTTGTGGTAACTTCAGCTAATCTAGTAATGGCAGCAAGAAGCCATGTCTGAGTAGTTTGCATCTGGTTAATGCCGGCCTCCATAGTCTAAATTATCTCTAAAGTTGGATTGCCTTGATTCTCTTCTCCCTCGTTTTCTTCTTGGCTGGAAGTAGCATCTTCTACTAGTGGTGGACCGTCAAGAATCAGATTTGCCGGATTTGGTGGTTGTGCTACCATTGTTGAAGTTTGCAGACCACTTCTAGTGTTTACCATTAACTAAACTACCTCCCCAGCAGAGTCGCCGGTGTAGGTGAGGTTCTTTGCTTAGTCAATATTCAAGAAATACTATGGGAGCTGGAGAGGTAAGGATAGCCAATGACAAACAATCTGAGGGGAATGAAGTGATCTAAGAGAATGGTAAAGAATACAGCAGGTGTGTATAGAAAATACTAAGGCTGAAGATTGCTCTCAGACTAATCCGTGATGTACCTAAGTGACCTAGAGAATGGGAAGACCTCACAAGGAAAAATGTTCACCTTCCAGATCTATGATTGCCCACTATGTCAAGAATCACCTCTGGGCATTGTAAATGGGAATGTCACATATTTATAGTTACCTTGGACCAATGATAAAGTGTCAGGCTGTTGTCCTATAATATAAGGACATGTGTCCTTTCCGTAAAACCTGGTCTCACAGGTGACGTCACCTACCTCGCAGCTGACACGCGTGGTGGTGCGCTATTCCACCCCTTGCGCATCGAATCCTCTTATTCTTTTGTAGCCACCAAACCACTAAATCTCCCTTCATTCCTGTTAGGGCAAGGTTGTAACATATTCAGTCGCGCCTGTACCGTAGCCAAGCCTCAAGGTGCCCCTCGAGTCCTGCCTCCAGACTGGAGCAGGTATAATTACCACCTGGGCTAGAAGTATACTAGCTTTTTGCATTCTCGCCCATTTATATGGGTTGCGCTAGTTACGTAGCTTATGGGTTTTTTCGAATGACCCATGGTCAGATAAATGTCCCTTCCATTGGGCGTTGCTGGCGCGCAAATGGGGCACCCGCGGAGGGTAATGCCACGCCAGTGGACCTTGCATGTCGGGTACCGTGCAACTTGGCCACGTGTCGTGCGACCACGCATGCCACATGTGTGACACTAGCTAGTCACGCTCTTATTGGGTGGTCAACTTTGACTTTGGTAGACTTAGGTCAAAGCGCGGACCTCTCCTACAATGGGGACACTATACAAAACATGAGCTCCGAGAATAGTTAGGCTTCAACAACAACCTACAAACCCACGAGTTGATGGCTTGCATCTTGCGTGCGAAAAACAAATGGGAGATTCAGTCTTGCATATTAGAATGTTATTTTGTTCACCAAACCTAAAAAGTTGGTCAACATTACTCAAATTTGTAGTACACTCTGTGTTTTGAGTTCGATAATAATAATAATAATAAAGAAGAAGAAGAAGAAGAAGAAGAAGAAGAAGAAGAATTGTAGTAGTGGTTAATCCTATTTTTTAGTGAGTAAACAAGACATCCTTAGGTGTTTGTGTAAGTGAAGAATTGTTTAAACAAAGATAATTGCTTGGTTAAAGAATCAACTACTAAAACAAAAAAAATGGCGATGTGGGCATGTCACGTACCTACACTGGTCTTACCGTACGTATGTGCCCACACTGGTCTCACCGTGGCACCACCATGCAAGTGCTAAACAGTACTGTATTAAATAAAGAAAGACAGCAAAATACGCAACAAAATGATACAAATGAAAATGCTTACAAATTTTATCATTCATGTTCATTCCAATTCCAATCCAACCCCTCCATGTCAACCTTGTATTTTGCTCAGTACCCCATCAATAGCAATATCAAAAGCATCTCTTGTTTTCATCAATCCCTGACTCGCTTTTGCATACACAAATCTCGGTATAAATTCTATCACTTTTTCTCTCATCCTTTCCACTTCTTCTCTGTCATACCCTTCTAACACTCTCCTTATATGCGTTCCGTTACGCACATTGTCACGGTGTATAAAAACTGAGTAACTCTCCGGTTCGTTCGGAACAAACCACTTGTACTGCAAGTAAGCCGTCCGTCTCCAGAAAAAAACCGGGATGGAACCAGCCAACATGCAATCGAAAACTGACCGTCACGTGAACGTGTCCCCCCTCGGTTGGAGACAGAAATCGGAGTCTAGAAAAGCCGACATGATGGACGTTGTCCCATCTAGGCAATTTTCCCGAGTGCAGTTGGCGTGGCGGCAAGCGGTTGGCTCGTTGAGGCACTGGTTCTGTAAAATCCCTCGGAAGTCGTTCTTAAATAATTTGCGTGCTCCGCCGACGTAGGTGAACTGATAATTCCGGCTGCGGCTACTAACGAATCTCTGCCATTCGATGATATCCGATTCTGACTGGGGGTGGAATATGGTAGGGTAGGGTACAGCAATATCTCGGTCGTCCCACACGTTGCGCTCGACCGATAAGCGAATGACAGTCCGCATCACCGGCATATAGAGGAAGCTTGACCCCCAATGGGAATCAGCATCTCTCAACCGTCGGAAATCCCATGTCATCCGTCCAAGCATGAGGAAATGATCAGAGCCATTGGACCTCTTCCACCATTTCTGTTGCTGAAGCCACTTGCTCAGCATCTCGGCATGCCAATCGCGCTCTCTCCCCGTATGATTGCCCCACAAGTATTTCCCCACCGCGAGCCCAGCATAGAAAGGTATGTAGAAAGCCGTAGCGGATTCTGGCTCTAAGGTTCGGCACTTGTAATTCAACATCCGATAATGGTACACCACCTCGCCCAAAAAATGATCGGTCCAGTACGACGCTGGTAGAGTACTCTCTGGTACGATTCCATCGAGCTCTTTGGCTGGCAGCCCGAAACCGTCATTCAAAAATTTGTCGCATTTGTTGTGCCATCAATCTATTTGGTTGCAATTGTTCACGAGTTCGGAATTGAACATCGGGGGAGATCATAGACGTAAATCCGCCGGGTATCGCATCCACCGACTTGAAATTCCTGCAATGGTTGAGAGGACTCGAATCCACCGGCTTGAAATTCCTGCAATGGTTGAGGGGACTCGGATGGAGAGAGATTGGTGGCACGAGTAAAGTATTAAAAGAGGAATACTTGGATTCCAAGACTACGGTGAAGAGTATAGTGCAATGGGTTGGAGGATGGTGGGATAATTAAGAATGATTTTATTGAGAATTTAAGGTTTGGAAATTGATGGTTTGAGGATTTATTGTTAAAAGGCTTTTTTAGGCCTTCCAATCCGTTTGACGACATTATGTGCATGTATGTGGAGAGAGTAAGAGAGATGGGGTAGGGGAGAGTGAGAGGGTTGGGACATAGTCTTGGAAGTTTTAAGCAGCTAAATATGCATGGAAAGGGGCAATTATTACTCCATTGTTTTGGTAAAACCTAGGTCTAATTATACGGAAGGAGATTAATTTAAGTAGACACACAAAACTATTAGTTTGAGTTTAAAAAAATAAAATAAGTATGAGTTTATTGGAGATAGAAATATGCATGCGCAGGGTGCGATTTTTTATTTTTATTTTTATTTTTATTTTTATTTTTACTTTTTCAGACAATAAGATGTTAGTGGTTAGAGGTTACAACGGAATACCTCGTCCGTGATGACTCGAACTCGTGACCTCCAGTCACACTGACTCTGGTGTTTGTCCCAACCAAATAATTAAACATTACCAAACCACCAAATCGCAAAGATTATGTAGTTTATTTGAATTGTGAAATTAGCGTTAACTTTTGCTTATTGCCGTTGGAAATTTGGAATAGTTGAAAGATCTTTTATTAAGAAATGACGGAAAATGGAATTTGCATAACAAGAATAAAAAATTAGGAGATGCCTCATTATTTTCGCTTTGCGCGGCCTAAAGGAGGGGAAAGAAGGAGATCATTATGCAACTATTTTTTTATATTATTATTATTCATCACTCTATTACATAGGGGAAGTGTGGAATAAGACTCAATCCCAAAATGCAAATGTGGGAAATTCAAAAACTCTACCTCATGAGCTAGACACCACTTGTTGCAACTATTTGACAATATAAAACTTGTCAACGCGAATTGTAATTGAGATGTGTAGTTTGGATGTAAGTGGTTGAATAATTTTGTATTGCACCACGTGGCCTATTTTGGCTTAAAAAGCAACTTTGCTTATTTTTCCGTCTTTATTCTAATTTTTCTCGCATTTGTTAGTTTCGTGTCAAACTTTTGTGGATTATTGATTTTTTTTTTATGAGAGGAATCGGAAAAAAAAAAAAATTATGATCCAAACTTAATTGTTTTGAATAAAGACAAAAATAAGTCAAAAAGCCAGATTTTTAGACTTAATTCTGGTTTCATTCAAAAAATTGAGAAGCTAATAATACACAAAAACTTGACACAAAATTAACTGATGCGAAAAAAGTTTAAACAAAGACAAAAAATATATAAAGTGACTTTTATAAGCGAAAATAGGTAATGCAACTTTGTGGTCAACCTTAGAAACTACGTACGTTATTATACTCAAAAGCTACTCCTTTGCATCCAGGATCAAGTAGATTGAGGTCAACTCCAGTAACACGGGGAATCAGGCTCCTCTCTGGAGATTCTCCTCGAGATCTTCGAGAGCTATGGCTGCCGGTGCGTCAACGCATTCGTGAAAAGATCCAACATTCAAGATAAATCACGAGCCCATTTGTAACCTAATTGAACGTTTTTTCCAGATAAACAAACGCCAGCTGATCGAAAAAGAAAAATTTTACTAAAAAAACATGCCAGAGTTTGAGAGAAATTCAACGCTCCCTAACCATAGTGGTTGTGTTTGGTTAGATAGTTTAGTTTAGTTTAGTTTTGATGATGTCAGCAAGTGTAATGAGTGGAGAGATATAGAGAGAGAAATGAGAGAAATGATGATGTCATCAAAACTAAAACTAAACTGGTAAACGAACAGGGTCGTGAGTTCTGTGGTCTTCTTCATTGGGAAGATAACTTGTAGGACGCGATTGGGGGAGATGGAACGTAAGATATTCAAAAAGGATTCTGATCTCCACTCTGCAGGACTTTTGTTTATTCCCATCATCATCCCATTTGGAATTATTTTTTGCACTCTACAGCTCCTCTTCTCTTAATTTTTTTGTTTCCAATGATTTGTGTTGGGGCAATTACCGCAGATAATAAAATAAATTAATAAGCACAACACTAGAAGAGGCTGAGGCGCAGATCTCTTTAAGAAAACTAGTAAATGTGCACGTGCGATGCACGTGACTAATTTGCGGTAATAATATTTCAAAACTCATTCAAACATGACAACCCTATCAATCTTGGCGAAAGTTCTCTTCGTTTGCGGTGGGTCATGTTAGTATGGTAATTCATCGTCCAAATACCATTTCCCTAGTTCTTGTGTTGCTATCTTCTAATCAAAATTGCTAGCCAATCAATTAAAGAAGGTTTTCAAGCTCCCTTGCATACCTTAATACTCCACATCCCATCAAATCTGTCATTTTTTATTTTTTAATAAGCGCAACCTGCGTCTAAAATAAAATGAGTATGTTCATTTCCTGGCGGGTGACATATATGATTTTAAAACTTAACCATCTATTTTGAATGCTTTGTTCACATTTTTTTGTATCGATTTCCAAGAATTTTTTTATAACCCAACTTCATTTCTTACTTAGATCCTTGGAGCTATAAAAATGGAAATTTTCAAAGAAACTCTAACATATCGAGTAGGGTAAAACTTAGAGAATAACGTAGCCTGCCCCCAGGGTAAAATTTTTGGAGCCCTTTCCATACTAAACCTTCATACCTTGCAGCTATGAAGCACCGACAATCCTAGAGGTTGTCGTGTCTGCGTATCGGAAATAGGGACATGGAGACACGCGTGTTCCACTCGGTGCGTGTCAGTGTCAATTTTTTTAGAATTCCCGTGTGCATATCCGTATCCGTATCCGTGGCCGTATCTATGTCGGTGCTACATAGCCTGGCAGAGTCCCTAAGGTAATACTGTGTCCACAGTGGAAGGAACAACACATTTCTAAGACAAAGGGAAAATGTCTAATACTTTAAATGCGTGGAATTCCTTTTAGTCTTTACCTAATCTCCTCTTCTACTTAAGGAAGTGCTATTTAAATATTAGGATAAACTGTCACCAAGGTCTGCATGTTTGAAAGAAGAACACAGAGAGTGTTTGAGAAACTATCATCACTAATGCATCTAGAGTTATTGTTTAGATCACCCATGACTGATTTATCTAGTAATATCTTGGCAGACCCCCAACATCACAAGAGAAAACAATGAAGGAACAATCCATTTGCAGTTATAACAAAGAAGATAGAAAAATTCAAAAGAGGTTTCCATCTTTCATGCCTGAGAATCAGTAAGACACTGATACGTATGCACAGAAAAACAGATAGTGTTGTCTCAAAAAAATGTAGGGGTAGTGTTGTCTCAAAAAAATGCTTGAGAAAAGTAAGACACTGATACGTGTGCACAGAAAAACAGATACTACTAATACCTCATTTCAAAAAATAACAAAGAACACATTAAGACGCAAAAAGCCCAAGATGGTAGGGGGTCATGTTGTCTCAAGAAAATGCTTTCTCAATATGTCTTCTTCTTTGCTCATTATGCTACGGTCATGCAATGTTTTGTTGGGCTTTGGTAACGTGTCTCTATACATAATATGAAGAATGACCTAGTCAGTGTTAGTGCCAGAAAATATTAGATTGAGGCAATGCGACATTTATTAGAGAGAGTAGCAATTGGTTTGAACTAAGTTTTGGTAATAACTAAGCCCAGAGCCATGTAGGGTTTTAAAGCGGGCATCATGTGTAGCAGGTTGTGAAGGTTAGAGCAGTATAGATAGATAGATAGAAATGCTAGTTTCAATCTATTTTCAGTCTTGACTTAAAATTTTGATGGATGAGACTGTACAATACCAAAGGAGGTCAATTACTAAAATGAAATATGAAAAAAGGTTAAACATCTGAATTCTAAAAGCCTATAATTTTCTTTGCAGGATTGATGAATTCCAGGAACAGCCATGTCAACGGGAAGGGAGGGAGGGAGAGAGAGAGAGAGAGAGAGAGAGAGAGAGAGAGAGGATTAGATGGGCACAACAAGTTCTTTAATTTAACTACAAATTCAGTTAGGTGAATAGGTGTACGCTGTACGATGCTCTTTTTAATCAGCGTATGTTCAAAATCAAATAGATAAATACTTTCTTCCATGATGTATAACTAAATACCAGATGTATAGTTCATTTAAATGCAAACACTGAAAGGTACATTTACCCTTCTCATGTACCATTACTACGTGCTGCTATATTTATACATGGCAATTCAAGACCACAATATCTGTTTAAATTCAGATGACTACTGTTTCAAGACTAAAGGACCTTAGTCACTTATATGAAGTTAACCATTGAAATAAATCCTTATTGAAGTCTAATACAGCGTCCTTGATGCTAAACACATAAAAACCACACCAATAAGATAAACCATTTGAAATAGAAACTGTGTTCTATCTATTTTGAACTATTTCCTTTTAAATTCACACCAAAACCACGCACATGAGTAACCTGCGATAAAGATTGGATCGTCTAAATCTCCTAAGTTCCATCCCATATGTCACATAACCTTCTCAAAATAATGCTTATAATCAAACATTAATATTCGTTTGTGTCGTGCGGTGAACACTATTCTCTCGTCTTACTAAACATTTTCTTTGTGGCGTTTGATGTTCAACATTCACCCCTCAGCCCCTCGTATTCATATTTGACATTGTCAGAGTAATCCTACGTCCATACCACATTGTCAATCACCGTGATTCTTGCATTCAAATACAAATGGTCTCTAGTATTGGAATATTGTCCTTTGAATGTAATTGTAGTGGGCCGAAATATAGTAGTCCAAATGGGGCTCGGTGGACGAGCCCAGAAGGATTAAGGCCCAAACGGAGCATTTAAGCCCAGCAGAAGAACTAAACGCGATGGGCCGCCCGAGACGGGCCCATCTGAGACGAACCAGTATCTCGCCCGAGCTAAGCCATGATCCGGACGAGTCATCCGAGACGGATAATTTCCGAGATGGCTCAGAAGGAAGTCCGAGATATCAGAGGCGTCATATATGACGTCATCTGAGGCGGTTAACGCTCGTAACAAAGTTGGGAAGGCACATGTGCATACTACAGTTGTCCCTACGTCAGCGTGACGGTATTCGAGCGATTACACTACGTGTCGTGTCTCATTGGAAGACGCGTGCATGCAATGATAACAGATCTGGCTCGTGATGCACCGTGATGTCATCCGAGCCAGATTACGGATCTAACCCTGTACTTGGGGAACCTATAAATATGAAGTGAAGGAACCCTAAGAGGTACACAACACTTTCTCTCTCTACAAATACTTTCTCTGGTACTTCGTCTCTTCTGATCACTCACTAGACCGTCGGAGTGCCTCCCCTGGCCACATTCCGGCCAGGTTGGGCACTAACGTCAGGTGTTATGTGTGTAGGAGTACCTAGAAGGAAGCTCTCGCCGCTCTCAAGAGTCAAGAAGGGTCCAAGAGGTTCATCTGGAAATTCAGGGCACCACAGTAACTCTAGATTTGATTCCCAGAAAGCGGGAAAAAAAAAAGAAATTTAGAAAAATGTTACAAAGGGCACAGAAACCCCATCTTTTTCTCCCCAAATTTTGATTTTGATTTGGCAGTTAACTAAAACAAAGTCGCGCATACAACAAACAAAATGTCTTTCGAAATTCATACGAAAATGTTTGGGTATATAATTTGTGCACAACAATGGTTTTGGGTTAGTTTCCTAAACCCCACCTTGATGTACCTGTCGACAATTGATGTTCATAGTCGCTTCCCGAAATACCATCACCAAAAGGCCCTCAATTATCTGAACCTAATCTTTGGATCATCGGGATGTAGATCCTGTAGTGAGCATCTTGATGTTTGCTTTGCAACCCTTGAAGATGTCGTTTTGAGCATGTTAGAAAAGTTTGAGTCGGAGTTAGGGCTGAGAGAGAGAGAGAGAGAGAGAGAGAGAGAGGTTTGTAGGTAAATAGTAGTTAATCGGTGAAGGATATCCCAGTTCGAATCACCGCGTTGTATCGTGGAGCGATAGCGTCGAAGGCCTCCGTTTGTTATTTCCCATTATTGACAGGGGTATTTTCGGGAACAAAAAGTAGACAAATCTTCCGACTTTTATAAGGAGTATAGATATAGCCTCTACGGTGGGTAAATTTCCAAACACCGATGCAGCAGACTACTAACTATTCTCCCCTAGGATACAACAGCCCAACGTCAGGTTGTGTGGCTCTTACAAACTCTGCATTAGTGTGCGAGCCCAAAGCTCCACCAAATAAACACCTTTCTTTTCCCAAAGAAAAGAAGTATATAGAAAATAAGTTTCTTACTTTTCATAACCTAGAAAATAAGTTTCTTACTTTTCATAACCTAACTATGTTAAACACTAAATGAACTTAAGTTAATGATTACGTTATTAACTTGTGAACTAACAAAGAAACAAATGTACGTAACTTAGTTTTAATGTTTAGGGTAATTAATATACCTCATTTAATATGCAAATGTAACAACAATTTGTAAGACAATTCTTGACCTCTATGTGCTCAGTAATTTGTAATTGAGTCCGGCCCAGAATCATCTCTGATTTTCATCTTAGAAATTGGGTATGGGCATAGTGATTGTATCATTGTAAGAGTGGCGAAAATGCCGAAAATGATAGGTCTGAGCGAACCCATCATTATAGGAGAGTAGGGGTGGCTATGTTAATGTTTTGGATTATTTCACCTTTCCCTAGTTCTCCAAAAGTGTTGACGACGATATTGCCGGAAAAGAAAATGATACTAAATGTTCTAATTTTGTGAAAACTAGAAGTACACATTAGGAAATGAAAAATCTCGTGTTGCAATAGGGATGATAATACTAAAAGAATTTTTTGCAACAAGGGTCCAATTTGACTATGTTTTCTTTAATATCGATGTAACTGTTACACTAAATATTTCTGTACGAACCTGGCCAAAGGAACTTGGGAGAGATAATTTTGCACGAAGTTGAATGCAAGTGAAAAGAATTTGAAGAAAAGCTAATTATCGTAGGAGAATTATAGAAACCTTGATTTTTTCTCTCTCAACTCTCGCCCTAAATTGCGCAGATTGCGTTCGAGCATCTCCTATTTCTCTAATCCGGGGAAGTGCTAGCAGCGTGATGTGTGACACCTTTCGGTGCCGCGCCAGCATCTTCCGACAATCAGAGATGTCCACCGCGTAGAACTCGTCGAGTACTACAAGTGTTCAAAAAATCAACTCGATCGGATATCGTTAAGTGTCTCATCGGAACACATGGCACTTAACGACGGCATTAACCGTCTCCCTGTGCGGTGCCGAACAACACGTTGCCAAATACGGTTTGCAACAACATACTAGTAAGCTAGCTATGAAGCACTGACACTTTTACAGGTCGCACAGGGGCACTTGGGGGACACGCGGGGAAATGTATTGGACGGCCATAGGCGTGTCCCTTAAAATAAATTATTTTTTGGAGGGGGACACTAGGGGGGATGGTAAGGAACTAGAGTCTCACATTGCTTAGGAGTGGAATGGGTGATCACTTAATATACGCTCGGACCTCTCTACTCATTGCCAATTGGTTTTGAGATGGATATAAAGTCTCAACAGGAGACACGGGCCACACAGCATGGACTTGCATGTCCCACATATATACTATGAATCTAACAATCTCTCTCGTAGTGTATATATGTATATGTGTGTGTGTGTGCGCGCGCGCGCGCGCTGATACATATTCGATGTATATATCTGTTGAGAGAGCCTTGAATTTGGCTTTTCTGAAGAAGGGTACAGTGTTCGTCGCGCACAGGTTGCTATCAAAATTTTCGGTCGCTCTCTGGATTTTATGTCGGAACGAAAATCAAAATAGTCCAGACAGTATTACACGGTATTTGACGCAGGTTATGCGTTTTGAGGTCTTTTGACCTATTTTTCTGTAATTTCCTATATAAAGCAGTTTTGGGGGTTTCTAGGTTTTACCCTTTTACTATTGCTCACATATTGTGACCTCTCTAGAGTTACGAATCATAGCCGGCTCTTTGTACCTCTTCTCCATTTGATAGTGAATCCTCTCTCTCCTCACCCGTCGACGTGCCCATCTTGGGAAACCACGTATATCTTGTGTCTCATGTGATTGCTTGTATTGTTTTCTCTTTCTTGTTCTTAACTGCGTTCATAACATTCGTTACAACAATATCTCTGTGTCACGTGTATATATCTTACATGTATATGTGTGAACATAACAATGTAAATATCTTACATATCAAAAGAAAAGTGTATATAAACTGTTACTGCATACATATGTAATAAACTGTTACTGCATATACTACTACTACTACTACTACTACTACTACTACTACTACTACTATTATTATTATTTTTGTCGTGTCCCCCCGCTGTGTCCGTGTCCATTTGTTTAGAACTTTCGGGTCCATGTCTGTATTTGTGTCAGTGCCTGTGTCCGTGTTACATAACTAGCAAGATATCCCACCTAGTGTGTCCGAAAGGAGGAAGCTCAACAAACACATCAAATTTGTAGGTTGGTGAGGTGGAGGTGGAGGTGGAGCTAGGCTAGAGCCAGATTCTTTGCAGCTAATTTTTTTTTAATTTTTTCTTTTAGCAACGACAGAAACAAATTTCAACCAAACACTAAAAGTACAAGGGACCAAAAGATCCTAACAAAAATAAGAAGAAAAAAAAAAACAAACAAACCACAATAACAAGAAAAAAAGAGAACTCCCGCCAAAATTGACAGCCGCGATGATGGAGACCACCGATCCACTCGTGGATGTGGCTGGAGGAAGATGGAGGATTCTCATATCAGCATCTGGAGCTCAATGTCTCTTTGTCCCACCGCAGTTGCTGCTGCAAGGTGCCACCACCGCTGCTGTTAAGGAGCCCGGAGATCCGTCGCCAAGGCTGATTGCAGCTGAGGGTCAAACAACCTAGATCTGGGTCACCACAATCAAAAAATGATGGGATAGTGAGAGAACTTCTCTCGTGAAGATGAGAATCTCCACCCCCACACAACCATGAAGGAAGGAGAGCTGGAGAGGAGGAAGAGAAAAGGGGCAGCCGAGAAACTCCTAGGGAAGGGAAGAAAAGAAGAGGGAGGAGAGTTTCTAGAGAGAGAGCAGAGCCTCACTCTCTATCTTTCCACCGACACTCCTTTTCGGCTAATTCTAATGCTCAGGAAGGAGGAAATAATCCATCATAGTGTTGAAGTGTTTATTTCAGATTTTGTCCGGCTGAAGAGTAACTTTTTCAAGGTGAGAGTTTAAATTCGCTAGACGTTGTGTGATTGTTGTTGCGCATTGTTTGGCTAGCAAGGATTTTCGAGGTCTGCGGTTTCACTTGGGAAGCCTACCCACTGGCTAACATCCTTTTCCTCTTTCCGAATCCTTAATTGTCTGGATTATGCTTTCACATAGGCATTTTGATCAACAGAGATGGATCCAATATCCTTTGACGATTGGGGTGACACTCCTTTTTGTCAAAGATGTAAAACATTTCAAATGAGAAAAGGAAATCAAGTAGAGCCTCGTGCATCCACTATTAAGGTCTAGGTTGCTATATCAACTAATCACCTTTTTTTTTTTTAACAGAGGAGAAAATTTCATTAATCATCAAGATCAAAAAGATGAAACCAATACGATAGGAAAAGAAATGCATTGAAAGAGTGTCGAAAAAAACAGTGATAAAACTGATCACCGTGTAAGTGAAAACCCACAACTAATAACGGGGAGTGGTAATATTTTGCAGTCATCAAAAAGTATATTTTAAATTTGCATGAAATAGATTTTGTCAAATTCAAATAACTAGAATTGCCATCTGTTGATGGTGTTGGGATATTGGCTCAAAATAGGGGTGCTTCTAGAAGCCTTTACAAGACCAGCTGCAGCCGGAGCTTGCACAGCATTGAAGAATACGCCTATGGTTGAGTCCCTAAGTTTCCGTTGAAGCAATATGCTCCCAATTCGGCCTATACATACAGTGTTGTATTACTCTTGTTTTATGAAGCGTATCAAGTGAGATTGTGTGAGGGTTAGAGAGAATCAGTGAGAGTTGAAATTCGAGCTTAGGTTTTGGTGCTTCTCCTCAGAGAGTTGTTTTGTACACTTGTATTGTGTTGAATACAATCGGAATTTTTTCTCTAAATTTGTTTGTGGACTTTGCTCTTTGTGAGAGTCGAACTACAGAAGTGTGCTTGTAAGACATTTATCTCTATACTTTCTACCACTTCAGATAACCGCATACCTTTTCGGTTAAATGCTTGATGGGAAAGGGACAAAAGGCATCCTCACTACTACAGAAGTGCGTTCGTTGACATTTACCAATTACCATGGTAACGCAAACTCATCCTTCCTTTGAAAAAATTACTTTTTCTGTTTAAACAAAAATAAAAATAAGAATTAGAGATGCCTCGAAAATCCTCTCTGGTTAGAAGAGTTCTTTTCTTTTCTTTCCGATAATCATTGGAAAGATTTTTGGTTTGGTGCTTAGAGCAAGTAACATGAACTTGAAAGTAGAACAATGTTGGTTTTCAATTAGCTAGGTTGACCAAAATGAGTTGAAAATAGCTGGGCTGATCTTCGATATATAAGGATTCGCTAGAAATAACACGAAAAACTAGCTGGCAGTTGGTGATTAAGAGATGCTAAAAATGACCATTACGAAGAGACTTGCAAGAGAGAGAAAGGGACCTGATTCTAAGGAAAGGAACATTCTGTTGCTGCCCCCAATAACGTCCCACTGCTTACAACCAAGAGCTGTATGCATCCATATTTCTATGTAACAAGAAGGTCACAGGATGCATCGAGAATTCTATACTTTTTTAGAGCTTGATCAAGAACTGTTCTGAGAGCATCCCACTTAATCATAGAATCCTCCAGCCTATCCGCTCAATAGCATCGACTTATCCAAGCAGAGGGTTGCATAATCCAGTGAAACAGCAGGCCAGCTCAGTGCCCTGCATCTGCTTATGTATCTGCGGTCTATCTCCACACAGGGCTCCCAATTTTCCTCGGCCATTAGCTTCATTGACTACCTCTGACGTTAGCACTTCTTCTCTAATGATAAACACGAAACTAAACAATCCCAGCACGACCTCATCGTAGATATTCCATAAAAATAAAGTGCGTTCAATTTTCAGTCTGTAAGATGTGAAACATACATAAGCAATACCTAAATTGGAATCAAAACTAATCTTAACGAGGTTTACAGTTCTTGTTTTAAATTCCTTCTCCTCTCAGTTTGATTGTGCCATGGGTCAACATTCCACTCACGAGGAGAGAGTGAGAGGCTAAATGGGACTGCAAATATTGCTTCCCTAAAAATATATATATATATATATCTTCAAAGCTCTTGAACCAACTCTACGTATGATCTCCTCGTTTTAAATTCTTTTTGTTCATTACAGAAGTACCAATGCTTCCCAGTTCCCACCCATGTATCTCCACTAATTAGGTGAAGAAAATACTCAAATCTAAAAATCTATAGAAGGGACTAAGAAACATCTCACAATGATTAAACACAATTAGGCACAATCTGAAGGAATCTATGTCAATGTAAACTCACCTTTATCTATGATTTTTGGGGCAATCTTTCCATATTACTGCAAGGGCCACAATCTTGGTGCAAATTTACGGATGTAGACGGTATGGACCTCTCTCTGGCCAACTTTTTAGCCATCCTTCTGTGCTTCCGCTTGTTCTGGTTCGAGGAAGCAGCTGGCTCTCCTAAACCATAATTTCATAAAACCATTGGGAGCCTTCAGTAAATTCAACAATTCAATGAATTTACAATGGATGGACTAAGTTGATGCTATTAACTACTTTGAGTTTTGACATTAGTACCATAATTCTACAGAGTTCTTGTGCACCTTCTATAAACTAACAGTCTAACAATGAATTGAGTAAACAATACTACTTTTTGAGATAACATCATGGCAACGTTCCTAAAGAAATAAACTACACCAGTTTAGTCCCCATTTAGTGGGATTGTGGAGGGTAACGAAAATTTATGCCCAAATTAGTTTCCCTCATAGTTGACCTCATAATCTCAGAGCTACATGTTGAGTTTTAACCACCCCTATTCTAACATCCACAACTACGTCAGAACAGCTGTCCAGTGAATAATGTGCTAATTGGACCTCCATTGCTCAAACAGCTACTACATTACCTTGGGAATATCATTTTCCATGTCTTGTGTCAACAACCACACATACTCCCAATCAATTTAGCAATTATTTAACATCACAATGGAAGTAATTTTCCAAAATGAGTGATATGTTCCATGGAGAATGGCTTGGCAATGTCACATCTACATACATAGCTGATAGCACGCATAATTGATCTTTCAACTTAAGTTTTCGAAGAAAATGATACACCACCTACTTCAGAATATCTATAAGCTATTGCTAAACAACAAAACTGCATTTTTGGATAAAATCCAGACAAAAATTTCAAGAATATAAAAACATCACCGGGATTGTCACTTCCAATGCCCGATTTCTCACCGACATTCTGGGGAACACCTTGAGCCTCATTGCTAAGATCACAAGAACCATCATCACCACCAGGTAAAAGAGGCCCAATTAATTTCCTGCGACGTGAAGCAGCAGCTTCTTTAACCTTCTTCTTCCTAATCCTTTTCCTCTGTGCCCTAGTCAGCTTTTGAGGCCCACATTCACCCTCGTCATCACTTGACGAGGTGGAACTACTCTCCCCAAACTCATCTGCACACCAGAAAAAGGAGTATCAAATTAACCAAAGCCCTCTCTATTTTCTTCAGAATAAGTCCCTAGTTCTAACCACTAAGCTAGCCCAGTAGTTTACATAGGGCAGATAAACAGACCAAGCTGATCAAGCTTGAAAATGTGTTCGTTCGTTAAAAGCTCCTCCAAGAACTACTTATTATGCAAACAAACCAAAATTGAACATTTCTTTTAAGCTTGTTATGTTTTTAAACCAAGCTCGAGCAAACTATTAATTGGCTCATTTGGCTTATTACCTATTAAAAATTCAAGGTACTCGAGATTGGGTCGCAATTAAACTTAGTTCGAATTTGACTGGTCTCATAACCAATCTAAAACTGGAACATGCTGTGAAGCCCGATAAGTTTTCAAACCAAGCTAGAACAACTAACTGCCCGGCTCGTTTATCACACCAAGTGGTCTATCTACAACTTAATTTACTGAAAATGGTACCTGAAATGAGATCCGCATTCAAGCAATTCTGCAATATGTTGACGGGTCGTTCCTCATCTTTTTCCTGCAGTTTTGTTCATACCATGAGAACTGAAAAAGGGAAAAATCAGAGAGAGAGAGAGAGAGAGAGAGTACTTGGTCAGGAGGAGAGGCTGGGGGAGGATAAAGAATGTTGAGGACGGACTGGTGGAACTTTCGTCGTTTCTCTTCCTTCTGCATATTGGCGTCGGAAACGCCTCATTCCACCGTCGGTTCAATTTTAGTTTTTCTACAAGGCAGTTTTGGATCAGGACTGAACCGCGGTCCAGCTGATTTGAGCCCATTCCAAGCCCATTGAGAATGGTTCAAACTTTTCTACTCTTTAGATAAAAAATACTGGTGGGGTTCTTCCAACCGGCCACGTTTCATCATCTACCACCAGGCCCGGCCCTGTGTTTCGCGAGGCCCCAACCCTATTATCAATTTGAGGCCCTTTATATATATATAATTTTTTTTATATATATAAATTTTTATTTTTTTTCTACGAGAAGGGGCCCCAAAAACCGGGGGGTCCCTGGCCCGGGCCTCCCCAGCCTACCCACAGGGCCGGGCCTGTCTACCACCCACCCTTTATTTTTTACACCCGCGCTTTGAATATCACATTGTATCTCTCAACTATTGTATTATTGATTAGTATTGTGAGCTCATTATTTTTTGTTAGTAATTTGAGTAACAAATTGACATTTGGCGTTTGATGAGTGGTGCAGCATTGTTTGAAAACCATCGAATATTATATTCTAATCATAATCTTTTTCTTTCTCTATCTAGAATTGTCACACGTTTACACATACATATATTTGTCCATACATATAGTTCATATAAACTGTAGCCAAAATTTTGAACTAATATAATTTTTGATGTGCATATCAAAATTTTGATTTTTGCTTCTTAAACCAACTCGATGAGATCTTTCAAATAAGATCCATTTTGAATATGAAATTGTGTACATGTAAAAAAACAATTATTTTATACCCATTAATTAAGAATTCATACAATTCTGAACAATTCACACATTCCAAAAAAGAAAGATTTGCACTCCTCAAATGCAGAATTCACACATCATGAAAAATCCTAGATCGCCTAGGTTTTATAATTTGTTAGGTTATTTTATCTCAATAAAAAAATAACATCAATCAATTATGAACCAATCACAAACAAAAAGCAATTAAACAGATAAACACCCGATATACGTGGAAAACCCCAATACGGGTAAAAACCACGGGAAGGAACCAAACACTATAAAATCATTGTGTAGGTACAAGTAATCTTACCCTACGATTTGAATCACTCACAATCGCTCTAAGATGTACTTGCCGAATCCTCGTACACCACACCCAGTATTTGATTGTCGTTGCCTCGAATCCTCGAGCCTTCCAAACGTTCTTCCGGAAATCCACCGGAAAACAACTTGAACTTGATTATTGATTGATGTAGAAACCTCTTGAAGCTTTGATTAAAGTTCCATCGATCTTGTGCTTCAAGATTCACTCTCGATACTCTAGGGTTTTGTGGCTTTGAAAACAAGCGGCTCTAATATTCTTTTCAGCCGATACGCTAGATCTAAAACCGCATGATGTTTTTATAGAAGACGTCATTCCGATCAATCGCATCATAAGTCGATTGATCGGACTATTGTAGATCCGATTCTTTTGGAGATGTCGATTAAAAACCCGATTGATCCCTCTATCAATCCTGAAACTGCCTCCACGGCCTGTGCTAAATCAGAGTTTCCCGATTGAGAAACCGATCGATCTAGGTGATCTTTCCGTTCCGAATGCACCATATTGATAGGCGACAACCGACTAAACTACTAACTCTCAAATTACATTATAAAGAGATTCCTTCCACTCTAATCCTATATAGACTCGCTACTTAGAAAATTAAGGAAAAATAACAAAATTACAACTCGATAAAAATATGTGTTTTGTCATATGGAATTGCCAAAACAAGACGACTCCGGAATTTTGTCCTTACACATCATCTACACAACTCACTTCTTAAAATACACAATTCACAAAAAAAGAAGGGTAATGCAGCTGCGAAGTGGTTCCTCGCCGTATTTTAGGACTTCACCGGATGTGAAATTGCAATTGAATCAAATGCAAACAAGAACGAAATTGAAGACTAACGAAAGAAACTTCCGTTAATTTTTTAGTACATATCGACACATAAAAGAAAATCGGTATTGCGAGGCAAACACCAATCTTCAAGAACGAAATCGATACATAGGACCCAAATTACTTCTACTCCTACATACTCCTAATTATAACCCAAATTTTTGGGTTAATAAGACAAAATTAAATTGAGGACAAATAAAGATAGACTTTGATTTGTTGGAGAGAGTTTACAATGAAGTCAAAAGATAGTATTTATAGAAAATTAAAAAGTGGAGGAAATAACTTTCTATCTTCTTCTTCAAGCTTTTACTTCCACTTGTCAAATAATTTCTCTTTAACTTCCAAATGCGTAGAAATGTGCCATGTATTCTACACATGTAATAAATGTATACAAAAAAAAAATATTATTATTATTATTATTATTATTATTATTATTATTATTATTATTATTATTATTATTGTTGTTGTTGTTGTAAAAAATTAGTATTTTCATAAATGCCACCTTTTTATCGATATCAACAGGCGGTAAAATATAGTCTGAACAGGGCTGGAAATTTCCCAAAAAATACTCGGTTTTTTCTCTTGGCTCCTGTTGCTAAGCATTCACAAAAAGAAAATCAAGTTTAACAAACGTTGGTAATGATTAATATAATAATACTTGCCTTAGAAAATGATGGCTATTTTTTTCCGGTTATATGCTTTAGGACAGATACAATTAAATTAAGCCATTACTATTGTTCGATCAATCGAGCTCTGTAGTGTGCTATTGTATTATAGGAATGTTGTGCGCCTCGAGATTTTATCATTGCTATGTGAGTCGTTAGGCTTGTGAGTGCACTGAAAATTACTGGGGTATTGACACAACGAAATTCACGAGAGAATAGTTATCATACTATTTGAAACGAAGATAAGACTTGAATCCACGAGTTGTTCTTAAATCTACAAAAGAAAGAGAGAAAATTTCAAAATTATTATCGATAAAAAGTTTTTAAAAGATTACCTCAGCCCTTAGGCTTACACCCATATTGATACTAGTAGGAATCCTAACAATAAAGGTAACTACTTAGAGTGGAGACCAAGCAAAACGATTTCTTGGAAACCAAGACTAACAGAAAGAAAATAAGATCTCCAGGGAAATAAGAAAGCTACCAGAACTAGAGAATTGGAAACGTGCAAAGCAGGCAACACAAATAAGATCTCTTAACACTACTGCAGAAACTGATAAAGATCTCGGTTATTTGGTGTGGTCTTTCACTTTTAATCTCGCATCCAAAACCGTGGTCTATCAAAGTGTAACCAAAAGTCTTGTTTTTTCAATCACAGTTTTTAACCATGATAAAAGGCCCATAAAAACTAAAATTAATTCTATAAAAGTGTGATCAATAAGGTATTTAAGATGTCAGTTCTTAAAAAACTGTGATCTTTTGCGTAGGATACAATCTCAGTTTTTAATAAAACCGTGACCTTTTAAGATTATAACATCTCAGTTTTTAGCAAAACCGTGACTTTTAACGGTATTTTACGTCTCGGTTTATTTTTACAAAAAAACCGGGGTTCATAATTCTTTGAAAGACCACGTTTTTATAGAAAACGTGACTATTTCTTTCTTTATTTATTTTTTTTCAGAATTCATTTTAGGCTAAAGGTTTGTATGAAACTTGATTAATTAATTAATTAATTAACAGACTACTTAAATAACAAAAATGGCTGATCATAAGACTAATGAAAACATTAATTATATTAATTAAGAAGCCATTAATATTTAACACCAAACTTGTATGTGTTCAATATCAAAAGTTGTTGAAAGAAGCCAATATTCTAATGAGAAGCAAATTAAATTACAAAAGGAGATTGTAGCAGACAAGATGAGTAGTGGTAGCAAATTAAATTAGACAATGAAAATAGTAACAATGATCTGAATCGCTCCTTCGAACCCTCCTTGTCCAACTGCAATAGCAACAACTAGCAACCTGCAAACACAAAAAGCCCACATGCAACAAAATAAATTAATATAGGAATGAGTCGAAAATACTGACAGAGCAGCAAAATAAATTAATATAGGAATGAGTTGAATACTGACAGAGCAAGTACCAACATTTTAAGAAAGAAAAAAAAAGGAAACTGCGCAAAACAAGTGGAGAAGAATTAGCTAGGTTCATCCAGTCATGTTAACAATAAAAGAACAGTATACCCTATGATCTACCACATAGATCCGGTTTGCAGAGGGAAAACAAGTGGACAAGAATTGTATCTCAAAGAAAACATGAATTAAATTGAAACTATATATATCAGAAAGAAAGACCAAACAAAAACCCATCAAAACTAGGTCTTGAAACCCCCCCAAAGATGCAATAAAATGAGAATTCTGATTCCATTTCGCCCAAGGTATGTATAAATAGTTGCTTGGTTGCAATCTAGATATATGGATACAAACATACCACATCCCACTAGCAAAACGGAATGAACTTTTCAGCCCAGACTATCAGGAAGCAATTAATCAATTACAGATTTAGAACTGGCGTGATTTACAGATTCTAATTTGCAGAATTTGTTGCGTAGTGATGTATTGTGTCTGCTAGAATGTAAATATGACCTCTTTATTTCTTCATCACACATGAAGCTTATATTCAAACCACCCAAACTACTTCCAAGCAGCCAACAAGTACTGATCATTAGTCATCAAACATCCCAAACAAAATTGGCCAGCTGGGTATGCTTCAAAAGCTAGACTTGAGCTCAAATTCTCTGGTTGGTGGAATCCCAGACAACATTGAGAAGCTAATTTCACTGTTCTTTTTGCTTTGATCAACAACATATTCAAAGGAAATCTCCCAAAAGGATTAGAAAAATTGCAAAGGTTGCGGTATGAATTCAAAGGAAATCTCCCAACAAAGGATGATAATCCAATGTTTGTGACAGTACTAGCAGAATTTGGTCAGCTGCAAAAATTGCAAGAACTAAGGCTTGCAAATTCTGGGTAAATTCAGATATAGTCCCACCGACATTTTCTCACTCAAGAATTTAAGCACTCTATCATTGCAAAACAACAGATTAACGGATGAAATCCCCGGTGGGTTTCAGGAATCTTTTGCAAATATATCACCTTCTAATTGTGAAGGATGTGCCAAACATTGATTTCATCACCATCATGCGATTTTATTCAACAATTTTGGAGTCTTTGGCAAGGGGGCATGTGGGTCCAGCAACTCATATAGTCAAGGGTACAGGACAAACACTACAACAAGCAGCAAGCATCAAACACTGCAGCACATGCACTTGGTCTGGTTGGCCAATAGACAGTAGCAGAAAGCATCACTAATTACTATGTATTTTTTTTTTTTTGGTTTGATACTCAGTCAATGCATCTAACCAAACTGTTTCTGATTTCTTTCTCATTTCATGCTATCTTGCATTTTATGATCATCTAAAAGATAAATCAAACATAAATAGTATGTCAATTCCCTATTCACACACACATACCTCATATATCAAGTTCCAAAATGAAATTCATCCACTCAACTCGTACTTCATCGATCTCAGCTTCGGTGTAAGTCTTTTTCTCATTGAACTGTGTATGTAAGATAATGAAGTATAAAACAAAAGTACAAAACCAAAAAGCACATGGTATAAGTAGACAAACGAAAGCAATAATAAAAGCTAAGAAGTAATGTTGGAATATTTTAATAAAAATAAAACGAAATACTTATTACCTATTATTACTTTTCCGTTACAATATAATTACTTGATTGTTGTAACTTTTTAATAAAAATAAAAAGGTTATTACTTAATATCACTATTTTACCGTTACAAAACTTATTGTAGTACAAATATCTTTTATGTTACAAAAGTTGTTAATGGATTTATTATTTGTTATGATTACCATTAAGGAGAATTTTATAATTACCTCTATATATTTGGGATTTGTGCAAAGGTGGAAGTGATGAAAAAAATAGAGGAAGTGTAGAAGTATATGGAGAGTATACACAAAGAATGAGATAGAGTTTTAGAATATTCTTACACTATTTTCTATAGAGTTGGGCAACTTGGTTCGTGACTCGTTCAAAACTCCCGGTGGTCGTGAACGTCGGATGAGGAATGCTTGTGAGCTCTTGGGTTTAATCTTGGGGCTAGTACACTACGGTGGAACCTTCACGAGGGGAGGAATATTAGCCTTAAGACAATGACTACATGACTCTCAATCTAACAGGCAACATCTTTCCTACTTTTACTATTTTCTTTATTTCTCTCATACTCGTTGTTTTCTATATTAATACGTTCTAGTAATTCATGTGATAAAATAATATTTTGTGAATAAAAGTTCTAACAGTAATCTCACATCTCGTTTGCTCAGAATGCTCCGATCGGCTATCAAGTCTTTCATGAATCTCATGACATAAAACCCACATTCAATGTTCGTGGGTTGCAGCGGGCACTACACAAACATTTAATACCTATTAGAGAAATCATTTGTGACCTTTCCTGAAACAAGAACAATTAGTTCAAACCCATATATCTCAACTTCTTTCCAAGCAAGAATCCTCTTCAAGTTTTTCGCATTATCACGAAGTTTTATAGCACTGTAATTCACAAGAAATATTTCAGATAGTCCATAGACTGCATATAAAAGCTCTAATCCAATCAAAAATTGACAAACTTACGTGGAAAGTATGAGTTTAAGGTTCTGATGGACTGAACCATGAAGTGAATCCAGATAGTAAATTATTGGATATGATAGATCAATGACAAATAATACCCAATGAAACCTAACATTTAACAAGTCGCAAAGAAAAACTAATTAGCTTAACTTCCTATTCATTTTTCAAACACAAGGAGTGACAAAAGGGATTGAGATAGTTACCCCGTAACATGAGGAATAAAAACAAGTTGGTCATTTTCAGCATCTTTTAACAAACTTGCGAGCAATGCTGATTTTGAACCTCCAATGAGCTGCTTGGTTGTCCCGCTAATTGCAGATGGGTTGACAAAAAGGAATTTCCTATCAAGATTTGCAGAGTTAATAACACGAAAGAGATGACTGAAAAAGGAGGAAAAATTAATTTGTTATAAGAAGTCTAAATGATGATAAAATAATGAGATTCAATTAAAGGATGCATCCAATTTGTTGCTTCTTACTTCATACACAACATGATACATGCAAGAGACAATTCCTTCATTTGAGACACATGTTCCATATCTTCCCTTTGAATTGGAAGCTCAACATTTGGCCCAAACAAGTCTTCGTCGAGGGTAATAGTGTATGCTTCATTGTATTCAACCGTCTCCTCATAGTCTTCAAGCGATCGAAGAGACTCCAAATTCTTATCAGAATCTACATTTCTCGAAGTTTCCTAATTGAATGAGAATTTATCCCAAATTGGACAAGTAAACGTATTCAACAAGCGAAATATATTACAGAAAAGAACACCTTAATAACTCTTTTGAGAAAAGACATTTAAACCTTATTTCCAGCCACTTCATTGTTTTTCAACACTCTCTACGTTAGAAATTTAAAATATATCGACAATGCCACCTAAAAATGACATATAAAAGACATAAAGTATATAACAATTGCCCTCGACGAGTTTTCATACTTTGAAACCATTGCATTAGCCTCATTATAAACGGTATCAAGTATATCACTCTCATGAATATTAACCAAACAATCACTCATCCACTGATCTCCCATTTGATTGCATAGATTGCTCATTATGTATTTTATCACTAAAAAACTTCTTTCAAAAGATGCAGTGGCAACAGGAAGAGTCAATACCAATGTTAGAAGCAAATAGACCAATCTATATGTGACATGCTTATCTGTCTCCACCAAATTTATAACAAGATCTCCAATCCCTTTAAGCTCAATAGATCTTGTATTAGATCTCATATCTACAATGTAATTTTGAATTTTAATGTCCAATGCCATTAAGTCCACCTTAGAAAAGTCAGACAGATAGAGTTCTGCGAGACAGACCAACTTTTTCCTACCAAATGCGAAAATGAATTTTTAGGATTCAAGCAAGCCATGCAAAGTAGCAACTCCGTATCCATCTATGTGAAGCGATTGTTTAGCTCTTAAAGTTGCATATCTATAACTGAATAAAATAGCTCAACACGATAATGATGGGAAATTGTGATTGAGGGAAGAAACAAACATTTCACTCATGTTAAGGACAAAAATATTATGCTTGTTGCAAAAGAAAGACACTTCCGTCAATAAATCATCCCAGCCATCACCTCTCATCATTTGCAACCGGTTCTTGGACATTTCAATGTGTCATATCATTTACAATATCTTGTGTCTTCTTTTGTAATGTCGTAGCATTTACAATATCATGTGTCTTCTTTTGTAATGCTACATGACAACTCAATGTGAATGCAAATTCGAAAGATAGTATTGATTTCTTATAAGAACGAGCTCGCGCTTTGTGATCTGTTGATGGGTCATCCTCTTGAATCATATGAAGTACTCAAGAGTAGATGGAAAAGAAATCTTGGAACAGACACAAAGAGAGACTTCGCAATTCACATGTCGGTCGCACCAGTCCAGAGAAGAAAGTTTATTTTTTGCTACGTACTAGTGAAAAGTTGAAGAACAAGACTTTTGTTTGTGTATGTCTTGAGCCTCTTCCCATGCCTTTTTTATTTGGGCTTTAGTTTTTTGGGTTTCAATTTGAATTGAACTTGGGCCTTTTTATTGGCTAAAGTGTTCAATACTTGGGTTTTTTTATAGGGCAAAATGTTCAATTTATTAGGGCTTGGGTGTTCAATTTAGTATGAATAGGGTGTTCAACAATGGACCATCCAAAAATTTCTACATGTATTCCGAGTTTTTTTTTTTTTGGGGTGGTCATGTGACCATCCATACTATAAGGTGCAGCCGCCCCTGGTCAGTCCTAGTACTACTTGTAACAGTAGGTAAAACATTGACTATCATCAAAGACAAAAACATATGTATAATGTTGGGGTCAAGTGACGTAGTGAACTTTTGTATTTATATTTGTCGATATTTACCTCGGAGCATCAGTATTTGCCTCGTTGAAACTCCTTCTTAGCTTAAGTTCTTAGCGGAAACTGGGGAATTGTTAGGGTAAGGAAACAATCGCACAGAGAAAACAGAAGAAAGCAAATCAAAAGAACGAACAAGAACACAACGATATACGTGCATCTGATTTGAGTACATCACTCAATCGATCGTACTCCACAGGGTGCTGGGGGTTTTCACTATGATGAAAGATGAACAACAATATAATTGGTGGTTGCCTATACTTTTCGTTTTATAAGGAATACTAGAGAAGCCTTAAAAAATGCAAAAATGCACGCCTCGTAGATTTGTTCATCCGAACCAAGGTGTCCCTAGTCTGGACCAAGATTACCGAGTCCGGACCAACTTTGGACGAGCTCTGGATGAGAGATTCTGCAACTATTTTTTTGAATTCCTCTTGCTTGCTCCGGCCCACCCTTGGCTTGGTTCGGACCAGAGATGCTAAAACTTCACAATTCGCCTAGAAAACACCAAATTTTACTTTAAACTCAACAATTCTCCCACTTGTAGGCTAATTCGCGGCACTCCTCCAAACTTCAATGGTCATCACCATACACCATCGCCAACACCACGAACACACATCTCCAATACCTCAAGCTTGGAGACCAACTGAAACTGCATACATCTTCAACTTGTTGACAGCCACAACCTTCGTCAACATATCCGCTGAATTGTCGGTACCACGAATCTTCTCAAGCAATAACTCTCCACTCTCAAGAAGAGAGCGAATAAATTGGTACCTCAACTGGATGTGCTTTGTTCTTGAATGAAAGGCTGAATTCTTGGCAAGAAAGATGGCATTTTGGCTATTGCTGTGCAACACTCCTTTCTTTACTATTTTCCCCAACACATCAAGCAACCCTTGCAACCATACCATTTCCTTTCCAGCTTCTGTGACCGCCACATACTCTCGACTTCCGTAGTTGATAAAGCAAATATTTTCTGAAGCTTAGAACCCCAACTCATAGTCGAACCACCTAAGGTATAGACAAACACAATAGTACTCTTCCGACTATCCATGTCACCTGCCAAGTCTACATCAACATAACCTTGCAACTTTAGGCCAGCCCTTGTGAAACATAATGAGATATCTCGAGAACCCTTTTAAATACCTCAAAACTCACTTCACTACTTCCCAATGCTGCTTTTCCAGATTGCTTATGTACCTACTCACTGCTCCCACTGCTTGCGCAATATCAAGACGCGCGTGTGCAAACCATAGTGTACATTAAACTTCCAATTGCATATGCATGTGGAACCTTACCCATATATTCCCATTCCTCGTCTGTTCTAGATGACTGATCCTTGGTTAGTCTAAAATGACTAGCCAAAGGAGTACAACAAGTTTCCCATCACCCATGCTAAACCTATTGAGCACTTTTTGATATACTCGGACTGTGGAAGCTTTCAAAGTCCCCTTCGCTCTATCTTGAATAATTCTTATTCCAAGGATTTGTTTAACCGCTCCCAAATCCTTCATTGCAAACAATTTCGACAACGTCTACTTCCACTTGTTGATCTATCCCATTTCAGACCCTGCCACAAGCATGTCATCAATATATAACAAGAAAATCACATAGGACTTGACATACCCGTTTCATATAACATCAATTATCCGCTTCCAGCAGTTTAAATCCATTGTTATGAATGAAGTTATCAAACTTCTTATACCATTGTCGAAGAGCCTGCTTCAACCCATACAAGCTCTTGGTCAGTTTGCAAACCATCTTCTCCTTCCCTTTAACTGCGAAGCCTTGCGGCTGATGCATATAGATGTCCTCCTCCAAATCCCCATGGAGAAACACAGTCTTCACATCCAACTGCTCCAAATACAACCCTTCAGTAGCCACAATACCCAATACTAACCGTATTGTTGTCAACTTCACAACTAGAGAAAAAATATCAGTGTAATCAATCCCTTTCTTTTACTGAAAGCCTTTGAGCACCAACCGAGCCTTATAACGCTTGCTACCATCAGGCTCTTCTTTCAATCTGTCAATCCACTTATTATGAAGAGCTTTCTTACCGGCTGACAATTCTATCAACTTCCACGTCTGGTTTGTCAACAGAGAGTTCATCTCGTTCTTCATGGCCAACTCCCGATTGATTGAACTCTCGTTTTGCAAAGCCTTATCATAATACACTGGTTCACCAGCATCAATGAGCAATATTAGTATAAAGACGGTGAAAAACGCTGTGGTGGTTTACTAACTGTAGACACCCCGATTTTGACTCGAGAAACTTATCAAGCAACCCCGATGATGAAAATGTCTGATAAGAGCATGCAAGGCTTGATTGTGAACTTGGAAACCCCTCCTAAACCTCTTCAAAATAAACCCAACCTTGTACCACCTTCTAGTACATTCAAAACCCTCTTTTTTGATATATAATACGTCCCGGTCCGTTTTGAAATGAGGGAGATGTGCCCGTTTTACCAAAACAACTTATTTTCCCGACCTTCTGAGGGTAAAATGGTAATATATTTTGATGTACAAATTATCTTGGGTTCAAACTACTTGGGTTAGAAAGTAGACTTGACAAGATTTTCAACGCTTCAAACCATGCACAAAACGGAGTTCGGTAGCACCCAGAATGGCCCCGCAAAATTTAGATTATTATGCTGTCTCCTAATCCTGGCGCCTGGATTACCCCATTCCAGGCGCCCATACTCAATCCAGGCGCCTGAATTCCCATTCCAGGTGCCCAAACTCAATCCAGGCGCCTGGATTCCCCTATTCTAGGCACCCAGAGTCACTTCCAGTGGGCAGTTTGCAGCTCGTTTTTTATGAAACTATGGGCTCCTCATACATTATCCCACGTTTTTCTTCACTCATACCTCCCTCCATCACAGCATCCCTCCAACATTTGAGTTTAAATTTACTTTCCCTCTCAAACTCACCCAAAAACTCTCTCATTTTCTCTCTATATATACCCCCCTCTCACTTCATTTCAAGGAGAACCAACTCTCCCCCATCCTATATTATTACTCTGCTGAAAATCACCCAGAAACTTCATCCCCAAACTGATCCCCTATAATCTCACTCACTTCTAGCCTACAAACCCACCTTTCATTACTCAAAATCCTCATACTTCTATCATTCACAACCAAACCCCCAACCAAACCACTCAAAGTCAGCTTGATATACTTCTACTAACCAAAATCCAGTCCACTCAACCACCAAGATCACCCAAACCAATCAACCAAGTTCGTCAATCAAGCTTTAAAGGTAGTATTTCTACCAAAATGTTCAAAAGGCTCTGAGGGGAATACCACCCAGCTTTTTCTGACCCTTAGTGTCAGTTTGAGGCTTGGGAGGGTTGGAAATACAACATAAAGAAAGTTTATTTTGTGCATCTATAATAGGTCTAGGCGCCCGGACTTGCTTAGTGCAGTCGCCCATACCATGTCCAGGCGCCTGGATCACCCCAATATGGGCGCTTGGATCTCATCCTCTCTACCAAATTTCTAGTTTTCTTCATGTGTTATTTGATCATTTGAAGCATTAGTTCATTACTCATGCATAGAACCAGTGATTCGTGGTGTTGATGTTCGGATCTTTGTGAGATTTTGGGAGAAAGTTGATGATCAATGAGAGATGCCTCACATTTTGAGCAAGTATCACATTCCATTCTCTATCAATTTCATACGCCATCAGAAGTACCATAATAAGTAAAGGAGTATATCCTGGTCCCTTGCATGTATTGCATGATATGGCATCTTATGGTCAAAGTCCATCTTGTTCACTTCGTTTTATTATTTTATTTCCTTTTTTGTTTCTCAAAACATGAGTCTATCAAAAGGTTCATTTTGTGCATAAAGTGGTAATAGCAAATGTCAAAACCAGGTTAGCATCCCCATTACATTCACAAAGTATTCAAAATCATGGTTTTAAGAGCTTATATTTAGTTGCATGGTATATGTTGAGGTTCATTCTGTTCATAACATCATTAAATGATTTTTCGAGTATGTGAGAATAGGTCACGAACTCAATATTCAGCATTTTCTTTGGAGCCTTGATTGAGGAATTCTTAGTTGGATTGGTGTTCCAGGTGCCTACATTGGCACACTCCAGGCGCCCGTGGTGATTCCAGGCGCCTGGATCCCTCCTTTTCGGGTGCCCATTTCTGGTCCAGGCGCCTGGACTTACTTGATTCGGGCGTCCAGGGGGCAGTTCGGTTGTAAGTCATGTGTTGTTCATGGGTTTGTTTTGAGAAGTTTCCAATGTTGTCTGACCATATTCAAAGTTATTCGATGCATAATGTGTTTGTATTACATCATATCTTGCATTGTTTCACTTATGACATGTCATACATATACATATACACATATTAATCCTTCTTGCCATAAACATGCAACTTATATGCACTCGTATGAATTTGCATTTAAAGTCCATTAAAATGACATTTTCAAAACCCCTTAAGCATTTAATAGAGACCGGTGGTCACACCGGGCGTGAGGGGTGCTTTAAATTCCTTCCCCTCGCGTAACCTAGCTCCCGGACCCAAGAAATCTTAATAAACGCAGATCAGTAAAATATTTTCCATATCAAGGGCAAAAGAGACATTTTTCAATTGGTTTCTCGGGTACGGTCCTCAAACCCGGGTGGCGACTCCCATCCAATCAATCAAACCATTTTCCTAAAAATCATTTTCGTGGACATTTCCCGCGGGGTGTTCACACTAACCCTAGAGGATTTTCGGACAGTAGTTGTTGGCGTACTCGGTCTCGCTTGCGGAATAACAATCTCTTATCCTCTTAGCATTTGTCTAGCACAAAACTCTTCAGACAAATCAACCACATCCTGTTTCTCAAACTCTGGCACAGACTCAGCCTATTTTGTCCTATCGCGATCTTTGTACATAACCTGCTCATTGATTATCACATTTTGGCTTCTCACAATCTTCCGGTTTTGCACAGCCCAAAATCTATAGCCGAACTCCTTGTCGCCATATCCAATATTTTTTTTTATTAGTTATAGCTTCTAATTTAGTAAAAGGATCAGAGTCAACGTGAACATATGAAACACAACCAAAAACTTTATGAAACGAAAGGTTCACCTCCTTTCCGCTCCACACCTCCTTGGACATTTTGAAATTGATAGAAACCGATGGTCCTCGATTTAGCAAGTAAGCCGCAGTACTCACCGCATCATCCCAAAAAGTTTTTGGTAACCCACCATGAAACCTTATGCTTTGTGCTTGCTCCTTCAAAGTCCTGTTCATTCGCTAAGCGATACCGTTTTGCTAAGGTGTCCTGGGAATAGTCTTCTGCATACTAATCCCATTAGCCCGACAGTACTTCTTGAACATCCCACCATATTCATCTCCATTATTCGACCTTAGACATTTCAGTCTTAGACCGATTTCATTCTCCACCACTGCTTTCCACTTCATTAATGGTATCAGATTTATATTTCAGAAAATAAACCGATACCTTTCTACTCGAGTCATCAACAAAATAAATCCGTGTTGAGTAACTCCAATTACTGTGGCTTCGGTGGTCTACCTGCCTTAAAAAAACTGACATTTTTCTGCTATCCGAAATTACAACCCTCACACGAACCAAAATCTATTGACTTCAACCCCAAAAGTTTCTCATGTGACAGTAGTACTTTCATCCCCTTTTTACTCATGTGACCCAGCTTGCAGTGCCATAGATTTGCATTGACAGTTGCATCAGTAATCGCAACAGTAGCCTTTGTGCTCTCCGTCATGTATAGTGTCCTTGTCTTGACTCCACAAGCTATAACCAATGCACCCTTTGTAGCCTTCCAACAATCACCACCAAAAGCGACCATTTGTCCTTTGGCGTTAAGTTTCCCTACAAAAATCAAATTCCTCATCAACTTAGGAATATATCGGACTTTCTGCAGTAGCCATGGAGATCCGTTAGGCAATCTAATTTGAATATCTCCCATACCCGCTATATCCAACGCCTCACCGTCAACCAAATACACCTTCCCAAAACTACACGGAACAAGCTTCTAGATAATTTCTCAGTGTGCAGTGGTATGAAAAGAAGCTTCTGAGTCCAAAACCCAAGAGTCTATCGGATTGTCAACTGAAAGGAGCAAAGCATCCTGATTATCACCTGCAACAACATTAGCAAAATCATTTTGCTTTCTTGGCTCCTTACAGTTTTTTCTGTGCTAGCCCATTTTGCCACAATTCCAACATTCGACCCCCTATTGACCTATTCTAGACTTGCTCCTATGCTTCTTGGATTTCGACCTATTCCTGATACCTGAACCCCTTTTAGAGCCCCTACCACTATTCTCGGTACTCAACGCTGAACCAGAATTCCAGACGAGTAGATTTCTTTGGAATCTTTCCTACGAACCCTTCACTCAAGATCAAATCTCGAATGTCATCGTATTTAAGTTTCTCCTTGCTTGCAAAGTTATTAACAGCCATACGCATAGATTTTCAACTATTGGGTAAAGTGACCAAAACAATCATGGCACCTATCTCATCATCAAAATCAATTGAAACAGACGACAATTGATTCGTAATAGTATTAAACTCATTAAGATGATTCGTAACAGGCGCTCCATCAGTCATCTTAAGATTAAATAACTGCTTCATGAGATATACCTTATTGTTGGCAAAAGGTTTTTCGTACATACTTGACAAGACCGCCATCATCTCCTTTTAAGTCTTTCCCTTCGCAATGTTGTAAGCTACCTACTTCGTTAACGTCAGTCGAATAATCCCTAAAATTTTATTGTCTAGGATATTCTAATCCACATTTGATGTTTTCGCGGGCTTCGTTCCATCATACAGACCATTCAAACCCTTCCCGTACAGATAATCCTCTATCTGCATCTTCCAATACCGTAGTCTGTTCTATCGAACCTCTCGATTTCGCAAACTTTCTGACATCTTCTCCTGCCATCGATGCTCCCACTCAACCTGGGTGCTCTAATACCAGTTGTTAGGGCAAGAAAACAATTGCATGCAGAAAATATAAGCAAGCAATTAGAAGAACGAACAAGAACGCAACGATATATGCGGTTCTGAGTTGAGTAAATCGCTCAATCGTACTCTACCGGGTGCTGGGGGATTTCATTATGATGAAAGATGAACAATGATACAATTGGTGGCTGCCTTTGCCTTTTATAAGGAATACAAGGGAAGCCCTTAAAAACCCTAAAAAACGCAAAAACACGTGCCTCGCAGCTTCGTTCGTCCGAACCGAAGACACCTTGGTCCTGACCAAGATTTCCTCGTCTGGACCAACTCCCGATGGGAGATGCTGCACTTGTATTTTGACTTCCTCTTGCTTGGTCCGGACCACCCAGAGATGCTGGAACTTCATAATTGGCATAGAAAACACTGAATTTGACTTCATACTCAACATGAATCTCAAAATTGCTTTTGCATCAGCCTCTTTAATTTGTCAGTGGCCAAAATTTAGAATTGCAAGCCACCCACTTGCCTCTGCTCTCTCATTTCTAAGAATTGGATGGTTTACTAGATTGGATTCGAAAATTTAACTCAAAAGAAAAAAAAGAATATACATTTTCACCAAATATTTTATTTTGCAAAAAGAATAAAAAAGTATTATACGGTTTGGAGTTATTTGCTCTGGTGGATTGGTTTGTGTTAATTATGTTGTATCACACAAATTTCGAGTCTGCGAAAAAGACGGAAAAATGCTGAACAAAGTTGATTTTATTGATGTAAGAAATTAGGGTTTACAATCTCTGTAGCAATTTCTAATGAAAGAAAATAATCCTCTGATTCTTCTCTTCAAGAGTTTGATTCGTGGGCTTGATGCTTGTTCTCGAATTGAACGGCGAGATCTTCTTTGGTCTTTGCGAAGATGACGACGAATTTGACGGATTCTGACTTGAGGGCTTTGAAGCTTCTTCTCAAGTTGATTTGCTTGATCTTCTTCAATTTTGTTGGAAAAAGATGGCGAATTTATGACCGTTGACTTGAGGGCTGTGGAGCTTCTTCTCAAATCGGTCTTTGAGATCTTCTTCAATTTGGTTGAAGGAGAGGCAGATTTGCAGATGTTGATTTGAGGGCTTTGGAGCTTGGTCTCAAATTGGAATTTGATATCTTCTTCAATTTGGTAGAAGTAGATTGATGAATTGTGGATTTGGCTTGAGCGTTCTTCAGAGTTTTGAAGCTTTGATCTGAAGAGGCGTCTTGCTTGATGTGGAAAAGGATTCTCAAGGGCTTTGAAGCTTGATCTTCGGCCGATGGAAGCTTGAATGTTCTTCGGAGCTTTGAGGCTTTGATTTGAAGAACCGTCTCGCTTGATGTAGACTTGAAGAGTTCTGAAGGGCTTTAAAGGCTTGAATCTTCAGAGCTCGACGGTGATGGAAGCTTGAATGTGTGGATGACTTCAAGGAATTCCAAGGGCTTTGGAGATTTGATCTTGAGCTTGGAGCTTGAATGTCCGAATGTTCTTCGAGCTTTGAGGCCGTGATCGAAGAACCGTCTTGTTTGATGTAGACTTGAAGAATTCTCAAGGGCTTTGAGGCTTGATCTTGAGCTCGGAGCTTGGATGCTTGAAGACTTGAAGAAATTCGAAGGGCTTTGAAGCTTGATCTTCGAGTCATTGAAGCTTCAATGTCTTGATCTTTTTTAAAATATGAGAGAGAGCACGTCTATTTATAAGGATGTAAGATGGAGAGTTATGGCAAGACTGCAATTCTTTCCATACTTTTCTCTCTAATTATTTCCTTATTTGATTTAAAGGAAAATAATTAAAACTTAATAAATATCTTTCTTCTTATTTATTTTAAGAAAGATAATTATATATGAAGAGATATATAATTTATTTCACCAAGTGGCACAATTTGATTGGCCAGACTTGATAAATTAATAACTGCATCATTTTGACACGTGGCTCCATTTAATTGGTCCTCACACATATCTCTGACTTTTGACTTGTAAACACGTGGCATCATTTGATTCGCCATTTATCGTGCTTAGTCTTTTGACCTACGGACACTTGGCAGCATTTAATTGGCTTGTCCGTAAAACTTTGATTTTGACTTGTGACACTTGGCAACATTTAATTAGCCAATTTATGTGCCCTAGCAACACGTGGCAGCTTGTGATAGGCCAGAAATTTTACGTGTCTACAGATGCCCCCTCGAGAGTTGCTCATGGTTGAGGATGAGTGATTCTAGACTTTTTGACTTGATTTGATACCGAAAATTTGTGTATTCGGCGATTAATATTTTTTTTTTTTTTTTTTTTTGACATTTGGTGTCAATTTGATTTGCAAAATTTTAACTCAGAGACCGAGTTAAAAGTTTCTCATTCCAAGCGTCTGATGTAGTGGAATTTGATTGCCAAAAGCCTTTCTGGTGAATGAACTCGACTTGATTTTTCCATTGAAAAGTTGGACTTGATTTGATGTCGACAACTTGGGTATTTGGCGATCTTTGCCTTGACATTTTTTGATGTGTAACTTAATTCGAGTTTTTAACCCATAGACCGAGCTAATATTTGATGCAAATTAAGGAATGGGATGGCTCAATTTTGAAACCCACGTCAAGTGAGTATGGACCAGACTCATGCACATATGATTCCACCCCAATGAATAATCTTGTCTTGGCCCATGCAAGAGTCCACGCGTGATTCCAAAATAATTTATTTTATTTGCTTTGCCGACTCATACTCGGCTTCAAATTTTTGCCAAAATTTGTTAAGCACGGTCAATAATTATGCTTGATATTGGCTTCTTCCATTCTTTCCAAGATGCATTCCACCGCTTGAGATGAATCCGAGTCGGGGTAGGAATATAATTTCCTTGCCGCTAGAGAAGTCTTAAACATAGGAAACTTTGGCAATTTATGAACGTGTGAATTTCTTTTTGGGAGCATAAGAAAATTAGAGGGCCCATCGTGATAGCCTTCCACCGCCTTTCTTTTGTACCGCTTGAACACAATTGCCTTCTATTTAGAATAGGAAATTGTTATCTTGCCTTATAAATTAAGAGCAATAGAGAAGCAAATCTTCATAACTGGGAGCCTGTTAGCTGAAAAGTAACAGGTCAAGTCCTCTTCCTCTTTGTCCTTCAGCTTCTTTTCTGTTCTATTGCCTTATTGTACCAAGTAGATGCCATGTATTATATCCGTTTCCAAGCATTAACCCACAACAAACAAAGCAACGTGAACCAGAACAATTTTCTTGAAAATTATCCACGTGATGCTACGTCCATGCAAAAGCAACAGATCAATTTTCTTTCACCATTGCGAGTCCGTCACCTCGCATCAGTTTTTTTTTTTTTTTTTTTGGTTGCGTACCCATTTTTCCGAATTATCAACGGTAGGACAAAACAGCTGGGCCTTTTTTGCTTCCTCTTCTTAAACACTCTGTGCTGCACGGTTTACTTTTCGTGTCATCTCTAGAGAAGTAACAAACCTTTGTTTATGTACCCTTGACTTGCTGGATTACTGCACAACGAAATATCAACGGTTTTTTAGAGCATCACAGCCCATGCATGAACTGGACTTTTATAATTTTCTTAACCTCGTGCAGTCAAGATATGTAGCATTGTTTACCTTTTATTTTGGCATCCAATAGGAAAGAATGCATGAAGTGGTGGCCTTTTTCTCTTTTGAAAGAAAACAAACTTAGTACCCTGTCCCTTTTCGAAACACTGTACCAATTTTTTTGTTCTTCCGTTTCAGAGCAACATATTGAATATTTTCCCTTACTCCACAAAGTCATCTGTTTCGTCTTGCATAATGTCAATATACTGAGTGCTTGATTTCTTTATTTGCAGGTGTCAAGAACTTCGACATCGACCACCGAACAATTAATTGGCAGGGCCAAAACTCCGGCTAGCATTCTGGCCTTTCTTTCTTTGTAGTCGTGCTTTGGATTCGTTTACACAACCATGATTTAATTTTTTTTTTCTTGGTTCTGACTATTGCATTTCTCCCTTATTTTTTATTTTGCAGATTTGGTTCTTTGCAATTGGTTGCTTCTTTCGAGCTTAAGGCTCCGCCGGATCTTCGAGCTTTTAGGCTCCGCCTTTCTTCGAGCTTTAAGGCTCCGCCGAATCTTCGAGCTTTTAGGCTCCGCAACAACCTCTTCGAGTTTAAAGCTTCGCAGCAATATGCTCTTTGAGTTTAAGGCTCCGCAGCTTCTACCTCTTCGAGTTGAAATTTGCCAAGGAAGAGATCCGCAAAGGTTGCCGCGATAGTGAAGCAAGTCTACGCTATACCAGCAAGTCTTTGAAGCCCACCATGAATTTGAAGCTTGCCAGTTTTGTGTTGTGAAATTCCTTGAAGCTTGCTAGATTTTGAAGCCTGCCAGAATTTGAAGCCTGCCAGATTTTGAAGCCTGTTGATGCCACACCACAGAGTTGAAGCCTGCCAAATTTTGAAGCCCACCAGATATTGAAGCATGTTGATGCCACACCATGGAGTTGAAGCTTGCTAGATATTGAAGCCTGCTGATGCCACGCCATGGCGTTGAAGCCTACTAGATATTGAAGCCTGCCAGATTTTGAAGCACACCAGATTTTGAAGCATGTTGATGCCACACCATGGAGTTGAAGCTTGCTAGATATTGAAGCCTGCCAGATTTTGAAGCATGTTGATGCCACACCATGGAGTTGAAGCTTGCTAGAAGCAAGTCAATGCAAACAAACTACTCTACCTTGTGCAATCATCTATGAAGTTTGAGGGATCATAGAAGAGGCAGGCCAATCCAAGGGAGCGACTTTATTTGATAATCACCCATGGAGTTGAAGGCATCAAAGGAGAAACAAGTCATGGCAAGGGATCAACTCTTATTCCTTCAATCATCCACGAAGTTGAAGGAGATACTTTGACATGGCACTATTCAGGGCGCATGGAGTCTCAATTTTAACTATGAGATTAAGGATGTACTAGTTCTTTGAAAAGTCACTTGAACAATCCGTCCATACAATCCATCACATGTTGCTTTTTTTTTTGTTTGGTTGACTGAACTAGGAATTTTAGTCCAAGTTGCCTACGTACCCCAAAGGGATCAAGTCAAGCGTAGTTCAATTAAAAATTGTTTTTGTTTTTGGACGACTGAGCTTAAAATTCAAGCTGCATACGTACCCAAGATGGGATCAAGTCAAACGTAGTTCATATTTTTGATTTTCCTTTTTTGAATTTTTTTTTTTTTGAATTTGCTATTCACAGTTTAAACTCATGCGGGCCAGGAGTAACATGCAGTTTATGCTCATGTGTCATGGAGCAACTCGCAGTTTAGGCTCATGCGTCGGGGAGGGGTAGAATCTTCAATTTTTCGAAGATGGCAGACAGTTTATGCTCTTATCCAGGAGAACGTTTGAATTTGATGTTCTTTGAGCATTAACTTGCTGAGTTGGTGGAGCTATGAGGCTTGAAGGCTCAAAGATTATCGTGATCGAGTATGACGTTGCTTCATCTTCGTCCTCGTCGTAGTTGTACTCCGATTTTGGTGAACCAACAGAAGTATCAGACTCTTCGAAGGAAGGCTCTCCTCTTTCTTTTAATTCACTTGAAGAAGAGTTTTCTTGACGCCATTCATCTTGCCACTCTGGATCACCGTCATATTCTTTTTCAGAAATTGCAACAGTAAGCTCCATGTCATGAGCTCGTGTGGCCAATTCTTCAAAAGTTTTTGGTTTTATGACTTGCAAAATGTATTGAAGGCTCCAACACATTCCTTTGGTGCACATCTCAATGGCCAAGGCTTCTGACATGCGATCTTTGCAATTGAGGCTCAAGCTTCTCCATCTATTGATGTAGTCAATGACTGACTCATCTTCTTGTTGAAGAGTGTTGCTGAGTTCAGTTATCTTGACAATGCGCCTTGTGCTGAAAAACCTATTGAGGAAATCCTGCTGCAATTGATCCCAACTATCTATGGAATTTGGCTCTAAGTCTATGTACCAGTCAAAAGCATATCCTTTCAATGACCGTACAAATTGTTTGACGAGCAAATCTCCATCTGTTCCAGCACTGCTACATGTCTCCACGAAGTGTGCAACATGTTGCTTGGGATTGCCCATTCCGTCGAATTGCAAAAATTTTGGAGGCTGATAGTTTTCTGGCATCTTCAGTTGTTCTATCCTCCGTGTGTATGGCTTAGCGTATGACCGAAAAATTTGAGAACTCCTCACATCCTTTTCAGCAATTGCCCCCATGATGAATTCTTTCAATTGATCAACAGGGATCAATCCACTACTGGAGACATGAATTTTGTTACTTGAAGTCTCTGAGTTTGTGGAGACTTTGAGTACTTTGTGTGAAATACCTTCGCGTGAAACTAAGAAAATTTCTTCTGGAGTAGCTTCTTGCGAGGTTTTGAGGACTTCTTTTTTAGTAGCTTTAGGCGAAGTTTTGAGAACTTCATGTGGAGTTTCTTCAGTAATAGATTTGGACAAATTTTTCGCGCTACACCTTGACGTTCTCACTTGATCCACCTTATCTGAAAGCTCTTTAAGTTGGGTTTTTTGTCGTTCATCATGCTTCACAAGCTTTTCAAGAGTCTTGGTCAACGCCGCAATTTGTTCCTCAAGAGTAGACGATTGCGCCATCATCACTGGCATGACTTCGTCATCAGAGTAACCAAGAGACTTGAAGTGTAGATCTTCACAAGGAGTGGGAGGTACAGATTTGTTGCTTTTTGTCGACCTTTGAAGAATGGATGGTTGCATGAGCACTTGTTCACCCATCGAGGGGTCGACTTCTTTTGCCCCCAACATGCTTGAGATGATGCACGATTTACTTGGTGTCGTGGAAGATGCAGTCTTATTTTCTCCAGACATATTTGACGATGTGTAAACTTCAAAGTTGATTTGGAAAGAGAAGAGATGAGAGGCAGAGACTGTCCCACTGGGCGTGCCAAAATTTGTATCACACAAATTTCGAGTCTGCGAAAAAGACGGAAAAATGCTGAACAAAGTTGATTTTATTGATGTAAGAAATTAGGGTTTACAATCTCTGTAGCAATTTCTAATGAAAGAAAATAATCCTCTGATTCTTCTCTTCAAGAGTTTGATTCGTGGGCTTGATGCTTGTTCTCGAATTGAACGGCGAGATCTTCTTTGGTCTTTGCGAAGATGACGACGAATTTGACGGATTCTGACTTGAGGGCTTTGAAGCTTCTTCTCAAGTTGATTTGCTTGATCTTCTTCAATTTTGTTGGAAAAATATGGCGAATTTATGACCGTTGACTTGAGGGCTGTGGAGCTTCTTCTCAAATCGGTCTTTGAGATCTTCTTCAATTTGGTTGAAGGAGAGGCAGATTTGCAGATGTTGATTTGAGGGCTTTGGAGCTTGGTCTCAAATTGGAATTTGATATCTTCTTCAATTTGGTAGAAGTAGATTGATGAATTGTGGATTTGGCTTGAGCGTTCTTCAGAGTTTTGAAGCTTTGATCTGAAGAGGCGTCTTGCTTGATGTGGACTGAAAGGATTCTGAAGGGCTTTGAAGCTTGATCTTCAGAGCTGATGGAAGCTTGAATGTTCTTCGGAGCTTTGAGGCTTTGATTTGAAGAACCGTCTCGCTTGATGTAGACTTGAAGAGTTCTGAAGGGCTTTAAAGGCTTGAATCTTCAGAGCTCTGACAGCTGATGGAAGCTTGAATGTGTGGATGACTTCAAGGAATTCTGAAGGGCTTTGGAGATTTGATCTTCAGAGCTTGGAGCTTGAATGTCTGAATGTTCTTCGGAGCTTTGAGGCTGTGATCGAAGAACCGTCTTGTTTGATGTAGACTTGAAGAATTCTGAAGGGCTTTGAGGCTTGATCTTCAGAGCTCTGGAGCTTGGATGCTTGAAGACTTGAAGAAATTCTGAAGGGCTTTGAAGCTTGATCTTCAGAGCTGTTGAAGCTTCAATGTCTTGATCTTTTTTTAAAATATGAGAGAGAGCACGTCTATTTATAAGGATGTAAGATGGAGAGTTATGGCAAGACTGCAATTCTTTCCATACTTTTCTCTCTAATTATTTCCTTATTTGATTTAAAGGAAAATAATTAAAACTTAATAAATATCTTTCTTCTTATTTATTTTAAGAAAGATAATTATATATGAAGAGATATATAATTTATTTCACCAAGTGGCACAATTTGATTGGCCAGACTTGATAAATTAATAACTGCATCATTTTGACACGTGGCTCCATTTAATTGGTCCTCACACATATCTCTGACTTTTGACTTGTAAACACGTGGCATCATTTGATTCGCCATTTATCGTGCTTAGTCTTTTGACCTACGGACACTTGGCAGCATTTAATTGGCTTGTCCGTAAAACTTTGATTTTGACTTGTGACACTTGGCAACATTTAATTAGCCAATTTATGTGCCCTAGCAACACGTGGCAGCTTGTGATAGGCCAGAAATTTTACGTGTCTACATATGTAACTAAAGAAAACTAAAGAGAGAAAACAAGAGGACAGAGGCCTTTCCGAACAAAAGAGTGAAACAAGCATTTCGACGGAGTGACAGAGAGACACAGAAAACAACTTGTAACATTTATTTTTTGACAATATGGGGGGCTAATTTACACACACCTAAACTATTTCAGGAATCCTAATTGAACAGAAAACTGTACCTAGAAATTTGAACATGAAAAATCAAAATAGATTGATCGGATATCAATAAATACATGTGAGCCGATCAAATTCTCCAATGGAAAATATAGAAGTATGCTTTGAAACTTCACCCATCCCATTTTTCGTCGAACAAACTACAACATGCTCATGTATCTACCAATATCCATCTTAATTCTTGTTGTGAATGACACCATCAGCAGATCAGTTCGGAACATCTTTATAGGCTCACTCCCAAGGACAAACTGGTTGGATGCAAAGGAAAACTAGTGGGGAGTGTCCTCACCTCACCATTCGCTTATTTGCTTAGCAAATCAGCCCTCTTTGAAACAACACAATTTCTGCTGCTTCGTCCATACTCAACATGGCTTGTCTCTACCGTTACATCTTCCCCAAACTCACATGCCTTGTCTTCCTCAATCCTCCCAATTATTCCAACGCTCCCCGTTCGCCTCAAGCTTCTCCTGGCGGCCACTGGCAATTTCAGAGAGCGTGGCTGCCTGAGGATCTCCGACTGAACCCTATTGCTCGCATTCCGAGCGGATGCAGATCTCACGAGCTCCTTTACATCTTCATTTGGGATGGAATTTCTGGTGGAGCCGAAACTAAAGGTACCGGGCAGATTGTAGAATGGGGCATGGGTGCAATAGCCACTTGCGCTGCCGCCACGCGCCGCCCAATCCAACATGGTCCGGACGTAGAAGTCCCTGGCCTTGGTCAGCACTCTAATGGGTGCTTTGAAATACCTTGTGTATCTGGTGTCTTTCCCATCATTTTTAGCCATCTTAATTTTGCTGTGTTTTACAGCTTGCAGAGAGAGAGAGAGAGAGAGAGAGAGAGAGGAGGATTAGGATGGATTTAGCTTATAGAGAATGCAGTGGCTATATTTAATAGGAGATTAATATAGAGGAAGAGTTGTTATGGGGAATAAAAAAGGAAGTGTTTTAAATTACGACTTGTTTAGGGTAATTACTAAACATAATTTATATGCAGGACTTTTCTGGCCATTTTATTTTATTTTTGTCGGCGGATACATGTGGTGATATAGATGGATACAAATACATATCAGAGACAGACGTTTGACATAGATACAGAAAACATGGCAATTTTTTATTGCCCTCTTGTTTTAGTTATTATACATAAATTATAACCACTAAATATTTAGCTTAAGGCACCTATAAAATGTTTTTTTTTTTTTTTTTTTAACAACAAAGAAAGTACTCCCTCCGTCCCAAATTAATGGTCCCTTTTCACTATTTGGCACCTCTCAAAGAATTGCCCATAACTTTCAATCTATGGTTCTTTTTATATCCAATATGGATCTTATTTGATAGATCTCGATTTGTTTTATAAAACAAAATTTTTGCAATTATAAAAAACATTATAGATTGTGAAATATAGATAATTTGTTGAGTGGCACAACTGCCGAAAAGGAACCATTAATTTGGGACGGAGGGAGTAATATTTTGTGTTTTTTAACGAAATATTACCATAGGAAGGAAATTGATAAAATAATAAAATAGCAACAAGCGGTAATTGGCAGGTATTAAACTATCGAATAATAGTCCGGATAAATTGAAGTTAAAGTAAATGCAAAAAGTGCTTTTAAAGTGTAAGAAAATCCGGATCGTTGATCTCGGATCAGACGGCCGAGAGAGCTCACTACACGCATGTAGTGAGCTCACTCACTACAGGACCCCGTGTCCGTATTAAACTATCGAAAGATTGTTCCGAAAATTCTCACTACACATGAATCATGACTACACCCCAAATATCAAAATATTTTTTAATACGAATAGTACTCCCACATTTTCATTTGCGCTCTGACAAAATTCAAAACGATTCGAAAACCGAAGCACACTTTAACGCATTTATTGCCCTCAAACTTATTAGCTGTGTTGCATGTGAAACCTTCTCCAACTGCTTCCATAGCTGCACCCCTCAGATTGGTCTCCTCCCGCCAACTCCCTTTTCTGACTCGTCAACTATTTCTTGGATTGCCACATTAGGTTGCTTCTTTAAACTCAAAAACATTCGCCCCAATTTTTTCAATATGTCATCTCTGTCGATATTACCACCATAATCTCTGATCACAGCAGCCCTCATATCTGCCCATTGATTAACTTAGTGCTTTTGAATCCAAACGCAATTTCCGCGGCCAACTTCTTTAGAACCATTGAATCTTGGCACATACTTTTCTATTAACCACCTTGCAAATTAGTTGGGCCGGCCAACAAAGGTTTTAAATCTCGGTATCGGGATACGTAACGGTATCGGTGATAAAGTCAAGTATCGGCCGATATCGATCCCTTGAAAAACCGATACGTCGCGTATCGGCCGATATTTAAATCCTTATGCCAAACACAATTCCCTAGTAAATGCACCACTTGAGCTCTCATTAGTAAAATTTGAACATGCCCAGCCGTATTGCATGCCATTGAATAATGACATTTGTCTGGCTTAATAACTCCCCTAGAATATATTATATAACCCTCGCATCTCTCTAGCTAGGTTTCGATCTTTCCAAAGCTTCCTCACGCGCGCGTCACCATCTTCTCCAACCTAGCTGCTCCACGCGCTGCAATCTTCTCCGCACTTCCGTTATAAACCTATGGGTACCGAAACTCAATGTACAAAAATTGTACTAATCGGCATGCGAGATTCACTTTTGGGTCTCACACGAATGATCCGAACGGTTCAATAATTTTAAAATAATTTCCGAGTGTCCCTGCAAAAAATCAGCTCAATTGAATATGCGTAAGTGCTTCATCCAAATTTCAAGTTTTTCATTCAAAACTTAGGATCCTGAATTCTAAATGAAAAACTTAAAGTTTGGATGAACCACTTACGTATATCCAATTGAGCTGATTTTTTGAAGGAACATTCGGAAAACTATTTTAAAATTATTGAACGGTTCAGATCATTTGTGCGAGACCCAAAAGTGGGGCCCGCAAGCCGATTAGTACAATTTCGGTACATTACCCTTCAGTACCCGTAGCATCGTCCCTTCCATTATCGGATTTTTTTCAAGACAATTTACTTGACGATTTTTTGCTCCCAAAACGACCAATGGTCGTCTATGTCTACATCCGTACACATATTTCATGTCATACTTTTTTATAACCATATGTCTAGGTCAGTTTGAGTCTTGACGAACTATAGGGTCCTGAAATCAATAGTCAATCAAACCTCTAGTCCAGTTCAAAAGGCAAACCTCTAGTGGCCAAAAGGTCTAGAATGTTTAGATTAAATTAGATATTAACCCTCTAAAAATGCTTTTTTAGGAATGACAACCGGGTAAATGTGGGAATATCTGTACGCAACCCAATACTTGAAACTATAACCATATCTGAGTCTGCCCCAATAACCGAACGGGGAGGGAGAATTGTCTCACAATCGAACCAAATGGATTTTGGCTAATCCGCGAACCGAACGAGTAACCGAATCTGATAACACGATAAGGGAATAATCAATCAGAATTTTACCCAATCTTTTTTATGCATCCCAATAAAAATGCTAAAATCCATTATTATATAAACAAACATCAGCCACCCTATCTGCAATTCAAGGACTTGGGGGCATGCTGTGCACAGTCATGCTGTGCATGGTGCTGTGCACCCCTCGGCAATTATCCTTTAATTTTAATTTATTTTTACGATAAAAAATCAAAACACATCCGAGCCGTCCAAAACACGATCCAACGGCCGAGGGGGTGCACAGCACCATGCACAGCATGGCTGTGCACAGCATGCCCCCCATTTCCGTGTCATGAAATCCAAGCAGATTGCTAATATAACACCACAAAAAGGCTGTCATGCAGACTCAACAAACCTTACACAGAGTACAAACATCAGCAATATTAGAAGAATGCTTATCCGCAATGGTTATGACAAAAAAATGTTATTATATGACACAAAAGTACAAAAAATGGGGTCCACATATGTGATGTTATAGTGTTGTTAGGTAACTTTTGTATTTGTGCTCCAATGTTGTAGTTAGTGTTTAGTTAAATTTATGATCTAGTGGGACCCAAACATCCAATGGCTCCACACAAAAAAACGGAAAAGAATACCAACTGCCTCATGTTTATGGACTATCCTCAGATCTTTTGGATGAGTTCTTGAAGATTGGCGAAAGTACTGTTGGCCCCACTTGCCTCATGTTTAATCGTACCAATACAGTTGTATAACTGTTTATCTCTGTCATTAACTATTATGACACTAACTACACCCAAGTAATACCATTGGAACCAAATTAAACCTACAAAAATGCTAACTGACTAATTCCTTACACTAATTTCTCCTTAACTTCATTACTGCATATGCTCTTAGACTTTAACAACTAAGTCGTACCGATTGAGTGACAAACATCAGTACTATTTTATGCATATCCGTCTTTTCTCCATACAGAAACGCGATGTATACCTTTATCATATTCTTCGAAAATTATAAAATTCCACTTGACTTCCCCACATGTATCACCTTCTACCAAGGTTTTGAATCCCGTATCGACTTGAGTACCGGTTTTCCCCCACATATATCACCTTCTCATCTCTCCTTTCCTTTTATAGAAAAATAAAAATGTTAGGATACATGGAAAGTTTTCTAGAAAACATCTAAGAAAGAGAAATGAACGGTTCAGATTCTCTTTCCTGTGAATTTAAACCCCTAATTTATTTTTTCTGGACATTTTTCGTAAAAACTCTTCTTGTACCCTATCATCCCTCGTAGAAAAAGAAATAAATATATGGTTGGCAAACTGTCACATAGAACTCTAAAAAAACAAATACTGAGACATCACTCTGTACATAATAATTATTTTTAATAGGTAGGATGTGACATTTTGGTGTACCTTTTATCTTTTCGTTTACAATTTGAAATAAAAATTTGAAGCATCACTCTATAAGAGATTAATTATTTTTATAATTAAAGCTTCATCAATTCCTTCACTTGTTTTGTGAATCTTGCGAACACACTGCATGTAACAATAGGTAAAACATTTTTTTTTTTTTTTGAACAAAGGTAAAACATTGACTATCATCAAATAAAGAGCCATGCATGTATATCACAATGGGGTCAATTGACCTAGTGAACTTTCAATTCCTCGAAGACCCAAAACACTATGCAGATGTATGTGTATTTTTTTAAGGGTAAATTTCACTGATAACTCTTTTGTTTCATTAAAATTACATTGTCACTCGCTGTACTATTTGAAATCACACAACACTCCCCCATTAAGTTAACTCCGTTAAGAATTGGTTGCAGTTACAATTTCCCCTTTTCTACAAATCAGGCCCAATCAAGGAGTAATTCTTCATTCTTATGTTTGGTATTTTTTGGTTTCGGAATTTTGTTCGTCTTTTCTGAATTTTTGCTAGATTCATATATATATATACCCAGCACTTCTAAAACGGACTCCCGTTTTTAGTCATTTCCGGACCATCTAATCACAGCCGTTGAATTAAATCCAACGGCTTACACGCGAGGGGTCACTTAAATCGGGTAAGAACAGGTCAAAGGCAGAGGGTTCACGACCAAAACCCAGGACTGACTCCTCTCTCCCTCATTTTCACTTCGAACGTCTGAGAGAAGAGAGGAATGGCGATTTAGGGCTCGACGTGAGAGGAAGAAGAAGAAGAAGAAGAAGAAGAGAGGAAGAAGAAGACACCGTGACCCACCGTGACCCATTGCGACCCACTGCGACCGCGACTGCGACCCACGACCGTGACCCAGAGCCACCCACGACCGCGATCTCTTGTCATTTTTGGCTTACCCAAGGTAACAAGCTTCGAAAAACATTGATTTCTGCTTTCGATTTGTAAAGTTAGGGTTTCTAAAGTTTGGGTTTCGAAAGTTAGGGTTTCTAAAGTTTGGGTTTCGAAAGTTAGGGTTTTGGGGACCAAAATCAACACTCCTGTGGGAGAGAGAGTATAGAGAAGAAATCTGATTCATGTTCCCTTAATGTTCATAGTTTTGTATCAGGGCGTATAGAGATGAAATCTGATTCATGTTCCCTTAATGTTCATAGTTTTGTATTCATATTCATGAACCAAGGTTCTTGACCATGGAGTTCTTTTGCTTTTGGTTAAGTCTTCAAACTCATAGATTTGTTTTGAGTACAGTCTGCTTGTATCTTACCAGTTCATTACGAATTTGGCTTTCATTAACTGATTTTTTGGTTTAGTTGATTTGATGATATTGTAATGTAGTTGGTTTAATTGCTTGTTCTTGTTCCCACATGTGCTCTACGATTTGCTGGTTTAGTTGTAGTGGATTTCCTAATTGAAGTACTGTCAAGTCTTTGTTTTCCTGTTTCTGCTCCTTGTCTTTGGATTTGTTTTCCATATGATGTTGGGATTTCTATCTCTTTAGTTTACTCTTACTAAGGGAGAGGCCTTGCTTTTGCTGAATAAGTTTTGTTTTACCCAAATAAGAAACTTAAGGCTTTTCCTTTTAAGTGTTCAATCATCTATCACATGCTGTACTTAATTTTTAGGTTTAGTAGTTCAGAGAGTGAGAGAGTGAGAGAGAGAGAGTTCTTTTTGTAAAAGGAATGAGACAAGGAATTGATTTACTTGAATGAATGAGACCAGGGTATAGACCTAATCGTCTAATCTCTCTCTAATCCGATGGAAGTCGAAGGAAGCTATTGCAGAGATGACATTGATTTTGGGATAATGTGCTTCTGTGGAGAAACAGCCCCACTATGTACGTCAAAATCCAAACCGAACCCAGGTTGGAGATTCTTTGGCTGTTCCAACTACATGGTAAGACTTCAATGAAGCTAACATTTGTTTTTTCTTTTGTTACTGAACCATAAAATTTTCACTTGTTTTGTTTTAAGAATGAAGAACATTGCACTTTTTTTTGTTGGTATGACCCCCCGCCGAATTTGAAAAACAAAAGGGGTTTGAGGCCAATGAAGATTAGACAACTTGAGAGCAATTTGACCCCTTTCAAAAAAACATTAACAAACTCACGGCGAAGGAAATGCAATGCAAATGAAGATTGATGCAATGCAGATGGAAATTGAAAAATTGAAGGCGGCCACTGTAGTGAATCATTTTGCACAAGAGTCCCAAAATATGGGAACATCGAAGTGGAAACTTTTGTTTTATGGTTTTGTGGGTTGGTTAATGTATTACTTGTACACGTCCCTGGGAAAAGGCAATCGCTTAGCACCACCTTAGTATGTCGTCTTGTATTATTGGTCTTCTATTATGAATTATGTTTACAACATTACTATATGGTGTTGTTGGTGATCTCATTTTGTTGTTTTGTTGCTTACCTTTTGTTTTTGGGCTTCCCTTGCATATGATTTGATCTCAACAGGGTGTGAAATTTCATAATGGTGTTCTCATAACAGGGTGAAATTTCAGTTTTTGGTGATCTCATAAGGGTGTGAAATCTCATGGTTGCATCGGCCCAAAAACAATGTTTCATCCTCCCCTCATCATCTAGTGCAAATTTAAACGTAAAACCAGGATTATTTCGTTGTTTTTTCTTAAAATTCTCATGCATCAAGTCCACGTCAAATCCATCTAATTCTTTCCTCTTGTCCCTTGCAACATTATACAAATCTTGTTTTAAAAACCAACATTGTCAAGACCACCGGCATCCATCTCTAAAATAGCCATCTGTTGTGACATTGCAGCGGCTAATTGTTCTGCTAAGGCTTTCTTGGCCTTTGACACTTTGCGATGTGAACGTAAAAAATGAACCTTCCTGGGTGTCACAAGAGGGTGGTTATGGGCCTCAACGAATTGACTAACAGCAAACCCTTTCCCCGACTTGGAATCTTTGACAACAGTGAGTTTTGCACCACAACCCTCTCTAATTAACCCACGTTTCCGTGTTGTGGGTTCAGAATTTGGTTCATAGATTCTCCTCGACCCTTGTTTGAAGCAAACGTACTCCTTTCTTACTACTTCAATTTTCCCCTTAATCTTGCTAGAATTTTTTCGCTTCCCAAATCCAGCTGCTCTAGCATAGTTGTTATAAAACTCGTGAGCAGCATCTAAAGTGTCAAACTATTGCTTAATTTTAGGTCTCAGCTCCCTTTGTACTTGCGGAATGTGTAACATTAGGGTAAAAGCAGCAGATGATACTTGTATATCTTCCAATGACTCCATCCTACACAAAAACAGACAAAACAATACAAGGTACTATTAGAATTGACAAAACAATAACAAAGTATTACCAAAAAACCATACTAAACTCACATGACAAAGTAAGGTTATTGAACATGACACCATTCTACCACTGACGCTGTTAGTCAGTTACCTCAACTCAAATAGGCGTATAACGCAGCACAATAATTACCATATAAACTTGCCATCATTATGCAAGGAAACAATCTGGAATGCCTTATTGTCGACATTATGCAGGGAAACAATATGGAATAGGTCATGGATGTGCAACAACAATTGATTTTACAGGCTCAACTATTTCGCATCTCTTTCAAATTATGGTGTCAAAAAGTACTAAATAATAATGTTTGCTACTCATTTAACCAAAAAAATCAAATAGAAAAATGCAAAATGAGCCTCCAATTACCCATTCATTACCATAACAAATTCTTGGATGTTGAACAGTGTAAAACCAATAAATGCATGGAGGGGAAAATCTTAAGCTTCTTCTCTTGGAATAGAATGACAGTAACAAATATGTTGGCCTCTTACATGCAAACTGTAAATGATAGAAGTGCGGTGTAAATATCATCATCCAAAAATAGCTATTAGTGTATTTGACAAAGCACTTATGGAGTATTCATTTAGGAGCAGATAGCCACTTTCTTTTTATGATCTTGTGGTGACAAAAATTTTCTTTAAATGTCGGCTAACGTTGACATCTAATTTCCATAATTTTGGTGGGAGAGAGTGCTGAAAAATGGGAAGGAAATGAGTTTTTATTTTGGTTTTACAAACCCTAACTTTCGAAACCCAAACTTTAGAAACTTTACAAATCGAAAGCAGAAATCAATGTTTTTTGAAGCTTGTTACCTTGGGTAAGCCGAAAATGACGAGAGATCACGGTCGTGGGTCGCGGTCGCGGTGTCTTCTTCTTCCTCTCTTCTTCTTCTTCTTCTTCTTCTTCTTCTTCCTCCTCTCACGTCGAGCCCTAAATCGCCATTCCTCTCTTCTCTCAAACGTTAGAAGTGAAAATGAGGGAGAGAGGAGTCAATCCTGGGTTTTGGTCGTGAACCCTTTGCCTTTGACCTGTTCTTACCCGATTTAAGTGACCCCTCGCGTGTAAGCCGTTGGATTTGATTAGATGGTTCGGAAATGACTAAAAAACGGGAGTCCGTTTTAGATGTGCTGGGTATATATATATATATATATATATTGGATTAATAGATCATCTCTACAAGAACAGTCTAAAAAGTAAAAAAAGTAACTCCTGAAAGCAAAAAAAAAAAGGTTTCGTCTAAAGAAGAAAAAATACCAAACAGCTGGTATCTTTTGTTTAAAGTGTTACTTTTATGAAATTTGTCTAACTTTAGTCCACATTTTCAAATTTTTTCGATTCGTCTTGTCGAGACGAATGATTAACCAAAAAAATTATGTTGAAAAACTAAGCAAAAATTACGAAATTGTAAAAAAATAGTCCAAGCAAAAAATTTAGTGGAATCCAAGCGTCCACGGTCCATCACAAATTCTTCAAATCAAGTTAGATAATTCCTCTCTCTCTATCTCGATATACAAAAATGTGTATCTATATACCTTAAGAATTAGTGAATTACAACTTTAAGCCAGAAGCAATGTGATGAAGGTTGTATGTCCAGTTTAGGTGATTTTAGCACCAATGAATCTGGACACTTAATTGTCCAGATTCATTGGTGCTAAAATCACCTCCCCACTTCATTTGCTAAAATCACCCACTTGATTTCAGCAAATGTCCATTTTAGCAAATGGAAAACCGGTAAGCCAGTTTTCCAAAAGATTTTAGCACCCAGTTGCTAAAATCACCATATTTCAAATCAAAAAATGAAGTGGTTTCATGTATCGTTTTTCGATTTTTTTTGCACCAAATTAAAGTACTTGAGGAGTTCTTTAATTTGGTGCGAAAAAAATTGAAAAACGATACACATTTCATTTTTTGATTTGAATTATGGTGATTTTAGCAACTGGGTGCTAAAATCTTTTGAAAAACTGGGCCGCATTTTGGGGAAATGACTACAAACTCGATCATGTTTCGGTACTATTGTTTACGTGTTTGTTGAACCAATCGATTTGTATCGATGTCTACAGCGCAAAAAATAAGCATTTTGAGGTTTACTCTTATTCAGATACCCCCACCCCCGTGCCAAGCCAAAAAAAATTCTTTAACACTAGGTAATTTGGTTAGACACGTACCTAGTATTCTGTATTCAGACAAATTCACATTTTATCCAAATATTGCAAAAGATTCATTTTAAAAAGTAATCGATTTGGATCATAACCGTAATATCTTGTTGATCACCTAATGAATTCATATATTGAGAGAGCGGTGGTAGCATAGAAATTTTGCACATTTTTGTGTGTAAGTGATACATACTTTTATTATATGTTACATTTTTCTTTTGTTTAGTTACACCGTAGTGTACGTGTACCATGAAAGTGCATGACAAACATTATTTTGGAGGATGATACATATTTTTATGTTGTGGTACAAATTTTTTTTCTCATTAGTTGCACATCTTTATGATATTTGTTGCGTATTAATTTGATAAATATATGACTTAGTAGAATAAAAAAATTAGATCAATTAATAAATGAAATAAACAGTATACTCCGAAATGATTGGCTTATTAACCTTTTTAGACCCCAAAGTATTCGCGAAATGTCAATTTGGTCCCCAATATTCAAATCGTGTCTATCGAGTCCCCAATGTTCACAATGTGTGTTTAAATGGTCCCTGTGTCTAACTCCGTCCATCTTCTCCGTCAAATGCAGGGGTAATTTCGAAACTTCACCCCCACAAACACTTCATGGCCGGCTTATTTACCTTTTTAGTCCCCAAAGTATTTGCAAAATGTCAATTTGGTCCTCAATATTCAAATCGCAAAAAAAAAAAAAATCAGAGAAGGAACATCGTTTGTCGATCTTGCTTGAAGATGCTGTTCAAATAAATCTCGCTTCAAGATGTATTGTTGGTTGATCTCGCTTGAAGAGGCCTCCCATGGGCGATTTATCGATCTGGGGCAATTCCGAACCAACCAGATCTGTACCACCAGCCGGTACAGCCACTGTGTCGCCGACGAGAAGTGAGAACCGAGATGGGATCTTGGAAATTTCTTGTATTCTAGCTCTATGCTTATGGGTTTACATTTGAAAATGCTTATGGGTTTACTGTTTGTTTTTCTTGCTCTGTAAAAAACAGATTATTGGGGGATTTTTGTCTTTTTTACATCTCCAGATTTTGAACTGATCCTTTTTCTTTTTTTTTTTCTCCCTCCTCCTCCTCCTCACTCACTCTCTCTCTCTCTCTCTCTCTCTCTCTCTCTCTCATATTCTGCAAGGTCTGGTCCAGAATTGCCCCAGATCGATAAATCGCCCATGGGAGGCCTCTTCAAGCGAGATCAACCAACAATACATCTTGAAGCGAGATTTATTTGAACAACATCTTCAAGCAAGATCGACCAACGATGTTCCTTCTCTGATTTTTTTTTTGCGATTTGAATATTGGGGACCAAATTGACATTTCGCAAATACTTTGGGGACTAAAAAGGTAAATAAGCCGGCCATGAAGTGTCTGTGGGGGTGAAGTTTCGAAATTACCCCTGCATTTGACGGAGAAGATGGACGGAGTTAGACACAGGGACCATTTAAACACACATTGTGAACATTGGGCACTCGATAGACAAGATTTGAATATTGGGGACCAAATTGACATTTCGCGAATACTTTGGGGACTAAAAAGGTAAATAAGCCCCGAAATGATTAGTTGAACTTATATACATACATGTGATAAAAAGCATATATATACTATATATATGAATAACAATATAGCCTTAGAAAATTATTTAGGGTCTAATAGAGATTAGTAGATAGAGAAGCTAAATCGAAGGGGAAGGTAAGGATAACATGACTAACTGGTGGTTGATTCATGAGGGGTGTGCATGATCAACACGAAAACATGTATAGAATGTTGTGAATGTGTACGGGTAAGAGAAAATGAGAGCGTGGAGTCCTAAGGGCAAAAGTGGCATTTGGGGATGCGGATGTCATGTATTTCCCATCCAGTTGACTGTCCAATAAAGCAATAACAAATGGACTTATGTGTGTGACCTAATTTTCTAATTAAAGTTGGGAAGTTCAATATGATTTCAGAGAATGGAAGGGGTGATTGTGATTTCTCCACTCTTTTCTTCAACTTTTTGCAATTGTTTTTTTTTTTTCGCAATTTTTTCTCCAAATTTTCTTTCGAGTCTCCAAAATTGGAGACCTCAGTTTCATTTTGGAGACTAAATCTCCAAAAAAAGACAATGAGACCCTCCAAGATTCTCCTATAAAGTATAAAAAGTTGAACAAAAGGAGGAACAAATTACAAAATCTTCCCTTAATACGGAGATTTGGTCTAAAAATTAGAGATATAGAAATGGATTGCAGTTACCATTCACCTCTTAAAACTCCTTGTTTGTGTAGGTAATCACAAATCTCGAAATTGCTTTTGCACCAGACTCTCTTGCCAATGGCCACAATTTAGAATTAATTGGAACGGTTCTTTTTAAAAAATGTAGAGCAGCTAGCAATTAGTTAATGCTTTCTTAATAAGTTGGAATTACGAAACTATATACTTAAAAAGGAACGGAGGGAGTATAAATTTTGTGTGAACCAAGAAATTCAAACATGCAAAACTTAAAAATTGGTTGATGGGATATTATTAGTAAGAGAGCTTTTTCGAGGACATAATATAGGGGTTATTAATGGAATAAGGACATCAACTTTTCCAATAATGCCAATAGGACATTTGGCCAATAGGTGACAAAAATACCCTGCAAGGGCTTTGTTTGGCTAACACAAATAATGAAATTTTCATTTTTTTTTCCATATCTGATGGCGCAGATAACGTTATATGTTGACCCTCCGGGAAGGGCATTGTTTGGCTAACACAGAAAATGAATTTTTCATTTTTTTCATATCTAGTTGCACAGATAACCTTATCTGTTGACCCTTCGGGAAGGGCCTTGTTTGGCAAACAAATAAAATGAATTTTCCAATTTTTTCATATCTGGTTGCGCAAATTACCTTATCTGTTAATACAATACATGTTTTTTTTTGTATTTTTTCGATTAGCATATATATCGTTATCTGTTGATTTTTTCAAATATACAAAAAATTGATGGCATAGATACCCTTATATATTGATTTTTTAAGGAAATATATAGGTAATTGATTAGCATAAATACACTTATTAGTTATTTTTCATATTTAAGCACTTCAATTCAATATTTAAGTAAGAAATAATGCTAAAATACCCTTATAAATGCACCAGAGTTTTTTTTTTCCTCTCTTTCTTTTCTTTTGGAAAAAAAAAACCCTTCGAGAGGATAGGAGTTAAGTTGAGAATTTGCGAGTTGCAGGAGTAGGAGGGTATTGTGCACTCTATTGGGCTTAAGTATTAAGGCATCTTCACACAGTACTATAAAGCAAGCATATATGGTAGTCTGCTGCAATTTAGCCTCTGTTGCATGCTAATAAAATCAACAGATTACCAAATATGTGTAAATCTGTACGTTGTATCATACCAGCAAAAGAAACATATATGGTAATCTGTTATAATCTGGCCCACAGAAACAGATTACCAAATATGTGTAGATCTGTATCATGCCAGCAAAGCAGGCATATATGGTAGTCTGTTGCAATCTGGCCTTCGTTTTATGCCATTTATAGTAATAGATTACCTAATATGTGTAGATCTATATATACTTGTCTTTGTTCCATTTTTTCATCTTTTTCATTTGTCTTTATTCTTTTTTTTTTTTTTTTTTTTTGCATTTATTAGTTTTGCGTTAAACTTCCGTGACTTATCGATTCGTCCCAACTTGTGACATTTTGATTTATTTATTTATTTTTAATTTGAATAAAGAAAAATGAAAAGTCACTTAAGGTGGGTTAGGATAAAAAAGATAAGTGACTTTTTAATTTGTCTTTGTTCCATTTTTTCCCATACTTGTTACATTTGTAGTATATATTTTAGATTAATCATTCGTCTGAATGAGAAGAGTCTAAATTAAAAAAAAGCAAAAGACAATGTTTATATTTCTATGTTTTTAAATAGCGGGTCTTGGGATACCTTTATCTGTTAAGGACACTGACTGTTACGTAACGGGTATTGGGTGTAATGGTTGTGAATTTGCTAAAATCATTAGCAACACTTTTAGATCTCAATGGTACACATTACTTTTTTCTCGTTGACTTATTTTTTTCATATTTTTGCCATTATTGAGACAACAAATAACGCATTTGCATTTTTCAACGCCTTATATAAATTAAAATCGATGTTAAACAATTAAAAATGCACTGAAATGCATAATCTAACTAATGCAATGGTCTAATCATGAAATTAAAAAAAAAGAAGAGGTTTCTCTGATGCTGGTCCTTAGATGTCATCTGGCAATTACTAATTTAAAAGGAGTTCATGTCTTGTTCCATGAACACTTGTCTTTGCATGCACTATATGCCTTAGTACCACTTATTCATTCAATTCCTAGAGTTCCTAATCCCACCATCTGAATTCATGAAAGTTTTGCTTTAACATGAAAAAGCTATATTTGGACAAAGCATAACCAACAATGTATCATGATGGGGGAGCCTGGGAAGCGCAGAAAAGTGTCGGGATGGTGTTTTTTTTTTTTTTTTTTAAAAGCAGTGCATAGAGGAGAAAGAGTTTTCAAGGGTATTTTTGTCTAGTGTTGTCCTTGAGCCTTTAAAAATTTCCCATCAATGTATTAGAGGCATTAAAATAAGTTAAGCTGGGCTAAAAACCATTTAAAACCTCAAATTTGGCCTTTAGGCCAATTCTCCGTATTGTGAGAGTAGATATTAGTAAATACGTGATCATATCAAACTTCCAAGAGAAAATAGACATAAAAATACGTTTTGAAACTTCAACCATCCCATTTTTCTTCGAACAAACTAACTTGCTCATGTATGTGCGATATGGAATCATCTTCCAAAAACAAAAATTCTTCATAGGCATCTCCAGAGTACAAACTGAATCAGATTGGATGCAAAGGAAACTAGAGGGGAGCTTCCTCCACTTAAAAGTAGAGATGAAACTCAAGGTATGCCACAGATTTTGATAAAATTACACAGTTTTATAGAAAACTGAGTTTTCGTAAAAACTGCTCGGATGAAGCCTTTCCAATTATTTTTTTCTACGAAGCCATGCGTTGGATGATAAAAACACTTTTTAAACACATCTAACGGTTGAGATCATTGAAATTCGATCCAAAAATGAAAGTACCTCACCGTAGCAAACTGAGGGAGCTCTCATGCAAAAAATCTTGTATATATATGTAAGGACCCGTAATTTTGTACAATTTTTCCGGAATAACATTGGGATAATGTGAGGAATTAAATTTTGACTTAAAGGGGTCAATGTGAGGGTAGTGGATTGCATTTGGGCCTCTTTAAAATGCTTTTGAAACACCAAGGGGGTAAGTGCAATGTGTGTGTATAAGGCTTGTGTGGGAAGCTTGGAACACAAAAATCACTCTCCCTCTCTCTCTCTCTCTAGTACCCGGCCCCTCCCTCTCTCCTCTCCCTCTCAAATTTTCTCCACTCTCTCTCTAAAAAATTCACTCCCCTCACTCAATCTCTTCAAGAACCAAGTTTAAAACCTTCATCTACGCATCAATTGGAGTCGGGTTCACCGTGGTTCTTCGTGGAGACCAAGCATTTCGGTTTGGAAGCTTCACAACCTAGGGTTTTGCATTTTCTACCCATTTGAAGCTTCAATCTTGAGGTAGGAGAACAAATTCTACTCCCCTTAGTTGTATTTATGTGATGTGTTGCATATATCTTGCAATTGTTCTTCAATTTCCTCAAAATCATGATTTTCTCGCCTAAGTGGGTTTTGTTCAATTTGGGTTGTTGATCTATGGATTGGGTTTGTTGTTTGATGCAATTTCTAGTTGTTTTACCCTCTCTCAATGTCCATTAGTTGCTTGACACTTCCAATTTTTGGCCTAAAACATCAAAATATGACCTTAGGATGAACTTGGGACCCTTTGGAGCTCTTTTTCCAAAATCTGTGAGACCACCAATCTGCCCCGACCGCCCGGGCGGGATTGGGGGCCGCCCGGGCGGAAAATCCAGCCGCTTCAAATTTTTTTGCTTCGTCCCGGTTTGTCCCTTGGTGCCCGTTTGGCCCCCGAACGTCCGTTTCTTCGTGTAATTGACCCATACCTTCGTTTCGAAACTTGAATTCACTTTGGAATCATAAAACTAATCTTTTGACACGTAAATTAACAAATCCCTTGGTCATACGTATCGGACATGTGTCGGTTGACACATTTTGGCGAAATGGTGAACTTTTGGAACAAATGAGACTTATGAAAGTTTTTGAATTTCAAAATGTTTTGAGATGATATAATTGTATAATGTGAGTACTAGGGTCACCATTTGGTGTCCCTAGCCATGGGTGCACGAAACCCACAAAATCAGGCTGGGGTGCATGGAGCCCACGAAATCCGGCAGGGGTGCACGGAGCCCACGAAATCCGGCAGAGGGATACTTCCCTAATAAGATTAATGATTGTTTTCTCGTGAAATATTGGCAATGGCATCTTTGGACTAACCTTGGTGTTCTTAACGAAAATTGGCGTTCGGTATGCGACATTGAGAATTTGGTGAATACTTGGGCTTTGTTGGACATTTGGATTTGTTTTGGGATACGTTTGGGACACGCGGACACTCATTTGAGACACTTGGACACACGATAGGGATACTTGGATACATTATTGTAGACACCCCAATTTTGAACCCGAGATGCGCACGAGCATTTCCGATGATGAAACGGACCAATCATGATTACCTGGAACTTGTAAGAATGACTTGAAACTGATCAAAATCAACCAAACACCACCCCAAACAATCAAAATATTCCAAACCAACCCAAGCACTGTTGAACCAAGCCAAACCAACAAATTGCCATCAAGAGCCTTGAGCGCTCAATCCTGAAGCCTTAAGCGCTCAACCCTGGGAAAACACCTTGAGCGCTCAAGCCCACGGCTTTGAGCGCTCAACTCTGATCCAGTCAGCAACTTGCAGAGTATCTCATCATGAGATTTTCTGCATGGGAGCGTCTGGATTTCGTCGCCATAGGTAGTTTTTGTTGTAGTGTGGGATGATCTTATACGATCTCTATATGTATAATACACTCCACTAACTCCAAAAATACACCAAAAATACTTCTCCCCCACTCTCAAAATACAAACCCACTTCCTCTCTCTCCTCTCTTCCCTCCCACTCACTCTATAAAACCCATTCACTACCCCTGGTTTTGGGGTTAACCACTCTCATACTCCAGCCCTCAAATTTCCAGAGAATCGTCCACTCCTCTCTCTCTCTACAAAACCCCTCATTCATTACCAAAACCACTTACAAATACCACTCTTCAAGTCCAGAATTGAGTCCTTGATCATCAACCAATCACCTACATTGTCCAATTCGTCCAGAGTATAAACCAAAACATCCACAATCATCATCCCCAAGCCCAGAATCAAGTTCAAATTACAAGTATTTCCAAAAGGTAGTGAAACATGTGATGTATTCACTGTTTTGGCCCATCTGAGGAAGGCCAGTGAGTTCAAGCAAGTTCTTTATACTTGCATTGAACTCACAGAGGTCTAAAAGTTGTTTAAAAATAGTTTTTTAAATCTGTAGTTACAGCAGGGGTTGAGCGCTCAAAGCCTGAGGCTTGAGCGCTCAAGCCCAGTTTTGAATAAGTTTCTGATTTCCTGACTTTGGTGTTCTTTTCTGGTTTTGATCATCATTTAAAAGTCATCTATGTTCATGTGGCCCTCAAAATAGTTCATTCCCATTTCAAAATCACATGCATGAACATTGGTTAACTATTTTATGATGATTGAAAGTCAAAATCTTTGCAACTCTCATCTTTGAGTACAAAATGGTGACTGAAATCATATTCATTTGTTTCTGTTTAAAGTCCTCAAGGTCCTGAGAATCATTAAAATCCATTTTCAAGTCAAAAACCAGGAAGCCAAATTATGGCTTGAGCGCTCAAGGTAATGCACTTGAGCGCTCAAGCTGTTCTTGGGGACAGTTTGCTAATCGCTGATTATTTCAATGATGGATCTTGGTTTAGCATGTTCCTGTTGTGTGTGAGTTATTATCACTGTGCTTAGAATCTGGATCCCTCCCTCACTCCTCTATTTTCAAACATTTCTTTGATTCGTTGCGATTATGCTCTTTTCATCTTTCTTTAAGAGATCAATCTGTCTGTTCAATTTTGTTTCTCCCGGGAAAGCCTTTGATAAACGTTTGATCTTGTAAAGAAGCTGTAAAAGGGTGTGATTTCACAGAAGCCATGAACTGGTTTGAGCGCTCAATCCATGAGCATTGAGCGCTCAAACTGGTTTGAAGAGGTTGAGCGCTCAAGCCATCGTCTTTGAGCGCTCAATCCCTATTCTGGGATCCAGTTTGTGAAACAGTTTAATTAAATCTCGTGTTCATAATTTCTGGAATTGTTGTATAGTTTCTGTATTCTCTCATTTCTTGTGAATATTTGTGACAATTTCATTTGTTATCATCATCATTACTCATGTAAATCATCAAGCACAAGCATCCACTTTAGATTCACATTTTATATTTTCTTACTGTTTATGTGATTCCCATTCCCGATTCCCTATTTTTGTGAATAAATTGAATTTCAAACATTTTCAAAATCCCACAAAACATTGAGTAGAGACCGGTTCACGGACCGGGCGAGAGGGGTACCGTAAAACCCTTCCCCTCTCGTAACCAAACCCCCGAATCCGAGAAATCTTTGGTTCCGCCAAGATCAGTGAAATCTTTTTCAAATGGGCAAACGAGTCATATTTTTTATCGGTTTCTCGGGTTCGGACCTTAAATCCGGGTGGCGACTCAAACAATCTTCAATCTTTTCAAACGCCAAAACCGAACCGTTTTCCAGTGGGCCGTCCACAATTATGGGACATTTGGGTACTTGATGGTCGGGTTGCATTTGTTTGTTCCTTCTAATCACATACGTTGATTATTTCATTCACTTTACTCCATTTGTCATGCACGTATCATGTTTATACACCTGGCGTTAGTAGAATAGTTTTCCTACTGGACTAGTGAGCTCAACCTATCATTTTTCAGGTACTCGGCAAGGCACATGAGATGGATGTATGGAGTGTGGATGCATAACATTGGATTCATCGAGCATGAAGTTATTTTCCCATCTTTGCCTCATATATATATATTTTTTGAAAGATGGTTTTGTAACTTCTATTTGTTAATCTTTTGACTATTTGGTTAATGTAATAACTTTTAAACTTGATACTTATGCTTTGGGTTGTGGGTACTCGTAGTTAGAACTCGTTGATTATTTATGGTGAGAGTGTACCTATTTTGACTTTGGCTATTCAAAGGGGTAAATGTAAGACTTTTGACTTGTCCCACGTGGATATTATCTATATTTGGATATTATCTATATTTGGATATATATATGGCTTTAGAAAAAAATTTAGGGTCTAATAGAGATTAGTAGATAGAGAAGCCGAATCGAAGGGGAATGTAAGAATAACATGACTGGCTGGTGGTTGGTTCATGAAGGGTGCATGGTCAATACGAAAGCATGCATGAGAATGCTGTGAACGTTTACAGGTAAGAGAGAATGAGAGTGTGGAATCCAAAGAGCAAAAGTGGCATTTGGGGATGCGGATGTCATGTATTTCCATCCAGTTGACTGTCTAATACGGCAATAACAAGTGGACTTATGTGTGTGACCCAATTTTCTAAAGTAGGGAAGTGCAATGTGATTTTAGAGAATAGAGGAGGTGACTATATATGATTTCAATAAAATTGAGGGTGTGTCATTGAAATTTCCCATTTTTTTTTCCGGACCAGCTTAAATTTCGATATATTGACCATGGTTACTTTAGAGCATCTCAAGTCCATCTATATATCCATCTTGGATGGAGACCAAATCTCCAATATATGTGGGGAGATTTTTGTAATTTCTCCTTCCTTTTCTTTAACTTTTTGTAATTGTTCTTTTTAGAGATTTTATCTCGAAATTTACTTTGGGCCGGCCACCTTCATTTTGGAGACTAAATCTCTAAAAAAGATAATGAGTACCTCTAAGATTCTCCTATGACGTATAAAAAGGTGAAAAAAAAAGAGACTAAACTATAAAATCTCTCCTCAATATGGAGATTTGGTCAAAAAATTGGAGATAGAGAGATGGATTGTAGTTACAATTCACCTCTTAAAACTCCTTCTTTGAGTAGGTAGTGGAATATCAAATATCAAAATTGCTTGTGCACCAGACTCTCTTGCCAATGGCCACAATTAATTTAGAACTAATTGGAACGGTTCTTTTTTAAAAATGCAGAGCAGTTAGCAATTATTTTATCATTTTCAAAAGGCACCACTTGCCTGTCCTCTCTCATTTTTCTAAGAGTTGGATGGTTTGCTAGGTCGGACTTGAATATTTAAATCAGAAGGAAATAAATAAAAAAGGGTGAAACAAGCATTTTAACAAAGTGATAGAGAAATAGACAGAGAGCAACTTGTAAATAAATTTGCTAAAACATTGCTTCTAACGTTTATTTTTTGTTAATACCCAAAGCGTAAAAATTGGTTCATCGGATATTACTAGTAAATACGTGATCATATCAAACTTCCAAGAGAAAATAGACATAAAAGTATGTTTTGAAACTTCAACCGTCCCATTTTTCTTGGAACAAACTAATTCACATGCTCATGTATGTACCATATCCAATCATCTTCCAAAAATAAAAATTCTTTATAGGCCATCTCCAGAGTACAAACTGGATCAGATTGGATGCAAAAGGAAACCAGAGGGGAGCTTCCTCCACTCACTTGCTTATAACAAGTTTTTTTTTTTTTTTTTTTAACGGCAAAGAAATTTTATTAATCAAATGTAAGGATACAAGCGATTAAAACGACATGAGAGGAAATGCATCACAACAACAAGAAAATAAAACTGTTTGTCTAACTTGCTTATAACAAGTTAGATAACACTGTTTGTAACAACACAATTTCTGCTGCTTCGTCCATACTCAACATACCTTGCTTCCACCGTCACATCTTCCCCAAACTCACATGCCTTGTCTTCCTCAATCCTCCCAATTATTCCAACGCCCCCCATCCGCCGCAAGCTTCTCCTGCCGGCTGCTGCTGGCAATTTCACACACCGCGGCCGCTTGAGAATCTCGGACTGAACCCTACTGCTCGGGTTCCGAGCGGACGCAGCCCTCACGTGCTCCGTTACATCTTCATTCCGGGTCGAATTTTCTGCGGAGACGAAATTCATGGTACCGGGCAGGTTGTAGAATGGGGCATCAGTGCAATAGCCGCTTGCGCCGCGATACTCGCCAGGCGCTGCCCAATCCAACATGGTCCGGACGTAGAAGTCCCTGGCCTTGGTCAACACTCTAATGGGTGCCTTGAAATATCTTGCGTATTTGGTTTCTTTCCCATCCTTTTTATCCATCTGAATTTTGCTCTGGTTTACACCGGTACAAAGTCAAACGGCTTGCTGAGATAGAGAGAGAGAGAGAGAGAGAGAGGCGATTAGGATGGATTTAGCTTAGTGAATGCAATGACTAATTTAATACTCCCTCCGTCACATTTTAAATGTCTCCTACGTAAAGTCGTGTCATTTTGACTTTAAAAGAAAATGTATTTCTAAATTTTGTTTTCAAAATTTTTTACACCATTCAAAAGTACTCATTGAGATCTTTTGGTTTGATTATTTCTATCGAAGA